>JAFLRI010000005.1:0-1211740 GCA_022817945.1 Nakazawaea ishiwadae | reverse complement strand
TTGGAACCAAAATGGGGTTCAATTTTTTTTAAATAAAAGAAATGTAAGTTAAAGTTCTTGTATGAAAAAAAAAAAAAAAAGAATTAAAAAAAAAAAATAAAAAAAAAAAAGAAACTGAAAATGCTGAATAGAAGATCCAAATAAATGCGAAATGGTTTTTTTCCCTTTCAGTAAGAGTTTTATGACATGTATACCCAAGTGATTGGGGAATATGGAGGTGATTAGAGAAGAACTAGTAAAAAAAAAATAAGTTCAAGTAGTTATTTAAAATTATTTAAAGAAATGGTGATGGGATATCGAGTGTATTTTATACACATCTGAATTTCTCTTCATCAAAAGTCATACAATTTGCCCCTCGTATGCTGCCCTTATGCATAGACCGTGCAGGAATGTGCATGCACTGTTCCAAAAGATGTCTCAGAACATCTTGGTACCTACTTTGTTATGTTCTCAAGTGTCTTCTTTCTTAGTACAAAGACCTAGGAAACTGACTTATACTTCAAGGGGAAAAACAAAAACTGATACTACATAGTTGCAATATTAATATATGTTTATTTTGCTTTTTCTTTTTTTTTTTTCTTTTCATATTTAAATATAACCCACTTTCCTAGCATAGGCTATTTTGTCTTTTACTTTATGTACACAAAGTGTCAACGAATAACAAATAATTGCTCTATTATACTCTCCAAAAGCAAAAAAAGAAAAGCAGCAAAAAAATAAAAAGTACATCTATTCTTATTATTTATACAACGGTCCAGCATCAAGCTTTATCTTGCTTAATCGTAAACAAAAAAAAAAAAAAACCACTACAAGTATGGACTAAATTACCTGTTTCGCTTTTTCTCTCTCTAATGCAAACTCTCAATTTTCCCCTAAAAAATTAAAATTCAACGACTAGCAAAGTGAAAAGCTGATGCTTCATGCGTAGTAAGGTTATAATCCCTTGTTATTTATTATTTCTAATTATTCCATAGGAAATTGTACTTGCTTGAGCTAATATATAGCCCCTCTCTATTTGATATCATCAAATGGTGAACAACAAAAAAAAAAAAAAAAAAAAACCTAGCATATGTAGAAGAAGAACGGGGGAAAAAAAAAAAATTCGGACCGTTTTTTTTCCTCTCTCTCTTGCCTGTAGTACATGGGTTTACTCTCCCTTTCTTAAAGTTGTAAAATAACCCCCACCAGTTTTTTTCAACTTTTTATTTTGGTTGTCAATTTAAAATCATCTGTATCTACTTCATTTGATTATCGATAGCAGTAAAAGGTTTTGTGACTTATATACTCTTTTTGTTCCGAACCACCGGATAGAGCTAAAAAAAAATTTCTGAGAGGATGAAAAAATCGAAAATCAAAACAAAAAGTGTGTGTACTTAAACCAAAACGTGAACAGAAACGAAGCTCATGAGTTTTCTGCTCGGTTGCGGGATGGATCATCAATTTTAATGCAATTCGTAGTTTTTACAAATAAAAACTGCTCTAACTAAAATTTGCCTCTTTTTGAAAACCTTCATGTATACAAAAACAATATATGACTTGTTGATATAATCCTTTGTATTAAATTTTTTTTTTTTTAAAGTTTAGCTGGTGTCTCTTAAAAAACAAGTCAGGTCTGTGAAAAACTTTACTAGATTTGATTAATTGAAGAGCACACACTTTCAATTTCAAAGATTCTCTCTCTCTCTCTCTCTCTCTCAAACTGTATTAAGACTGATAGGCAGGTTTTTTTTGTAGAACATTCTCTACTGAGTAATCATCGAAAAAAAAAAAAAAGTAAAATCCAGCTGATAAGAAGATGGGAAATTTTTTTTTTTTAAAAAAAGGAAAAAATACGAGAGACCTGTCAGTCTACCTTTCTCACATTCGCCGGTGATGAAGGATGGTAGGATCCTGGAGCATGCATGCTGAACTATATATAATATGACTTAAGCTAGGAATTGTTTTTTTTCTCTCACTCTATTGCTCGACCTGCTTTTTTTTTTTTTTTTCCCCCAACCCAGCTTTCAACTGGACACCTCATTCACACATCAATCTGAACCTTATTCAAAGCATTTCTGCTTTTGTCTTATATTATTAAAGAGACTTTCTTCATAGCGGCTAAAATTTGGAGGTTCTTCAGAATGAGTTTGAAATGCCCGTCAAAGCATTTACCAACAAGATCCTTAAAGCCTAATTGGAAATTATTGAGTTGTCTTTCTCCCGTATATATACTGTTTGGTGGAGAATTTCAGTAATTCCTTTTTTTTGTTTTTTGTTGTTTTTTTTTCTGACCTTAGAGAAGAGACAGAGAGAGCAGGGAAAAAAGACCACTAATAAAAAAAAAAAAAAAGAAAATTGCCAATTAATTGTCAGAGTCATACTTGGAAATGAACTTTCACTAACAGCAAGAGCATTGACTTATTTTGATCATATGGAACTCACATTTGAACTTTTAACAAATGGCACGTATTATTTTTTAACCTGTGTGAGAAGCTGAAATTCACACGCAAAAAACTAGCGTAGAAAAAATATTTTATTGTTTCCTCTCTTAAATAGTGAAAGATCCTTGTTACCAAGTCTTACTTCTAGTAGTATATATCGATATAGATCACTGTAGAGCTACCGTTATTCACTAGTGTAATATAGAAAAGATATAGAGCTATGGTGCCTGGGTCAGTCCGGACCAGACTATGCAACTTGCACGCCAATGGAAGGAAAAAGAACTAAAAACAGACATCAGCTTGAACTTAAAAAAACAAATGACAAGGTTTAAAGGTTGTTTACATGTGACTTGTGAACTCTCTAATTTTTGGTTCAATCACTAACTATTGACGAGTCTCATATAAGTTGGTCACAATATTGGGGGGGAGGACTCCAAAGTAAAAAAATACTTTTTTTAAGGTTTTTAAATGTTAGAAAAGTGTACATTCCTAACCCTGTTTACTACAATTATTATTTATAAGGTGGGCAAGAAGCAATGTAGAAATAAATAAAAACCCTTCATCAGTCATGTCTGCACTCCGTCCTTAATTAATATTCATACATGTATGTTTTTGTATTGTTTGCTTTTTTTTTTCTCTATTTTCTGAACAAGCTAGCAGTTGATTTCAACAAGGTTTAATTAAAATGATGACTTTGTGGTAGACACAAATCAAAAGATTCAATATTGGTGGATTTTTGTCCAAGCTTTCTCTACTCCGAGTAAGCTAAAATGATTCCCCAGTTTTATTTTTTTTTCTTTTTTTAACAGCAAAATTTTGGAGTGTTCCTTCTAAAAAAAAACCACATATACACAATTAAGTCAAAAGAAGATATATGTTCCTTGAAGACTATCTGGCAGAGAACATCTCCCTCTTCCCGGAAAATTTTCCTAATTGGAATTCGAGAATACTCTTTTGAACAAGCGTTCTTGATTAAGTTTATTTTTTAGTTTAAAAAACCCATTCTAGAAGAAGAGCATGGAATTGTTTATGCCGGTTTAAACTTTTGCCCTTGAAAGAGGGTCGATCCATCCAAGATTTAGTTAGACAACAAGCTCAAGCGGCTGTATCTTCCACTTTTAAAAAAAATCAGAAAAAATTTTTTTTTTCTTAATTCACAAAAAAGAAGCGGAAAAAGATGCTGTTTTTTTTTTTTACGCACGAAACCTCAGCTTTCTAGTCTCAAGTACATCTTGCTAAATGATGTCCCTTTCAAAAGAGTAATTGAGACATGAAGATTATTACGTGCTAACAAATATTTGAGATAATTCTAAGGATTTCAGATAAAATGAAAATTAAGAAAAAAAAAAAAAAAAAAAAAAAAAAAATAGAGCAAAATGAATGAAACCATAAACAAAATAAATGAGCATATCTAAATAAATAACCAAAATAGAGAATTAGTCTAGCAAGTCATATAGTCTTTCCAAATCATATGTCTCTCTCCAATAAGTACCTCTTTTCTTTAATATAAGTAAAACAATTGCAAAAACTGCGCTTAAACCTGCTAATATGCTGAAAAGTACCCCTATTCCCAATGCTCTAATTAAAGGTTCCGTTACAAAACAAGCAATAGTTGCCAATGTCATCCTCACCAAGTTATTCAAAGCCACTCCGGTGGCACCTCTGCCTGGTAAGGCGTCGACAAGATATGTAATTGTAGTCCCAATAACAATCATACTGGCAAATCCGAATATAACTGTTCCAATCAATGGTGTAACCCAATGTGTACCTTGATCAAGACACCAACCGGCAATTAACAATGACAGTGGGAATAAAGCTGCTGCAATCCAAACATTGATACCAATTCTTGCCTCAGGAACTAATTCACCGTTATGTTTCTTGGCATAGTCTTTCAACAATTTATCGGTCCATTTCCCACCCCAAATCGATGCAATAATATAAGAAACGGAATTTGGAATATAAACCAAACCAACAATAATTTCGGAAAAATTATATGGAGGTCTAGAATAAGCATAAGTAAGCGACATATTCAAGAAATAAGTGCATGAGAATAACGGACCACAATAAAGAATGGAAAATAACACCGATGGACATCTTAAGAATACAACAGATTTTAAAGGCTTAAATAAGAAAAAATAAGCATCTTTCTTGAATTTTTGCCATTTTGTTTGATTCTGAATTTTCAAATCATCTAATTCTTCCACTTTTGATCTCAATTTTTCCAAATTCCGTTGTTTTAACCTCTCATACATCTCAGTATTACGATTTGTATGCACTCTGGATAATGACGGAACATGCGAATCTGCAATAACCTCTTGTTCTTGCAGTTGTTCTTCTTCTTCATCCATTACAATTGATCGTTGTATCGATCTAATGGATTGATTTGTCAGAATTCTTCTTATCTCTTCATCTTCTCTTTGTTGTTCATCATCGATTTCTTCTGATGAATGACCCAGTTTCTCTTCTATATCTCTTGGTTTTCTTCTTCTCAGAGCCAAGATCCGTCTAATCGCTTCTCTGTTATCTTCTTTTCTCAAAGTCTCTGGTAAGCAAAAAATTATCATAACACAACATACTCCTCCAAAAATCACAAGAAACCATTGTGTTGATCTCCATCCAAGAGTCTCACCCAATACACCTCCAAGAATTGGTGCAAAAAGAGGTCCACCCAATGGTCCCAAATAATATATACCCATTGCTCTGCCTCTTTCCTGTGGTGGATACAAATCACCAATGGTTCCTGCCCCTACACTCTGAACACTGGCAGCACATCCTCCACTCAATATACGAAACACAATAAGCATTCCAATACTAGTGGATAAAGCACAACCAATTGAGAATGCAACTAAAAGCAAAAAACTCACCACATAAATTGATCTTCTACCAAATGCTTCTGAATAAGCAGACCAATACAAAGGGAAAAACCCCAATGTGAAAAGGTATATACCAACACTGATATTAACTATAGCAACAGTGGTATTGAAATCATCAGCAATGGCATCAATTGCAGGTAACATAATTGATGTACCCATGGGCCCAATAATAGAACATATTGCAATGACAAACACAATACAGTATTTGATCTTATTTGGATACATTCTTGCATTGTCATATTCAGCTATCACTGCCATAAATGATAACAAGCCTCTTCTCTGAGACTTGGGAACTATATTATCATCATCAAGTCCTAGCACCGATGACCTGTTGCTTTGAGTAGTGGTGATCTTTGACAGCCTTGTGTTATTGTTGACTGACGACAGTCTACTTTTAGTTCTCTTTGAATTCTCGTATAAAGTGTGAGGCTGGTCTCGTGTGCCTAATCTTTGAGAAGCTTTTGGAGTTATTTGGTTGACATGAGAAATAGCATTATCATCTGCGGAGTCAAGTGACTCTAATGAGACGTTTGATGATAACGATACCGAGTCTTCAGCATAACTTTCCCTCTCCGAGGGAACAGGCAACTCTTCTGTGCCATGATATGGAGCAGCCATCTCTCTCTCTTCAAAATTGCTGCCTAGTGACTATATCTAATCAACTTTGTTCACTTATCTTATACCGATTTGAAGTTTTTTTTTTTTCTTTTTCAAAAAAATTTTTTTTTTCTTAGTTTTAATATCGGGAACTCGATGCCTTTTATCCTATATAAGTAAGCAGAGCTGTAGACCTCTTGTGTCTCCTTAAGAAAGTATCAGACGACACTAGTAAATACAGTCTTCAATGATTAAAAATTATATAATGTGTTTCCACAAAGTTTGTTTTGCTTGACCTATGGGATGGAACCTGATCAAATTGCAACTGAAATGAGCTAGATTTTAGTGAAACTGCATAAGTATTAAGAAAAAAAAAACACTCCGAGAAAAATTATGGTTATGTGAGCCAATAGAATTGCATGAAATGTTGTGCTAATTTCTCCGAGTTTACTAAAAGTTTGTATTAAATGAGCTAAATGTGGATTCAAGCGGGGATAAAATAGAGTTGGTATTTTTTTTTTTTTAGTCTTTTGCTGAAATCATATATATATAGTCTAATGATGATTGCAAGTAGAAAACAGATGTAAATTAATTGATAGATCTCATCAATTCTAGTATATAGGTTACTTTTCATTCATCTCTTGCTCTTTTTTCACTGACTTCATCGAAGATAATTATATTTTATATATTTTAGTATATCTTTGACAATTAGATAGTGTGGACAAGAGTTAATTATCAGGATCACTTCAGTCAGTATTGGTAAATAACTATTAAATTATCTACAAAACTTGAAGTTGATACGTTTGTTGGGTATAGATCAGTCCCCATGTCTCTTATATCGGATGATGGCCATCTCGTTTTCTTTCAAATTGATGAGAAGTGTAAAAAAAGCTAAAACATTTTTTTTCGTTTTCCTGAAGTTTCCTTATATAGTACAAACTCATATTTCTATAAGAGAAAGCATATTCAAGGCATAACAATCTAACTTATCACTATTTCATAGACAGATACCTCATATTAAATTTGAATGGTATAGCGTTTGCTCTTTTTTTAGAAATTGTGGCCATTTTTTTTTTTCTTCTTCGTTTGTTTGTTTGTCTGTCTCAATTCGCACTATGAGTTTGCCATCAGCAAGAACTGACAGACCAATATCGACAAGGGAGTCTCCCGATGCTTTTGAGAAAGCATCATTATTCAAGATTTGTAGACTTGCATTCATAATTGTGTTTTTCCTTCTTGGTGCTTTATCCATTATATCAAGTCAATTTTTAATTATAATCTTCACTTTTTATAATGCAGAATTACAAAGATTGTTATTGAATTTTACCAAAACCAATTTTATTGTCTTGTTAACATTTGTCACTCAAATTGCTTCTCCATCAAAGTTGATCTTGTCGCATGATGATACTATCCCTCTGAATAGTTTCCAATATACAAATATCATGGATAACAAGATTTTGAAATCTTACCTTGAAGAAAATGCCATTGTGATTGCAAATCATCAGATATACATAGATTGGGTATACCTTTGGTTTTTCGCATACTGTAATCAGGTTGGAAATAATGTCTACATTATAATGAAAGAATCGTTGAGGAAATTACCGATCTTGGGTTACGGTATGAAGAATTACAATTTTATCTTTCTTTCTAGAAAATGGGAACAAGATAGATCAATTATGACAGATCAATTGGCGAAAATTGATCATTACATTAAGCTGTTGAAAGATAAGAGTAAATATTTAAATTTACAAAAATATTGGTTGATATTGTTTCCTGAAGGAACTAATATGTCCCCTGATAGATTAGAAAAATCCAATAATTGGTGTGACAAAGTGGGCACTCCAAGATTGAAAAATATCTTATTACCAAGAGTCAAAGGTTTATATTTTGCTACTACAAAATTGTCTCAGACAACAAAGTGTATTTATAATGTCACTTTGGGATACACTGGCGTGAGACAGGATCAATTTGCTCAAGATATATATACTATGAAAAATATTTATCTTCATGGTGCAGGTCCTAGAGAAGTTCATATACATTTTTCAAAGACTGATATCTCAGAGATTGAGCATTTCAAATATGATCAATCTTTTACAGAAGAAGAAGAATTGGCCAATATGAATAATTTTGAAAAATGGCTTTATAGGAAATGGTATCAAAAGGATAAACTTATGGATCATTTTTATCAAAATGGGGAATTTGGTAAAGGTCAATTCACTAAATACGAAGTTGAATTGAAAATTAATAGTTATTTGGAACTTGTCAGAATTTTTATTATCCCATTTACTTTTTCATTATGTGTATATCTCTTATACAGTTATTTGGTTGCTTGAAAACAAGTTTGGTTCTAATTGGTTTGTTTCAATTCTATTATCCTATATATTTGCTTTTTTTTTTTTGTTATCTTAATTCAATTCAATAAAGGTTTATACCCCAGAGGTAGAATTGTTCTTAGTGTAATTCACAAAAAGTAAGAGAAGCAACTTCTATATCTTCAACTATATATATATCTATATATCTATAGCCTAATGCCGTCATCATCATTATAATTTAGCCTTACCTTGTGTTATCTTCAACCATTGCAGCTCGTCAAGTTCCTGATACTTCTGAGACTCTGGATTCAACCAATATATCAATTCATCATTGTTCTCACCTTTAGGTAATTTGGCATTTCTGAATTGTTTTTTGGGAATTTTATGTGTGAAATTAGTTAAAATGTTAGAAAATTTAACAAAATAAGGTCTTGAATAACTTGGTAAATTCTCAACAACAAGTGTTGATAACTGTTTCAAGAAATCCTTTTCATCAAAATTTTGAGGATCTTTTGGTTCAATTACAGCATAACCACATCTACCTTCATGATTTGGAATCTTCACTCCAACAACACAACATTGTAAAATCTCTTTCAAATTCATCAATTGATTTTCAACTTCTGTGGTACTGACATTTTCAGATTTCCACCTGAATGTGTCACCTAATCTATCGACAAAATACCATAAGCCATCTTCATCAGCTTTTACCAAGTCACCTGATCTGAAATAAGCATCTCCTTTTTTGAAAACATCTCTGATGACTTTAGATGATGTTTCTTCCTGATTGTTTAAATAACCTTGGAAAGAAGTCTCAACTTTTTTAGCATTGAAAATTTTCATCAATAATTCACCATTTTCACCAGGTTTAGCAACTTCGGCAAATCCAGTCTTTGGATTACGCCAAATTATCGAGTCATCTTCAGGATCCATCTTAACCAAACATTGTTGTAAGCTAAGAATATAATTAATAATTGTTCCATAACTACGACATGCTCCAATACCATATTCTCCAACTTGATAAGTAGTTGTGGCAATTGGAGATTCAGTCGATGCATAAAATTCACCAATGGCATGAATGTTAAACCTTTCTTTAAACTCTCTCCATATATCACGTCTCAATCCATTTCCATAAGCACAAATAAGCTTATGATTTTTCTCATCGGGATGGACAGGTGAATTTAATAAGTAACGACAAACTTCACCAACGTATTGCATATGAGTGGAGCCTGTCAATTTAACTTGAGTCCAAAATGTAGAAGCTGAAAAATTATGAGAAATGGCAACAGCACCTCCAACGGCAAATGCAGGTAACACTCCCAACATTGCCAGAGTTGAATGGTATAATGGCATGGCTGTGAACACCACTGACTTCTTTTTTATTCTGACGATATGGCCATATACGCAAGAGGCTAAATACAGTTTTCTCCAACTGACAATAGCACTCTTTGGCAAACCTGTAGTACCACTTGTGTAAACTAAGCAGGCAGGACCCCATGGAGTATCATTTGGTCTTCTGGTACTATCCGGGGCTCTAAGTGTAGGACTTCTTGGATTATTCAAGATGTTCATTAAGTCCCGTTCATCCAAGAAATGAAGTTTGACATGAGGTAACTCTTCTTTCATCTGTGGTAACGAATCTTTCATTGGCTTAGCTGCGTCGGGATCGATAAAGACGTGTGAAGCTTCTACAAGCTTAATGGAATGGATCAAAGGATCATGACGGATGTTGTAATTCAAGAAACTTGGAGTAGCACCGATATTCCACAACGCGAACCAGAAGAAAATGAACAAAGGCTTATTTGTAATATCGATGGCAATTGTATCTTCAGGTGTGACACCATAATCGTGAACCAATACATGTGATAATCTCAATACTATATCGAGTAATTCCTGATAAGTGAATGTCTCAATTTCAAATTCTTCATCACCTGTTTTCCCTGGAATTCTTCTTGGATAAACTAAAGCAGTATTATTTTTAAACTTTTTAGCGTTTGACTCAAATATATACCAATAACTTATCTTGTTTCTATAACTGTCAATAAGATGTTGCAGGACTTTAGTCAAGAAATGCGGAATGATATATAAATCTTCCGAGATTCGATGTTTTGAGTTCAAATAACCCAGACTTAAAGCAGCAGCAGCAATAAGATCTTTATAAGATAAAATATTGGCCATCGTTAAAAAATGGATGAGACTGGTAAAGTATCTAAAAGCAAACAGATCAATGGGTTTAAAAGCAAAGGAGTTTTGATAAGTACAAAAAATCTAAAAAAAAAAAGCGAAAGACCGAAGTATATAACTTCCTAAATAGGCAATATCCTAAATTGGATATATAAAAATATCTCTAAAGAAATTTCCCTATTAGGAAGTCATTTCTCTAGCTCTTTTAGGAAATTAGAAAACATGGAAAGAATTCTGTTTTAACAAAACATAAACAAGAAAAATTCATGTAGATACCACACAAAACGTCAAGTCTTCGCAGTTGTTTCCAAAAAAACAAATCACCACCTATCTCAGCAGACTCTGTCAGATCCACTTCATCCTTTCCTCAAGAGATTTAACTAACTAACTTTTCTTGTGCTGTTTCCCCTTTCTCGTTTCTTTTAAAAGGGATCTCATCTAAAAGACAATTTCCGTTATCTATAAACTTTCAAACAATTTTTGCATCCCATATAGACAGAAGAGATGAGCAGAATAGCCGTATCAGACCTGCTGGAGCGTCTTAACGCAATAGAGTTCTTGAAAGACAGAATTTATTTAGGTGCCTACGATTACAAGCCAAGCAACTCTGAAGATACTGTTTATTTCACAGTGGAAGATTCTTTACCATACAACCAGTTCAATCTTGATTTTGGACCTTTGCATATCGGTCATTTATATAGATTTGCTGTTGTCTTGCACAACATCTTGAACAACAGCAGTAATAGAGGCAAATCAGTTGTCTTTTATTCATCAACAGGTTCAAGAGAGAGAACAAATGCTGCATGTATCTTGTGCTGTTATATGGTATTGATCCAAAATTGGTCACCTCATCAAGTTCTACAACCTATTGCCCAATATGATCCTCCTTTCATGCCATTCAGAGATGCTGGTTATAGCCATGCCGATTTTGAAATCACCATACAAGATATCGTTTATGGTATGTGGAGAGCTAAGGAAAGAGGCATGATTGATTTGGCGACTTTCAATTTAGAAGAGTATGAGCAGTACGAAAGAGTTGACCAAGGTGATTTCAATGTCATTTCAAAAGATTTTATTGCATTTGCATCACCTATACAAAAAGTTAAAGGTCATATCAATGAACCTTTCCAAAAAGTTTTAGAGTTTTTCACTTCAAATGATGTTAAATTAGTCGTGAGACTTAATTCACACCTTTATGATGCCAACGAATTTTCAAGTAGAGGAATACAACATATAGATATGATATTTGATGACGGTACTTGCCCAACAATGGAATATGTGCAAAAATTTATCGGTGCAGCTGAAACAGTGATTCATGAAGGTGGTAAGATCGCAGTACATTGTAAAGCAGGTTTAGGAAGAACTGGTTGTCTTATTGGTGCTCATTTGATTTACACTCATGGTTTTACTGCCAATGAATGTATTGGTTATATGAGAATGATCAGACCAGGTATGGTTGTTGGTCCACAACAACATTGGTTGTATTTGCATCAAAATGAATTCAGAGATTGGAGACATACAATGGTCATTGATACTGTTCCTGACAAATTCATTGGTGGATTGTTCCCATTGATCAAATACGATTTATACAAGACTCTTAGGAAAGAAAGAAAGACCCTGTCATTGTTATCCAGATTAGATTCTAGTCATTTAGAAACATCACCTGCAACACCGGTAAGAAGAAGAAAAATATCAGGACAATTGAAAAGTGCACATAGAGCTGTTCCAATTCAAAGCCCAGGACAACCTAGAAAATATTCACCAACAAGACCACAAGGTGCCGATACTAACAATTCGGATGAAGAACCTGAGTTTAGAGAGGATCAAGAAAACGAAATGGCAGAAGAACCAATGGATGTTGTTGAAGATATAACAGAGATTGACAACAGTACTAGCAGTCCAAATAAGAGAATAGTATCAAATACTATTGAAGGTAAGCCTGAAACTAATCAACAATGGAGAGTATTAAGATCAATTACAAATCCAAACAGTTCCAATGGAGGCAAAAATATTCATTTAACGAAGACAAGAACCACCACCACCACTACAACTACCACAACAATTGCCTCATCACCACCTCCTCCACCACCACAATATAATACGCCTGGAAGATTACCAAAATCTAGGTCAAGTACAAGAATAAGTTCCGGAAATAGATTGAAAGGAAGAATATCTAGTGCGAACGATAAGATAATTGGTAATGGTGGTGTTAGAAAGATTAGTCAACAACAACAACAGCAACAGTCATTGTTGAGAAGATCCCCATAGGTTAGTTTTTGTTTAACTTGCCTGTTTATAAAAATACCAAATAGTACATTTTGTTTCTTTTTGTTTTGTTAATTATAATTGTATTTATTTTTTAAAGGCTTTTTTCATATACATTCAAATTGTAACTTTTCAAGATCCAAATACCATTTGGTTAAAGACATCAACACCTTTACTAAAACCTTGTTCCCATTCCCAAATAAAATTAGAATCACCCCTCAGTTTGACATGTTCACCTAATCTCGATTTAGACCATGCATGTAATCTACCTAATCTTGAACCATCAAATTTGGCAAATTCAGAGGCATCTGCCCATGCAGTGGTGAAACCTTCTTTATACCTATCATGTTCATATTTTTCTTTTGAATTTTGATCATTCCAGTAATTCTTATGCGATTCAAATTCTTGGTTTAATGCATTGTCGAATTGTTCTTTTGAAGGTAAATTCACCGTCGTGGGTCTTGACGGGATAGAATTGGAATCCAACATAGGTTTAAAACCCCATTCCCCACCATCACCATGCTCGAACTTAAAAGTCCAGAAATACGAACCACAATTAGCTTTTGTCTTGAAATTTTGAATCTGCTCTTGTCCATATTTGGCAACTAATTGATTACGATCTGCAGAAGCTTTGTTCCAAGAATCACCATCAATTACACAAGAATATTCACCAACAAGAATATCCAGCGGTGCCGATAAATTAGTTAAACAATCCTTTGGCAAATCTTGGATAATTTGCTCTGGCGATTTTTTCTTATCGTCATCACTAAAACATCTGTAGCAATGTGAATCGATAATAACTCCTAATGTCTCATATTTCCCCAATTTAGATTCTTCATTTTGAATCCACTTCACCCATTGATCTGGCCACCAACCATCTGATATAACTATAGGGACAGTAGGATCAACGTCTCTAATATGTCTGATGGCTTTAGCATAATAATGTTTTTGTCCTGAGGCTTCATTGCTAAATTCTGATTCATTGACAATTTGCAAACCTGCAACATTCTCATAGTTTTTCAAATCTTTCGCCATAAATGTAACAACATCACACAGTAATTTCTGTGAAGATGAAGAATCCCAAAAACCGGCTTTACTCAAATTTTCTCCAGAATGATCCCCTGTGTTGGCACCTTTAGGCACAGCATGCAAATCAACTAGGACACCAATGTTATAACTACCAGCTTTCTCAATTAATTTCTTATAAAAAGACCAAGCATTTTGATAAACTTTTGCTACATTGCTGAAATTAGTACCAGAAGCAAATTTACCTCCATCCACAGCCCAGTACCCAATTGGAATTCTAACAGCTGTGACACCTTTTGATTTCAACCATTGCCAGTCATTGTCATCCATGTACTCGGTCCAATGTTTTTCAAGAAGCGATTGAGTCTCTTTATCACCTTTCTCTTTAATTAAATTCTTGATTGCGTCTAATTCCAGTCCAGCATTATTAACAAAAAATGAACCAAACATAAATTTTTCCAATACAAAGACGGAACCTAAGTTGACACCAAAATTATTTCTGTTTTTATATATAGATGATTTATCTGGTGCCTTACCAGATGGTGCCACTGGTCCTGACAGTGTCGTCTTACCACTTATGCTCAAATTTTTCAATTTATCTAACATCTTCTATCGATTTAAAACTAACTCAAAAAAAAAATAGTTTAATTTTTTTTTAATATTTTTTTTGCTATCAAAGACAATTTTATATCTACAGTTTCTTATCTTGCTTGATTGCTGTGTAAGTATATCGGTTTAATAAAGTGACTAATTATTATTATTATTATTAAATATGGAACAAAAATATTGAACTTCTCGAGCTAGCTATGACTGAAATAAAAAATAAATATATAGATATATATAAAAATCTATCATGTAAAATAAAGTGATGTTCTTTGAACAGTTTTTTTTCTCTCTTTATAATCTTCGTCTTCATCGTCTTCTTCTTCGAAAATCCCATTAAGATCATCATTGATCTTTATATCGATGTTATTTAACTTCCCAACTCCAATTAAATTTTTCGAAGTGATGTCATCATCACTATTATTTTCAAAAATACTTGACTGACAACTTCCTATCCAAATACAATTTGAGAAAAGTTTAACTTCCATTTTTTCCCCAATAGATTCGATATCTGTGCCAAATACAGAAGATGAAACAGAAGATGAATTCATTGTAGAAGTTGGTACAACAGGTGATGGTTTGTCTTTTTCAACTGTTGTTTTGTTTGAATCAACTCCATTATCTCCATATATTTCTAATGCCAATTTATAATCTTCAAAAGTCAGAGACAACTCTTTGAATGATGGACTTGATGTCATTGCCAGTTCTTCTTCATCTTCTTCTAGAACATTATTTGATGGAACTTGTTTTAATGTACTTAGGAAATCTTCAGGTATTGTATCCTTACCAAACATCACGGAGTGACGTTTATTTGGATTTCTCATTGATTCTCTCTTTGATCTTGTTGCCTTATTAGATCTCACTGTTGTTGGTGTGACGGAAGTCGATATATCATCAACATTGAAAAGATCAGTATCGAATATTCTTGAAAATCTGTTATTATTTTTCTTCTCATGGTGACTTTGATCAGTTGATCTCATAGAGTACATAGAATTTCTTGGGGATGAATATAACGATTCAGTATCTTTATGAGCATTAGGGTCTAGACTATAATTGAATGAAGGTGACATTGAAACGGGACGTGACGTTACTGGTGATGGGGTCGGGCTCGAGCTATCATGGGATTTTAAACCTGACATTGAACTCTTGATGTTATTATTATTGATGCTATTTGTAGTAGAAGATGAAGAAATTGATAATCTATTAAAAGCTTTTGTGGATGATCTCCTTTTCAAATGATTATTATCAGTATTTTTTTTCTTGGATTTTAAAGTGCCCCATAAGGATTTCTTGTTAGAATCCAAAGTACTTTGACTTCTATGCATTTTGATGAGGTATTGAGGTATATTGGTGCCCTATTGTATATAATAGATGATCTGAATTGAGGTTGGCTCAGTGGTTCTCGTGTTTGATAAAATATGACTATGAAACAAAAATAAACAGATCACACAAAACAAAGGATCTAAGAAAACGGAAAAACCAGACAAAGGAAGGAAATAGAAGATAAGATGAATGAAAGGAAAGGGTAGTAGGTTATTGAGATCCAGTTGGTGGGGGATATTGAGATCTTATTAAATGTTATTATTCATTCACCTGGAGGTGGTATTTAATCCTTTCACAGATCAAAAAAAAAAATTCAGAAACAAAAAAAAAAAAAAAGTTTCGTGCGTGCACTAATTCTTTGCTATATAATAAAATTACTTAAAATAGCATTTTACCCCTTACTGATTCTCCATCTTTCTTCGCGTCGCACATTGTAAAATAGGCTGAATTTAATAATATTAGGTAAAAAACACCAAATTTATATAAATCCAGCACTTTTTAAATTGAGAAGATCGATTCTTTGATATATACTGCAAGATTCAATCTGTAATTATGTATTTGCTATTGAATAGTGCCGAATGCAAGTCAGGTCTTTAGTGACTTGCCAATATGGAGAGAAAGAGAGAGAGAGAGAAAGGGAGATATATAGAGAGACAAATCAACATCGAACAAAAATATGATGAATGAGTGCGTCTGACTGACCCTTACGAATTCGTACCACATCTACATTGTCCTAATTGAGTTATTCCCATCTTGGTAAATATTGCTTAGTGATTAAATAATATTGAGTTACTCAAAGAGAAAAGATCTTAGAAAAAGGAATAAGGAAAATACCTTATTATCCCATGTCCAAAAATATTCAGTTATTATTAGTAAATTTGTTTGCTTGGGGGGTTTGAAATTTTCTTAGGTGTTTTTTTTTTTTTTTTTTGTTCTCTATTTCGGGGGGCCACACCCACAGGTTTTAAAAATTACAAATTGATGACATTTGCTAGGTTATTTGAATCCATAAGCTGCCGAGCAAGTTGTAAACAAAGCTGGTTGTAAAATATACCATCGACTTCAACAACTGCAGCAGTCAAAATAATAAATGAAATTTTTTTATTTTTTTTCTTTCCAACATTAGAGATATCTCTTTGGGTCACCGTACTTTATTACTCTCTAAATAAATAGCAAGAAATTTCTTGCATCTATTTATTAAGACAATCCATGAAAACTGAACAAACTGTACCGTTTAAACTTAATAATTATTATCTTCTTATCTGCAATAAACTAAAAAATAAATAAAAGACACCATAAATAAAAACAGAGGATCCGGTGATAAAGATGTAGTTAACATCGAGTACAGCAGCAGCAGGCAGCAGCAGCTTCAAGGTCGGTCTCAAGTTGAAATTTTTTTTTTTTTTCTTTATTTCCTTCTTTTGCTGCTTACATGGGAATAAAGAATGGTATCAGCAATATATGTATAGGCAAGCAGTCAGGCAAGTGAGAGACATAGATACAGGTAGAGTTTAAAGCAGACCAATCGAAAATCCTTTGTTTTTTTTTTTTCACAAAATTTTTTTTTTTCACTCCTTCTGGATAATTGCCTCGTGTTTTGGGTTTTCTTTTTTACCCTTTAAGCTATCTGTTGAAAATAATGTCTCTGATATAAACGAGACTTAGCAATAACAGTTAGTCCATAAGAGTTGATTCCAGCAATTTTACTAATGAACAAGGAACAACAGGAAAACACAACAAAAAAGCTTGGATTTTCCACCAAGTTGCATATCCTTGTTTTTGCATCATTGTAGCCAGTTTTTGGTGCAGCATGATTCATAGGAAATTCTAAACTATTCTACACCCCTACAAAAAAAATTTTTTCCCTCTATTTTCTCATTTTCTTTGTTTCACTCTCATCTAGTAGTTAGAGCCTTACCCACTTTTAATGCTGCTGTTGTTTTGTTTTTGTTTCTTTTACATCGCATGCAGTCGATTCCAAACAATAGAAAGTAATTTTAATAAATATTATTTCTCTATTTATTTTTTATTTTATTAATTGATCAAGAGCAAATACAAAAACAGTTCTTTATCAGCATATATGGGACACCCGGATTTGATTTGTGTTTTTTTGTTTTCTCTCTTATTGTTTTTTTCCCAGAAAGATGTTGTTTGATCATCAATATGCCCACTACTTAATCTTTTGACTTATGATGAAATTTCATCTTGTATCACTATGACAAATCATGAGACCAATTGATTTCAACAGATTGAACTGGTTTGTCAATTATACTTCCAAGACTAAACTTTAATTGATATGTAGGGGTTTCCATGCAATATGAATTGAATTTGGGAACCTTAGCATATAACATGAAAAGAAAAAGAAAAAAAAAAAGTAACTGAAAGACTATCTCGCAGCATAATAGATGTTCTCCGAAAATTATCATGCAATGCTGTTCATAAATCAAATGCATGCTTGTACATAAGCTAAAAATAAATAAAACAATAATACAAAAAAAGAAAGAAACATGCACATAAAGGAGCAACTACAAAAATGAACTAAGCTAAAAAAAGATAACCAAACACAAAGTCTTATCCTTGTACTATCAACTTTTAATTTTCTTCCTCAATAAAGAGTGTTAAAGACATGTAAACTATATTGAAGTATGAATTATTTTTGCTATTCTTGGAACATAACTAGCATGATAAGAGAGAGAGAGAGAGCAAATATTTTCGCTCTTTGAAATTTTATTAGTTAGTAACTTCTGCAACACTCAATATACACCCATGGAAAAAATGTTTAGAAGGGGGAAGGACTACTCTTTCATATTACTTTAAATTTGTATTATTATTTTTTGAAAGTTAAGCTACTTAAACACTTGTATATCCGTGAAAAAAATGTCTTAGTGCTTAATATTAATGGTTGCGCAATTTCATCGTGTTTGTTGGGGATGTTAAAAGGGAAAGAAATGAGATCTATATATATAGAGAGAGGTTAAAAAAATTACTCTATATAAAGAAAACCAGTTCTTGCATTGTTCCTTCTGCTTCTTTGACATATAAAAGCATAAAACTGTAATGTAAATTGCATATCTTGCATATATTATTATATGTTGTCTCTTAATAATTTATTATTACAAATTGTCATCATAAATAATTGTTAATCAAACTTAACTCCCTTATGCATCAGGAGAACTTTTGCTTTTTTCCCCTTTTATATTATTTGCTTAGTGTACTTGATTTTGCACTCTTGAATCTTCTCGTAATCAATTCTATAATAATATGGTCACGATAGTGAGTGGGTAGTGAGGAAAGTGGGACGCACTATGTGGAAATAGAGTTGTCTCGAAAAACCATGCAATGCTACACGCAATATGCATGCAACATTTTATCTAGGTTAAAAACGGTTGATGAAATTCCTTTTTATGGAAAATCTCCTACATCATATTACATATTGTTTGTTGTTGTTTGTTGTTGTAAAATAGTTGAATTTCGGGTACCTCAAAAACATTTGGGCAATGATGGAGTAAAAAATACAACCCTACTCAACTACCCACCTAAAACCAAAAACAAAAGAGCCCAAAATGATTTTCTCAATCATTCTGAGAAACTCTTGCGATAACAACTTCTGCACAAATCAATTGAAATAGAATTTTAATAATAACGGTGATCAATATTAAGCTCTTGTTGTATTTGTTTTTTTACCTTCTTTGAAAACTTTTTTTTTTTCTTTTAAAAATTCCTGCTAAATAGCAACTGGAGATATTTTCAATATTTGAGATTACTATTATAATATATTCTTTTTTTCAATACTGTTTCAAAAAGTGGCTCAATTCTGTTTCTCCTGCTGCTCCTTTTTTTTGTTTTTTTTTTTAAGGTTTCTTCTTTAGAATTTTGCTGATTGAAGATCTTTAGGGTCATATAGAGAGATGAAACGCGGGTTGTTCTCTAAGTTATTGTCTTTTTCTTTTTTAGCACTCAGGTTCCAAGAAAAATGATGAACTGAGTTTTAAGTCTCAAAAAGAAAGAAGTTGACACACAATAGTTGTCTGAAACACAATTGCTGTTTGCTTACCCTTTTGTAGCTTTAACAACCTATTTTCTATCGTTCTCTATAAAGAGTGCATTCAATGTTTTAAGATAGTATAATCTACAGTTTCAGTTGTTGTTCTTTGGTTACCTTCCATTTCTGTTGATCAATTTTCTCCTTTTTGTGTTCTGTGAATTTTTTTTTTTTTTTTTACGAAATTTTGTTGGAAAATAGGTAAGGATTTTTTTTTTTTACCTTGTAGTTCAACTAGTGCTCATCAAAGATAAGTAAAAAAGCATTTTTTTTTAAAAAAAAACAGTTAGGCTTATTGTCTGTCTTGGTATTTAGGTTTTCATGCTTCTCCTCCTCCTCCAACAACAACAACACATATAAATACGGATTTGAAAAATATTCGTTAACTGAGATTTATTGTATTGTAAATCGGCAATAGAAGTAATATATCATACATCATCACATTTTGTTGCATGGGGACCCAATACTTAAGTTGTGAAGATCAACAACATTAAGAAAGCCTCGCGAGGTAGTAAAATAAAACAAGAAATAAAGTTAGCAGCTAAAATTTTTTTTTCTTTTTTAACTCAATTTAGTCAAATGTATATGTGACTTTTTCCCACTTTCAGGAGAAAACATCATGAATAGTTTCCCATGCAATAAAGTAAAATTGAAACTTATATATCTGATTGATATTAACTTCTATGTCATGTTTCCGGTGTTTCGGATGACTGCGTAGTGTATAAAATTTTTGCTCCTAATTTTTATTTCTTTCTTTTTTTTTCCCTCAGAGAATTCAAATCACATACAATTTACGTAGATGGGAACGAAAATCCGTTGGGTTCAACCAAGGTTGATGAGATTTTCTACGAGCGCAAAGCAGTTGAAAGGAGAGAAAAAAAATAATATAATAACAAAGGAGTAAAAATTGAGGAGGATCGAAAGCAGCAACAACAAGAGCAGCAGCAGCAGCAGCAGCAGCAAAAAAAAAAAAAAACTTGCTTACTTGTCATTTTGTTGTTTTTCTTTTTCGTCGTAATAGTACTAGTTTCAAGATCTGCAGCAGTCATGAGCCGCAACTCATAGTTCATGCGGGACCTTTGGAATCTGTGCATTGCAGAAGCGGCGACATATATGCATGCATGTTGAATATGCAGTGATATGCATAATTAAGATGCAAATATACTAAAACTCTGTTATTAAATATTATTATTTTTTACTTTGTTTAACTTCCAGCAGGCTCTGCTTTTTTTTTTTTTTTTTTTTTTTTTCTTGTCCTGTCTACCTACCATTCTGTTTTTTTTTTTTTAGACTTTTAGTTTTCTTTCATTACTACTTGTCTTTTTAATTCTAATCAGATAGAAAAAAAACTATTAAATGGCTCCAAGGCAAAAGAGTGATTCTCCGAAACTGAAGCGAATGAAAACTTCAAAATCTAATAAATCAAGTCAAGGTTCTATACAAGGGGTACTGATTAAGAACAATGATGACATCAAAAATGAAATCAAACTAATAACACCTGTTCAAATATTTGCTACTGAAGCTTTTCAAACATGGTTAGCATGTGGTAAATGTGCTAATACCTATGGAGCTCTGGATATTGCAATCAACTCATTTAATGCAGCATTAAAATATGATCCTTATAATAGACTGGCTTTATGTGGTTTAGCTTCAGCTTCAAGATTAAAAGATTTAAAAGAAAATACAACAGATTGGTCGAAAAAAGTTGTACAAATAATTACAAATTGTATTCAACATTTCCCAGAATTGGGTAATGATCCAAATTTTTGGAAAGAACTTGCCGAATGTCATCTTGTCTCAGGTTCATCTGAACAAGCTCATACTGCTTTACAGAGAGCAATACAATTAAATTCTAATGATCCTTCTTTATGGTTATTAAGTGGACAAGCCCTAGTTAGAGTTGGGATAATCAATGGGGCAGTACAATCTTTAACACAAGCTCTACAATCATTACCTGATCAAGTAGCAAGGGATAATATAGATATTCTGAGAGCAGTTCATGCTGAATTAGCTGCAATATACGCATCAGAGGGAGATATTGAACTGGCTACAAATGAATTAAAGATAACTTTAAGCTTACCTCCACCTTCTCCTGATAGAGTTGATGAACACCTGGCTTTATGGTGTGCCTTGGCTACTGCCAGAGAACGTGCTGGTGATATAACTGGTGCCCTTTCTCTGTGTAATGCTGCCCATACACTGATTGGAGATTATCCAAGAGTCCTTATAACTCATGCTTATTTATTATTATTAAATGGAACACAATTTTTCAATCCACCACATGCTATTTCATTGTTGGAGAAAGTTTTAAAAATGGAAAATACTACTTCTAAATATGCACCAGAAGCTCATCTGGAAGATTTCTTGCCTGTTTATTTAATTGGTTATGCTTATTCATTGGTTGAGGCTTTCAAAGAAGCATATGATGCTTACCAATTGGCACTTAGAAGATCACCTTCTTCACCAATCCCTTGGCTTGCTGTTGGTGGATTATATTTACATTTGGGACAATTGGCTGATGCGTTATCAGCATATTCACAAGCTGCAAGATTACAATCAGATGATTTACAAAATCAAAATTTGAATAATCAATCTTCATCAACTGCTCTCGCAGCAGCTACTGCATGGGAAGGTTTATCATGTGTTTATGAGAGATGTGACGATCAAGCAAATGATGCAGCAGATGCTTGTTTAAGAGCAGGTAATTGTTTTACCTCAGCTGGTGACTTACTGGCTGCACTGGAATCTCAAAAGAGAGCAGATATCTTGAGACAAGTTGCCAAAAGAGAAATCGCACCTCCTCCTTTCAGAGATGCACCTGCTATTCCTCCTGTCTTATTAAGAGACTTGGTACCTTTATCACAAATGGAAAGAATCGAGTTACTTAAAGAAAGTTCTACTCGTAAGACTCCAGTACAACAAAACAGATCACTCCCAGTTCCAATGTCAAACATGCCACTGCAATCACCATTGATGCAACAAACTGTATCATCAAGAGCTCAGTCAACACAACTGACTCCTCAAATGACTCATCAAGTTCCTATTTTCAACCAACAACAAAACGGGGCCTATGCACCACCACCACCACCACTTCAACAACAGCAGCAACACCATCAAGGTCCTCACGGTTATGACCGTAGACCTCCTGCTCAACAAACAGTTCTGCCTCCTCAAGCACTTGGATCATTGCCACCACCCCCACCTCCTCCACAACAACAACAACAGCAAAATCAACAACAAACAGTTTTCAGTCAACCATATGGAAAACCGAATGGATATTACTACGGCAATGGAACCCCAGTACAACAATTGCCTCCTCCACAACAGCAACAACAGCAACAACAGCAACAACAACAACCCCCACAACAATTGCAGCAACCTCCTCCACCAGGTTACTCCTACCATCCTGCTTATGTTCCTATTGGCAACATTCCAGGACATCAACAATCTCCTCCTCACCAATATCCTATCCAAAGTGAATGGAGGTAGATCCGTAACTTTTTACACTTTACGACAGCAATCAGCTGTGCTGATTGAGAATTTGCATTACCTTTTTATTTTTCTTATTTTTTTTTTTTTTTAGTATTACCATAGCATTACAGATGAACGAAAAAAAAATTCACTTCTTGTTTTATTAGTATCCTTCCAGGTTCAGCCTGATGTAATGTTTTTAGAATGTATTGCATGTATGTATTGATTTAAACGGCAAAAAATATTTTCAACTGTTGTAATATGTAAGCCTTCCTCTTTCTTTTCACCTTCTTGTTTGCAGGGTAGTGCGCCTAAACCCAATTGTTGAGGTAGAGCGATAAAGTAAAAAAGATACGAAGGGGGTGGATCTGTGATTTAAAATAAATTTACATTTCATATAACATCTACTCCCTAATTCATTTTTTTTCCCTTCACCATTATAGCTGCTTAATTTGTTGCTAGATTGTTATTGAAACTTAAAGCTAACCAAAGGAGATAAGGTAAAACGCTAACAAATTAGTTGGGAAACAATGCTCGGTGACAGTGGTAATGAAGATTGGGGTCCTATTGAAAAATGGATTATTTCTGTTCATTGTATACCAACAAAAATGTTAAGAATGGATGAAATTGAATTTTTGGAGAAAGAGTTTACAGAGAGTTCTGTTGAAAGAGAAAGTTCTACTAACCTGAAAGCTGATACACAAATAAGTCAACCAATTGGAGAGTCCTTGCAATCATTATTTGAGACTGAGTTTCATGATGAAAATGATGACGACTATGAAAATGCTTGGAGCATTAGAAAATCAAATGGGAATCTGTCAGCAGCTCTCATTGAAGGTGACGAAGAAGTTCCAAAAGATGACGATGAATTGCCGATATTGAACACCATGTTGCCCGAAGATGCTGGAATAGCGTATCACAGTTATGCTAATCCACATCTGGAGATAAATAAAGTACTATTACCAAGGAAAATATTTCATAGGGAGATAAAAGAAGCAAATTCAGAAATTGAAAGCGAGAATTATTTTGGAGTTCCAAATGAATTAGGTTGGTTTTGCCCAAATATAAATTGTGTTGTTTGTGAGGAGCATGAATTGTTACTGAGAACAAAGAATGTGTCATTTCCTAAAGAGTACTGTCAGTTCTTGTTAGAAGTAAACTCCATATGTGAAACAGAAACACAAGGGGTGAAAAATTTTCGATGCCAATTTTGCAATTCTTCAAGATTGATTCCATTGGAAAAATTCAGATATCATCTTGAACGAGCACATGGTATCATCGATAAGAATGAAGATATAGAGTTATTGGCACATCCTGAACTGGTTTTTGAGCAACTAACATCAATAGGCTATTACACTTCTTGTTTATGCGGGATGTGTAATAAGTGGTATAGGCTCTCACCTGACCAACAGACAAAATATGGTGGCTTGTTTGAACCTTTTTTCAATCATCTGAAAATTTGTGAAGCCAATAATTCGAATAACGATTGAGAAAGCTTACAGTTTGTTCTCAAAAAAAATCATAAATATACATATTTTCCATAATATACACTAAATGTCTAAATTTACAAAATTAAATTAAATGCTCTAAGAAGAATTCATAACACCTGCAGAGAAAGCCAAACACCATGTCTTACTTTGACCATTGTCAAGATAAGAACTTGAAAAACTGGAACTTGAAAAGAAATTATAAGATGTGCTAGCATCAAATAAAGCTTGATTAAGACGTAAGACACCGGCCCATCCTGAAGTAAGACTACCAACAATTGAAGACAATTTGGAAGACCATTCTTGCTTGGCAAATGTTGCACCACGAACTAAAGAGGAAGCTGGTGTAATTGGTAACATATGAATACCATGAATATATTCCAAATTACTACCGAAGTAAGTTGTATAATCAATCTTATTATCAAATAAGATACCAGCAACTTTATTTGGAATGATGGTTGAAGGTTCAACAGTGTTATCAGAAGAGTACAAGTAGTATTTGTTCATTGCTCTCTTTGAAATCGCTAGCATTAAATCACCTCTTGATTCCATTGAATGGTCACCAATAACTTTACCCCATAATTTCATACCATAGGCGAAATTGTAATCTTCAGATGATGATTCTTGATTTCTACCATCACCACCTACGGCTAAACCAGAAGCCCATGAGTGACCTTGGAAGAAATTGAACATTCTTGAAACTGGGAAATAAGTATCTGAAGAAGATGGATTAGCAACATCTCTAATCAAAGAATTAACCCAAGCTTTGTTATCTTTTGCCCAAGTACCACCATTCTTAGCATCAACGTAACCGAGAACTGCTGCTGCATGGACGAAATAACCGTAATGGAAATGATGATCATTATAAAGTGTGGCTCCGAAATCCAGACCAGAATCTTTGCTAGTTTGTGATGCTGATGAAGTAACACCTTTGTATCTGGTGTCATAAATAAGTGGATAATATTGAGTGTTCAGAATGAATGGAGCAAAAGCTGCCTTCATTTGAGTTATAGTAGCTTTAGTGGTAGCAGCATCACCAATTATTTCACTAACAGTTAATAAGATGTAAGCATACTTGTCAATAACCTTACCACTGTAATAGTTAGAATCAACACTTGCGACAGTATCAGCAATATTAACTGATAATTCCGAGTTAGCAGCAGTGGCAATTAATTCCAATTGACTTGCAGTGTAAGAAAGTTTTGTCATACCAGAGATCCAAGGTAAGAACTGCATATCAGTTTCTAAAGTTTCAGCCATGATAATTTGTGTAGTCAAGTAAGCATACATTTTACCTTTAGTGGTTGAATCCAAATAGAAACCAGTTGCAGTACCACTGAATGAACTAGACAATGAATCGACGTGATGTGGTAACAAGAAGAGAATGGCAGTACCCGACAGAGAGCTTCCTGAAGTTTGATATGTAATCAGATACTCGGCACTCTTACCATTTGAAACGGAACCAGAAACGGCAGCTGATGTGACATACATACCAGCTGCTTGGTCGTAGTAAACTTCAGAAGTGGTGGAACTTGGTGCGACAGCAACTTGCATGATTAAACCATCAATTGCAGCTGAACCTGTGATAACTGAGTTTGAAACTGTTAACTTGAATTGAGATGAAGTGTAACCAGAAGGTAAAGTGACGTAGATCAACCAATCAACACCGTTATTCAAACTTGCACGGTATTTCAAGATACCAGTAGCCAAGTTACTTGAAGATTCCTTAACAAGAGACAAGATAGCAGCTTGTGAGTTCAATTGTGGGATCAAAGAACCGTGATAAATACCAGTAACGAAACCCATACCTTCGACCATTGGGAAGTCGATATAATTAGTAGTTGAACCACTAAGAGACAATGTGGCCAAGGCTGACAACTCTTTCATCTTTGTCAATTTGAAACTAACAGAACTTGAAGTAAATTTAGTAGCTGAGAATACCAATTGACTGATGTTCAATGGGTTGTAATAGTAACCATTAGCACCTGAATCCCAAGTATGAGTACCGTATGCATATTGAGATGAAGTAGTATGAGAAACAGCAAAACCATAATAAGTATCTCTTCTCCACCAAACACTGTATGGATAAACAAATGCTTGATCATTTTGGTAATCTAACATCATATTGACGTAAAATTTGTTTGTTTGGTATGGAGAAGCACCATTATCAACACCAGAAGCTGGAGTTATATACATAGCTTCACGGGTGAAAACAGAAGGTGGAGCTGAGGTGTCAATGACTGAGAATAAATCACCACTGTAAGCTGTTGAAGTAGCTGCAACTGAACTTGTTGAAGAAGTTTTCTTACTTGTAGAACTTGTAGTAGCTTTAGTACTTGAACTGGTCTTGGAAGTTGTAGTAGCCTTGGTACTTGAAGAAGACTTGGTAGTTGTAGTAGCCTTGGAACTAGACTTACTGCTTGTGGTAGCCTTGGTGCTTGAGCTAGATTTAGTACTTGTGGTAGCTTTAGTACTTGAAGAAGACTTGGAGCTTGAAGTAGTCTTAGTTGTAACGGTGAAAGCTTTTGAACTTGATGATGTCTTTGATGCGGCAACTCCTGAAGTGGTAAGAGTAGTACCTTTAGTCAAACTTTTTGTATTGATACTTGCTGAATTCGATGTTGAAACAACAATCTTTGAAGTGACCAATGGGTTGTTTGAAGTGTTTTGAGAAACTGATGAAGCACTGCTGGCTTTAAGAGTTGTTGAAGTGACGGAAGCTTTTGAAGAAAAGACAACACTTGTTGTTGTCTTAGCAGATGAAGTTGGAAGAACACTGCTTGTCTTAGCTTTTGTTGTACTTGTTACAGCTGAAGTGATTGGTTTAGCTGAAGTGGCAGATTTTCTTGTCACCACTGAACCAGATAAAGTATTTTTAAGTGTTGTATAGGCATAAATATCATTAATAACTGTCTTAATTAAGACACCTTTTGTTATTGTTGAAGTGGTTGTATGTGTTGAAGTTTTCTTGGTTGTTGTAAGTGAGGTTTTGGTTGTTGTATGGGTTGAAGTTTTCTTAGTACTTGTTGTAGCAGCAAGACTGAAATTGAAAAAAACTCCCAAGAGTAGCAATATAAACAAATTCTTGTTCATTATGGTTTCCTAATTGAAATGAATGACTTGAGTTAAAAGAGATAGGACGTTGAACAAGAACCCTTATGAGTGTTTTATGTTTTTTTTTTTTACAAGAGAGATTGGGGGTCATTTTGTATATTTATAATACTGATCCAGAGAGATCAAGTATAAAAAGAAACTTTTCTCGAACACCAGCCATCCTATTATTATCAAAATGTAATATGAACCCATAACAAACTGTATTCTTTAAAAAAGAACCAGTTGCATGAAAAATGAGATCTGTTTTTTGCGTCGTTGCTCTTCTCATTGTGCATATGAAATCCAGCCACTTCCCAATTTGGTGCGAAACTGGTTTTTTCCAGATTCCATCACATATCGACGAACTTAGACAGAGATCGCTTTTCTTCGCGAATATCACAAGGCTAATTATTTGTCTTACAAGTACTGAGAGAGCTCTTTTGACTAGAAGAAGTTGTTTCTTTTACAAAGAGGTAATAAAGATACATCAACGAAAAAAGTAACACACCTTGTAAAAAAACACGAAATAAGAATAAAGTTTAATTTTTGTTGTTTGCTTAATTTTAATATAAGAGCTAAGCAAAAGTGTCTCAAAATGGCATAAAGGTCACATGGCTTTATAGTGTGATTTGTTATTGGCGAGTTGTCTGTGACTTTCTTAGTCGAAATCTCTCGTTAGTTAATAAGGGAAAAAAAAAAAAAGTCTTCCTCTGCCTCATTCAATGTAATCACCTAATATTCTTAATGCTTAATTCTTAGTATACAATTTATTTATCTCTTTCCTAATGGGGTTCCAAAGAAATGTAAGCCGTTGGGTTCTTGTATGTGATAAAAATAGCATTCCTGCTTTTTGCATGTAATGGAGGAGTAGTAATGTCTTCCAAGACTGTACAAGGTTTTAGTAAAAAAAAAAAAACCAATTAGTATTTTCTTCGACCTATATATAAAGTAAAAGAGTACCTCTTCCCCACGAGACAAAATTAAGAAACTTGAAAAGAGAATTATAGTTTTATTACATATTGGTAAGACTGAAATTCCAGTCAGCAAGCAGCTAACCAGTTATATATGAATTGAAAGGGGAAGGAAAGAAAGGAAAAAAAGAGCAATTATTCTTTTGACCACCATGAAAATCTTCTCTTGAATTGATTAACATTATTAACTAAATCTTCTTCATTATCTGTTTTTGATTTATCAAACTCACCAGGAGCCTGTTGTTGAATATCAAATGTATAATTTTGATCGATTTCACCTTCTGGGCCTGGAATATGGTTTAACAATCCAGAATGCCTTTCTGGACCTCCTCCTATATTGGCAGTAGACTGAGGACTTATCTTTTCATTGATATTCAATTTTTCAACTGAAGTTGTATCAAACACATCAGGACCTTCACTTTGGCGTCTTTGTTGAAGATGATATGCATCACTTGCACTATTTGCATTTTCTAATGAAGGTCTCCGGTTTACATTTTCTAATTCACTTTGATAAAACGACGTACTAGATCTTTTCAAAAACGGTTTAGATGGAGAATCAAAACCTGGAGTCTTTACCGGTTCCGGGGGTTCAATATCTTCATTCTTCAATTTTGGATTGGAAAATTTGCTTCCGTATGATGATGATGTCCTACGATGGACCGGTTGTGGCGAGAATAATGGTGTCTGCTCTTGCGATGTGGTATCTGAAGATGGATTATGTGACATATCTTCTTTTACTTTTTTGTGGATTTCTAAGCCAGTATATCTGTAAAATTGTATAGTACTATTGTGATTGTTATTTAAAAATCGTTCTTATATAATCTGGGGAATATTTTAATTGGGTTTTCTTTTTTGTTTTAATTTTTTTTTTTTTTTTTTGGTGAAAAAGAAAAAGTGGGCTCTCTAATTAATTAGTGCATTAGATGGATCACACCGGGGTTTATCTTGTGATTTAATACTAGATCATGTTATATTTCTTTATATTTATAGAGATTTAAAATTTTTTTAGAAGCATCAAATTAGATATGTAAAGACAGAAAGAAAAAACGAACACAATAACACCGATACAAAACGTAAACAAAGTATAGGTATATCTCGTATAAAACATGCAAAAGATTTATATATATATAAGAAAAAAAGAACATAATAAAAGCTTTTTAAGCAGATGGTTTAGCATATTTCTCAGTCCATTCTCTGGCATTATTGATGGCTTGTGCTTCATTTGATTTCCATTCTTCTGCAACTTCATTAGCTAAAGGATCATCCTATTTTGTTTTAAAAGTTAGTAAATTGTTTCTTTTAAGAAAAAAAAAGGAGATAAAACTTACAGGATTTGGGGCTCCTAATAACGCTTGAATTGATAATAAGATAGTTCTTATTTGAAGTGCTGGTGACCAGTTTGCTAATTATTCTTTGTTAGTATTTGATCTAATTAGTTGAATCGTAATTGTACATACATTTTAAAACATCTAGACAAATTCTACCTAATCTGTCGATATTTGGATGATAAATTTTAGTCAAGAATCTTACTTTTGGAGCAACCATTGGATAATCATCAGGTAAGAACAACTCAAGTTTGAATACTCCATTTTCATATGGTGATGATTGTGGTCCTTGAATAGTGACATCAAAGTATCTAAGGTTCTCTTCATGTGGCTCCGCAGTTATACCTGGAACTGGGTCTGACACCAATCTCTCAGTTTCCTATTTTTTTTTGGTCTTTTGTTAGTCTATAAATCTTGTGATAACATATAAATATAAAGCTTACCTTGATGATTCTTTTTGGTAAAGACATCTTTCATTCAATTTTGTTTAGTAATATAATCAATCGAAATTGTCCCTTAATTGCCATTCGCTTTTTTAATTTTTTTTCCTCTTGTGTTTTTTTTTTTTGTTCAATTTTTTTTTTTTCCACACCGAGAAGTAATATATACTACATTAGATACAATGAAAAGGCTATTCTCATATCCAAGAAGGGAGGTTTCACCACTGAAGAAATTTTGGATACTGTTAGTAGGTGGGTTTGTTGGTTATTATATTGGATTTCATCTTGTTTTCAAAGACTACCAATTTATTAAGTACACACCACCGGAAAAAGATGAAAATGGAAATGTTAAAAAAGTGCCATTCAAAGTGACGTTTAGAGAGATGACTCCATTGGAATTGAAACCTGAACTGAAACTGAAACAAGAACTGTTAGAAAAAGAGAAACTGGAGAAAGCATAGCTTAGGTTACCAATTTATTCACTTATTTATCTATTTATTAGCTTTATTTATTATTTATTTCCTGTGGTCAAGAAGGCATTTGATCATATAAAATATTTTTGAACATTATTTTACTTATGTACAGTTACTCTTGTTAACATTCTCTGAAACTGTAAATTGTGTCACCATCTGCCAGTCAGATCATTCATTTGATTTGTGCACTACGTTCAATAAGCTCAGCTTCCCCCACAAAAAGAAGTGGTTCCCAGCGCCGGAAAAATGAAAGATTTGGATGAATGCAAAGTCGGAATAGCTATCCAATGATCAAGGATAAATGGCCGACCGACTTGCACAGAGATGACTCAAAAAAAAAAAAATTTTCTCTTCGAAAACACCTGTTTTTTCTTCTCAATTTGCCTGGGATGATTCAAATGCTTATGTAAGATGATTCAATTTGAATCGCCTCGTGCCGTCTATTGTCAAGGAATATGTATTTCAATGACTCATGAATTCAATGGAGTGCCTTGTACTAGGTGCTTTTGTGGTATTTATAAATATTCAAAGATATCCTCGAAGATGTTTTATAATTTCTTCAGTTTAGTTATACACTATATATTATTTTGGCAATTACCAGGAGATTGAAATAAACTAACAAATGCCAGTAAGTAGAACTCATACATTTTTTTTACGTATCAAATGTCAATCTTTGAAATATCAGATGCTTTCTTTCTCTTTTTGAATTCGAGTGAAATTTTTCAAAGTTGGAAGAGTCAGAAAAAATTTTTTTTTTTTTGCTTTCGCTTTTCGTTATAAATAGCGTACAGCAAAATACATTTTGACATTGCCAATCAAAAATATTTGATTTGTAAAAGAATACTCAATCATTTACAATTTTTACTAACATTTATTAATAAGGTACCATCACCACATAAAATGTTTATTGAAAATGATCATGTTGGTGATCGCTCACGTTTAGAAGATTGGAGGATCCGCGGTTATGATCCTTTAACTCCCCCAGATTTATTACAACATGAATTCCCATTGACACCTAAATCTGAAGCAAATATTTTGAAAGGTAGAGATGATGCTTGTAATATTTTGAATGGTAAGGATGATAGATTATTGGTTGTTATTGGTCCTTGTTCTATTCACGATCCAAAGCTGGCCTTGGAATATTGTGAGAAATTATACAAGATCTCTGAAGATTTGAAAAATGAGTTGCATATTGTGATGAGAGCTTATTTAGAAAAACCAAGAACTACAGTGGGTTGGAAAGGTTTAATCAATGACCCAGATATCGATAATTCATTCAAGATCAATAAAGGTTTAAGAATTTCAAGAGATTTATTCGTCAAATTAACAGAAATACTTCCAATTGCAGGTGAAATGTTGGATACAATTTCGCCACAATTTTTATCAGATTTATTCTCGTTAGGTGCCATTGGTGCTAGAACCACTGAATCACAATTACATAGAGAGTTGTCTTCTGGTTTATCATTCCCAGTTGGTTTCAAAAATGGTACCGATGGTTCATTAGGTGTTGCCATCGATGCCATGAAATCAGCTCTGCATCCTCATCATTTCTTAAGTGTCACAAAGCCAGGTGTTGTTGCCATTGTTGGAACAGAAGGTAATAAAGACACTTTTGTTATACTAAGAGGTGGTAAATCAGGTACAAATTTTGATGAAGAAAATGTGAATAAAGCACAAGATCAATTAGTCAATGCTAAGATCAATGTCGAAGGTCCAAGAATTATGGTTGATTGTTCTCACGGTAATTCAAGTAAGAATCATAAGAATCAACCAAAAGTTGCAGCAAACGTCGCAGAACAAATTAAAAAAGGTTCCACAAAGATTTGTGGTTTAATGATTGAAAGTAATTTGGTTGAAGGTAGACAAGATGTTCCTCCAATAGAGCAAGGTGGAAAAGATCTGTTAGTTTATGGTTGTTCAATTACCGATGCTTGTATCGGTTGGGATGATACCACTGAAACTTTGACAATGTTGGCCGAAGCTGTCAAGACTCGTAGATCTTTGACAAAGTCAAGTAATTAAAAAAAAAAAAAAACGCTATATAGTAAAAGTACCTTCCATGTTTTTATTGATACATTACGTAAAACTTCTTTTCTCAATGCAAATTAAATCCCATATAAAAAATATTATATATATATATCACCGACTTCTACCAAATAAAAAAAAAAAAAATAAAGAGGTAGATAATTCGAATCCCTTTCCCAAATGATCCTTTCTGATCAATATTAACAAAGTTTTTCTAAGAGTTAAAAAAATTTCTCACATAAAAGTACATCTTTTAAAAATCGATTTGTTTTGGGTATGTCCTAATTCTTTAAGGAGCCTCCTAATTTTTTTTCAAGTTCAGAAATTTTTGTCCTTAAAACCAGTAGTTCTATGTCTTTCTGTTTCGATCTTCCATAACTCAACATTTTCAGCATCTCATTGTTCTCCTCTTGTAAAAGTTTAATCTTTGTTATCATCTTGTGAGCTAATTCTTCTGCATCATAACGACCATTTTCAATTACAGATTGTTGCGGATTTAATGCAATAGCAGTTAATATACTTTCTAAGAAAAGTTCACTTTCATTGTACTTGTTTTGCAAAATCAGCAAGTTTGAAGATAATTTATGATATAATTTGAAATGACTCATTGGAATTTCATTTGTCTTCTCTGCTTGAACTCGAAGTGATCTTATTGTTATATCTTTTTTATCCAATTCAATTTTCAACTTGTTAATTAATTCATCCTTAGTCTTGTTTTCAAATCTCAACCTATCAATACCTTCCTCCGAAACATTCTTACTTTGAGTCCTAATGGGAGAAGAGTCAATAATTGCTGAATATGAACTATCATGCAGTGTCATACTTAAATCTTGAAAATTCATATTCAAAGATTCAAGATTCTTGTAATTACTCAATGATTGATGTCTTGTCAAATTTGGTGCTTGCTGAGTTTGATAAGAACTGTAAACAGTGGAAGAAGGACTTAATACAGTACCACTATTAGTAAAATTGTTCCCTTTTGCCCAATTGTTTTGAAAAGGAGTAAAACCATATGAAGTATTAGGACTTGTTACCCCTGAATTTTTATTGTTCGTATTACCAAGACTATTATACTGATACTTAACAGTTCCCATTGATGAGCCATTAGTCGTACTGCTCATGTTCTGAGAACGTGTACTAGTGTTAGAAGAATCATTAGATCCTGAACTTAGCCTTAGATCCATCCTTTCATGCAATTTACTGTTATCCCTTGTCCTTGGAATTCTTGAGACAAAATAAACCAGTTGATATTAATCTTATCTATGCAGCTTTGGCCAACTGCGTTATATATTCTTGAAGAAGAAAAGATCTTGAATCTCTATTAAAAGTTTGTTAATAACTTTTTATCCTTTTGTGTTGTAAGTTATAAAAACTCCTTTTTATATAAGAATTTTTTTAAATTTTTTTCGTTCTTAGCAAAAGAAATATCAGCCAGATCTGCATGGCTAAAAGGGACCTAAATTTAAGTTCTACTCTCAAGAAAGGCAGCCATTTAACTCTCCTTGAAGCTTCTGAGTTTCAACAATATAATTAGAGAGTTATAGGGATTTCAAATAAGTCGTATTGAATCATCTTTCTCATGCTTTTTTTTTTGATTTTGTTCTCTGCTCTTCGCTAAATCTGAGATGGAAAAAAAATGTAGAAATAAAAAAAAAAATAAGCAAAGACTGTCAAATTGCCACTTTGAAAACTATATAGAGCTATTACTCACAATGGACACATTACCAGCATTGGCGAGTGCCATAAGACCACTGAATACTTCAGTTGAAGTATTTAAGGATGACTGTATGTATTGTTTCACTTCATGCTTCGATGAGAAGGGATTGAACATATGTCTTTATTGCTTCAAATCTTTCTGTACCACTCATGATCATGATCATTTTGCAAAATTCCCAGAGCATCAACTTTTCCTCAATTATCATAAACATTTGAAACCTGTGGAAGAAAGGGAAGAAAGTCCACTGAAAATTGCCAAATTGGAAATTAAGGAGAAGACGGAAGATGAACTTTTTGACTTGCACACTCTGCTTTATAATATAAAGACGGATCAACTCATAGAATATAGTAAAAATGCTATTCCTTTATCAATTGCAATGGCTGTCGACTCAATAATTAAAGCAAGGTCATCAGAGAAGAAAGAAGAAATTAAAGCATGGGAACAAGAAATCATACCATGTGAGCATGCATTTGATATTGTGCAAACACCACTCGAGGGTGTTGATTTACACCAATGTAGAGATTGTGATTTGAAAGAGAATCTCTGGATCTGTTTGCTATGTGGTTCAATAGGTTGTGGAAGAGAGCAATTTGGAGGTGTTCCAGGTAATTCACATGCCAAGAAGCATGCAGAAGATACTCAACATGGTATTGCTGTTAAATTGGGATCTTTAACTTCAGATTCAGCTGATGTATACTGTTATACATGTAATGATGAAATCAAAGTTCCGGATTTAGCCAAACTTTTACAAACTTTCAACATAAATGTCACTAATTTTGAAAAAACTGAAAAATCGTTGACAGAGTTACAATTAGAGCAAAATTTAAAATGGGAATTCAATATGGATGGTAAAAATGGGGAATTATTGAAACCAGTATTTGGACCGAGATTAACAGGTTTCAAAAACATGGGTAACACATGTTACTTGGCCAGTGTTTTGCAAGTCTTATTTTCGTTTAAGACTTTTGAGAAAGAATTTTATGGAAAGCCAGTTGACTATTCAGATGCATGCCCTGATAAAGATGTCAAGACACAACTAATTAAAGTGGCAAATGGTTTAATCAGTGGTGATTATTCTGTGCCAGATGAAACTACCACTGATACTATCAAATATCAAAAAGGTGTCAAGCCTGCCACATTTAAATCCCTTATCGGCAAAGATCATTCTGAATTCAGCTCAATGAGACAACAAGATGCATTTGAATTTTGGAATTTTCTCTTGGATAAGATTGATGAATTATATTCCGATTCAATTGAAAAAAATCCTACAAATATTTTTAAATTTGTCGTTGAAAATAAATTGGTTTCCAAAGATAATGAGATTGAATTGAAGAATGAACTTAATAATTCTATATCCTTACCAGTGGATGCTCAAGTGGTATCGGTGGATGAAGATGGTCATAGAAATTATAAGCCAATTACATTTGAGTCAATGTTTGAACAATGGCACGCAGATGAAGATATTGAGTTATCGAATAAAATTTTTACTAAGAGATCTGGAATCAAGACTTGCCCCGAGGTATTAGTTGTTAATGCACAAAGAATCCAACTTGAAAATTGGGTTCCAATAAAAGTTGATGTTCCAATTACATTGTCAGATTCTATTGATATTTCTCCATATTTAGCTGAAGGTCAGTTAGCTGGTGAGATAATTCTCAAGGATGAAGAGGAAGACACTGAGACGTGGAAGGCTAATGCTGAAGCATTGGAACAATTACAAGCTATGGGATTCCCTGAACCACGATGTGCCAAGGCCCTATATAATACAGGGAACTCATCACTGGAAGATGCCATGAATTGGCTTTTCCTGCACATGGAAGATGCCGATATAGATGATCCATTTGTTGCACCAAGCGAGTCTCAACAAGGTCCACCTCTGGATCTTGTCCAGCAAATTGTTTCCATGGGATTATCTGAGAAAATGGCAATCAAGGCATTGGTTTTAAACAATAACAATCCGGATCAGGCAATTAACTGGATATTTGAAAATCCAGATGATGATGGAGAACTTCCAAAGATGACAACAAAATTATCAGATGATGATATTATTAATCATTTGAGCAGCAAGTCAACGGGTAATTCTACCAAGTACTCTTTACAATCTATTATTTGTCATAAAGGAACCTCCATTCATTCAGGTCATTATGTTTGTTTTATTAAGAAAATTGTCAATGGTAGTTTGCAATGGGTATTATTCAACGATGAAAAAGTTGTCATCAGTGATGAATCTAATTTGAAAGAAATGGAATCAAGTGGGTACATGTATATCTTTGTTAGAGATGATGTTAATTTATAAAAAGATCTTATCTATTTTCCTTACAATGCTTATATATAAAAAAATACGAAATTTTTCACTTTTTTTTTTGTTTTGAAATCGAAGAAAAAACCTTATCTCACTGTAATCCTATTATTCAAAAGACAATGGATTCGAAGAACGACACTGATGAGATCATATTTACCTCAATGGGTATGTTCATCATTGATGAGATCCATTTCCCACATGCCCCATCTGTTTATGATATTTGCGGGGGTGGTGGGACATTTGGACTGCTTGGATCAAGAGTGATCTTATCGTCGAAATATTCAAAACAAGTTGGCTGGGTAGTTGATTACGGAAATGATTGTCCTCAATCTATAAAAGATGAGATTGATAGTTGGCATACAGGTGCTATAGTGAGAATAGATGAATCCAGGTTAACAACTAGAGGTTGGAATAGCTATGGGGACAACGAATTACGCTTGTTTAAATATTTAACAACGAAGAAAAGAATTGATGTTGATGATTTAATCAAGTATAAGAAATTATTGAAATCTGATTCTTTCCACTTGATTTGCTCACCCGAGAGATGTACTGAGATAATGAACCGGTTAAAGAAAGAACGTCTCTTGGTTGGAGTGACAAAAGATCCCGTTATTATTTGGGAACCTGTTCCTGATAATTGTCGGCCAGAACATTTAGAGAAATGTTTACAGATCTTAGACCATATTGATATCTTATCTCCTAATGCTCAAGAAGCTGCACTGTTTTTCGGTTTAGATGAACCTGATACGAAACCAGAATTGGAAGATATAGCAAATAAGTTTATTTCTCATTTGACAAAACCAAATTCAGGAATTATCTTGAGATGTGGTAGAATAGGTTGTTATGTCTTGAATAACCAAGGTCTATCCAAATGGTTACCTGCATATCATAATCCAAAGAATCCAGATTATCAAGTGGTCGATGCTACAGGTGGTGGTAACACATTTGTCGGAGCTTTGGCCACAGGGTTTGTCAAGAGTAATAAAGATTGGATTATTGCAACTATATGTGGTAACATAGCCAGTGGATTAGCTATAGAACAGATTGGTATGCCAAAATTATCTGATGGAGATAAGTGGAATGGGTTGACAGTTCAAGAAAGAATAAAACTATATATAGAAAGATACGATATTGGCGTAAATGCTGATGAAGTGTTAAATACATTGTATAACTAATCATACATGAATTTTCGACTGTTGTTTCCAATTAGCTGTCTTGATATAATCTGATTTACTGATCTCGATTCTCTGAATTGTCCTTCGAGGGATACTCACCAAGCCTATCTGTCTTTGTCTCATCTTCAAACTAACTTCATCTTTGAAATGTTCAGCTACATCTGTCATTAATAAATTGGACTGGTCATCTACTGAAACTAGTACTCCTTGGAGTATTCTACCATCTTGTACAGTGACTCTAAAAGTCTGTGATATATAGTCTGATATTGTTAGGAGGTTGGGTATTATCAAATCACTCATATTTGCATGTAGTTTGTGAATTTTTTGACTTTATTTGTTCAAGTTTTTAAAGGCAAAAAAAAAAAAAACAAAAATTTACATGTATATAATTATACATAATATATAGACTATTGATGAAAGTTACACTCTCATCTTAACAGAGATTGTAGTAGTTTGGAATAAGATTGAATGCAGAATCTGGTTTATTTTAACTCTCAATAGTATATACATGAACAAATAACAAATGACCTTCACAACTTGCCCCCTAACAAGTCTTCGGAAATATATTTAAAAGCCTCTTCATCCACATACTCTCTCTACTGATTAACAATCATTTGCTGCTAATTGTGGCTCTCTAAAAGTAATTTTAAACTGAGGCACATTAGGTGTAAAACGAACTAAACTAAATTAACCAAATGGAAAAAAAAAAAAAAAAAATGGAGGACAAAATAAATATATATATATAAACTAAAAGAAGCATTTCTTATTACTTAAACAATGACTGTTGAATTAGCAAATCCAGATGAAATCACTTATCACACTTTAAAACAAAACCCTAATCATGCATCTGCATTATTATCTTCCACTACTGAAGAAAATGAATTGAGAAATGTATCTTTCAAATCAGTTATAGCTTCTAAATACACTTTATTAAATGAGACAGTGTTGGAGCTGTTTGGTATAACAAATTTCAAACTTGATGGTCAACAAGTGATAGAAGATGAGAAAGATGCATCTGAATATAAACTGTGGTTGGGGAGACTTCAAAACGAGGTTGAAGAGTTGAAGCAAGAAAAACAAAATGGTTTCAAGATCAATGATGAATTTTCCACTAAATTAGCTGTCTTGAACCAAAATATAGATCAGGCAAATGATATACCTACGGGCCATAAAGTTATTCCACAAACTGATTCGCATTACAAAATACATGAAAATAAATTCAAATCAAGTCATATTACATACGAGAGAGCTTCTACACTGGAGAAAGAACAACAAGTTTCCCAATTGCGTGAAGAGATACTGCAAGAGCTGCCGGCAACCACTGAGCCACCAGTTATCGGTGCCATTGCTGATGCTCCTGAATTGGCCAGTATCAGTGTTGATGAATCTGCTTCCACCTTAAGTCAAGATCCTACTACTCAAGTTGATGATCCAACTCACCTCCCATCACCATCTGTTTAATTCCGTGTACTATCAATACATTTTGTTTATATAAAAAACCCCTGTGTGTTTCCTAATCTGTATAATCTTTGGAGGTGTGTGCTTTTTTTTTTTCTTACCTGCTGTTGGCAGAGAAAGTGAAAATTTTTTTTTCCTCTCTTTTCAATTTAAAATGGAAAACGAATATATATAAAGTCCCTCCTTTATTCAAAAGCTTTATCAAGATGGTTACCTTATACTCTTACGACGGATCACCAAGAAGTCAAGTTGCTACTTCTATTATCAAATATTTCAAATTAGATATTGAAATCAAATCTGTCACTATTGACGAATTTCATGCTTTAAACTTTGAAAACAAGAAGACTCCATACCTTGTTGGTGAAAAAGGTTTCAAACTTTCTGAATCTATTGCCATCATTGACTATTTGTTATCTTTGGTTCCAGAAGAAGAAAAGAAAGGTTTACTGGGTAAATCAGTTCAAGATTACGTTTCTATCTTGAAATGGAACTCCCTTATTAACCAAGATTTCCTGTCATCTTCATTCGGTAACATCTTGTGTCTTTTTGGTAAGATCCCATACAACAAGAAGTTCGTCGATACTTGTGCTGAGAATATTGATGTTCTTGCTTCTCTTTTTGAATCTAGATTAGCTGAATACACTTATTTAGTTGGTGAAAGAGTCACAATTGCCGATATTTTCTGTGTTCTTAACTTCAACACTGCTTTCAAATACATCTTAGATTTGGAATGGGCTGCTGCTCACCCAAATATCACTAGATGGTTCAAGACTATCACTCAACACCCAATGTTGGTTGCTGAATTTGGTGCTGCTTTCATCACTGACAAGAAATTAGTCTACCAACCACCAAAGAAGGAAAAAGCCCCAGCTAAAGAACAAGCTCCAAAAGCTGCTGCTGCTGCTGCTCCAAAACCAGCTGCTGAAGAAGAAAAACCAGCTGAAGAAAAAAAACCAAAACATCCTTTAGAATTATTAGGTAAACCAAAGATGGTCTTGGACGAATGGAAGAGAGTTTACTCAAACGAAGAAACTAGAGAAACTGCTTTACCATGGTTCTGGGAACATTATGATCCATCAGAATGGTCATTATACAAGGTTGGTTACAAGTACAATGATGAATTGACTTTAACCTTCATGTCAAACAACTTGGTTGGTGGTTTCTTCAACAGATTATCAGCTTCAACTAAATACTTGTTTGGTTGTTTAGTTGTCTACGGTGAAAACAACAATAATGGTATCGTTGGTGCTTTCTTAGTTAGAGGTCAAGATTTTGCTCCAGCTTTCGATGTTGCTCCAGATTGGGAATCATATGAATATGCTAAATTGGACCCAACCAAGGAAGAAGACAAAGAATTTGTCAACAACATGTGGGCTTGGGATAAACCAGTTCAAGTTGGTTCTGAACAAAGAGAAATTGCTGACGGTAAAGTTTTCAAATAGGTTCTTTAAATATTGTTTTTCCAATTAGACTATTAGAATTAGATATATATAATTATTATTTGACAGTTGTAGAAGATGCCATTTGATTCAATTTTGCAATAACATCATCAAAATAATCTTCAAAATACAACTCTTGACCATCATTATTCTCATTAACAATATCAACACTTCTTAACAAGCTACTGAGTTTTCTTAACCCACACAGATCCCAAATGTCCGAAGTCTTTGAGTAGTCGTGTTTTAAAGCTCTTTGGAAACTCTCGAAATCTCTATATTCAATATGACAATAATCGTATCGAGTCTCTGAATGTTTTAATCTTTCGATATTAGATATATTACCGAAAATTTCCATTAGTTTCAATATCACATCATTGGCAAACATATCCGGTATGCCTTCTTTAACTTTCCATTTAAGTTTCAAAACTGGTGGTTTTGATAAATATTTTAATTGATATTCTTTCTTATAATTTTCATGACTTTGATTGTTCAACTCTTTTTCCTTGGCTTTAATTCTTTGCTTACCTTCTTCTCTCAATAAATTTATCTTCCGTTCTCTATTCTGCTTTCTCAATAATGCTTCTTTATACTTCTGCTCATTTTGTTGTAAATTTAATTTCATATCTCGCAAATTCTGGGATAATTTATCATTTTTAATCTTAATCAGTGCAATCAGTTCAAGTTTCCTATCATACAGTTGCTTCAAATCAGGTGTTATGAGTACTTCTAATGCTTGTGAGATCAATTCAAATTTCAGTCTAGCATCTTCTGAAGGATTTTTATCAGGATGATATATTAATGCTTTTTGTCTATAACTTCTTCGTATATCTCTTTCCGTCAATGATTTTGATTTTTGAACACCCAAAAGCTCATAGTAATTAACTCCATCTGCTATAATCTGATCTAAATCTTCTGGTCGTATCTTTGATGCCATTGTCCACAAGTTTTCTTGTTGCACTGATATTCTTTTTATGTAAACTTTTTTTTTTTTATTTTTATCAAGATGAGCTTTTTTTTCTACAGATTTGTTTAAAATTCTCAATATATATATATACAAATATTAATTCAATCTATTAGCTATATATTCAACTGAAGGAAGTGACGAAACATTTCCTAAAGCAGCTAACGCAATAGGTTTATTAGCAAGTTTCCAATTAGCCCAAGTGATAACATCATCTTTGTTTATCTTATCGACTCTTTCGAAAACTTCTTCTGGTGACATTCTATGGCCAGTTGTAACTATTTGTCTTCCAATGTCTTCGGCTATCGACGTAGAACCATCCAAAGACAATAATAATGAACCTTTCAATTGAGCCTTGGCTGTCTCGACTTCTTCATTCGAAATATTACCCAGTTTAATTCTCTTCCACTCATCCAAGACCAAATCGATCAAAGGTTTCAAATTATTTGACTTGTCAGCTACCAAGTATACACCCCATAATCCAATATCAGAATAAGACGTGGAAAATGACATATAAGAGTTGGCTAAGCAATCACCATTGTTTGCTACAGAAACTGCCAATGGTGATGGTGAATGACTTCCTGCATTTAAAGCTCTGTCCCAGTTTCCAACTATAGCTTGGGTCACCAAGGCTGTGAAATAATCTGGAGCACTCCATGAAACACCTTCTAATGATAAGGCAATATGTGTAGTTGGTAAAGAGTCATCTTGAATCTTGACTTCACCTTGATAGAAAGAAGGTAATTCTCCTCTTGGAGATCCTAATGGGACCTTGTCTTGTGAAATTGGAACATGTCCAAAAGAATTTTGAGCAAATTGAACCAACTCTTCATGGTCCACACATCCAGCACCCACTAAAACCATTCTATCTCCTTTATAATTTGTAGTTATATAGTTTTTCAAATCTTCACGATTTATTGTCTTGATATTATCAATAGGTCCCAAAATTGTTCTTCCTAAAGGTTGACCTTTAAAGCAAACTTCGTGTAATCTATCAAAGACAACTTCATCATACATCTTATCAACCTCTTCACTTTCTCTGATGATTACAGGTCTCTCCTTTTCGACATTCATCTTATCAAGAGTTGATCTTGTCAAAATATCTGCTAATATATCAACAGCTCTTGGGATATCATCTTTTAAAGATTTAGCATAGTAAACTGTGTTTTCTCTCGAAGTGTAAGCATTCAAATGAGCTCCAATATTTTCGATTTCCAACTCTAAGTTATATTGAGATCTGTTCTGAGTTCCTTTGAAAGCCAAATGTTCCAAGAAATGAGCAGTACCACTTGTACTGTCAGTGACATCGGCTCTTGAACCAGCATCGATCCACATCCCAACGGTAGCTGTGGATGTATTAGGAATAAACTCTGAAGCAACAGTCATCCCATTTGGTAAAACAGAAGTTCTTGTTAAAGGAACACCAAAAGAGTACAGTCTTTTAGGTATGACCCTTGATACTATACTACGATACATGGTTATGGGTTGATATCTTCTATTATTATATATGATTATAAAAAGTGTAAATTTCTAGATTTTTCACATTTTTTTCCTCTCAAGATTTTTAAAGGTTTCAAAATTTGCTGTAAAAGGAAGTCAAAAGTGGGACTAGGTTACAAGACAATATAAGTTGCTGTCATCCAGACAAAACATTCAGAGAGATAAAGGGAGTTATTCAACTTAGCTTTATTACTCATTAGAAAATAAAGAGCAAAGAAACCAATGTTTTGTTATTAGTAAGATAGGTTTGCCACATTGTCGTGGTGTTTGAACCCAAAAGGAAAAATTATTAAAAAAAAAAAAAATGAACAGAACAAAGAGTTTACAATAAAACATATAATTATTAAGCACTATTCACTTGACAAACAAGCTTCCTATATTGTATTTTTATAATTCAATTTGTGTAAGAGGGTTTTAAGAGAGATAGAATAATGGCTGTAAGTACTTTTTGTGTTGTGGATTGTGGTTTGAATTGAGTATATCAAACAAGCAACATCATCATCATCAGTGTTACTAACACAATTAGGATTCAAAAATGCAAGTAGATCAACCAGAGGTTGGTACAATTGATGAGGGATTATACTCAAGACAATTGTATGTCTTGGGCAAGGAAGCCATGTTGAAAATGCAAAACTCAAACGTTTTAATCATTGGTTTAAAAGGTTTAGGTGTTGAAATTGCTAAAAACATTGCATTGGCTGGTGTCAAGTCTTTGACTTTGTATGATCCTGGTTTAGTTTCGATAGAAGACTTATCTTCCCAGTTCTTCTTATCAGAAAAAGATATTGGTAAACCAAGAGCTTTAACTACGTCTGCAAAATTGATTGAATTAAATCAATATACTCCTATAACAGTTATTAGTGAATTAACTCAGTTGGGTTCTTACCAGGTCATTGTTTCCACTGGCTTGTCATTACAAGAAAACTTGAAGATAAATGAATTTACTCATAGTAATGATATTAAATTTATCATTGCTGATGTTAAAGGTTTATTCGCAAATGTATTTGTCGATTTTGGAGAGAAATTCACCGTCTTTGATCAAACCGGTGAAGAAGTTCACAGTGGTATTGTATCAGATATTGAATCAAATGGTACAGTTACCATGTTGGATGACAATCGTCATGGATTAGAAGATGGTGACTGGGTCAAATTTTCAGAAATTGAAGGTTTAGAAAAATTGAATGATGGTACTTTATATCAAATTGAAGTATTGGGTCCATATGCTTTCAAGATCAAATTTGATCCATCAATTGGAACTTATAAGAAGGGTGGTCTTTACACTCAAGTTAAGGTTCCAAAAGATTTTTCATTTCAGCCATTGGCCAAGCAATTAGAGCAACCAGAATACTTATTTTCTGATTATGCCAAATTCGATCGTCCACCACAATTACACTTGGGTTTCCAAGCCTTACAAGTTTTCAATGAAAAGAAAGGAAGATTCCCAAATCCACATAACGAAACAGATGCTGAAGAAGTTATTGCTTTAACAAAAGATTTGAAATCCAAGTACCCAGAAATCTTGGGTGAAGCTGAAGTTGACGAAAAGTTAATCAAAGAATTATCCTACCAGGCTAAAGGTGACATACCAGGTGTTGTTGCTTTCATTGGTGGTCTTGTTGCTCAAGAAGCTTTGAAAGCTTGTTCAGGTAAATTCGTTCCAATCAAGCAATGGTTATATTTCGACTCATTGGAATCATTACCATCATCAGAAGAATTCCCAAGAACTGAGGAAACATGTAAGCCAATCAATTCCAGATATGACAATCAAATTGCTGTTTTCGGTTTAGATTTCCAAAAGAAGATTGCCAATTTGAAAGTTTTCCTTGTTGGTTCTGGTGCTATTGGATGTGAAATGTTGAAGAATTGGGCTATGATGGGTTTAGCCTCTGGTCCAGATGGTAAGATCATCATTACCGATAATGATTCCATTGAGAAATCAAATTTGAATAGACAATTCTTATTCAGAACTAAAGATGTTGGTAAGAACAAATCTGAATGTGCTGCACTGGCAGTTGCTGTTATGAACCCGGAATTAGAAAACAAAATTGAAGCTAGACTTGAAAAAGTTGGTCCAGAAACAGAAAACATTTTCGATAAAAAATTCTGGGAAGGTTTGGATTTCGTCACTAATGCATTGGATAACGTTGATGCCAGAACTTACGTTGATCGTCGTTGTGTTTTCTTCAAAAAGCTGTTATTAGAATCGGGTACTTTGGGTACTAAAGGTAATACTCAAGTTATCATTCCAAACTTGACAGAGTCTTATTCATCATCTCAAGATCCACCGGAAAAGTCAATCCCATTATGTACCTTGAGATCTTTCCCAAACAAAATTGACCACACTATTGCTTGGGCCAAATCTTTATTCCAAGGTTATTTTGCTGATGCTCCAGAGAATGTCAATTTATATTTGACTCAGCCAAATTTTGTTGAAGCTACTTTAAAACAAAGTGGTGATATTAAAGGTATCTTGGAGACTATCTCTGATTACTTGAAGAAGAGACCATACACTTTTGAGGAATGTATCAAATGGGCAAGATTGGAATTTGAAAAGAAATTTAATCATGATATCAAGCAATTATTGTACAATTTCCCAAAAGATGCTACTACTTCCAACGGTGCGCCATTCTGGTCTGGTCCAAAGCGTGCTCCAGATCTGTTAGATTTTGATATCAATAATGATGATCATTTCCATTTCGTCGCTGGAGGTGCCAATTTGTTGGCATTCATCTATGGCTTAAATGGTGATCAAGGTGAACCAGATAAAGCATTCTATTCTAAGGTTCTCAATGAATTGGAAATAAAGCCTTTCACTCCTCTGAGTAATATTAAGATTCAAGTTAATGACTCTGATCCAGATCCAAATGCCAATGCTGGTGATATTGATAATGATATTATTCAAAAGATCACTGATTCATTGCCATCACCATCTACTTTAGCTGGTTACAGATTAAACCCTGTTGATTTCGAAAAAGATGATGACACAAATCATCATATTGAATTTATTGCTGCTGCTTCTAACTGTAGAGCTTTGAATTATTCAATAGAACCAGCTGACAGACAAAAGACCAAATTCATTGCTGGAAGAATTATTCCAGCTATTGCCACAACTACAGCATTGGTTACAGGTTTAGTCTGCTTAGAATTATACAAAGTCGTTGATGGTAAGACAGATATTGAACTGTATAAGAACGGTTTTGCAAACTTGGCTTTACCATTTTTCGCTTTCTCAGAGCCAATTGCTTCTCCACAAGGAAAATACAATGACAAGAAATTTGACCAAATTTGGGGAAGATTTGACTTGCATGGTGATATTACTTTACAAGAATTTTTAGATCACTTCCATGACAAAGAAGGTTTAGATATCTCGATGTTGTCCTATGGTGTATCATTGTTGTACGCTTCATTTTTCCCTCCAAAGAAATTAAAGGACAGATATCCATTGAAATTGACTCAATTGATCAAAGAAGTCAGTAAGAAAGATGTCCCATCTCATGAAAGAACTTTGATTTTTGAAATCTGTGCTGATGATAAGGAAGGTGAAGATGTCGAAGTTCCTTATGCTGCTGTTCATCTTGATAAATGATCTCTTAATTAGATATATATATTTGTTTCTATATATAACGATTTTAAATTATATATTGTTTCTTTTACTTATCTGTATGAAGTTGATATCGGACTTTGCAAATTTTCTCTGACGCAAGGAAAAAAAAAAAAAAGTAGACCTGAAAAGATGCCCAGAAAACCAAGACAACTTTTAGCTAAATTGAAGATCTAAATAGTGCTTATTACTCAATTAATATAATTTCACACGTTTATACCTCCAGTGATGACAAATTGTGATGGTGAGGGTCTACTAAGTGTTTCTGCTTTCTTTGGCTATCCATATAGTAAAGCAATTGAGCTTTAATATGTCATAAGACTGACTTTTTGAAGATCTTTCCCCAGATATCGACCATGAATATCATTTGGCCACATTCAGCTGCCTTTAAGATTTCTTGTACCCGGTTGGATAAGTGAAATCGGGGAATCATTATAACTTCAGTCTCGAAGTAATCAATCACATTTCCTAATTTGGAAGTACTCAGGGTCTGATAGTATCGATCACGTACGTTCCCATGGTACTGCCAAGATTAATGTCTGTATCAATAGCTCACAAACAGCATTTCAACACGTGTATTTGGCTGTATCCGAAGAAGGTGGATCAGTGGACCAACCTAATACTCGAAACTCAATTGATGATATAAAAAGCTTAGGAAAACTCTTCGAAATTTTTCAGTTCGAGGAAAGCAGTTTGCTCCACACCAAGTTTCCAAGTCATGTTACCAATTTTAGCGTTAATCTCAGTTTTTTTGACAATTGCCAATGCAGTTATTACTTCTGATAAGAAGAATGTAATTTTCTTTGTCAGTGACGGTTTAGGACCAGCAGGTCTCTCCTTAACCAGAAGCTTTAAACAAGTTAGGGACAATACTACCTACGAAGATGATCTTGGATTAGAACAGTATCTCATCGGTCAAATGAGAACCCAATCTTCATCCTCGTACATTACAGATTCTGCTGCTGCTGGTACAGCTTTTGCTTGTGGTATCAAGACTTACAATGGTGGTATCAGTATATTCCCTGATACCAAAGATGCATGTGGATCAACAATGGAAGGTGCAAGATTACAAGGTTATCTTACTGGTATTGTCTCGACTACTTCAATGAGTGATGCTACTCCGGGTGTCTGGGCAGGTCATGCCCAATCAAGATCCGATCAAGATTTGATGGTCTTGCAACAATTAGGTTTTGAACATCCGTTAGGTAAGATCCATGATGTTATTATAGGTGGAGGAAGATGTCACTACTATAACACTAATGATACCAAGTATGGTGAAGAAGGCTGTAGAAAATTGGATGAAAGAAACATGATCGATGAAGCTATTGCTGATGGTTGGAATTATGTTGGTGATAAGGCTTCATTTGATTCTTTGGAACATGGAAATGCAGAAAACATCTCCTTACCGTTATTATCTTTACTTTTCGATGATAACTTTCCATATGAAATTGATAGAAACCCAGAAAATCAGCCACGTTTAGCAGATATGACTTTAACTGCTCTTAATCTTTTGGATAAAGCTTCTAAAGATCAAGAGAAAGGTTTCTTCTTACTTGTTGAAGGTGCCAGAATTGATCATGCTGGTCATGCTAATGACCCACTGGCATACGTTAGAGAAACTTTAGAATATTCTGATGCATTTGAAGCTGCTGTCCAATTTGCAAAAGAAAGTGAAGTTGACACTATTATCATTGGAACTTCAGATCATGAAACTGGTGGTTTGTCAGTAGCTAGAGAAGTTGAAGGTGAAGAAGATTATGCTTGGAAACCTTCTCAATTGCTCAACACAACTCATAGTGGGGAATATTGCAGTGATTTGATTGCCAACTATGAAGGTGAAGATTTGAAACAATTCATTGAAACTGAAATTCTAGACAACTATTTAAGTGTCAAGAATTACACTGATGAAGATGTTCAAGCTATTATCGAAGAAAAGGAAGAATCTCTTTTGCTTTTGAATGACTTGGTCTCAATTAGATCACAAACTGGTTGGTCTTCTACTGGGCACAGTGCTACAGATGTCAATGTGTATGCTTATTCAAACAAGAGAGGTTCTTACTTCCATATCCTTGATAAATTGGGAGGTACTTTTGAAAATGAAGACCTTGGAAACTTCTTTGCAGATTACTTGGACGTTGATCTCCAAAATGTTACTAACGCTATTAAGGGCATTCCAGTTCAAAAGTCAGACTTGTAAAGAGAATAGTCTCTTGCTTATTATTTTCATTATTTTTAATTTTGCTTCTTCTCCGTACCATTTTATTTTCTTTTTATTTTAGGGCCTATAGCTCTATATTTACAGTTTAAAAACAAACCTCTTCAGTTTTATAATAAAATTATCATTATCATTTGGATCTTTGGAAAACATCACTATATACTTTCAAGATATTAAAAAGTAATAACCTCGACTAACCACTTACTGTACAGTTCACACATTGCCTTAGTTGAATCATGACCAACACCTTTGTAAATGTACTTGACAATAGAACCATCATAACAACGTAAGCTTTCCATATCATTAAACCACTCTTGTGAGAAGGCAGGTGGGACCAAAGTGTCTGTCTCTCCAAACAATGCAAAAACTTTGACATGATTAGGAAAATTTTCTGCAACTTGGTAGTCTTGTTTGGATATGTAGTTATGGAAATATTCGGGCCATAATAGTTTTTGTTCATCTGTTAGTTTCAAGTCTTCATAAGCCAATTTTCTAACCCCATGGATAGATTCCTCAGTTTCCAACTTCTTAACTCTATTGACTAACAATGTGCATAAATCGGTACAGGCTACTATCGGAATTATCAGTTCAATTTTTCGAGGTAACTCGGTGGCCAGCCTGAAACAGATATGCCCACCTAGTGAACTGCCAGTGACAAAATTGCGGAAATTGTAACCTGGAATGATCAGTGGCATGTAGTTGATCAACAATTCGATATCTTGAACGGTTCCATCTATAAACGAGCAAAGGTCCATGGCATGAGTGGTATTCCCATTGGCCCAGCCACGATTCCTGTCTGCATCAATCAATCTTTTACCATGGTTCCTAAGATCAAAGGTAACAGAAATCAAAGGAATTGTTCTCTTTGTCCTATATGTTCTGTATGTTTCTTGAACATTGAATGCAACAGAATCGGAGAATTCACTGGAACTCGTTCTTCCATGCAAGATAAATAATACAGCTACATCCTTCGGATTAGTAATTGATGGAGGAGGGAGCTTTGCTAAGTTGAAAATTGAGGTCTTTATACCACCAATTGTCCTGACATCAACTGAGCAAGTGGTTGGGTCATGTTCTAAAATGGCACCCATGTTTAACAGTAAAGATGATGATAACGATTCCGAGATGGCTCTTGACTTTTATTTTTTTTTTATATTTTTTTTTTCAAAAATATTTCTTCAATTTTGGAAATTAAATACTACTATTAGCCTTTATACCGAACAATATATAGACCTGATTTACCAACCACTGAACGAACCAGGCATTACTTTCGGCTTTTGCAATCCTATGTGTCTTCTAGTGCTGTCTAAACATTTTTTCTTCAAACGAAGCAAAAGATTTATCAATTCTTGATCATCAGTTATTCTGAGAGCCTCGTTAATCGTAGTGGTAAAAGATGAGTCAAGATCCAAATGCAAAAGGAATCTGTCAATAGTCTTATTTTTGTGCCCAGCTATTTTCAAAGTGATAAGATATCTGAAGAGTGAGCCCTTTTGTTTAATTACTAATGGGGCTGACCATTTGCGGAATTGCTTCTGTATCACTGCAACATCTGACTCAGAGAAATACCAATGGCAGTATATGTATCCTAGAATCATCATCTGCATCTCAGGTTGGAAGAGATTTACTATGATACCACTTGAGATGATCTCAGAAATTAACTCTGTAAATCCCCCTAAAAAGATATTTGGATTTCTGTAGTGGATTGAATTTACCCCAACTGACAACAACATTATGTTGAAAATGTTCTTTCTTGAATATTTGTGGTTCATTAGGCACACTTTGACCTCTCTTATGTATTTTTCTGCTTCCCAACTGGAATTGAACCTCGTGAAGGTTTCTGTCAATGAGGCAAATGAATTCAATTCTTCGAAAATATCATCTCTTGAATAAGAACGTTGATTACGCTCATCCAGCCATCTTTCATCTAAATAGTCATTGGTCTTTGAAGAAGCTTTTTGAAGGTCTCTGAGTTCCCTAATTGTGTATTGGTATTTCCAGTTTCTTAACTGCTCATGACAGTCGTCTATCTCGAAATTCTGAGAAAGAAAGGAACTCAAATTTCCTTCATTCATTACTAGATCTAAGTCTTCCATGAGCTTGGTGATATCTGAAGTTGTTTCCAATCTCTCATTTGTCATCCTATATTCTGTCTCGAGCTCCAGTAATCCCTCAGTAGATGTTCCTTGTTTCCCTTTGCTAGAGGCTTCATTAGTCGAATCAGAAAAAACTTGTATGTTTTGAAAAATGCTAGTGTTGATAAGATCAGGGGTCCTGAAAATCGTGTCACCATTAAGTGGTATAGTCACAACTGCTTCAGGAGACCACTCGTCTATCTCTTTTATCTCCCCTGGCTTCTCTTTACTGGATCCGATATCTGATTTCTCAAAATATGGCTTAATACTAACGAAACAAGCGCATAAAACAGCCATAACCATCACCATAAGAACAAAAAGAATAACTGCATTTATGAGAATTTCTTTCTCGTCAGAATTTGTCAGCAGATAAATATCGCTGAACTCTTTATTGAATTTTTCAAACCTGTTCGTGCTAGATACTATAGGATCTTCGATGTTTTGCATTTTGACAGTGGATGTGCTTGAATTACACGCCCCCTTTTTTTTTTGTTTTTACGTATTTTAATATAAGAAAAATTGAGAAAAAAAAAACTATTTACCAAATTTTAATATTCTGACTAACTCACTATTCTTATCAGAGTACAAATCTTGAAATCTACCACATTCTTGCACTCTCCCTTCTCTAAGGACTAATACCCTGTCAGTTATTGCCATCATTTCCTCGTGGTGAGTAATCATTATTATTGTCATGCCCCTTAATCTGAGTTTCTTATCAATTAAGTCTTTAATAGCAGCTGAATTAACCGGATCCAAGGCACTTGTGCATTCATCCAAAATCAATATTTTAGGATCTCTTAGTAAAGCTCTCGCAATTGACAATCTTTGAGCTTGTCCTCCAGAAACTAGAGAATTGACTTCGTTTCCAAGCTGTGTCTCAAGTCCCTGTGGTAGTGAAATGACAAAATCATAAATCTGTGCCTCTCTGAGCACTTTGTAAATTGTTTCATCAGATATTTGTTGCTCAAGTCCATATAACAAGTTTTCCTTCACCGAGCCTTCAAAAAAAATGGAAGTTTGTTGAACGACACTGATATTGCTTCTTAAATATTTTGTGTCTACATCTATTAATTCCCTCCCCCAAAGCTTTACATTTTCTGCTTTTTGCAATTTCAAAATCAAAGAAACCAAAGTTGATTTCCCACAGCCAGACTCACCTGTTATTGCAAGAATCTCATTTCTCTTCACTTGAAACGTTACGTCTTTCAAAACATTAGTGCCACCACTGTTGTACTTAAAATTAACATCTTCAAACTCTAAGACTATTTCACCTTCTGTAGTTTGAGGCTTTAAGTCACCTTTGAATTCTATGTTTGAGTTTTCCATCGAGAAAAGCATCATCAAATAAGTAGACAGTCTTTGAGCTCTAGACATATCTGGAATTTGCATCATAAAATCAGAGGCACTGGAGATAGTGAATATCAACAATGTCAAGGTTTCAATGAATTGACTAGTGGTATACTCTCCTTTCGAAACTAACTTTATTCCATAATATAATATTATAGACTGAGATGTGAACATTAATAAGTTAGAACAACCTATGCCAAACCCTGTTCCAACTGATCTCAAAGTACCTTTATATTTCAACACATCTTTTCTTCTCTTGAAATTCTTATTGAAATAAGTATTCAACCTCAAACACTTGATAGTCCTCATTCCTATAATTGTTTCATGTTGGTAGGTTTCCAAATCTGCAACACTACCTTTATACTCATTCTCTTGTTTTTGCAACAACTGCGAGTATAAAGAAGTGACTAATATGAAAAGAGGAATTAATGAGCAACACACCAAAGCTAACTTCCAGCCAATAATAATTGACCAAACCAATCCCAAAGTCATCATTGAAGTCACAGTAACAAGGACATCTAAAAACTCACCCACGAGAGCTCTCATATCTCTTGAATCATTCATTAACAATGCACTTATCTCATTGGGTTTATGTAAATCAGAATCGCTCCAGGTCAAATCTTGTTTCAAAATTTTTTGTAATATATTGTATCTTAGTTTTATTATCCAAGCTTCCGAAGCATAACCTAAACAAAACTTTTTCAAAAAAGTAGAAATGCCATCTCCAATTGCAATACCTGCCACAATAAATGCCCATTTCAAAATATAATGTTCTGACTTAGTGGCTGGATAATCTATAATGCTTGTTAAAAGTTTGCTGAAACAATAAGAAAATAAAGGATTAGATATTCCGTTCAATAAAGCAAAAACTAGCCCAAACATAATTGGAACTTTCAGCCTGATATATCTGCTCATGAATTTGAAAATGCTGATAATGCTCTCAAGTTTTTCTGGCCTCTCTGTCTGTTTTGAGTTTAAGTCTTCAGCTTTCAGATGATTTTTCCTCCTCCTATTTGAATTGATAGTTAGATCAGTTCCTAATCTACTTTTTCCGAAGGCAGAAACCCTTTTTGTGCCTACTACCTTAGACTCTAGTTCAATATCTTCCATCCCAAAATAGGATTCATAATCTTCTGCATCATTTTCCACTAATTGAAGCTTCTCAGTTATTTGGTATTCATCATCGAAGCAGTTTATGTTGTTATATTTCTGGAAAATACCTTCTGATTTTAGTAACTGAGATTTATGTCCTTCTTCTTTTAGTTCACCTGATTCAACCAAAAAAACATAGTCTTCATCTTCAATCTGTGTGAAATCATGTGTCATGATGATAGTGGTCTTATTTCTTCTCCAATTTTTAATAGCAGAGATAAGCAACTCTTTGTGTATGGTATCAAGTGCACTCAAGGATTCGTCTAATATTAAAATTGGTGTATCCCTGACCCTTGCTCTAGCTAAAGCTACTCTTTGTTGTTGGCCTCCACTAAAAGACATTCCTTTCAGACCAATCAATGTTTCGATGCCTTCTGGGAGATCAAGGATCATATTCTGTAATAGTGAAAATTGAATGGCTTCTTTCAACTGAGATTCTGATATCTTTTCCGGATCTTGTTTGGAAGCTACACCAAGGGCTATGTTATTTCTTAGTGTGTCTGTAAATAAGGTTGTCTTTTGTTGAACAACTGTGATATTATCTGTAAGCCAAAGTGTATTAAAATCAGTAATATCAAGACCATCAATCTTTATCGATCCAGATGTAGGACTATAGTGTTTTAAAAGCAAAGAGCATAATGTTGACTTACCGCATCCTGACTTTCCCACAATAAAGGATATCTTGTTTCCTGGTATTGTTGCATTGAAATTGTTCAAAATTTTTTGCTGAGGTCTGGATGGATAATGGAAGTGGATATTTTCAAAAGTAATTTCTCCTTGACATGTTTGAGGATAAAGTTTCAACTCATAATGCTCTCTAGGCTTATGATTTAGATGTTCTTCCCCAATAAAGCTGAAAATTTTCAACAATGCCACCTTGGCTTTCTGTAAGAATATGAGCTGCTCGGCTATTGAGTGAGCTGTATCAGCCAACATTAAGCAAGACATAAAAGTTGTGATAACTGTTCCACTTGATAGAGAATTTTTCTTCACTAAGTGATAGCCATACCAAAAAGCTTGAACAAACATCATTAAAACCAATATTCTCAAAGAAGCAACGTTTAATGAAGAATAAAAGCAAAGTCGATTGAATGCCTTTCTTGACTCGGTTATCTCTTTGTCAAATCTAGCTAATTCATAAGACTGTGAATTAAAAATCTTGATGAAAACTGGATGTGACAACGTGAAGTCTAAAATCTTTGCAGATAGAGAACTGTAAAAGTTTTCTAAATCTGTGAATTTTTTTATTTGAATATTCAAGACCCAGGCAATAGCTACTATAATTGGTGAAGAACATATAATGACAAGAGTTAAGTTCCAACTGTATATGAGACTGGTAACTATCAAAGCAATGACAGAGAAAATAGATTGTAACATAATACCAGAGCACTCACTAACTCCTGCTCTTAATTCTTCAATGCAGCGATTCACCTGAACAATGTCCCCATTCAATTCAGCATTTGACTCAAACCATTCCACAGATCTTTTGAAAAAAGATGAATATAAAAAATCTCTAGCTCGAAGCTGTTGGCTTTCCCCTAGTTTCATCCAAAGCAGTATCGTTGTCCAACTGAAAATCAAAGTTCCTGCCCCCAATGCCGTTATGCTAAAACATGCTATTTTCAAATGGTGGTCGAAGTCTGCAAAGTCGTCATATCTTCCAGTACTGAAATCGGTTAAGACTTCAAAAACTTCTCCAATTAAAATGGATAACCCAGTGGAAGCCAAGGATGAAAGGGCTGTTGATAATATGGCTAACACTAAAAGAGGCATATCACTTCGTTGCAAAAACATACATAGGTGAATTTTTCTTCCCTTTTGCAAGAGAACAGACTCTTCATCAGAGTCTACTTGACGTTCTTTATAAGTAGTAGTTGATTTAATCATTTGATACTGTATAAACTTTACTTTGACATGAGTAATAAAGATATTATATCTCTTCACTTTTGATCCATATCAAAAGACTCTCATACCATTCAAGTTTCCTTTTCGAGCGACCACAATAGGGATCAGAAGTAACACCTGAAAGGGGTATACAGGGGCTGTCTCACACAAATCACATGCAATCTCTCAGAATTCCCACGGTTTTTTCATGCGAGAAGAAGAAGAAAAAAAAACAAAAAATAAGTCTGGAGATGCTCAGTATCTGGAAAACCCAACAATCAACTGTGATCCATTTGTTGTTGCATTTCAATTGCAAATCAAAAGTATTCTTATAAATACTTCCTATATAGTCTTTCAAGTTTGTATTGAACTAATCTGGGAGTGGCAAGCAAGACAAGATATCATAATGACTTATCAAGAACAACTGCTCACCTTATCTGAGCAATTCATAGACCATATCGATTTCCATAACAAGAATTACCAGATTGCAGTTTTTTTAATTTTGTTCAACCCAATATATTGGAATACATTGGCTAGATTAGAACACAAGACTCATATTTTAACAAAATTATCTTTTGGGAAACCTAAATTGGGCTGCTACCTGTTAGCCATTTCAATTTTCAGTTTAGGTTTAGTTAGAGATAAGTTTTACGAAGTTGCCCTCAGTGAGCAACCAACTTTCGCTTTGATTGATGAACTACCATTTAAAGCTGCAGGTGTTGTTTCTTTTGTTATTGGATCAGTTTTCGTTCTGACCTCTATGTACCAGTTGGGTGTCACAGGTACTTATCTTGGTGATTATTTTGGTATCTTGATGGACCATAGAGTTACTAGCTTCCCATTTAATGTTAACGATAACCCAATGTACAATGGTTCAAGTTTATGTTTCCTTGGTACTGCTTTATACTATGCTAAGCCAGCTGGGTTATTTGCAAGTTTGATTGTCTATCTCAACTACAGATTTGCATTGTTATTTGAGGAGCCTTATACAGGTAAAATTTATGCTGAAAAACTGGCTAAAGAACAAAAGACACAGTAAATTTTGTGTATAGCTAGGTGGTTTTGTTTCCCATCAGAGTACATAATTTATATACAATCTCTTTGAACAATTTTACTGTGATTTGTAAATAGCAGATCAAAAAAAATATATATATATATCATCCCCAAAACTCATATAAGTTTAAACTAATATTTTGACAACTGAATAACTTCTTTAACAATTTTTTTATTACAGATGAAAGCTGCATTATTGCTTCTTTTATATCAATGCTTAATTAAAGTTGTAGCTGCAGAATTCAATGCTTCAATAACCGGGGAAAGCCCAACCAACAGAAGCCATGATAATTCACAAAACAATGCAAAAGGTCCGTCACTTTATTACTTGTTCTTTTTATTGGTACCATTTGGCTTTGTGTTTATATCCATTCCCTGTTTTTGTCTCAGGAAATCAGCATGGCTAGTTTGGCGAATTTTTTTAGGCATAGTTTGGATCCTTAGGAATATTGGATATGCTACTACAAATTTCTTCAGCAAGAGATTTAGCCATGTAGAAGATGAGGAAAGTCATATGTACGACAAACTCACTTATTTTGAATTTGAGCAAGAGAACCATCAAAGAATTTGTGAGACTCTATTGAAAATGAGTTCGGGTGGTAAGTTGACAAGACATAATCTCATTTTGGATGTAAATAAGCATGAATTTAAACTAAATAAGGTTCATTTGAGGACTGCCTTGTGCGAAATACCACTTATTATGGTGGAATATATCCATCATAAAATAGATGTCTTCTCACCTGGAAGCAAGTATGTGAGATTTATTGAAACTTATTTAAAAATCATGACCGATGAATCTAAATTCCCAAATTTCTTAAACTATATTAAGGAAAATGCAATATTACTTCCCAGTGATATGTCCATTGAAACTACAGTTTCACCAGGCACTTTTACGAATAAATGTCCAATTTGTTTAAACAATATTCATCCATTCGAACTAGTGTACGTGTTACCTTGTATTCATCATTGCCATTTCAAATGCTTGGAAAACTGGTGTAATGTGAGAGGAGCTTGTCCGAGTTGTAATTTTGACTTGAAGATGAATTATATCAAACCTCTTTACGAAAAGATGACTAGTATCAGTATCCTATTTGAGGGCAGGCTGGAACTTGAAAACGTAGAAAGGAAGTTTTGGTTAAAAGTAGACTTAGAGTTACAGAAAATTGCATCCGCTTCGAATTTAGAAAACAGTTTATAGATACATAGATAGCTGAGTAACTCAATTATTCCAGTTTGCAAATATCTTGTAGTTTTTGCAGGGGGTGTCTTTTTTTTGTTTTTGACCTTCTTTTTGTTTCACTTTCTCTTCCGGGATAGATCAAATAATTGATGAAATAAGAAGGTTTATAATGGTAAATCGCAAAGCCAATGTGCAAAAGTTAATCCATTTTGAAGGACGAAAAAAAAAAATATTATTATCTGCCCCATGCTGGAATCGAACCAGCGATCGCCTCATTACGAGTGAGGCGCCTTACCACTTGGCCAAAAGGGCGATAATAATAGCAAAAAAATCAGTTTTTTTCTACATACGTTCGTTAAAATTAAAAACCCCGAACTTTGCTAGTAAATTGGCGACAGCAGTTGCTAGAAGCTATTATAATGTCTTTTATAAAATTATGATATCATAGTTATACTCGGAGAACTTTTTCAGTTCAATTCAAGGACTCAGTAACTGACTTTAAACCCTGAAAGCTACATCTTATCTAAAAGTGTAAAATACAACACCTTCGATTTCGTCCATTAAGACTTAGACCTATAAAACAAAGTGTGTTTTTTTCCTGCTCAATCTGTGAAGCCTTGATTTATTAATTTATATAGAGAAGAAACACCTATAGGATGATTCTTCTTTAATAAACTTTTTTCAAATCAAAACCTCCGAGATGTAATTTCCATTGGTGGAAACCAGCTGCTTTGATAGATATTAACTAGCAAAATTGTCAATAACATTTTGTATGGTAATTGTATGTTATTTGTTGGCGGTTTCATATCCCCCCAACATCAAAATCTATAATCAAAAATATTAAGAAAGAAAAAAAAAATTAAAGGAAAAAAGTGAAAAATAAAAAAAAGATTTAAGAGTTTCTTAACAGATACAAGGCAAAATGAATTTCCAAGACCAAGACTTATATGGTGGAGCCATTCAAACTAAGATCCCATCAGGGTTGATAGATGCATCTAATTTGAGACAAATCCCTGACACCCAAGAAGTTTATTTGAACTTGTCATCAAATGATTCTGATTCATCTGCATTATACAAAGACGATTCGATCATCATCGAATTATTAGAGAAGATCAGCGGGGAAGACAAAGAAAGTATAATTTCACACTTATCAGAGTTGAGTAATCTCAATAGTGTTGGAGAGAACGAATGGGAGGTATTGAAGTATGAGAAAATCGACTTGAAAAATTTCACGTAAGTATTTTCACTGCAACGTTTGGTCCATACAAATTTACTAACTAAGTTGCCAATTAGAGACGATAATGCGTACATTGTCACTTGCATAGAGCCATCCAAGAAATGGGGACGTTCTGGGGATAATGCTTCGTTGGTGATAGTACTAGGAATAATAAGAATCAATAAAGTTGACACTGATTTGTTGATAACATTGAACTCTCCTGTATCAAAGAGCCAATTCGGAGATGATATTGTGAAATTGGAAAGGAAAGAGTTAGACCTGAATACTGATTTACTGAAGAAAATACAACTTGGTGAATCAGTTGTGGAAAAAATGATGGAAAACTTGCTGATAAAAGATTGGGGATTATTTGCATGAGAAAATCAAGATCACACCTGCTGAACCATAAGGTGTAGTTAAGCAGAAATGTTACCCGGGGTGTGTGTGTATATATAGATTGTCTCACAATTTTAGTTGGTGTCTTTTCGTGTGTAGTGCATTGAGCACTCAATTCAATGTTGACATTTAAAAAATAATGTTTTTTTTTTTCCTTAAATAAATTACATAAAATTTTTTTTTTATCTTTGATCTATCCAGCTTTCACTCCTGAAGGAGGTATCATTTTTTGTCTTATTCTATATACAGTATTCCCTCTTATACTTGAGAGAATTGTCAGTCTGAATAAATAGTAGTTTTTAAATCAAAAAAAATCAAAAAAAAAAAAGGAAAAAGCAATTATAATGAAACCAGCTGCATTAAGAAAGTTGATAATATTGACAATAAGTGTTATCGTCTCCATATTGGTGATAATCAAGATAACATCCAATAGGTCATCAGATTTACAAGAGGTTTTGAAACAAAGTGCTAACATTATTCCACAAGATTTTATAAATAGTAATAATGCTAAGAAGCAACAAGAAGAATTCACACAAAATTTGGAAAAAATTACTGAGAATTTGTTGAAAAAACAAGAAGAAAGATTGATAAAATTGGAAAAGGAAAGAGCAAATTTGCAGAAACAATTGAAAGACTTAAGAAGAGCTCCAGAAGGATCATCTTTGAGGGAACAATTGGCATTTTTATTCCCATATGATCAAAATAGAAAATTCCCAGCTTATATTTGGCAAACATGGAAATATGGCTTAAATGATGAAAGATTTGGTGATAAATTTAGAGAAGGTGAAACACAGTGGGCCGTTAAGAATCCTGGTTTTGTCCATGAGTTATTCAATGATGATACTTCCTCAGCTATTGTCCATTACCTTTTTAAACATATTCCAGAAATTGTCCAAGCTTATGAAATCTTACCTGATGTTATTTTGAAAATGGATTTTTTCCGTTATTTAATCTTATTAGCTAAAGGTGGTGTATATGCAGATGTCGACACTTTACCATTACAACCAGTTCCAAATTGGATTCCGGAAAATGTTTCACCATCAGAGATTGGTATCATTATTGGTATATCTTCAGATCCTGATAGTGCTGATTGGAGACAACATTATGCAAGAAGATTACAATTTGGTAACTGGTGTGTTCAATCCAAACCTGGCCATCCAGTCTTAAGAGAAGTCGTTGCCAAAATCACTGAATTGACTTTACAAAAACTGAAGAATAATGACTTGTCATTAAGTAAATTGACTGATACTTCAGTAACTACATTGAAGACTAAAAACTTGGATATCATGCAATGGACAGGAATGGGTGTTTGGACAGATGTGATATTCACATACTTCAACGACTACGTTCAAAGTGGTATCTACTCAAAGGTCACATGGAAAGATTTCACTAAATTGGACGTTCCTAAATTGGTCAGTGATGTTTTGGTCTTACCTATCACAAGTTTTGCTCCAGGTTTAGGCAAGATGGGATCTCAAAGCGAAGATCATCCTTTGGCATTTGTTAAGCATTATTTCGAAAACAATTGGAAGAATTAGAGTTAGCTGCTGGTTTAGTTCTTATTATACGTTATTTTTATAGATAATCCATCAATCATTTTATATCTTATCTTTTACAATTTAGTCGTGGGTAAAATCTCCAATTTTTTTAAAGACGGAAAAAAAAATTTTTTTCTTTTTTCTCTTAAAAAAAATTTTTTTTTTTTTTAATGAGATGAGATAAAAAGTTTCAATTTAATTTGAACCTTTTGAAGTATATACTATCATAGACAATGGGTAAGACTCAAAAGAAGAATAGTAAAGGTCGTTTAGATAGGTACTATTTCTTGGCCAAGGAAAAAGGTTATAGAGCCCGTTCATCTTTCAAGATTATTCAGATAAATGAGAAGTATGGTCATTTCTTAGAAAAATCAAAAGTAGTTATCGATTTATGTGCTGCCCCAGGTTCATGGTGTCAAGTTGCATCACAATTATGTCCAATTAACTCTTTGATCATTGGTGTTGATATTGTTCCAATCAAACCGTTACCAAATTGTATCACTTTTCAAGCTGATATTACCACAGATGATTGTAGATCTAAATTGAGAGGTCACATGAAAACTTGGAAAGCTGATACTGTGTTACATGATGGTGCTCCAAATGTTGGTTTAGGTTGGGTTCAAGATGCTTTCACTCAGTCTCATTTAACTTTACAAGCTTTAAGATTGGCTGTAGAATATTTGGTTCCAGGAGGAACTTTTGTCACCAAGATTTTCAGATCAAGAGATTATAACAATTTAATCTGGGTTTTCCAACAGCTTTTTGATAAAGTTGAAGCTACAAAACCACCAGCATCACGTAATGTTTCTGCCGAAATTTTCGTCGTTTGTAAAGGTTTCAAAGCTCCAAAGAAGATGGATCCAAGATTATTAGATCCAAAAGAAGTTTTTGAAGAATTGGATCAAGTTAAAAATAATGAAGCCAAAGTCTTCAATCCAGAAAAGAAAAAGAGATCGAGAGAAGGTTATGAAGAAGGTGATTATATACAATTTAAGGAAATGCCTCTTATGGAATGGGTAAAACAAGATGGTGATCATATCAACATCTTGGGTTCTTTAAATACTTTCTCAATTGATAATGATGATCATGACTGGAAAATTGTTAAGAAATTAAAACAAACAACACAGGAATTCTACGAATGTTGTAAAGATTTAAAAGTCTTGGGTAAGAAAGATTTTAGAATGTTGATAAAATGGAGAAACCATGCCAGAGATATCTTAGGATTGAATGAGAAAGAGGAGAAGCCAGAGATTGAAGTAGAACCATTAACCGAAGATCAACAAATCGATAAGGAATTAGAAGCAATACAATCCAAGCAACAACAGATACTGAAAAGAGAAAAACGTAAGAAGAATGAATCGAAACAAAAAGAAATTCAAAGAATGCAAATGAACATGTTAACAGATATGCAAATTGGTGTTGATGCTGGTCAAAATGGACAAGATTCATTGTTCAACTTGAAGACAGCTGAAAAGACCGGTAAATTGAATGATTTGATAAAAGGTAAAAAATCTATTGTATTGAATAGTGAAGATATCATCAAAGGTACAGAGATTAATTTTGATGAAAGGGAGAATGCTAACAGTGGAGATGAATTAGACAATTTAGAGTCACAATTGGACGATATGTATTCCAGTTATCAGCAACGTAAAATGGAGAAAGATGCAAAATTGAAAGCCAAGATGGCAAGAGGTGATGATGACGAGGAAGCTTGGAGTGGAATAGAAGATGACGTCAAAAACGAAGATAGTGATAGTGAATTAGAAGAATCTGACTCGGAAAGTGAAATTGATAGTGATGATGATGAAGCTATAAATAAGTTGGTTGCTCAATTAAAAGAAGAGAAAGAAAATGAATCATTATCAAAGAAAGCCAAGATGTTTTTCGACGACTCTGTATTCAATGAATTGGGTGATGAGACAAACATTATCGATGATGAATCAAAGATACAAGAAATTCCAGAGAAAGTTGTTAAAGCCTCAAAGGGAAGCACTAAGACTGTTGCAAATGGATTTCAACCAGACTCCAGTGATGAAGAAAATGAAGATAGTGACTCTGATTTCGAAGTTGTGCCAACTAATAAGAACACTGATTCTGATTATTCTGATTCTGATGATGATGATGATGAAAAGAGACTGAAGAAAAATAGAGATGAAATTGATCTTGCCACTGTTGAGGCTATGACTTTAGCTCATCAAGTTGCTTTGGGAAAGAAAACAAAACATGATTTGATTGAAGAAGGCTTTAACAGATATTCATTCCGTGATAAGGAAGGTTTACCAGATTGGTTCTTAGATGATGAAGGTAAGCACTCTAAGATTGCTAAGCCAATAACAAAAGAAGCTGCATTGGCCATCAAGGAGAAAATGAAACAGTTGAATGCCAGACCAATAAAGAAAGTAATGGAAGCTAAAGGACGTAAAAAATTGAGAGCTTTACGTAGATTGGAGAAGATGAAGAAGAAATCTGATATGATCAATGATGATAATGATAAATCTGAGCTGGATAAGAGTGAAGAAATTAACAAATTGTTCAAGAAGATGACTAAGAAGCAAAATACAAAACCAAAAGTTACTGTTGTCTTTGCTAAAGGTGCTAATAAAGGTAGTGGTAGACCAAGAGGTGTTAAAGGTAAATATAAGATGTTGGATGGTACTTTGAAGAATGAACAAAGACTGTTGAGAAGAATTGCAAAGAAGAATAGAAAATAAGCATAAATTTACATAAAAAGGAATTAATTTAATTTTAAAATTATATATTGGTAAAAATGATATATGTACACAAATTTTCACCTTGTAGTGAATCAATCACATGGTTTTAAGAGACGTAAATATAATATATTAAACAAGATTGAGGAAGTAATTAAATGAAGGACACTGAAAGAAAAATGGAACGAAAAAAAAAGAATCTATTCAAAAGTAAATTGTAACAAGAAAACAAAAAGTCCCTATGAATGAATTATGGCACCAAAATATTTTCTTCCTTTTTTTTATTTATTGGAGGAGGGAGGGTTCCCGACGGTTGGGGTACGTTAAATGACTTCTTTCACATCACCAACATTTGTGAGATAACTTTGTAAGCTATTGATCAATAATGCAATTTGTTCATTGTTTAAATTCAAAATTGCCAATTGTAAGACAGCACCAACGTTCATTCTATGTTGATCGATAAAACTTTGAACATACAAATAGCTGAAACTGCCCATCAAGAATTGACAATCCATTCTATCAGTGATACCACCGTGACCTGGAATGGTATCACCAAAATCTTTGACTTGGAAAGCCCTTTTCAAACCACTTGCGAAAAACCCACCGAATGGGGCAATTAAAGAGGCAAAAGTGGACAATACCATGGCATGGAAATATATAGGTTTAATGGAAATATATTCAAATGATAACAAGTCAGCAATTTGAGGAGGTATTTTGAAAACTTGGGATATGAAAACCGGATTAATATCACAAGTTAATCCGGACCAAGCATTTGTTCTCAAGTCTGGATCAACTGGGCAAATCATGTAGTTGTATTTTGAGAAGAAATAAGCCAAGATAAGAGAGCCAATTCCGGTACAAACCCAAGCACCAACAAAACCTTCGACTGTCTTTTTAGGACTAATCTCAAGTAATTGTGTCTTACCAAATGTTATTCCACACAAGTAGGCAAAGATATCATTTGTGATGACTAAACCAACTGGTAATAAGAACCAGATCATCCCACTCAAGATGTTATTAATGATCAAATGAGCTTGGAAAACTACCAATAATAAAGTCATTGTAGTAATACATAATTGTGCAAATTGGAATTTGTAATAACCTTTAGTTAAACTGGCAACAAAGAAGACAAATCCCATGACGTATAATAAATATGAAATAAATTTATGATTCATGACTAATGCTTTAAGAAATTCATCTAACAGAGCAGGTTTCTTGACATGGTTTAAAAGATAAACTATAGCTGTTTCACCATCCAAATAGTAACTTGACGTTGCCAAGAAATACCAATTCAAAGACCTTGTAAATGGCAATTTCTCAATTCTCGCATGCTCTGTGGTGATAGTGATACATTCTTTGAAAACAAGTGTTTGTAATATCAACACAAATAAAATAGTTGCAAAATGTCCAAATGCCAATATAGAGAACATCCCAACTATCATTATCAATGTCCATATCGTTCTTATGACAAAAGCCTGTTTCTTCTTCTCCTTCTCATTATGTACTGCAGGAGCCTTCTTTGTCAGACTCTTTTTAGGTGTCTCTGTTGTTGCTTTCCTTGTATTTGCCATTGTTAAATAATAAAACGTTTTAAATGGTAAAAAAAATTGGAAAGCTAAAAAAAGCCGAGTTTGATTATTATGTCTTATGAATAGAGTCAATAATTTTATATAACTACCTATGCGTTACCAGTATATAGATAAAAATATAATATCAATTGAGATTCGTTCTTGTATTTGTTCAGCAAGCTACTCGAAATGATCTAAATTTTTTTTTTTTTCCTCTTCATTTTTTTTTTCTTCTTCTTCTTCTACTGCCAATTCACATGTGAAATGGAAAGCTTTTTTTTTTTTGTTGAGGAAAAAAAAAATGTTGTTGATGTTACTAAAAGATAATTCTCCATTGGCTAATTGAAAGGATTGTTTTCACCAGCACTTGGTGTTTCCATCATCTCATATCCTGTATCTTGGGTGTCTTCTACTACTCTAATTTCTCTTTCGTATTGACTTGTTCCCTTCCAAAAAGTTGTATTCCCATCGGCATAAATGGCATCTATATGGTCGCTATCTCTCTTTCTAGTCTCAGGGACAAGACCCCATACAAATACCAGACTTGACAAGAGACACAGGGCGAAAAAAAACCCATACTTGAATCCTATCACCTCTGTGATGAATGGAGTCCAGAATGAAATTAAAAATGTAGTGATCCAATTTGCAGAAGATGCAAGTGCCATCCCTTTTGCCTTGTACTTATATGGGAACAATTCACTAACAACCATAAAAGCTATCGGGCCCCAACTTAAGCTAAAAGAAGCTATGAATGTGCATGTCACAGCTATCATGATGTAGCCTGAATATACAAAGCTACCAAGAGCAAAAGATCCGACAGAGGCAAATACCATCATACAGATGAACATTGATAGGCCCCCGAAAATTAACATATTTCGACGACCATACATATCTGAGATGAAAATAGAAACTAACGAAGTTGCCCAATTGACACTTGCTAATATGATTGCAGTGATGTAAGGATCTTCGATTCCGGCTTTTTCAAATATTGTTGTACCATAAAAGAAGAAATAATTGATCCCAGTCAATTGTTGGAAGGCCATCATCATAATGCCTAACATTGCACGACGCAAAATTTTAGGTTGGGCTCTTGTCATTGATTTTCTTTTATTTTTGATGCCAAAATCATCTTGTTGTTTCCTCTTTTCAAAACTTTTAATCAAACTGTCGATCCAATCTGAAACATACCAATGATCCCTTTTTAAATTATTAATATCTGCAATGATCTCTGCTGCATTTTCATGGAGTTCTTTTTGAACTAAGAAGATGGGTGATTCAGGAACTGGTATCAATGCAATCATCGTACAGATGACAAAACCAAGTGAAACGTAAATTGGGCCCGAGTATTGAAATTCCCCCTCAAGATTTTTAGTTAAAAATAAAGTAATAGATCCCATGAATATTCCCATAGTTGTCATCAATTGCATCGAGGTAACCATGCTTCCTCTTAATTTTGGCTGTGGTAATTCGCTAATAAGCATGGGTGCTGCAACAGAAGATATTCCAAGTCCAAACCCGTTAAACACTCTACCAAGGACGATCTGATACCAAGTTTTACTTGAAACAAAAATCAAGAGTCCTCCACCATATAAGAACATTGCTGCAATAATGGCACTTTTCCTGCCATATTCATCTGTCAAATAATTGGAAGCTAATCCACTAACACATGAGCTGAGCGAGCTTGCACCAACGATAATACCCAATGTGATCCTATTAAAAGTATTGCCATCACTGTCACCAAATTTTTGTTGGAAACTGGTAAAATTAACTAGGCCCCCAATTATCCCAATGTCGAATCCAAATACAAATCCAGCCATTGCAATACAAAAACAATAACAAATCGATCTTCTCAACTTGTACAATTCGTGGAAATTCAACAATGAGTTAATAGTATTTGAAGTTGTTGGATCATCATCTGCAGGCTTAGTTGCATCCTGAACTTTCTGCACTGGGTCATTGACTGCCTGATCCGAAATTTCTTTTGTTGATGATGGTTCAGATCTACTGATCACTGATCTCTTTGGAGATGACAGCGTTGTAGAAGAATTGGAGTTTAACTTGAACCTAAACAAACCTTTCGTTGAAGCGCTTGTACTGTTAGAATGCATAATCCACTTATGATTCCTATTCAGCTTTCTATTTTCTATCACCTTAAAATGCATATAATTGTATTTATGAAAGGGAAAAAAATCCCTTTTTTTTTCTCACGGAAAGCATATTTTTCAACCATACAGTTAACATGACATCTTCTGATTTACTTCTCAAGCTTAAGAATCTCATAAGTTCTCATTCTTTCTTATCAAGTTGGCCCCATCTAGTTTTCAATCAATCCCTGTTCAATTATGTAGTAGTGATCGATAAATTATCTTTGACTTCAAAAACTATGAGAACAAAATCTTACATAAGGTATTACTTCAAAATTCTAATTTATTGCTATCCAATAATGCAGTGACTGAACTGCCTTTATCGCCTTCTCTCTCGTTGCACTCATCGTCTCCATGTTTGGTTAAAAGAGTGGATGGGAATTAAAAGGGGCTTTTAAATTTTTTTTTTTTGCTTTTGCGGTGTTTTTTTTTTTTTTTACTAGAAACAAATATAAGGAGATATAAAAGTATTTAACTTACAAATAATTAATAACAACCAACCAACCAACTACAATTCATAATGTTCAATCCATTTCTGGTATTGGAAATTCATCATTACTTGGGTATAATAGCTTTGATAGTTTTATTGGTTGCATTTCATAAGAGAGCTGTAATAAAAGAACGTTGGATAGCTTTTAGAGAAACACAACTGAATTATTTACCTTTACATTCGGATGATTTAGGATCTTCTTCTTCTTCATGGCTCAATGATATAGGTCAGGGATTAAGTTCAAAGACATTTAACTTGTTTTCTGACAACTTGTTCAAGAATGATCAAAGAAAAGGTCTTGATGAAAATGCTAAAAATGAAGTCTTAAAAATCATGAATGAACAGAATCTTTCATTTGATGAAGCCAGGTTACTTTATTTGAAAAACAAGATGGGAGATAACAATATAGGAGAAGACGGTATTCCGAGGGATCCAAAATTTGTTAGATTCTTATAGTTTTCTTATCAAAATTTTATTTATTCTATTTATTTATCGATGGCAACAAGAAGATTATGATTTCAATTTGTACAAGACGATGTCTTTGTAAAGTTGAACGCCTTTAACTAAGTCCTGGACTGTGATATGTTCATCAGCAGCATGAAGTGTCAGACCTCCAGGTCCAATTAAATATTTGTCAAAATCACCTGTCAAAGATGCAGCATCTGTTCCACCCAGCATAACAGCCAATTCATATCCTGGAATATCAGAATCGAAGAAAACCGGTCCGTGTGAAACATATTCTTCCCATTCAACTCTTGGATGCTTATCCAAGATTTCTTTAAAAATAGCATCCACTTCATCAACTTCACCAGTAGCCACTCTCAAGAGTAAAGAAGCACTTGCCTCCCCTGGAATGACATTTGCAGCTACACCACCTTGGATGACACCGACATTAAGTGTTGACTTACCCAATATCTCATTACCTGGGAACTCAGCTTGTTTCAAATCCACTAAGGCATCGATCAACAAATCAATTGCATTAATACCCAACTCTGGGATTGAAGAATGGCCAGTTTTACCTGTGGCTTTCAAGACACCCCCGGCTCCACCTTTATGTCCAGTGATAAGATTGAAATTTGTAGGTTCTCCGAAAATGACAGTTTCCCATGGGATTTTCAAATTCTTGTAAGCATCCTTGGCACCATCACCTCCTTTCTCTTCACCAACATCGAGAAGTAAGGCTACATCACCTTCAGAAATTTCTCCAGACTCCAATAATTGTTCAAAAGCAATAATTTGAGTTGCAACGGATGCCTTATCATCAACGGTACCTCTACCATAAATGTTATCTCCATCAACACTATATGGAAAAAAAGGTGGTACAGTGTCAACGTGTGAAGTTAACAAGATTCTTGTTTCTCTTTGCTTTCCAGAATAGATGAACAAGTTTTTCCTTCCAGTAGTTTCATCTATAATGTAGTCCTCAACTGTGTAACCTTTATCAGTGAAATAAGTAGACAAGAATTCGGCAATCTTGGCTTCATCATACGAAACACTTGGAATCTCAACTAAATTCTTGTGTAATTCTATTAATTCTTCATTCTTCTCCCAAATTGTCGGTTCTTCTTTGCTCAACTGTTGTTGCACTGGGAATAACCCATTGAATAAATTGTTACCTATTGAGGCACTAGAACAAAATTGCGTGGCAATTGAAACCAGCAAGACTTGTGAAAACTTCATTATTAATTGTTTGCTCTATATTCCTAAAAAATTTGGACCGTCAACTGGGGTTTTTATATCAAAAAGTTACTTAAGAGGCCACACCCACAATTATCGGGGAACATTATTCAAAAAAAAAAAAAAAAAAAAAAATTGTGGGATAAGGGGATGAATGCTACAGCTATCTCCGAGATATATAGATAAGATAAAATAGATTAGTGTAGATTCGCATAATTGATATGAATTTACCATTATATATACTAATTGATATGGGTCCAGTTATCGAAATCGTCCAAATCTTGCTGTTTTCTATCACCACCCATTCTCAATTTGGAGTCGTCTCTATCAACGGCATCTTCTGGTCTCCATCTCCATCTCTTTTGTTGTTCTTCTGTTAAGCTACCAGAACCATATTCGACAACTTTGGAGATATATTTACCAATGATTGGCATAAATTTGAAACCGTGACCTGAGTCTCCGGTACCCAAGATTAAGTTCTTGTGACCTGGATGTTCCCCTATCAAGAAATTACGGTCCACAGTATCGGTACACCAACAAATTCTTGCATATGTAAAAGGTCTTTCAGCAAATTGTGGAATTGTAGTTCTTAACAATGATCTGATTTCATCTTCAGACTGTTGTGGAATCTCCTCTTTTACATATGGAATTGATTCTTTTGTCTTATCATCACCAACGTAATGAGTGAATCCCGGTGTTTCATTACAAACTTTAATTTCTCCATTGGTATCTGGCTCAAAGAAGAATCCCAGTTCAGCATTCACTATAACTGGAGTATCTTTGAATTTCAGAACTTCGTCCTCCGATAATTTGATATGTGCATAGGTCCAACATTTGGCCAACAATTGTTGTTTGAAGTCAATGTTAAATGAAATCGAGTTGGCACCAGCTGTCAAGACAACTTTGTCACCATAGATCTTGTCACCACTCTCAAGTTCTAAACCAATGACATCTTTTGAATCGTTGAAAATAAATTTCTTACCACCATCAATGACAAATTTACCACCAAGCTTCTCAATTTCCTTAGCAGCCTCGATTAATGAGTTTTTAGCATGACCCCAACCACAATTAAAAGATTGGAAATAACCTTGCCAGTTTTTGAAATCCCCTTGTACTTCAGGATGATATTTCTGGAAATCTTCTTTTGTCTTGACAAGAGGTAATTTATCTTCAGTCAAACCCAATTTTTTCAATTTACTATCTCTCACTTCAAGTTCCTTCTTGATACTTCTTTCTTTACTACCAGTGTATATTATACCTGTTTCGTGGAATGAATCTTTGAAAACTGGATCTGATTTCCAAGCTTCTAAGGATTCAAGAGCCAAATTATAGTAAAACTCATCAGCATAATCAGAATGAACCAATTTGTTCACATCATTAGCTGCTGAGAATTTCGATGGTACCGGGTACTGGTCAACAACAGTAACATTTTTATAGCCATCTCTTAAGAGATGAAGGGCAGTTGATAATCCAAAAGTTCCACCTCCAACAACGATGATCTTTTCTTCAACTGATAATTTTTCAAGTGACTTGGCAATTTCTTCAACTGTCATTTTGTTTTTGTATAGCTTATCTATAAAAAGTCTTGGAACATCTTTCTCTTATATATATATGTTGTGCAGTTGGCCGTAGTGAAGGAAAATCGGATAGACCTTCAACAGTGAAAAAAAAAAAAAAATTATTTGTGGTGGAGCGAAACAGCAAATAATTACATAATGATATCAAGCACATATTCACTCAAGATAAGTATGAAGGGACAAGAAGTGTGGTTATTTGGGATTATTCAGTTGTGTTAATGGGTAGCTCTGGTGGTAAGTGTAGAAGAGCCTTATCAACATTAATACTTTAATTAAAACTGTGGTCTTTAGAACCTGAATACCTTGGAATATACTCTTCGATCTTCCGAACTATTAGGAAACCTCTACAACCCTCTATATCCCTATCTTTGTTATCAGTATTATCTCTTCTACCTGTCTTCTTCTTCTTCTTCGTCTTCCTCTCTGTTCTAAGCTGTATAATTTTTGAGATGAAAAAGCACGACTTTCCCTTCCCATCGAAGATGAAGTGGGAAAAACGTAAACAATTAAAAAAGATTTTGGTATATATATAAGCAATTAGTTCACTGATCATCTACACTTCAACTGTTGAACCTTCAACTGAAAGAAACCATGTCATTCTTCCAAAGCTTGTAAGTTTCAATTATTACATTTGTAAATATTTTTATTCTTATAATACTAACAAGAGACTTATTTAGACATTTAAATCCAGGAACACCAAATAATCATACAATAAAAACAACCAGAGGATATCGAAAGAACCAACAGCAAAATGTTCAACAACAATATCCACAACAACAGCAGTACCACGACCCTTCATCAAACAATATTCAATCACATAAAGATATCAGATCATACGCAGAATCAACACTAGGATCTGGGAGTGTATTGGCACAAGCAGTAAAATTACCAAAAGATGAAGATCTCAATGAGTGGGTAGCTGTCCATGTTGTTGATTTTTACAACCAGATAAACATGTTATATGGTTCTATCACTGAATTTTGTTCTCCAAAGACATGTCCAAGAATGATTGCAACCCCAGAATACGAATATTTATGGCAAGATTCGTTGACGAAGAAGCCAATATCACTTAGTGCTCCAGACTATGTTGAGAATTTGATGAGATGGATCCAGAATTTCTTCGATGACGATAATGTTTTCCCCAATAAGACAGGTGCACCTTTCCCACCACAATTTCAAACCTTGGTCAAGACCATGTTGAAAAGATTATTTAGAGTTTATGCCCATATATACTGCCATCATTTCGACGAGATAACAGAATTAGGTCTACAAACACATCTCAACACTTCATTAAAGCATTTTGTATTATTTACCAAAGAGTTCAATTTAATTCAACAAAAAGATTTCGGACCTTTAGGAGAACTAGTCCAAGCAATGTTGGAAGATGATAAGAAAGGATTTATGTGATTTGGAGTATTTATTTGGTATAGTTTTATATATATATGTGTGTCTTAATAATTTTATCCTGAAATTATGTGTCTCAAGGATGAGATGAGATGTCTTTGTAAACAAGTGAAATTATCTCTCTCCCACTCTTCACTGGAATTTCTCTTGCATATAAATTAAAAGCAGAAGAAAAAAAAAAAAGAGGGCTGGTGTTGAATGGAAGTAAAAAAAAAAAAGTGACCAGAGTAAATTATATAAAAAAAAAATACTCTTAGGAAAAAAAAAAAAAGGTGGATTTAAACAAGGAAGTAGTAGTTGTAGTCAATAGACAATTCACAGATAGATCATCTTTTTCACATTCACTTACTGAGATGTCTAAGAATCATACAATGGATTCCAATATAACGAGTCCTTCGATCTTGTCACAACAGCAGCATCTTCAAAATCAGTTACAGTTAGAGAATTTACAACAGCAACAAGCATTACAACAAAAGACCAAATCATTCAATTCCACGAGATCTCAAACCTCAGCAGCCAATTTGGCAAGGACTTCGACCTTGCAAAACAGGAAGTCTTCGCTTCACAAGGATCCAAGAGATCCCTTGACTGTCCAAATACCAACTTCGTCGAATCCAACAGATATACTAGCTGGACGGTTTGCCACATGGAGATCAATCACTAAACTGCTTGTGATTTATTTGAAAGAAGTCTCCTCCGTCCATGAAGAGGTTGTGAGACAACAGGTGAGATTACAACACCTGATTAGTTTCCCATTCAACATGCAAGGTTTAAATGGGGAATTATACCAGCCTTTTGCGCAACAACCGAATAACTCTGTTCAAGATGAAGTTACAGCTCTGTCGAGGTATTTCTTGCCTTTGGGAAATGGTTCTATTCAAGACTTGCCTACAACTTTGTATCAGTTCCATACGGCCAGTTCTCAAATGGCTTCCACAATTGCCAAGGAATTAAGTTCAACCACTATCCCAAGATTGGAAGAATTGAAAAGAGATTTGTTGGTGAAAATTAAAGAAATTAGAGGTTTGCAATCTGATTTCAAAAACACTGTGAATAAAGAACAACAACAAACAAAGCAGGAATTACAAGTATACCAAAATGCTATTGATATGTGCAGAAGTAATCCATCGGGTTTACAACCAAGACATGACCCATATTTATTAAAATTATCCTTGGATAAGCAAATCAAGAAACAATTGACCGAGGAGAATTTCTTACACGAGCTGTATTTGAATCTACAAAGTTCTGGAAAAGAATTAGAAAAAGTTGTTGTTATTGAAATTCAAGCGCTGCTTACTACTGTGGCTAAATTATTGGGACAAGAAGCTCAGTTAGTATTTGATATCTTGATCACCAAATTAGACTCTGGCTTTATTACAAAAGATGCCACTTTTGAATGGGATAACTTCATTGCCAGGGATTCCAATTTTGTTGATCCTAATTTACCAATGAGACATACAAGTGATATTAGATATGAAGGTCAAAGTAGTGCTTTAACAATGGAAGTTCGTGCTGGATTTTTGGAAAGGAGATCCAAATTTTTGAAAAGTTATTCTAAAGGTTGGTATGTTTTGACTCCAACTTTTATCCATGAATTCAAATCACCTGATCGTAAGAGGGATCCACTCCCAATAATGTCTTTGTCGTTGGATGATTGTCAAGTTGCTGAACATTCTAAGAAAGAAGGTAATGGTTTATCATGGCATAAATTTGTCTTGCATGCAAAGCAAAATGGTATTATCCATAGAGGCCATAATTGGGTATTCCGTGCTGAATCATATGACTCGATGATGAATTGGTATAATGATATCAAGAAATTGACATCTTTACCTAATCCGAATGCCAGATCTACAATCTTAGGTGACCAAAGGAAAAGAGAATCTTTGAGAAAGCAAAATCCAAGATCTGCTTCTTCGTCGAGACCTGCATCAGTGCTTAGCAAGAAAGGTGAAACTGTCTTAGCTGTTCCACAACAAGGTAGAGCTTTACCAAATAAATCATCACCAATACCTGAGAATATGTTAGATTCTAGTGGTGTGATCACATTAGATTCCAATCAGCAGCAAGCACCATTACAACAGCAAGCTCATAGTTATCCAGCATTCACACCAAGAAACAATAATATTAATGGGCAAGATCTGACTAATACCACCATTTCATCAGATGTTGACTACAGTACATTATCAGACAGTCATCAAAATCAACAAAAAACTACAACAACAGAGGACAGCTTAATCACCCCTCCTGATTTGTATGACCGCTTAAATGATCAGCAGAAACAGGCTTTCAAGAGATATTCCGTAGAAAACGACAGGAACGGTGATATTACTAATAATAACGAAAACAATGGAGTAGTTCAAGCACCAATTGACAAGATATTTGATAATTAAATTGTGTTAGCCCCCTCCTCCTCCACCAGTTTTGCACTTTTGTCTTTACGATATATATACATTTTTTTCTTTGATTTAGAGTTGCTTTTATAATCAAGAAAAAAGGAAAAAGTCCCATTATTGTCATTATCATTGCCATTATCATCATCGTTCACTAACTAAGTTGTGCTTTTTTTTTCTTTTTTTTTTTTTTTTTTTTTGACTTTTTATGTATTTTTTACTATATTTCTTCTCTGACTTCTTTCTTTCTTTTCATAATTGTTTTCTCATAATATTTATTTTATTTGACATAACCCATTGATGTTGCTTTTTTTTGTCATATCCCATCAAAAATTGAAAATACCTTTTTGAAATATTCTGTTGTAGACATTCTGTCATCTTCTTATTTGTGTGTGAAAAATAAAAAATCAGAGGAAAAAAAAAAAAAAATTCAGAAAAAAACAGCAGCATCTCGAATATTATACATTGAACAGTAGATAAGAAGAAATGGGTTACATATCTTTGATTCAAAAACTGTTCAGCAATCTAAACGACCAACCAGTGGTTGTTAAAGTGTTAATTGCCATCGGGGTTTCCTTATTCCTTGTATATTCAATCATCACCAAAGTTATTCCAAAATTGCTTCTTGTCCCTCCATATAATTGGGTCGATAATGTTGTACAACTGTTGCAAACTACAAGTTTGAAGGTGAAAACTTCAAATAAGATTGGATCTTATCGTCGTAGATTGGTATTAGGTTCTTTACAACCATCATTGTACTCTACGACAGATAAGATCAAAGGTTTAAGAATTGCCAAGATTGATAAGGAGAATGAGATTGAATTCTTGACAAATTGTAAGATTAAGAAACCAGATGACGAAACAAGACGTAAGATTTATGGTATTTTCCACCCTTATTGTAATTCCGGAGGAGGTGGTGAAAAAGTCTTGTGGCAATTAGTTGATCAAATTTTGAAAAAAGATTCAAAAAATTTAGTTGCCATTTATCATGGAGAAAAACTGACCCCAAAGGAGATCTTGATGAATGTGTCACGTATGTTTGATTTGAAATTGAATTCCAATAGAATCGTATTCATCTATCTTACAAAACGTTGGTTGATCGATCCAAAAACATGGCCAATGTTGACATTGTTAGGACAACTGATTGGTTCTGTTATCTTAGCTCTGGAGGCAATTTATCAATTGAGCCCTGATATTTGGGTTGACTCTGTTGGATTACCGTTCTCGTACCCATTGATTGGGTTGAGTTTGAAAATCCCAATTTTCACATATACACATTTCCCAGTGATTCAATCTGATATGTTGGGTAAATTAAATAAACGTTCTATATATGGATTGGTCAAGTATATCTATTGGTTTTCATTCTTGGTGCTGTATAGAATATGTGGCAAGTTTGTCAGTTTGGCATTGGTTAACTCATCATGGACTTTTAATCATATGGTACAAATCTGGAGGTTGGATGAAGGAAGAATAATCAAATGTTACCCTGTATGTTCACCAGAATTATTGTTAAAATTGAGTTCCGAGAAGAAAGATGAAAAAAGAGAGAAAAGTATTGTATCATTATCACAATTTAGAGATGAAAAGAGACATGATTTGATCATAAGAGAGTATGCTAAATACTTGGCTATTACCAAATCATCAACACCTTACAAATTGAAATTAATTGGATCTATTAGATCTGATAAAGATTTAGAAAAAGTTGAATTTTTACAAAAATTAGCTCACGATTTACAAGTCGACGTTGAATTCATCACAGATTGTAAATATGAAGATTTGTTACAACATTTGATCAATTCTGAAGTTGGTCTCAATGCCATGTGGAATGAGCATTTTGGAATCGTTGTTGTTGAATACTTGGCTGCAGGATTAATCCCATTAGTTCACGCATCTGCGGGTCCTTATTTGGATATTGTAGTACCGTGGAGCAAAGGAAAAGTTGAAGAGTATAATGAATCTACTAGATCAGGGTTTTTTTTCAAAAGTGAAGAAGATCCGGATTATAGACCTGAATTCAAGACAGTTTTCAAAGATTTGAATGAATCACTTTTGGAAATTGAAAATTTGAATGAATTACAAAAAAACGAAATCAGAGACAGAGCTAAACAAATTGTATTGAATAAATTCACAAATGATATTTTCAAAAAAATTGTTGATGGAAGTTTGGAATATATAGATCAATTAGAACTTTTCCAAAGAGTTGATAAGAGAGATAAAGTTGAACAATTATACTGAATAATAAACGAGAAAGAAATTTCTATTGCAAATGTATGTATGTATATATATAATCATAAATCTGGATTTATAACCCTTAATCCAGTCCCACTATTATTTTGTCTTGCATCGGGTAATGACCCATCACTTAATCTTCTCTTACCTCTTTCCATAGCAAGACGTTCTTCGTTAGACATGAATACGAATCCGTCATTATTTATCATTTTCTCGTCATCAAAATTGTTACCACTATCACCGGTTAAAGTTGAATTCGATGATTTGTGTTTCAAATTCATGGCATTCGACTGGACGAAATCTTGGATCATTTGATCAGAGTTGTTTGAATGATCTTGATCTTTATTCTCCTTGTGTCTCCTGTACAAGAAAAACAAAATCAATGCTGCTACTATCAGCAGACCGAGTACGACACCAACTACAATACCTGCTATAGCACCTTTACTTAAAGAATTTGATGAATTGTTTGAATTTTTTGATGATAAAGATGACGATGATGATGATGATGCTGTTTCAGTGACAATTGTTTGAGAATTTGATTGTGTAATGGTAACCATATTAACTGATGACGATGATGCTGAGGTTGAACTGGAGGATGATGTGGTTGAAACAGATGAACTTGATGATGATGATGATGATGATGTTGTTGCTGTTGATGATGAACTTGAAGTATTGGATGACGATGAACTTGATGATGAACTTGTTTTTTTTGCCGAGGATGAAGACGAAGAGGATGAGCTGCTTGTGCTCGAAGAACCACCAGAAGAAGTATCGTCATCATCCAGATCGTCGTTTACGTAGACTGCAAAATAATCCGAGCCACCACATGTTTCGTATGGGTAACCGGTACAGTCAGTATCACAATTGCTATCATCATCTGCACTGGCAGATATATTGTCATCTCCACAATAACAGTCATTACCTTCGGTCAAGGCAGCATATGTACTTCCTGAACACTTATTTTGGCAATAAGAAGTGGATTGCCATGTGTATTCGTTGTTAAAAGTTAAATCTGATTTCACAGAAGATGATTTATAACAACCTTTATATGAGAATTGTGATCCTGTGGTCAATTTTGTGAATGATAATAATAACATTACCAATATTGGATGCTTCATGATGATGGGTATATAGTATGCAAAATTCTATCTATAAATAGGTACCTTTGGGAAAAAAAAACAAAAAAAATATGAAGCGAGAAGGAAATCAGAAACAAAATGGATGAAATATAAATTGGGTATATATATGAAGAATGCAACAACAGGAAATTGGAAAATGTTGATGAAGGATAGAGATGTAATAAATGGAAAATCGTTGATGATTTCAATTGATATTTATTGAAAAGAAAAAAAAAATTAAAATAAAAAAATTCAATTGAAAAAACAACAACAAGCAAAAAAACAACAAACACCCTCTTTAAACACTCTGTCTGTAAAAAGAAAAGTCAAGAGAGAAAATCATCCAGGTGGGAAGAAATTGGGTTTAATAAGTATAAGCATAATCTCTAGTCTTCTATTGCATTAACTACTATTGTGATGTGTAACTCTGGTGTTTTTGTTTACCATTTCCCGATACGTCGTCGAGTTCATGCACATCAGTTTAAAAAGTAAGGGGATCTTCGTGTATTTTACTAACTACTAAAAATAAACTCTTTGATCACACGTTCCCCATATCTATCAATATAGATCTCTATATAACCATCGATATATCTATCAATTGTTTCTACTTGTCTATATGATCAATTCCACTGTATATGAAAGGAATGAAAGATACTTCTACTCTCTCTCTCTCTGTGCCCTCCCCCCTTTTCTACTTGCCCTTTTTTTATAAGGTTTTCCGTTTTCATGCCCCCTTTAAGCCCATTGCGTAATTTTTTTGTGCCTCCCCTTTTTTTTTTTCTTCTGTTCACTACGTTACCTTAGTCAAAATACCTTACTTCTTACAAGGAACATTGATATTATATATAATCAAGAAGGCGTGTTTAATAGCAATCCTCGGTGTCTAGATCAATAGAATCATAAGCAATTATAGTTTGCCTTTTCTTCAAACACAAATCTAAAGTGTGAAAAAAAAAAAAGACAAAATGAAAGAAAAGAAAATTTTTTCTTTTAGTGCCGAAAGAGAGAGAAACGTGAAATTTCAATTGATTTAAGAGACATTACAACAGCAGCAGCAGCAGCAGCACAGATTTAGATTACGCGACAGATGGAACAATGAACTACGAGTCTTGTGGAACGCGTTTGGAATTCGTTATTAAACCAAAGTATCCGGTGCAGGATATAACTGGAGAACAACTCTAATTCACTCTTTTACCAAGATTCCAGATTTGTGTTTTTTTTTTTTTTTTTTTTTTTTCGTTTCAAGCTTATTGTATAAAATGTAGCAAGGCTCATCATCATCATCTGCCGTGATTGAATAGATGGTGTTTGTTTGACTTTTACAAAACACAACAGGGAACATGCTTGCCTCACCGAGCCTCACCGAGCCTCACCGAGGAAAACATTTTTGATCTAGATTCTTCATCGTCTTTTGAAATTTAAACTTCTAGTTTGCTCTATCTCTTCTCATCTCTTAGATTTGATCTTAAATAAACGATAAAAAATTTTGTAAAGCAGAAAGAAAAAAAAAAAAAAAAAAGTGAAAAAAAAAATGTTAAAGTGAAAAATTACATAGTATATATTGCTAGCAAAATTAAGAAAAATGGATCAAACTTCAACTGGCTCATCAACAAATGAGTCCTTGTCTCAATCCACTTCTCCGCTGGGACCACCCAAATTGGACTTCCAAAAAATAATGAGCGAAAGTGATGGCAGTGTATCGGGTGTCTCTAAGAGTATCTTTGACCAAGCAGTTGTTAATAATCCTTATTTCGCTGCCGGTGGTGGTTTGATGATATTGGGTGGAGCATTGGCTTTATTGAAGACCACTGTGGCTAGAGGTGCCGGATTTGCGTACCGTCAATTGTTGGTCGATTTGGAGATTTCATCAAAGGATAGATCTTATGGTTGGTTCTTAGAGTGGATGTCTCAACATAAAGGAAGAGTCTCGAGACATCTCGCTGTGGAAACGAATTATGCTCAAAGGAAAAATGGTAGTGTCGAGACAGATTTCTCGTTGGTTCCAGGTCCGGGAAACCATTTGTTGAAATATAAAGGTGCATATATGTTTGTTAAAAGAGAGAGATCTGGTAAACTACTAGATATGCATAGTGGTGCTCCTTTTGAAACTGTTACATTAACAACATTATACAGTGATCGTAGTTTATTTAAAGAGATGTTGAATGAATCCAAGAAATTGGCTTTAAAAGCTACAATTGGTAAAACTGTTATATATACACCATGGAACAAAGATTGGTTACCATTTGGACAACCTAGAAAGAAGAGACTAATAGACTCAGTAGTCTTGGATAAAGGAATCAAAGAAAATATATTGGATGATGTTAGAAGTTTCTTGAAAAACGGTGATTGGTATCATGAAAGAGGTATTCCATATAGAAGAGGATATTTGTTATATGGTCCTCCAGGCAGTGGTAAGACAAGTTTTATTCAAGCTTTAGCTGGTGAATTAGATTACGATATTTGTTTATTAAATTTATCTGAAGCCAATTTGACAGATGACAGATTAAATTATATCATCAATCATATCCCGGGAAGAAGTATCTTATTATTAGAAGATATCGATGCAGCATTTAATCAAAGACAACAAACTGGTGAACAAGGTTTTTCTTCAAAAGTCACATTCAGTGGGTTATTGAACGCCTTAGACGGTGTCACTTCTGCTGAAGAGATTCTCACATTCATGACAACTAATCATCCAGAAAAATTGGACCCAGCGTTATTAAGACCCGGTAGAGTCGATTATAAAGTATTAATTGATAACGCAAGTAATTATCAAGTGGAAAATTTGTTCAAGAAATTTTACCCAGATGAAGAAATTAAATGTCAACAATTTATGCAAAAATTCAAAGATATAAACGTACAAGATGTAAGTACTGCATCTTTACAAGGTTTATTTGTATATAATAAACATAATCCAAGTGGTGCTATAGAAATGATCGAAGTTTTAAAAAACCCTCATCATACATTTTAATGACAACAAACAAACAAAACAAAACTGTATATATAAAGAGAATAAAAAAAACCCATTAATGATTATCTAAAAGTTTTCTTGTAATTATAAAATATATTTTTTATATAAATTAGTGGATTGAATTTTTACAACTGATAATTTTTTGTTTTTTTGTTTTTGATTTTAAATTAATAAGCTACTGAGGTTGATCTACATCTTCATTGATTCCATAAACTGTTCAATCATGTTCCTGTTCAAGATATAAGATTATTGCAAAGAATATTTTTATTATTTTGCTATTGTGATTTTTTTGATATTTTGCTCCTTTTATAATTCAAGTCCAATTCTAGCTATCATACATAAATGATCACTTCCATACATACCTTCTCTTGGTTGTCCGCTAGGTTCTTCACCCATATCAGCTGGCATTGGCATTTTCAACAATTGTAATAATTTGAGATCATTTTCTTTTTCAAAAAAATTTAAATCATCAACTTGCTGACAGTTTTGTTTCATATCCCATTGTTTAATTACAAATATATAATCCAATAAACCTCTCCAAGCATGAGCCCAATTACTGAAAATCGGTTCATTTCTGTTGTTATCAGTATTTTCAGGATGAACTTTGTGGTACCCTACTGAGTACAAAGAAATAGCTCTCATGTCCAATGAATTATGCAAATCCAGAATTTGTTCCAAGAGCTGCTTTTGATCTTCATTCAATTTGTAATCTTTATCCGGTGTTGGACTCTTTGGTTGATTTTCACCAACTAACTCAATATTTTCTCCCTTATCTTCGTCTTCCCCAGTACCTCTCAAATGTGAATATTGAAATGAAGTTGATACAGCAAGTACTTTTTCAGCTCTATCATCGTAATAAACAGGTTTCCTTGTAATTGACAAATATGGTGAATCATAAGGTTGTGAATTGAAATCACCAGCGAAAAATTTAAACCAATTAGAGTCCTCAGTTTTTTGTAACACATTAACTCTATGAAGAAATTCTTTAAATTTGTTTAACAAGATATAAGTTTGAAGAGTTCTTGCAAATGTTCCAAAAGGATGCCAAAACATATGTGTAGTACCAATAAGACAACCCTTCTTGGATGTGCTTGGATATAATCTCTGTATCTTATCACTAAATTGTAATGCTAAGATCAATGCAACGTTTCTAGTCAAAGTCGGTGGCTTAACATCTCCTGTGGATTCATTATCAAACTGTATATGACACAGATCAATACATTTAAACTTGTCAGTTTTCCAAAAAATACAAATCCCATGATTCTTATCTCCATCTCTATAAAATTTATTATCGTACCCAAGTTTTCCCATTTCTAATTTCCAAAAATTATTAAACTGGATATAATCAACTTCTTGAAAACATAATATGTCTGAATTATAATGTCCAATTTCATTAAGCAACACTTGTGATCTCTTGAACCACTTCAAAGCATTCCCATTCGTTGGAAACAAAGTTCTGCGAATAAGAGCTTGAGCTAACAAATTATAAGTCATTATATCGATTTTACATAAATTCTCATCATCGTCATCATCATCATGCGGTATTGTAAGAAACTCTCTCTTGATGTACCTTAAATCCAGTGGAACGTCTATCTGAGTTGGATCAACACCTTGTGATATTAATTCTTGAATTTTCAGCTCCTTAGCTGCTTGCTTCTTCGCTCTTTGTTCAGCTATATACTCAGGAGTTAACTCTGATGGATTCTTGGAACCTTTCTTCTTGGATTTTTTCGACTTCTTTGGTTCCAGCAAAGTAGTTTCTGGTTTCACTGAACTTTCACCAGTCTTATCATTGATATCCAAGTCTTTCAATTTAAGCTCATTGTCCTGGCAAGTCATGTTATCCTCTTCTCTAAGAGTATGGAAAGTAAGCCAAATCTTTTTTTTTCACTTTTTCAACTGAAAAAAAAAAAAAAAAAAAAAAAGGAGTTAAAGAATCTCTTACATTATTTTTCGAAATTAAATAATATCCATTTGACTAAAAACGTATAAAACTACAAATTTTTTGATGAGAAAACTCTTTTATTCACAAGAGAGGATCTAACTGTTCTTTTTTAATCTTGCCAAAGCTTCAAGTAAAGAAGCACCACTTGAACCACCTTGTGGAGGAGGAGGTTGCTGTTGTTGTTGAAGCTGCTGTGGAGGAGGAGGAGGTTGTTGTTGTTGTTGTTGATAACCACCGTACAGCTGTTGTTGTGGAGGTGGTGGAGGTTGTTGGTAGCCACCATATTGTTGCTGTTGTGGAGGTGGTTGTTGGTAACCCCCATATTGCTGTTGTGGAGGAGGCTGTTGTTGTTGATAACCCCCATAACGTTGTTGTTGTTGTTGAGGCATTGGTGGTGAGCCTTGTTGTTGTTGTTGATTTCCCAACAATGACAAAACTTGCTGTATGGTATTTGGATCATAATTTTGTAATTGAGCGTAAATGGAAGCAGGGTCCATAGATGGAGGGGATTGTTGCGGAGGTTGTTGTTGTTGTTGTTGTTGTTGGTATCCTTGATAACCGTAATGGTTATTAGCGTTTGAATTATGACCTTGATAACTACCACTACCACCACGTTGGGAATCATAACCGCCTCTACCTCTGTTATTTCTTGAGTCTCCCCTACCTCTGTTATTTCTTGAATCACCTCTACCTCTACCTCTTGGATCACTTCGAGAATCATTCCTGTTATTAGATCTGTAATAGTCCTTTTGTTCAAAACTATTTTGAGAATGATGGCCATGGGATGAAGAGCCTCCAGATCTTTTCGCTTTTGATGTTGAAAGAATGCTATCAGCTTCTTCCACAGAAATATTAGTGTATTCATCGAACTTGATACCACCATCGGCAGTTTTTTCAAAAGTCTTAACGTTTAAGTCTTCATCGTTGATGACAACAACAGCCATGGCACCGGCATACGCAGCATCATTACCAGCACTTTCAACGTCTTCAACATTTTGTTCAATCTTGAAACTGATGCTTTCTTTCCTTATAATTTTAAGAACTTTTCTAACAAACATAGGTGAAGCTTCTGGTAATTGGAAAATGTAACATTCAACGGCAGCATTGTCATCCAATTGTGCTCTTCTTTGCTGAGGAGATCTTCTCTTATAATCATTTGCTCCTGGAGAAGGTGATCTTGATCTTCCTCTTCTTGAGTATGGCCCATTGTCCCGAGGAGCACCATGATCACCATCAGTTTTAGCACCACCCATTCTTCTTTGTTTCTCTTGGTACTCTTGAGCTTGTCTGATTTGAGTTTTAGAGATCTCTAATTGAAGCATTTTGCCATGTAAAGGTACATTAGTTTCACCTTCCAAGGCATCATTACAACCTTCAGCAGTTGCAAATTGGATAAAACCATAACCAGGTTTGATACTGATTTGGATAATTTCACCATAAGGTCTAAATAATCTGTAACAGTCTTCTTTAGTGATTGTGTTAACAGGTAAATTACCAATGAATAATCTTGAACCACTTGGTAAGGTCTCTACTCTTCCAGTTCTCAGCCACTTAGTTTCATCATTGATGAAGTTGTTATAATCTTGCTGGAAATCATATGATTTTGGAGAAGTGATATCAGGTCTTTTACAAAATGGATTGACAGGTACCATTGGGAAAGCTGTTTCGGTTCTTTTCATGAATTGCTTGTTAAATGAAGTGGTTGCATGGAAATTAATTGGGGTCTTAATATTAGAGCCTTTAGCTTTATTATAGTCTGCAAGTACAACCAAACTTTTTTGATCAGGAGTCAAACTTTGGAAAGTTGGATCGCTTAAATAAGGAGTAGACATGAAATGAGTAATGACCGAGTTAAATTGTTGAATTTGATCACTTTTACTGAGTGGTGGTTCGTCGTCTTGCAGAACAGAAGATTCCAGAAATTGTTGTTGAGGTTGTTGAGGTTCTTGTTGTTCAGTCGATGATGAAGGAGGAGGAACAGATGCTGGCTCTACCAGATTAGGAACAGGAGTGCCTTCATTAGATAATGCGGCTTCTGGATCATAGTCATCTTCATCCTCATTATCTTCGCCCTTATTGTTTTCCAGCTTTGTTGTTGTTGTTTCTTGTTCGTTTTCCTTAGATGATTCAGATATAGGAATTTCCGGATTATACTCACTTTCGGCATCACTTTTATCAGAAGTTTCTTCTTCAACAACAGGCTCATTAGTAGAAGGATTTATTTCTTTATCAGTTTTTTCAACCTCTGTGGAACTAGGAGTTTCTTGTGGTGGTTGAGCATCATCTGCTGAAGCAGCAGCAGGGTCGTATTCTTGTTCACTATCAGACATTATTTTAATTTTAGAACTTATTTGATGAAGTGATTGAGTACAATGGAGGAAGACTTTGGTAAGATAGATGATACCTATTTACTCAATAGTATATATTCGTTCAGGCTGCTAGTGTTGGGATTTATACTTTAAACAAAATTAAAGAGTTTTTTTTTCTCTTCGACAGGAAAAAATTTTCTGATAAATTAATTGTGGACTCTATTTACACGACTTTATACTAACTTATCCGTACCTTTCATTTTACCTGTTCCTTGTTCCATTTTTGCACTTTTGGCACCAAATTGGATAGCTCTCTTTGCTTCACCGGCAACCCAGTACATCCCCAATTCCTCTGCCAATAATCTTAGAATGTATTTTCTTGTGATTTGTCCTGTCTTGTCATCATAGTTTAACTTCAACATTAAAGGTATTTGAATTGTAACAAAATTAATGAAATGGGTATCCAAGAATGGGTAACGTAATTCTTTTGACCAAGAAGAAATTAATTTATCATCTCTAGCTAAGTTTCTAACGTGTAAGTTTGATAAATCTTGCTGAAGCTCAACTTGTAAATCAGTATATAAATTTGCAAGATTGTGATCGGAATCTCTTGGTTCTAACCCTTGCAATTGTCTTTTCCTATCATTACTTATATATGTGAAAACTCTTTCATGTCTGGTGTAACCACCAAATAATTCATCTGCTCCGAGACCACTGAGTAATACTTTGCACTTACTCTCGAAAGTCTCTCTTTCAAATTCGCCAAATTCTTCTGTAGAATCGCTATAGATGACTTTTCTTCCAATTCCTCTTGATGCAAAATAAAATGCAATGGCAATTGACAAGTCCATCTCAGTGTCATTTGGGTAAATTAGTTCTATTACTCTTTTTCTATGTCTAGTGTATTCTTCGTACGGCACATCAACTTCAACTAGTTGAAATTCAACACCTTTTTCAATGAACATCTTATAGAGCATATGCCAACTTTTGAGTGATAATTTTCTATCAGGAGTTGATGAAGGATCCGTCTTGGTTCTTGGATTGTAAAAAGATACATTTAGCAAGTCTATTTTGGTACCTGGAGGTGATAATGAAGCAGCAAGACAAGCCAACAAGGTGCAATCTAGTCCTCCACTGAACAATACTCCAAAATTAGAAGAAGACTCATGCAAAGGGAAAATATTTCTAATTCTTGATTTGACAGCAGTAGTCAAGTTTTCTTTCAATTTCAAAAGAAACTTTTGCTGGTCTTCTATTGTACATGAAGGGATACCATTGACGATGTAATCGGCTGGTAAGGTGCTTCTCTCTGAATAATCAACTACTTCCAAAGACAGTTGATTTATATCGAAAGTGTAAAGTTTAGCATTCAAACACTCTTTAAAACTTGATTTGATGTCATTTGAAGGCATGCAACTGGAAACAAACAACTCACCATCGATGATTGAATAACTCAATGATTTTTTCCCCAATATATCTTTACCAAAATATATTTTCAGAGCTTTTATATCATATATAGAATACGCAAATTCACCTTCAAGTAAACCTATAGTCTTGATGACATCTTGAGTGTTCAAAAGTTGTTGGAAAATAAATGCTGTATCATTTTCGTGATTGTTACCATCTATCTCTTTATTATAGAGTTCACCATTGAATTGCAAGATATATGATTCATTGTGCATTGGTTGTTGTGTGAAAGGGTGCCTTAACGATAATACAGAAGAGAAGAGCTCTAAATGATCATTACATTTGGAATATTTGCAAAAATCACTCCCTCTGGATAAGATCTTAGGAATCAATGATTGAAAAGTTTGATTTGAAGCAAAAATCTCAGTTGCCGGTTCAGTTTTGGTGGTATTTTCTAAATCCTTTTCTATATACTCAGATATGTTAATACTATTATAATCAGAATCATTTTGCTCTAATTTAGTGGTTGAATAATGGAGTAAAATACCACACATGTCACTACAGTCTCTTCTATGAAAAATACAAAAAAATTTTAAATATAATTTTTTTTTTTTGATATTTTTTTTTTTAGCTTTGGTTTTGTTTACATTTTGAAAAAAACATATAGGACACTATCATACAACAACAGCATGCCACTGAAGAGAAAGAAGGAACCGGTACAGTCTGAGCCTGTATTGGAAATAATACGATTTGAGAGGTTCAAACAAGTTGTGGAGAAAGCACTTGAAGAAGCATTAAAAACATTGAGTGTGGAAAAGCTTGAGTCGTGTTATCCTAATATTGCAAAGACACTTACAGGAAAGAAGTACTTAGAACTGTCACAACAGCAAGTACACGATTTCTGGCTACACGAATCAAAGAAAGAGTTCCTGTTGGTTTACGAGGAGAGAGACTTGGAGAAAAAATTGACAGAGCTTGATAAGCTAATATATGATGCAGAGGTGTTAAGATATAACAAAAAAAATGATGATAAATTCTTTCCAGACCAATTGAGTCCAAATGATATTATGAATGGGAAGTTGGCAAAAGTGAAAGAACTGAAAATACAAGAATATGAGAGTCAACTCCGGTTGTTGAAAGAAAGCAACCAATCGTTGGTGGAAGAGTTAGGAGAACTCCTGAAAGAGTCCAATGGATTGATAGAAACCATCGAAACTTCCATCGAAGACCATTTTAAAGGAATAGATGTCGAATCAAGCAGTTACGATGAAGTGAATCAAAATATTAAAGAACTACTTGAGCATATACAAGGAATGTAGTAAGGGATAATGGGTGTATATTAGTGTATTTTTAGTGTATATAACTGGAGGTTTCACCTCAGTAGTTGAATAATGTCAATTTAAAGCAGAATAATCATTACAAAGATATATCTATATGTATGTATATCGATCTTGTCTTATCTCCAAAAGTAATACATAGCAAAAAAAAAAAAAAAAAAATAAAAAAAGTTTGAAGAATAAAAAAAATAAAAAAACACACAATACACAAGTCAAGTTGTTGAACTACTGGGATTGAATATATATAGAAGTAAACAAACAATGGATCCATTAGAAATTATCCAAGAAGTGAGTATTATTATTGAAAGATTGAATTGAAATTGCAAATAAATTTCAATATATTGAGCTTTAAGAGTGAAAGCAATACTAACCATGCTCATCGATCCAGGCAGAGAAGAAAGCTAAACCATCTTCAGGAGTCTTTTCATTTCTTCAAGGCTCATCTACTTATCGTTATGAAGAAGCTGCAGATTTATATACACAAGCAGCAAACCAATATAGACTCCAAAAGAATAATTTACAAGCTGGTAAGATATTTGAAAAAGCAGCAGAGACTTATTTGAAAGCATCTTCACCAGATGAAGCTGGTGCCAAATTGGTAGAGGCTTACAAATCATATAAGACTGCAAGTCCTGCAGATGCTGCCAGATGCTTAAGCAAATCTATTGAGCATTTCACTTCTAAAGGTCAGTTTAGAAGAGCTGCAAACTACAAGTACGATTTAGGTGAATTATACTTGACATTGAATGAAAAAGCTAATGCAATTAAATCTTTTGAAGATGCTGGTGATTGGTATGCAGCAGACTCAGCTGAAAGTCTATCGAGTAAATGTTTTTTAAAAAGTGCAGATTTGAAAGCTGAGATGGGAGAATATGTTGAAGCCTCACAAATATACGAATCCATTGCTCAAAAATCACTTGATAGTGCTTTAGCTAAATTTTCAGTAAAAGATTATTTCATGAAGCTGATATTATGCAGATTGGCTGCATCTGATTACGCAGGTGGAGTCAATAAGATGGACTTATTTGTCTCTTGGGATCGTGGCTTCACCACCGTTAGGGAATACAGATTCTTAAATGAAGTGTTAGATGCAGTCAAGGAAAGAGACCCAGACCTGCTTGGTAAAGCATGTGGAGAATATGACAGAACAGCCACTTTAGACAATTGGAAAGTGTCTATATTGACTAAGATAAAAGAATCATTGGGTGGTGGTGATGCTAACGCAGTTGGTGGAGGAGCCTTGGATGAAGATGATTTAACATAGTCTTATTATCTGGATTTATTTATCTTTTCTAACTAATTTACTTATCTTTTGAAAGAACAATAGTAGCTAATCTATAGAGACAGCCCCAGTTGTTTCTGCTGTGTATCAGCCACTTGCACGTGATTTCACATCATCGCATAAAAAATAAAAATAAAAAAAAAAAAGAAGCGAAAAGGGTACAACTGACTGGAGTTCTAGTGAATTTGTAATTAAATCAAATTTTTTTTTGAAATATTCTAATAGGATATAATAACCAGAACTCATATTCAATTATATGTATATAAATATTGCAGTTTCTTAGAAATTGTCAGTGTTTTAGTTAATTCATTCAAGTTAGCATCTACTACAAAGGGGGAAAAAAAACCACAGTTCCAAATTTTCATCATATCTATATTATTGCATTATCATAATTTTAAACATTATATTATTTAGCAATGCTTCAGAGTAATATTATAAGGAATAAGAGAATAATAATTCGCTCAATTTCGTCGACATCGACTTTGTTGAAGCCACGTCCAACTGCTACTAAGTCAGCAACGATGACTAGTTCAAGACAAGCAACTTCAGCAACCAATACTACTAATAGACCATCCAACCCTCCTATGTCATTCCCATGTCTTGACAAAATTGAAGACAGATCACAGACTTTCTTAAATCTGGAATCTGGTCCAGAACCGTCTTATGGGAAAGTTGGAAAACATAATACTTTAAACTATACTTCAAACGAACCTATATTTTTGGATTACGGTGGATATTTACCAAAATTTGAAATAGCATATGAAACATGGGGAACATTGAATGCGGACAAGTCTAATGCTGTGTTGATCCATACTGGTTTATCTGCATCATCACACGTGAAATCTAATGAGTTGAATCCTAAGAAAGGTTGGTGGGAAAATTTTGTTGGTCCAAATAAGTATCTTGATACAAACAAGTATTTTGTCATATGTACAAATGTCATTGGTGGATGCTTTGGATCCACAGGTCCTTCTACAAAAGACCCATCTGATAATCAATTCTATGCAACCAGATTTCCAATCTTGTCCGTCAATGATATGGTAAGAGCTCAAAACAGACTTATTAGAGAAGAATTTGGTATTAAAAAATTACATGCCTCCATAGGTTCATCCATGGGAGGTATGCAATCATTAGCATATGCATCTGAGTTTACCGATGAAGTCGATAAGATCATCTCAATCAGTGGTTGTGCTAGATCACATCCATATTCGATTGCCATGAGACATTGTCAACGTCAAGTCTTGATCAGTGATCCAAATTGGAACAGAGGTTTTTACTACGAAAATAAAGTACCACCACATATGGGAATGAAATTGTCTCGTGAAATTGCCACTATTACATATAGATCTGGTCCTGAATGGGAAGTTAGATTCGGTACAGACAGGGCAGATCCTTCCAAGCAACCAGCATTGTGTCCAGATTTCTTGATTGAAACTTATTTGGATCATCAGGGAGAGAAATTTTGCCTAGAGTACGATGCTAATTCATTGTTGTACATTTCTAAAGCCATGGATCTTTTCGACTTGGGTGCTAAAAACATGAATAATTTACAAAATGGAAGATTCCAAGCTGAAAAGAAATTTAACGGAGAACAGATTCCATTAGATGAATTGCAATTCCAATCATTGGACTCTTGTGCATTACCAAAGACCCCATACACCGAGAAACCTAATCGTGGAAGAAGAATGTCACCTTTAGAAAGTAAAGATGACTTGTTGCAAGGTATGAAACATTTTTCCGGTAAAGAGATCTTGGTCGTTGGTGTTGAATCTGATATCTTATTCCCAGCTTGGCAACAACGTGAAATTGTCGAGTTATTGAGAGATGGAGCAAGACAAAGTGGTAGAAGTGATGGAACTAATATTAAACATGTTGAATTGAGTGAGGAAATAAGTATGTACGGTCATGATACATTCTTGTTAAGCTTACAGCATATTGGTGAACCGGTAAGGGATTTTTTGGGATGAGTTAATAATGTGTGTATTTTTTTTTAAAAAGAACTAGGGACTTCTATATTAAAGTTTTTGATTGTACTTTTAATTAATATTTACAAGTATTTAAGCTTTAGCTTCTTGCTTAGCTTGTGCAGCTTCTCTTAAAGCTCTCTTTTGCTTTCTTCTTTCCTTACGTCTCATATCCAAGTCCTTAGTAGTTCTCTTAACAAGAATTCTACCCGGCCAAACTTGGAATCTTTCCATATATTCTTTATCCATGTTGAATTCCTTATGCACAATATCATCTGTCAATCCCAATTTATGTATAGCCCACAAATATCTTTTTGCATTATCTCTTTTCAAATATTTCAAGATTTTTTGACGTTGTTGAACAAGCATTCTTAATTGTCTTATCTTGTGCAAATCATTTTGGTTATTCTTGACATGGTCCATCAAATAGTGGATTCTAACAGTCATTACAGCTGCCTGAACTTCAGAGGAACCAGTGTCACCTTCAGCTCTTTGAAACTCTTTTCTAGCCAATTCAACAGCTAATTTACATTCATCTCTCTTGGAAGTGTTTCTCATGGCTAAGATTCTAAAGATGGCTTCCCTTCTTGATTCAGAATCTTCAATAACATTTCTCTTCAACCAGCCTTCAGTTTCACTATCAAATTTGGATAATAATGATTGTTGGGCACCATACAATAATTTGTCAACTTCTTCTTTTCTGTAACCTTTTGCCAAATAGTGCTTTTCTGCTACTTCAGCTCTGACTCTATGGATAAAAGGTGTGTCAGGCTTACCAAGAACTGGATCCACTTGCTCACTACCTTCTTTAAGTTGGACTTGTCTAGCTTTGTTTTTATTCACTTTGGCAATTCTTCTATTCTTCTTTTCCTGCTTGGTAAGTCTAAGTCTGCTTTGTTGAGGGAACTTTGGTCTCACTGCGGGAGAGTAGAACCTCACAGCAGTTGCAGCCAATGGAGAAACCTTCGAAAGGCCGGATACTACAGGCAAAGCCCTCGATAATGAACCAAGAGAAAACATCTCGTTATGATCTTGTGAGTATTGGGTTTGTCGATAGTTAAATTTTTCGTTTTTTTTCATTTTTTTTTTTCTTCAGTTTTTTTTTTTTTTGCTTGTTCATTTTCTTCATAAGAAGTGCACTACTTTTTAAGTTCAACTTAACAAGAGGTTATATAACATTTCAAAAAGACAATTCACTTATTCCTATATTATATATTCAGAACTCCGAGCAAAAAAAGCACACATACTTCACCTTATTTTCCTAATCATTTTCTTTGCAGTTCTCATCTTCGCACTACTATCATCAACTTGTTGATTCAAATCATCTATTAACTCATTCTGCTCATTCACTTCATCGTTTATAACCATAGCTATCTCTCTGTGTCTCTGTATTATGGAACGGATATGATCTATTTCCTGGTCTTGTTGCTGCATTTGTAATTGCTGCTGTTGGTACAATTCCTCGTTATTTAAAGGTAATGTTTCAGCTGTTTCCTTCGGTTTTCCCAAGACTCTCCTGTTGGTGTTGAATAACTGCAGTTTCTGCTCTGGTTGCAGTTGCAGGGTTCGCGAACCTCTTTCCTTCACCATCGAGTCCAATTCATAATACTCTTTCTTGGTTATGGAGAGCAATTCATTTCTTCTTCGAAGTTCACCACTTCCCATAGAACTTTCCTCATTAGACAAAGACTTACTCAACTTGTCAATTTCCTTCTTTATCGTGAGCATTTGAGTTCTGGCTTCTGTAGTCTCTATTGTATTGTTGAATAATTTTGTAGTTATATTTTTGATAGTATTATTAACATTTTTCAATTGAGGAATCCAACTATTAACATCAATTGACGCATCCTTCTTACTCAACCAGTCCTCTTTTATCGTTATGTTCTCGGTCATGAAAATCGTCTTTGGTAGATTTAAGAACTCCAACACTAAATGATTACTTCTTAAATTCACGTCATGAATCACATCATTTAGAAATTTGGCCAAGTCCAGTCTTCTCTTCGCAATTAACTTTTCATTAGAAGCCCAAAATGTGAACTTAGATGGCAATTGGTAGGGTAAAGTGTTGTTCAATCTCAAGATCTCCAAATTTTGCTTTAATACTTGAAAGTCATTAAATCTCTTTGTAACTGTGTAATTTTTGTACGGTAACTTGATATGAATATTATAAAAAACCACATCTTCTACTAAATCCGTTGATGGGATACAGATCTCTATGAAGTTCTCATCAACATTCATTGCCTTATCTGTTGATTTCTCATCCTCTAATAAAAAGGCAAAACAGATAAAAAAAAAAACATAAAATAAATTCTGTTTGTCAAAAACCAAAAAAAAAAAAAGCAGGAAAAATTCTTCAGTCAAACGTTAAGAAGAATAGAAAATATAATGGGAAAACAATACATCTCATCCGTTAACTGCTCTTCTGCTCATAAGAGTGATATATTGGGCTTAGAAATAACGAAGAATTACACTGTTACGGTGGGATCTGATGGTTATATCAAGTTATGGAATAATAGTATCAAGGACTTGTCAAATCCTAAGGATTCAGTCATTGAAAAATTTGTAAACAACAAAGGATTGCATCATGTGGCAGTTTTTGAAGATATTATTGAAGCACAATCTTACTTGATCATAGCTGCAACTTCTTTTGATGGACAAGTGTATTTTTATAGAGTGATAAATGGGGAGTTCATCGATTTGAAATTTTCGTGTGGTTGTAACAATTATGCAATTGCATTACATAAAGATTCAGTGAAAGGACATAAATTTGTATCAACAGAACCAAGTGGGGTGGCAAGGGTGTATAATTTGAAAATTGAAAGCGAAGATATTTCATTGGAATTATACGGTAAATTGGAATCAAAATTGCTGAATTTTGCAACTTCAGTAAATATAGATTCAGATGGCTCTAATGTTGCAATTGGATATCAAAATGGTGATGTTCATTTATTTGAGTTAGAGAGTTTGAAACCTACATATGCATTTTCAGGATTTGGATTGAAATCTTCATCAACAACTGTTAGATCTATAAAATTTTCACCAATTGGGAAATTATTAGCCGTGGCAAGAGACTCAGGACCGTATGGTACTATCACATTATACGATGTTTACTACGGTGAAACCATCGGTACTTTGACAGCTGCAACACACTCTTCCAATATTGGAATAGGAGGTTATGCCCATGACGGATGGTGTTTTACTGTAGACTTCAACGAAGATGGAACCTTATTAGTCAGTGGAGGCTTTGACAAGAAACTCAGGGTCTGGAATGTCGAAACCAGGGAAAGAGAGGCCACGATCAATATCAGTAAGTCTGATTTTGTGGAAGAAATAACTGAAGAAGACGAAGAGTTAGATGATTCTGTCGTGACCGGTGTCAGATTCGTGAACAAAGGTTTAAGAATAGGTTTAACTGGTGGTGAAATAAACGAAGGGATCTGCTGTATCAGTTTCGATAAAGGTGTTAGATGGTATAGAGAAGCAGGTGGCATATAAAACTTAGTTAGCATCCATGCAAATTATTAAAAAATAATAAAAAATTTTGCCTAAAAAAGTGTAATTTTTTTTTTTCTATTAAAAACAGCATCTGGTTTATTTAATTTATAGTAAAACACTTATTATTCAGAGTTAGTTTTATTATTCCAAAGAAGAAAAGACTGATCAGTTCCATTATTTAAGTATATATTCAGAATTAAATGGTTGCATTGCGGTATATCAATTGAATTCAGATAGTGCACAAGATTAAAAGACCTGACTTCAAATCACCCCACATATTATGGCTCAAAACGTTGAATTCCCAAAATTCTTAGATGGAGGTGCTACCACCAGTGGTAGTTGGGCTGATGACGACGATGTTGATTTTGAGAAATTAGCAGCTGCAGTTTTGCCAGCTTCAAAGAGCTCACCTTCAACTCAGGGTGAGTACAAGCCTCCAACCTATAACCTTAACGATAATCATGGCTCTTATAATAATCACGGTTACCACAATGATCACCATAATCGTGGCCATGGTCTGTTTAACGATTTCAATGGTTTCAGCAACTCTCATAACAATTATTATAATCATAACCACCACTATGGGCCACATCATGAGGAGTCACATTTAAATTTCAAATATGCTAAGCCATTTTATGAAGATAAGAAAACTACTGATTATAATTACAATTATACAGGTGGCTCAAGAAACTATAAAGGATATGATTCTTACGACAGTAAGGGAAGGAATTACAATGGCAGGAAATACAGTGATGGTGGTTATCAGCCTGTATCTCCAACCTCGTTGGTACCTTCTTTAGGATCTGGATTTCATGACACCCCTTCTTCACAAGTTGCGAAAGAACCTGCCAAACCAAAGCCTAATCCTTTTGGGAATGCTAAGCCTGTTGACCAATCCAAGATCGAGCTGGATCTTAAGAAAAGACTTGAACGGTTATCTGTGAATGGTACCACTTATAAGTTAGGTGATGAGCCAAAACCAAAACAAGAGGAGCCACCTGAGTCATCAAATGCAGAAGCTGTGAAGCCACTGCCATCTGCTGAGATTCGTACTTCAGATTGGCTGAAACGGTCATTGGTCAACAAACCTATTGCTCCGCCAAAGAAAGCTGAATCAATTGACAAAATTAAGTCACCAACAGATACTGAGAAGCCAATTCAAAAATCTCCTAAAGAGAAACCTGTTTCCATTTTGAAAAGAGATTCCTCAAGCGAAATAAAGACACCATCATTGTCCACTGCTATTTTCAAGATTAAATCAAATTCCAAAACAGATCCATCAAAAGAAGTTCCAATTCCTCAGAAAAATGAAAATTTAACAAAAGACCAAGGAAGAAGATCATCCAATGGTGATAAGAAGGGACCAGACTCAGAAAGAGTCCCTCATCTAAAACGTTACAACAGAGGAAAATCCAAGTCGAAGAGTTTCAGTTCTTCTTCTTCTTCTTCTATTTCAGAGCCTGTTAAGCAACAACCAGAGACTGAAATGTCAACAACCCATGACGAAGTTCCGACAGCTGGGCTGTCAACGGAATCCAATACAGAGAAAACAGATTTTCCTCCAACTCTGAGACGTAAAGGAAGAAAAAATTATTCAAGAGCCAGAAGAGGGAAAGATGGGTATTATCATAATCTGATTTATACTCGAACCTCTCAGAACAAAGAGCCATAAATATGCTTGCTTATTCTCTTTTTTTTCTTTTGTTATTTTATGATTACTGTTTTTTTATATTTTGCTTATGTCCTTTATTTATGGAATTTGTTTTAGATGATATGTAATGGTTCTAAATCTTTTTTATGTATTTAAAGTTTTGCTACAATCTATAATCCTGAAATGTTAACTGAATGATATTGTTCTATATATTTTCCTCGTCATTTTTAAAAGACGAATCCATTAAATCATCCAAATACAAACTTGGAGGTCTGACTTTCTTTTTCTTTTCAGGGTTTTCATTTTGTTGTGAGATCTGATACAGTGTGTACCAGTCTAAACCAGATAATCTTCTTGTCATTCTCTTATTATCTTCAGAACCAAGAGAAGGAGAATTCTCTGCAGTGGAAGATGATGGGAAATTTGAACTTATTGGACTGTTAAACTGCGTAGAAGAATTAGGATCATAGGTTGTACTTGGAGGTTGTAAATTAAGCTGAGATTGATTCATGGCTTGCTCCAATGGGGATATATACATGGAGATGACCCTTGATTTCCTTTTTGATTTATTAGGAATTGTGTTGAGTGCTTGAGAACTATTATTTTGATTTAATAGTGCGTTTCTTAATGATCGTCCTTGTTGTGAAGAAGAAGAAGTATCATCAATTGAACCTCCTGGCACTAACAAGATGTTTGAAGCAAGACTCGATTCAGCGCCAACTGAGTAAACTGAAACGTTTGAAGCTCTCAATTTTTCATTTGTTACATCAGGGTCAAATATCGTACTTCCATTATGACTTCTTCCAAAAATTGATGGATCATAGGGCAAATGTTTGTCTTCATAATCATCAAACAAATCTGTTGTACGTGAACTCTTTCTCATTCTAGATATCACAAATGTCAATAATAAGAATCCAAAGAAACTGAGAATCACAGCTGCTATCACAGATCCAATTGATATAAACATAGTTCCACTTGGTGCTGTCGATCGTAGTATGTATGGGTTTTCTTGATTAGATGTTGGGATCGTTGCTTTGAATGTATATGAAGTGGATGATGACGAAGATGACGAAGAAGATGCAGATGAACTCATACTTGGGTATGATTTTGTTATGGTGGAGCTGGATTTTGTTGTGAATGTTGAGGATCCAGACGTGACAGTTGATGAGGAAACTGATGTTGTGGTTTTCAAAGTCGGCAAACCAGTTGTGTCTGAAGTAGAAGTAGTTTTATCATTTTTCGTTGTTGCTGTTGTTGTCTTCAGGTTTGTGGTAGACGACAGTGCACCTGACACCAGACCTAGTTGTAATAGAAGAACTATGGGTATCAAAATTTTCACCATTATTGCCATTAATTATACTTTTTGCAATATGGCTAAAAAACAGAATATCTAGATATAATATAAATGAAAGAAATTTAAATTAATCAATAATACACAATTCAAAATTATGATGTACACAGCATGTTCTGTGCTTAAAATGAAATTATAACCCCCCTTTGAACTCCATTTTCATGCAGGTGAACAGAAAGTCAAAAGTTTAAAAAATTCAAAACACGAAAAAAAAAAAAAATAAAACACAAAAAAATTACATAGAAAATTGATTTGAGGATCAAGGGTTGTAATAGATAAACAAACTCCGCAGTACTGGTAGATTGGTTTAGTTTATGACAGCAATGTACTAGCATTTCTAAAAACCACTTTATTTCCCCGTCTGTATTTCTTATCACTTAGTAACTTCTCTTGGTGAAAATAAAAATTCGCGTTTTTTTTTTCTTCTGCCATGTAAAACACCAAGAAGAAATCGATGGCTAAATATCACCTTCTTTATGCACCGGAAATCATCGTCATAACAAAGTAATTCCATTCATGCAATGACAACCTACAGTAACTAGCGAAAACAAACTAATTTTCTACTAAAGATACATGTATATTCATATATATATATACTTATTAAACAAAGTGATCGGAAAGTTCTTCAAAATCTCCAGTCTTTATCTGCACTTTCAATAGCCCAGTGGAATTTTTCTCTCAAAGTCTTGGTGAATAATTTTTCAATTGGAACATCGTACTTCTTTGCAAATACTACTGATAACCTTGGATCGATATAATTCATCTTAGATGTACCCAATGCCACTTGTGAGTTATCTTCCTTATCTTTTAATTGTAAAGTGGTGTTGTTGATTCTCTGTTCCAATCTGTCGATTTGTTGCTCAAGTTTCTCAACTGTAGAGCCAGCTTTCACTTCAGGTTTCCCAGATTTTAATTCTTGCTTATACTGCTTAGCCAAATCATTAACCTTATCAAGCCATTGTTTCAACTCTTCTTTCTTCAACTTCTCTTGACCTTCCAGTTTCCTCTTTTCATTCTCTCTTTCAAATTTCTTTTGACATTTTTCTTTCTCTCTTGCAATAATGGTTGTGTGAATTGTGGCTTCTTCTTCCTTTGTTATATCTTCAATTTCTTTGAAATATTCTGGCTTCTTTTTCTTCAACTTTGGTTCCAATTGAATCAACATTTTCTTGAATCTAATCTTTTGCCAGAGCATCTCTTTGATCTTATCTTGAATCTTGGCAACTCCAGCCTCATGACCTTTAGCGACTGTACGTTGATGGTTACATAAGATGGCAACTGTTCTATTTGCTGCATTGAATTTGACAACTTTCTCATGAACAGTACCTTCATTTGGAATTAAATCTAATTGATCTTGCATCGTTTTAGAAGCATTATAGGTACGGAATACTTTTGCAGTTAAACCAGGCATATAATTTTGGAAATGTTTGTTTAAAATAGATGGGTCCAATCTATCAAATAAATCATCTCCTGGCTTCTTTGGAGCTTTCTTGAAAATCCTCAAGTTTTTGAAAACTTGTAAATCAACTTCAACCTCTTGATAAAATCTAATGGAATCCTTACCCAAGAAATCAAATACAACTTTATTTGGAGGAGTCAACGAAACATGCTCATAACGTAAAGAGCAACAACCAACAGTATCTGCTTCTTCTTCTGATTTTTCACCACCAGCTCTTAAGGCAAAAACATCTATAAGATATGTTGCAGTAGCTCTTTGTCTATCCAGCATCAAATTTGATTTCAAATCTTTTCTATAATCTGTCCTAATTTTTTCGATATGGTCCTTTAATTCCCTAGCCTTTTCGAATTTCTTGAAATCACTCATACCTTTCAATGACGAAGAAGCTGCAAATCTAACATACTTAACACTATTGGAGATATTTTCCCTCCACATGGCCAACCAAGCAACTGAATTGTCATGTCTTATTTCACCCCATTGATGTCCTGGAGGTGGTGGAGGCACAGGGGCACCTGCACTCAAATTCAAGACAACATCCTCTGGTTTAACTCTTCTCTTGAGCTTCCCTGTCTTAGGGTGAGCACCACGACCTCTGAATAAACCTGGAGGTTCAATTCTGAAATTTCCCACTTGTTCTTTTCTTCCGTTGAGTAAACAGGTCTTGTATTTTTCTTCAAAAGCATCTTTTTCCAGTTTAATCAGCTTCTTTTCCAGAGAAGTCAAGAGCTTCTTAGCATCTCTTTCCTTTTGGAAGTGATCGTGCATCTTGGAGAAGTCCATCTTACTGAATTCTTTGATATCAGCATCTGGACATCCACCCAGATCTTTCAAGACTTCCAAGAAATCTTTGAAGAAATTTTTTTGGAAAACTGGATTCTTAGCATGATCAGTTTCAACCATCGCACCAAAATAACCAGCAACTTCTTCAGCTTCTTTTGGTAAAGTTACTGGCTTCCCATCATATATTAACTTAACGTTTTTTGGTAGAGGTTCATACTCAGGTGGGAAGATAACACCACTATGTTCAAGGGTGTCCCACTTAATTTCACCATCTACATCTTCAGCTTCCCACCATTTGTATTTGGCCTCTTCGTCAGCATCCATTTCATCATCATCCTTCACAGCAGGTGTGTTTTCTTTCTCTGACAGCAGTTTCTTCTTTTTCGGTGAAGGAGTGACAGACTCTGGCTTGACTTTTTTGCTTTTGACAGCTTTCTTCCTTGGCTGCCTTGGCTTCTTGTTCAATGGTGTATCATCTTCATCTTCAGTTTCACTTTTAACTTTAGTCTTCTTCTTAGTAACTTTTCTTTTCTTCGCAACCGGCTGATCATCTTCTGAATCAGTTGGTGGTGAAGTGTTGTTAGATTGGCTCAATTTGGATAAAGGTAAGTCTTCTTCAGAATCATCAGAATCCAATTTTATTTTGCCATTCTTTCTCTTAAGCTGAGATAAACCCGTATTTTCGTCTTCACTAGAACTCATTTCTGTTACTTAAAAAGCCAATGTTACACGTAGATCAAAGAAATTCAAACAATATTGATGATGAAAATACGAAATAAACAAAATATTTTTTTTTTTTTTGGAGATGAGTTTTTTTTTTTTCCTTCTTTTGCTGGCAAATAATGCAAACCCAACTTTACTTTAAAGAGATTGAACAATAAATCACCAACTCCACAAAAGATACGATGCAATAGCATCTCACTAAGTAGAGCTACTAGTTGATTCTCGAAATCACTTAGGAAATAATTCTATTTCGATTAAAAAAAAAAATCTTTCTATAAATAATCTGCCCGTTTGTTATCTATTTAGAAGGTGTTTCAACCATTATGTAGTCGTTTCTCTCATTATCATTAATATCGTCGTCATATTCGTAAGGAGTGCTATCGGTGCTTGGATTATCCTCCTCAGTGATTGCATCATCGTCATCATCATCATTCTGCAATTCGTAGTCATTAGTAAACCTTGTTAGCCTCCTACTCCTCCGCATCTTGCCCAATCTCTTATTATAAAGATCACTGGCAAACAAAGCTAACAAGGAGCCCACCTCATTGCAAATGATATCTTTGTAATCAAAAGCTCTAGAAGGGACTAAAAAATCTTGAAGAAATTCACTACCAATACCAGCAATCACGACACAAACTAAAAACACCACAATCCTTAGAACCTTCCTATTTGTGGTTTCTATAAGCCAGTAAAACAAGGTAGTCAATATGAAAAAAGTGAAGAAATGAATGAGCTTGTCATTAGGTAAGGACACCTCCGCAAATCCTAGATAAGCAGCTATCAAGGTACAAGCAACGAATACTAATCATAAACATTCAATGTCAGTAATAACAGTAAAACAACAGTCATCAAAACTGAACATACCAAAAGCTACCAGCTTCCTTATTTTGAACCTGTTTAGCATATTCTCTTGAGATAAGAATCAAAAAGTAATATAAAGCACAGAAAAAACAGTTTTTTTTTTGTATTGAGCCAAAAGACAAAATAAAATTAGAAAATAAATAAAAAAAAGTGGATGAAAATTACAAAAAAATAACCGGAAGAACCACACTATTGGACGATTTAACCATTTACTTCAAGCAATTGGTTATACAATTTTATTATATTGATATAAGAAGTATAAGGCAATTCGTCATATATATTATCCGTAGTTTTTTAAGAAATTGATTGACTTGTAATTTGTCCCATTTTATTTTTTTGTTTTTGGAATTATAATTGGAAACACTTATCAAGGACTTTGCCACAAGACTGATCAACAAAAACAGGGAATTGACAAAGACAATGTCTCAACAACAACGTAAGTGTTTTTTTTTTTTCTAACTTGGAAACAAGTCAATTTACTAATATTATATCATATAGCAATTTTACGTCAACCTTTCACCGTTGAAGAAAAATCTGTATATGGTTCATTATTCAAGAGTGTTGATAATGAAGGTTTGGGAGTTGTCACAGGAGAAATTGCAAGACCAATTTTTGAGAAGTCTGGGTTATCTACAACAGATTTACGTGAGATTTGGCAATTGGCTGATACTGAAGGTAATGGGTTTTTAACTGAATTTGCCTTTTTCGCTTCATTAAGATTAATCGGTCACTGCCAACATGGAGCCCATCCATCTCTGGAATTACTTCATTTAAGTGGACCAATTGCAGATTTGAACCCAGGTGCAAGTAGACACACTCCTCAAGTATCGAGACAGAGCTCCATACAAGCAAACCCAGGACCTTTATTCCCACCATTGACTCCTCAAGATGTGTCAAAATTTGGACAGTTATTCCAAAGAACTGCTCCTGGTGGCATATTAAATGGTGACCAGGCCAAATCTATATTCATGAAGGCTAATTTACCAACACCAACTTTAGGTCAAATTTGGAATCTTGTTGATAGACAACAAGCAGGGAGATTAACACAACAAGAGTTCGTCATTGCAATGTATCTTATCCAAAATACCATTAACGGATCAATTAAACAAATTCCTCAGTTCATTCCAAATCCAATATGGGACATTGCAGGCTCTGGATCAGCAGCAGCAACAACATCAACCCAATCTCCAAGATCACAATTAGCTGTACCAGCAAGGGTTCCATCTGTTCAAAGACAGTCATCACATAGTTCTATAGGCTCATCAGCTTCTGTCACAAAAGACTGGATTATAAGTTCAACTCAAAAACAACAATATGAGTCTATTTTTGATAATTTGGATAAAAATAAACTGGGTGTCTTGACTCCTAATGAAATTGCCTCATTTTTGATGACATCTAATCTTCCTCAAGATACATTAGGTGCCATTTGGGATTTAGCTGATGTTGAGAACTCTGGGGAATTTACAAAACGAGAATTTAATATTGCTTTGTATTTGGTAAACAGAAAAATTGCAGGAGGCGATTTACCAAACATTGTACCAGACAGCTTGATCAATTCAGCTCTGCCTTTAGCATCATCTGTTCCAGGTGGTGTACCAGAGCAACCACACCTGGCTCAAGCTAGTGCTCCTCAAAGAACTCAATCTTCAATGAATGACTTGGCTTCGTTGAATGATTTGTTCTCCTCACCAGTGGTCACACCAACTATGGCCAGAACACCAACTGATCCCGTTAAGCCTCAACTTACTTCATCACTGACAGGTTCAAGAGCTCCATTTGTTCCTTCGTCTAGTTTTGGACAACATATTGTGTCAGAACAACTGAAAGAACAAAAACCAGAACCCCCATCATTACTTGAAGAGAGTGGAGAAGAAAGCGATGATGATGAAGGTCCAATATCTGCTGAACCTATTAGAGGCCACCAAAGACCAACCATCCCAGCTCGCGAGCAAAAACCTCATTTCACCGGGGAATCCGCAACTACTCCAACGGCCCCTTCATCGAATTATGATGCTTTAAGAGGATTCTCGAGTCAACCTGCACAGGGATTTACATCACAGCCAGCTCAGTCAAGACAACCAACCGGTCAATTCACACAACCAGCTCCAGCTCCTGTGTCACAACCCCCTGTACATGGAAATGATGACTTGCTTGCCAATTCCGAGGTTTCTGGACAGTTGTCTCAAGCAACAACTGATATCGCTAATGTTTCAAACCAAATCAATTCCTTGACAAATCAAACTACCCAATTAAATGATAAGAGAGAAAGAGCAACAGCAGAATTGAATAAAATATTGCTGTTGAAGAAAGATATCGAAGGTAAATTAACGAAGCTCAGAGTCTTATATGACCAAGAGGTTAAGCAAGTAGAGGAAGTTGAACTCGTTTTGCTGCAATCAAAACAAGAGACCGAAGGATTGAGGAAAGAAACATCCTTGACAGAAGCTAATTACCATGCCACTCAAGCCAAATTGCAACAATTACAGGTACAGTATGAAGAATCACAGAAAGAGACCGAAACGTTGAAGGAAAGGTTGGGTGTCTTGAATGCTGAGAATATTGAATTGAACAAACAACATGAACAAATGATTGCTCAGCAGAAACAATCTACTAGTATGTTAAGTGTCACTCAGCAACAGGTCAACGTTCTCGAATCTAAAAACAATACATTGAGACTGGAGCTTGAGAGCACTAACAAGGAAGTTAGTGGAGTTGAAGAAGAACATGAAACTGCTAAAAGTAAGTTAGAGTCATTAAAGGCTGAAATTCCTATGCTTACTGCTGCAATTTCAGCAGCTGCAGCTACAGTAGCAATGACTAAGTCTCTGTTGAAAGGAACAAACTCAACGATTGAATACCATTCCCAACAAAAGAAAGAACTTGAAGAGAAGCATCTGAAATTAAAGCTGCAAGGAACTAATGAAGATGCTTCACCAATGTATTCTGCTGAATCAGCTCCTGAAGGGAAAAGATCTTTGGAAGGTGTTGAAGAACCAACATCGAACGAGGAGGATCAAACAGAAGAGGCCGGATTATCTGATAAGTTACATGATTTTAGCGTGGGTTCTCCAGCTTCAAACACTCAGGCTGAGTCAAGTGTAAGAACTACCACAGAAACACCAGTCAGTTCACCTGCTGGATCAGATTTCCAATATGCTCAACAATATCAAAACTTCAACTTACCTTTGGCCCGTCCTCACTCCACTTCTTCAAGTGTTCTGAACAATCCGCCATTATCTGTAAGAGGTGAAGAGGATGTATCTGAGCCGGCTTCGCCTTCTTCGATAGAAGAGGAGACTGCTACTCCGACTGGAACCATCAAGAACCAGTTGCACCCTCATGAAGAACAAACTTCTCAGGATTACGTTGATCAATCCACCAATGAGCTGGAAAAAGAAGTTCAAGCCACATCCCAATCTTCTTCCACCGGAGAGTCTTTTGAATTAGTAGAAGCTGAAAATGACGATGCTCACACAATTCAAAGAAAAGATACAAATGAACAATTGGCTGATAACTCCCTGTTCAACGTAGTTGACGAGCTGCCATCATCTAGTAATTTGACTATAAAGCCTTCTTCTTCTGATGAGTTAGAATCGCAAGAGGATAAACAATTGCAGACTGAAGAGCCTCAATTGACAAGCTTACCAGGTGCTTTTGTCGTCCCTCAAGAGCAAACAGAAACTGAAGCAGATGTTGGTGAAGTTCCTACTTCTCATGCTGACGAAGAATTTCCTCCAATTAAAGAGTTGGATTACGATGAGAGTGATTCATCTGAAGAAGAAGATGACAAATTTCATGACACTGATAATGTGCCAACTGAGAAATCCCCGATTGAAAGCTCAAAAGAACACTTTGATGATGCTTTGGATAGCCTTCCACCAGCTGCAGGTGGACTGGATGAGTTTGATGACTTGCAACCACTGGTTGAAGAAGAAGAAGGAAAAAATGCCGACGATATCTTTGACGATTTTGGAGGATTGGAAGAAGCTCTGCCTGAAGACCATCAACAAGTCTCTGCATTTGAAGATGATGCTAATAATGCTTTCCAACAAGGGTTTACCGATTCAACAGCTCATAATGATGCTTTCGATTCATTTGATAATTTAGAACCAACTACTAATGAGACAAACAATGATGAATGGGAGCAATTATTTGAAGGATTTGGTAATAATAAACCATCAGCATATCCACAGACAGCACCAGAAGCCCCTGTTAGAGAAGCTAGCAGCACTCAAGTTTTCCCGGTTATTGGCTCCAATCAAGATTCTCAAGCACACGAATTGGCAGTCCAAGAGTTAACAGGAATGGGATTTGACCAGCTGGCTGTCATTGAAGCTTTGAACAAGGAAAATTGGAATTTGGAAAATGCAACTAACCATTTATTGGATAATGCTTAAGTTTTCTTTTTTCTTTATTCTTTCTTTTTTCTTTCAAAAAAAATTATGTTTCCTCACTATTTGAGGATATTTTTATATAAGTGATATCTAGTCTTTAAAATAAAGTGTTATTATATTGTATTGAAACTTATAGAAAGGCTTCTTTAGCGTTTTGACTAATAGAGCGAAATTGATATATTCTTCACTTCCTCTACTCATCTACAAAAAAAAAAAAAAAAAAAAAAAATGAAAAATTCTTAAAAAAAAAAAAGAAAAATTTTCCAAATAAAATCTATGTATTAGATAGATAGTTTCAATTATCAGTACTACTACACACACCTATATATAAATAATTAAATCATGAATAGAGGTAGAGGTGGATTCAGAGGTGGTAGAGGTGGCTCCAGAGGTGGATTTGGAGGAGGATTCGGCGGTAGAACATCTGCTCCACAAGGTCCTCCAGATTTTGTACAAGAGATGGGTTCATTCTTGCATTCATGTGAAGGAGATATTGTTTGTACATCAATCAACACCAAGATCCCATATTTTAATGCTCCAATATATTTAGAAAATAAAACCCAAGTTGGTAAAGTTGATGAGATCTTAGGTCCATTGAATGAAGTTTTTTTCACTATCAAGCCTTCTGAAGGTGTTGTTGCCAAATCATTCAAAGAAGGTGACAAATTCTATATCAGTCCAGATAAATTATTACCTTTAGAAAGATTCTTACCAAAAGCTAAGGAAGTTGGTTCCAAACCAAAGAAGAAGAAGACCCCAGGTGGTGGCCGTGGTGGCTCAAGAAGTGGATTTGGTGGCCGTGGTGGTGCCAGAGGTGGATTCGGTGGCCGTGGTGGATCAAGAGGTGGATTCGGCGGTGGTCGTGGTGGCTCAAGAGGTGGTTTTGGTGGTGGCCGTGGTGGATTCTCTGCTAGAGGTGGTAGAGGTGGATCAAGAGGAAGAGGTAGATTCTAAGAGTAGATTGACTAAAGAAAAAAAAGAAAGAAACAAAGGTTTCTCAACTTCGTATTCATACTTATTATTAACTGTTTTATAATTTTAACTTGTTAGGTTTTTTGCAATTTTCAAAAATTACTGTAATTAAAGTTTATAGACTGATATACTTGATAAAGAACAAATATGTCTTTGTTTCATTCACCCTTACTTCTGTCTAACACAAGGGCCGTTAAGTCTCTGTATATTGTATCTGATATTCAGTTACAAACATTCCACCCCTAAGAACTTAAAAATATTCAGGGGCTTTCTCAACGTACCAAAGAGGAAAGTCACTAAAGTGTAAAGAGTGAAGAAGAAAAAAAGTGTAAAAAACAAAGGAAAAAAAAAAAAGATTGTATGAAACAAAGAAAAGAGTAGATGCAACTGATACTGTGCAAGATCAATAAACTTCTGTTGATGGAGCAAATAGAGTCTAACCTCAAATAGGAAAAATCAAATATACCATCTCTTGTTATTATTAGTTTCCCCCTTGGGGGAGTTGTATTTACTTAGTTAGAAGCATGCGCACGACTTTGTTGTTACTGTATACGGATAAACATAAACATGTTTTGCTTTCCTCTATTTTGTCAAAACAAAAATAATTCAGATCCTTTAATAGTTGTACTACATCCTACTTTTGAAATAACCGTCTTTGATTTAATTATCATCTACATTCATTTGTTCATACAGTTATAGAGGTTGTTATTCAGCTCCTCATTTTATTTTTTCTTGAAAAGCGACTTGTATCGTTACATCATTTAGAATCGGATTCCCCTTCAATTCGAAAATTTTTTTCAAAAAGAAGTTCATCTCAATATGTCTTTGAAGCCGTTACAACCATCAGACTTGAACAAGAGACAGCACTTGGGAGCTATTGCTGCAGCCCAGCTCCAAACTCCAATCAAACCTGTTTCTAAAAACCCTAAAAAGAAGAAGGAAAAATTATCAGCTTTGTGTAAGACTCCTCCTTCAATCGTTAGAACCAAAGCGGGAAGAGGTTACCATCGTGGATTATTCTTAGGTGAAGGTGGGTTTGCTAGATGTTTCCAAATGAAAGACGAAACTGGAGAAATCTATGCTGCAAAAACTGTTGCTAAGGCATCGATCAAAAATGAAAAGACAAAGACTAAATTGTTGTCTGAGATCAAAATTCACAAAAGTATGTCTCACCCTAACATTGTTGGATTCACTGATTGTTTTGAAGATGATATCAATGTCTACATTTTACTTGAAATATGTCCAAATGGAAGCTTAATGGAGTTATTGAAACAAAGAAAATCTTTAACCGAACCCGAAGTTAGATATTTCATGGTCCAAATCATCGGTGCTATTAAATATTTACATTCAAGAAGAGTTATTCACAGAGATCTCAAATTGGGAAACATCTTCTTCGACCCAGATATGGAATTGAAGATTGGTGATTTCGGTTTGGCCTCTGTCTTAGCACCAAACAGTTCTAGAAAATATACTATTTGTGGAACTCCTAATTATATTGCACCTGAAGTATTAGGCGGTAAAAATACCGGTCACTCATTCGAAGTAGACATATGGGCAGTTGGAGTTATGATGTATGCCTTATTGTGCGGTAAACCACCATTTCAATCAAAAGACGTTCAAGTCATATATGAGAGAATAAAGCAAAATGATTACAGTTTCCCATCAAATGAAAAATATCCAGTTTCTAATGAAGCTAAGTCATTGATCACAGATATCTTAGCAACAAACCCTTTGCAAAGACCATCTTTAGATGATATCTTAGATCACGCTTGGTTTAAATCAGGCGTTTTCCCAAAGAAGATGACATTGGAAACCTTGAGACATGCTCCTGATTTTTCAAATATCACAAAAGAAGAATCATCAATAAATTTAAGAGCTGCCAAATTGAAAGCAGGTATCAATGACCATAAGCAAACTCCAGTGGAACTTTTGAAACAACAGGAATTAAAAGAGTTGAACAAGGAAAAGCTTTTACCAACTTCTTTATCCCCAAACAATACTAAAAACAAATATAAGGAAATTAAAAGAACATCTCAAGAATCATCACTGAAGGCAATTAAGGATGTGCTTTTCACCATAGAACAAATTGAGAACGGAGAATATGTTCTGAGTAATGTTGAATCACCAATTATTATAACTAAATGGGTTGATTATAGTAACAAGCATGGTTTTGCTTTCGAATTATCAACCAAAACCATTGGAGTATTATTCAACAATGGAGACTCTATATTAAGAGTTGGTGACAGTTCTAAAAACATCCAATATGTTAGAAATGATATAATAAGGAAGCATTCGGAAGATTCAATTCCATCAATTTTGAAAAATAGTGTTGATATCTTGAAATTTTTTGAAAACTATATGCAAGCTAATTTATCATCTGGAGGAAATGGTCAAACATCCACCCCTGATATTGTTTACATGAAGTTTTACCAAAGAAATGATGCATTTGTCATGTTCCATTTATCTAATGATGCTTTCCAATGGAATTTCAAAGATCATCATAAATATATAATTAAAGGATCAACAATAACGCATATTAACTCATCTAAAAAAGTTACGACCTTATCAATTAGGGACGCACTTGAAGGACGCATATCAGATGAGTTTTTTTATGTTAAATTTGAAGTGATGAAGAAAAGTTTAAAGAAATGTCTATCTTCTTAATTAGGCATGCAACTCAAGTAATGTTTCATTACTGGTTTTTATTTATAATTTCTTTTTCCATTTTCCTCAAATAATACCCTTTACTTTAAGTTTCATAGATCTTATGGACTCAGCTGCTTTTAATGTGCTTCGTTTTTTTTTATTTTGTTGTTTTTCCATTTTTACATTAGCTTAATTAATTATATAAACATAAAAAAAATTTGATAAGAAAATTGAAAACTAAATGATCACCTTAAAATGATTACACTAAAATTACAAAAGGATTTGATGACTGTTGTCCTGAGAAGAGAATGCAAATATATTTATGAAGAAATGAAAACTCTTTACCTGAAAAATCCACCTTCATCATCATCATCATCGTCATCATCAGCATTATTTTCCACCAATGCTTTAATTTGCCATTCTTGCTCGAATTTCTTTGATATGTCACCTAATGAATTAATCAAATCTGTACATGCATTTCTCAAAGCATCTCTTGGTTTATAACCTTCTTCAGTTTGTATTCTCATGACAAAATTTGCAAATAATGGATGTTCGATTTTGTAAGCAACAAATATGACTCTTGGATCATTTATTAATTGCTGCCTTAGCACATTACCCAATGTATGGTCTTCTCTTTCAAATTTGACTAATATACAGTTTGGAACTCTTGGATCTGGAGTTATGTTCAATCTTTTTTTTCACTAATGTTAGTACAAGATATACATTTAAAGAAAAGTAAATAATAAATCAAACATACTTTGGAATACCATCTGGTAATATGAATAATTCGAATCTATCTGGAGCATTCATTGTCTATATGAAGTATGTATTTGTTGTAGCTTTTTTTATTTATTATAAATTTTCATCATCTTTTTTTTTTTTGGTTATTTTTCAACTTCGATAATTTTAAAATCCTGAAAGGGGAATTATAAACAGCCCCTATTTGTTTTATAAAAAGTTACATCTTTTTTTCTTTTGTTACCCTACTTATCCTGTGCGTTTTCCTTTTTCTCTGTTTTTTTTTTTTTTTCATTAAAGCACAGAAGTTCATTTTCATACTTTTTCCTTTCTCCAGTTAGTTAGCTATTTTGTATTATCATATCTCAAGTTAAACTTTTTTCAATTGTCTTTTCGAGTCTGATAACCATTATCTTATTTATTTAGAAGTTCATTCCCGTTCAAGCGATTTTAATTTATTTCTTGTTCAACTAGTTGAATACTTCAGATTTTATTTTTTGTTTATGGATATTTGATATAAAAAAGCAAAGTGTACTCAAATTTTAAACAAGATGCAAAACAGTAATTGGAAAGGTCCCGAAAGCCAAGATAATAATGGCTCTCAGGATAATAGACCGGCAATGCTGTCGGGTTTTCAGTAAGTATCACCGGTTTTACACTTAAACATGTGTCTACAATACTAACTAATTTTAATCTACAGACATCAACCGAATCCACCTGTCTTGCCTCCACCTTCAAGCTTAGAGAATGGTAAGTTTATCTTCTATATATTAAGCTCTTCAAACGATGTCAAGAATACTAACAGTTGCCTTAGGTCAATATTTTTTACCTTCACTTCCTGGATTAGGCAACAATCATGATAATGGAACTGGATTTAATATGTCACCAATAAATAATCACAATAACATCCATCGTGTAAGTACAAGTTTACAATAAGGTCAATAGAACTAGTTTATGGTTTACTAACATTCTTATATAGGAGCAACTGCCCTCTGGAGCACCTCAACAGATCGGATCTGCTTCTCCTATTTTACATCAACAGAAACAACAACAACAACAGGGACAAGCACCACAACAGATTCTGCAACAACAACAACAACAACTGCCAGCAACAGGATCAGCTACTGCCACTGCCACAGTGGAGCAAACTGCTCCTTCCCACCAGGATCCATCTCCTACGGGGCTGGCGTCAGCTATCGGTGTTTCTTCTGTTTCATCAAACTACAAACCATTAAACGTGAAAGATGCATTATCATACTTGGACCAAGTAAAAAATCAATTTCAAAACCAACCAGATGTTTACAATTTATTCTTAGATATAATGAAAGACTTCAAGAGTCAAAGGTATGTACTTCGCAAAAGACTGTGTCGGTATTGATTGACACCGAGAAATGTTATCTCAAAATCAGGGTAACTCCCTGGGTGGTGTTTTTCAATTTTTTTTTTCTTTTTTGACGTTTTTGATAAACGATGTACTAACTTTTTTTTTCACTTTTAGTATTGATACACCAGGTGTTATCGACAGAGTATCTACTTTATTCCGTGGCCATCCAAACCTTATCCAAGGTTTCAACACATTCTTGCCCCCAGGATATCGTATTGAATGCTCATCTGATCCTTCAGATCCTAACCCAATCATTGTAACAACTCCAATGGGAACAACTGCTAGACCTGAGGCTGTAGTTGACTATGATCAAAGACAATGGGGCCAACCACAACCTATGCAGCCACAAGAGCAGCAACCTGTCAATCCATATACACAGCAATATATTCCACAGGATCAAAAGCTGCAGCAACCAAACCAATTAAATACTGCGATCCCAGGTGCTCCAGGAAATGCCAATAGTCCAATTGAATTCAATCATGCTATCAGCTACGTGAATAAGATCAAGACAAGATTTGCTAACCAACCAGATATCTACAAGCATTTCTTGGAAATTTTGCAAACATATCAAAGAGAACAAAAACCAATCACCGAAGTGTATCATCAAGTCACTGCTTTGTTTCAAGATGCTCCTGATCTTTTAGATGATTTTAAACAGTTTTTACCTGATACATCATCTCAGGCTGATAAGCAACAACCTTTGTTACCACAAATTCCTCAGCAACAACTGCAACAACAGCCACAGGAATACTACAGAGCTCCAGCCTCAAAGAATGTCTTACCACCACTTGGTAATTTTCAGCCACCATCTGCTGGATCTACCACAACCGGTCCCCCAGTTAAGGAAAGAAAGAAGAAAAATGCTGGTCTCAATAACGATCTTCCAATATCCGACTTGCGTGGTCCAATTAAGAAGTCAAAGAAAGAATTGGCACAACAAGCTCACGAGGTATTGCAAGAAACACAACTGCAAGCTCAATCTTCATTATCAGAGGAGATTGGTTTCTTCGATAAGGTTAAGAAGACCATTGGGAACAAACCTGTTTATAATGAGTTCTTAAAAATGATCAACCTTTATTCTCAAGATATCATTGATAAGGAGACATTGGTTGAAAGAGTTGAAGGATTTATTGGTCCTTTCAAAGAATTATTCGATTGGTTCAAACATTTCGTTGGCTACGAGGGAAAACCATTACATATTGAAAATATCACATTTAAGAAGCATCAATTAGAGTTATCATTGTGTAAAGCTTGTGGTCCATCTTATAGATTATTACCAAAGCAGGAAACCTTCATGCCATGTTCTGGTAGAGATGATATGTGCTGGGAAGTTTTGAATGATGAATGGGTTGGACATCCAACTTGGGCTTCTGAGGATTCTGGATTTATTGCTCATAGAAAAAACCAATATGAGGAAATGCTTTTCAGAACTGAAGAAGAGAGACACGAGTATGATTATTACATGGAAGCCAATTTGAGAACTATCCAAACATTGGAGACTATTGCTAATAGAATAGCTAACATGACTCCTGAAGAAAAAGCCCATTTTAAATTGCCACCAGGTTTAGGTCACACTTCAACTACTATCTACAAGAAGGTTATAAGAAAAGTATATGACAAGGATAGAGGTTTCGAAGTTATTGATGCCTTACATGAAAATCCTGCTATTGCCGTTCCAATTGTTTTGAAGAGATTGAAACAAAAGGATGAAGAATGGAAGAGATCTCATAGAGAATGGAATAAAGTCTGGAGGGAATTGGAACAAAAAGTTTTTATGAAAAGTTTAGATCATTTAGGATTGACTTTCAAACAAGCTGATAAGAAATTGTTAACAACAAAACAGTTGATTTCAGAAATTAGTACCATTAAGATAGAACAAACTCAAAAGAGATTACATCCATTGACCCCAAAACCAAAAGAACAGTTAGAATACGATTTTAAAGATTATGACATCGTTCTTGATATTGCTAAATTAATCTTGATATTCTTGAACAATTCTTCCACATATTCACAAAATGATAAGGAAAGATTAGAGCAATTCCTCAAGACATTTTTGTCACTTTTCTTTTCATTATCTGCTGATTATATTTCAGAAGGTTTAAACCAAAGAGATTTTGAGTCCGAGGTTGCCTCTTCACAAGAAGATAGCAAAGATTCCGATGAAGTTATGAGTACAGATAGTGATGTTAAAGAAGAAACACCTTCACCAAATGGTGTTTCTAAGAAACGTAGTCGTGGTGATGTTGATTTGTTGAAGGATGTGTTGAGAAGAAACAACAATAAACAATCCAAAAACAAGAGAGAAGACACTCCTGAATCGATCAACTCAACTCCTAAACCAGATGATTCTGAACCTGAAGTTCCTGAAGAAGTCAGCAAGGCAGCTGAGTTATGGATTGACACTATTTCAGCTTATGAACAAGCTTCAGTCGGCGATTTTTCAACTACTCCAAGACATAATTACAATTTGTTTTCCAATGTCACCGTATATGTATTTTTCAGATACTTGAGAACGTTGTATGAAAGATTGGAAGAGATCAAATCAATGAATCATGAAGTTAACAAGGACATTTCTTCAAGAAAGGAAACTCAATTTGCCAAGGATTTGGGATTAATCTCCCATCAATTACAAGATATGGGTATCTCGATGAAAGGTGAAGATAGTTATTTGGAAGTCTTAAAATTGTCTACCAAATTGATTGAAGGTGATATTGAACATCAATGGTTCGAAGAAGCTTTAAGAGAAGGTTACAGAAATAGAGCTTACAAATTGTTCACTGTTGATAAAGTTGTTCAAAGTTTGGTTAAACATATGCACAGCATTGTCTCTGATCATAGAACTTCTGAAATGATTTTATTATTTGAAAAAGATAGATCATCAACTACCACTACCGCTCAAGATCAAATTATGTACCGTATGCAAGTTAGATCACTTATGGGTGCCGATGAACATATGTTTAGATTGATGTTCAATGATGTTTCAAACAAAGTTATTGTTCAATTTGTTGATGTTGATGATTTGACGTTGAAAGAATTCAAAGATGAAGATTCTAAATACAACTATTATGTTACAACATATGTGATGTCACATCCAACTGAAAATATTCAATCTAACAAGATTTCTATCCCATTCTTGAAAGATAGTATACGTGAAGAAATTGAAGATGATGAACAAGAAGAAGATTTGAAAGGTTTTGTTGACCCACAATTAAAAGTAAAGATTGATAAGAACACTTACAAATTGTTTTTCGAAGCTGGGTCATATGACGAGTTTTCTAGAAATGGCGTATACAATGTTGCCAATAACAAAAAAGTCAAGACTGCTGAGAAGAAACTTGAGAAATTCACAAATGCATTGAACGGTGAATTTGGACTCACAAAGGATTTGAATGAATCTGATATCGCCACTAATCAAGCCAAGTTTGACACTTTGATTAATGACGGTCCTATAGCTTTTGCTAGTTTCAAACTGAAAGAAGAACCGGCTCCAAAGGAAGGGAAACCTGAAGAGGAAGATTCAAAAACTACAGAAGAATCAAAACCTGCTGAGCAAGATGTAAAAGAAGAGAAAAAAAATGAAGAAGAAGAAGCTTCAATAGATAAAGAAGCTGAAGCACCAGCTTCACTGAAAGATGACCAAGGAGATGTCGAAATGAATGTATAGTTAGTTATATTATTGTAATTTTTTAGTCAAAGTTTTTTTTTTTATTTATTTTTTGTGATATATATAAAAAATGTATTATTCAATGCTATTAGATTTGTTTAATCCCACTAAGACCTTGATGGTTCTTGATTTATATCACCGTTTGTTGTGTTGTTATCATCATTATCTTCAGCATCTAAATCGACTCCAAAATCACTCAATTTTTCGCCAAATTCATTAAACCAATCGTTTCTTTTCAATTTTAACCTTGGATCTATAACTTTTACCCTTTTCATTCTATTATTCATCCCAGGAACTTGTTCATAATACTCAGTCTCGGCATTTGCTGAGATCGGTTGTTGTTCACCCCCATCTGGCGGCCATGGTAACCCAAGTTGGTCTAATTCTTTAAAATCAGGCTCGATTTCAAAAACTAATCCATTTTGCGTTGATGTATGCGGAGGTTTTGACCAAGGCCAAAAAAACAAGTAAAGCGGACCAAGAGAGTTGTATATATTGTCCATTAGGGAAATATCATAGGGAAATATTATGTCATCTATTGTGAAATTTTGAGGAATATCATCGACATCTTCTTCTCTCTCTGTATGTAAATTTCTTAATTCAAACCCTTCATCCTCGTTATCACTATCAGGCTCCATATTGGCATGATTACTTGAAGAAATTAATTTGTTGAAATTCAAATTCTTGCCATAAAAATGGTAGTGGTTTTTATTTATTTGCTTCCATAGCCTCTTTGATCTTATCTGTGATTCTAATCTTTCCAATTCCCAAGATTCAATCTGTGTCATACCAGAGAAAAAAATATTTGAGACAATTCGAAGTATCAATATAGTGATGGTGAACAATACAAACAGATCCAATAACGACAACACAATGACAAATGATAATTCTGTCAAATCGAATAAGTACAGTGGTAAGTTTCTGTTCTTGTAAATTTCCAGTATTTTCAAACCAAGTTCATAAATGACAAATGAAGTAGTGATCTCCACCCAAACCAAGAAACGCAAGAAATGTGGAAGATTCTCATACCCAACACAGTTCAAAGTCCAAGGACAATGATGGTCCATTTTCAAGATACAAGTCTTACAAGTCTTGCAATGATGTGATCTCTCAGGCTTATAATTGGAACATTTCTTACACCATTTGGGCCACACCAATCTCGATTTATCATATTCGAAGCCGGCAGGAGGTGAACCAGCAGCTGTCATAATTGCTAAATAATAGGATAACCAAATCATCGATATCATCAGTTCAAGAACTATTTGCTTGGTGAATGAGAAATAGTGCCTAAATATAAAATAATGTGATGAGTACCCAATAAATGCAATCAAGAAGGATGGAATCAGAACCCCTAACCATGGCCACTTGAGTTCCACAATAGCCATGATGATGATGATAATAAAGGTACTCTTTTACTTTATACAAAATAAAAAAAAAAAAAAAAAGTGAGGCGACCAAAAACAGTAATTTTTTTACAAATAACGAGAAATTTAAAAAAAGTAAACAAATAAACATTTTAATCTCTTTAATTACTTCATTCATTGGAATAGATACTTTGTGCTAGGAGGTAAAATAAGAACAGAAAATGCTCAGGAGTTCAATTAGATCTTTTTCAACTTCATTTGCAGCTTTGAAAATTGCTTACAAGAAGCCAATTCTTCCTTATCAGCAGTTTTACCAAGATAATTTCGATAATGTTAAACAATCTAATCCAGGTAAGCCTTTAGGTCAACTTTCGAAATTGATTGCTTCAAGATGGCAAGAAAGTGAATCTGTCAAGCAACAATACCAAGCTGATTATGATAGAAAACTTGAGGCTTCTAAGAACAAGGATCCGGAACTCGCTTATGCTGTTAAACCACTCTCGCCATTTCAAAAATATTCCAATAGCAATTTCAAGAAAGTTGCCCGTGAATTGAAAACCAAGAACAAGAATGATATTTCCAAAGTTATCACTAAGAATTGGAATGAATTACCTGAATCTGAGAAGGAAAAACAACATGCCACTTATAAGAAAGCCTTGGCTAGATATAAGAGAGAAGATAACAAATTGAAAGGAATAATCCGTCCTGCAAGTCCATATGTTAAATACTTGACTGATTTCAGAAATTCTGCTGAAGCTCAAGGATTAACTGCTAAGGAAATTATTGGAGAAGGTGCTAAAAAATGGAATTCATTATCTGATTCTGAAAAGGCTCCATACGAAAAATTGTATGCTGAGGCAAGTGCCAAATATAAGGAACTGAAGGCTAAGACTAAGAGACCTTTGAATAAATACAGTCAATACGTTAAAGAAAAATTCTCTGAATTGAAGAATGCCAATCCAGATGCTCCAAATTCTGAAATTTTCAAATTACTCGGAGAAGAATGGAAATTTGTCAAAGATACTTATTAGATAATCCATCGACTGGAAAATGTTGATATCCAAACATTTAAAAATGATTCGTTCCCACTTCAAAATGTTATTTTCGTTTTCTCATTAAAAAGAATTGAAAAAATAAAATATAGTGGCAATTGCCTTGCCTGTTTAATCTGTTATTATTATTACTACATATAATGTAAAGTTGTTACTTACTTTTTTTTAGAAATATTGATGTGCTATTAAGTTGTCAAGAGTTCTTTGTAGAAAGCATAACTCGCTTGATTTGTTACTAAATGTCAATTGTGAAAGCGGTAAAAAGGGTCAAAAAAAAAAACACAGACAAGTGACAAATAGCCAGACAGTAAAAGAAGATAGATAGCACTCATTTGATAGCTCTAGAGATCTCTATGAACACAATACAGAACAAAGTATAAGTTGATGGCAAATCACTGCTGTTTTATGTGATCGTGTGCGATAGAACAAAAATAGACACCAAACTGGAAGAACAAAAAAATTTTCATTCTTAAAAAAAAAAAAAAAAAGGAGTTTGTTAAAGGAATTATATATCTAATCGAAGAACTTTATTAGCAAAAATGCCAAAGAACGGTAAAGGTAAAGTAAGTAACTGTAATGTAGTATTTTGAGAGAGAAGGATAAGACATACTAACAAAGTGTTTGTAAATTAGGGTGGTAAAAACAGAAGAAGAGGTAAGAATGACAATGCAGGTCAAAAGAGAGAATTGATCACCAAAGATGAAGGTCAAGAATATGCTCAAATTACCAAGATGTTAGGTAATGGTAGAGTCGAAGCTACTTGTTTTGATGGTATCAAGAGAATGGCACATATCAGAGGTAAATTAAGAAAGAAGGTTTGGATGGGACAAGGTGATATAATCTTAGTTTCATTAAGAGATTTCCAAGATGATCAATGTGATGTTGTTCATAAATTTAACTTGGATGAAGCCAGAACTTTGAAAAACATGGGTGAATTACCAGAGTCTGCTAAGATCAACGAAACTGATGCTTTTGGACAAGAAGACGAAGATGATGTTAACTTTGAATTCGGTGCTGCTAGTGATGATGACGAAGATGATGATGAGTTAGATATTGATGATCTTTAGATTCATCGGTTGGTTAAAACAGGGGATGAAAAATTAATAATAAATAAAAAAAAAAGTAAAAAAGGAGGGTTAGAGAAAGAAGTTTTTTATATATCGTCACAAAGAAAGGTTACTCGTTCATTCTTGTCTTATTATGCTATTTATTCTGTAATGCTTATATATACTTATATATATACCGTCAAATTCAAACAAATAATCATTAGTTGCTCAAAACCCACTGATGATGACCTTCTTACAGAGATAATGTAAATTCATAACAAAGCAAAAAGTTTTAATTGTAAAATATGTATATGTGTATGTAAGTCTTTAATTTTATATATAAAGGAATCTCCCTTTATATCCCATCAAATCTAAATTTCCTGTACTCGCTTTTTTCTAATCACTTAATTCAAAACTATCATATCTTCTCAATTCCAAATTTTCTTCTTCATCACCTGGATTACTAGATCTTCTAAATTGAACTGATCTTCTAGCCTGATAAGCACTAATACCATTGTCATTTACAGGTAAATCGCCTAACCCGTTTTTATTACTACCAAACAAGTGTTCACCTTTTGGTGATTTTCTTGAAATGTTCAACAAGTAAACACCACTGAATATGATTAAGAATCCACAGACCAATGATATTATATTGACAGCAGAAGTAGTATTGAAACCTCTGAATAAGATAAATGAAGCACATAATGTAGCTGTGGTGAAAGTGACATAATATAATGGATTGACAATGGAAGTATCAAATTGATCCAAGGCTTTATTGAAATAAGTCATTTGAGTACCAATACAAATCACCACTACTAAGATGAAAATATAAGTTGAAACGTGAGTAAATTGATTATGACCACTTAAAGTTAATTTCAAAGCAATACCGAAAGCTTTAATTGACATAACACTAATGGAACCAACAGTGGAACAAATTGAAATATAAATCATTGGATTCTTTGAACCATATTTTGGAACGACTTTGTAAATCATAATCAAGGAATAACACAGGACAAGGAAACAGTATAACATAAAAGCTGGATGAGCAGCATAACCCAAGATCTCATCAACTGTTTCAATTTCCTTATCAGGTGGTGCATGTAATACAATAATGACAGATCCCAATAAACATATAGCGCAACCCATTTTACCCAAGACACCTAATTCTTCTTTCAAGAAAATAGCAGCCAAGACAGCACCAATAATAACTGAAAGAGCTCCCAACGGGGTCACTAAGATGGCAGGAGCAAAAGTATAAGCAGCAAAATTGGCGATTTCACCAATGGCCATAGTAGCCATCCCTGCCCACCAAATCGGGTTAGTCAAATATTCATAACCTTGTACCTGATCTGTTCCTGATCTCTTTGAAGCATTGATCAAACCTTTCTTAGTGATGATAAAAGAAGTACCAATGGCCAAAGAAGATGACATGGCAAGGGCCAATCCAACATATTTATCATCAACCATTATATTTGTCTAGATATTTGATATAGATTTCCAAAAATAAAATGGAAAAGATAATGGGAAAAAGAAAAAGAATACAACTGTGAAATAAAACGGAAAAAAACTGAATAAGACCTTCTTTTTATTGTAAAAGAGTGATAAAGATCGTTCCAACTTTAAAAAGAAAGTGGGTTTAGATAGAAGTGAATGTCCTTTTATTAATTCAAATTTATTAATTTCAACTTGATTCACTAAATTTTTTTTTTTTTTTGAGACACGAAACACAAAAAAAAAAAAAAAAATTTATACAGAGGCTGTAACAATTTGCTTCACTTTACAGTAGATCTTTTAATTACATATTATTCTTGAATCTATACCAGTTATCTTCAATGGTAGATGTCACTTCACTTATATTCTTGTTCTTGATACGACTAATACTTTCGAGTACTGTGTTCAAATCTGCAATATGTGAGGAGTCGTCTTTGTACCTGTCAAGACCCATGTCAGTTTCAAGAAGTAAATTTTGTAAAGGCACCATCTCTATTAAAGACCCGTAGTCTGTCCTATCCATATTGAAAATTTTGGAAATGCTGAAATATACTTTATGTTGGAATTTTTTCAACCATGACTTGGCATGGTCTATAGAGCCACTATATGAATGCAATGCAATGTTAATATCAGAGTCTTTGAAAAGTTGTTGTACAATATCAAGTAAGCCACCATGAGACCTAACACAATGTAATGACACGGGACGCTTGTGTTTCACTGCAATTTTCAAAAACTCTATTAGTATATCTTGTTGATGTTTCATAGACACTTGATAATTCGACAATTTCTTACCATCCCTCTCTACAATCTCCTTTGACAAATGATAACTCCCATAAAACCCACTCCAAGGCAATTTAAACATCTTGTCCAACCCTATCTCGCCTATCATCGCTTGACCTGATGATTGTAATAAATACTGCTCGACCTTATCAAGGTAATCAAATAGATAGATCGGCACGGGCAACACCTGAATAAACTCATCATCAACTTTCTTGATAACATCTTGGTAATGCTCTTCCTTAGCAACATTTTCTTGCAAAGTGAAAAGATGCGAGTACCACGGATGCACCCCAAAACAAGGGTTTATCATCTCTTGTTTCCCCAATTCATAAACATATTCCAAATCAAACTGATTTGTAGACATCAAATTACACTCGATTTGAGTGTCGACTTTAACCAACTCTTTCACCTCAGTGGATAAATGACAGTGGGCATCATACATAATTTTTTCAATATTCCGAGATCAGCAATCTGTCGGTGATGGGAAAGATCCAAAAACATGTTTTTGTCAAAGACAGCAACTTGAAAAACTGAAAAAAAAAAAAAACAAAAAAAAAATGGAATCAGCAGCTACAAAGAGGAAAAAAGGATAAAAGTTATATCTAATATCCTCTTTAAAATTATCAATTGACTATTGTACAAGACACTATATAGAGAATGACTTTGATAGTAGCCTCATTGTATGTTATTACCAGTTGAGGTTGATACCTCTTTCAAATTTATTATTTAAAGTTACTAACCCGTTTTTTTGGTAGATTTTTACCTTATACTGTTGAATTTGAAGTCAGTCAGACTTGTGAGAGTCAACAAGAAGACTTTGTACAGACTCCTCCATTGCAGGAGCCAGCAGCACGTCTGCCACCACTGGTACGTCCTGCATTGAGCAAGCAGGTGTCGGCAGCTGATAGTACTTCGATTTTGAAATCGATGGCTGCGAAGAAACAGCAACTTCATTCACCTGAGATGTATGCATCTGCTAACAATTCCAAACTGAACTTGACATTGAATGAAGACGATTTGAGTAGAGCCTCGGTAGAAGATTTCTTTTACCATCATCCAAAGATGAGGAGATCTTCTAATGCCCAGAGCCAGTACAGTTCGGGAACTGCAACACCTCTGGAAAATGATGCTGAGAAAGCTGGATTGACTCAACAACCGCAATTACCACATCATCTGTTATTGAGATCTGCATTGAACAGCTCCACTTACATACAACCAAGAGCTAGAACTCCACCTGTTATGAACTCCTCCGCTGTCATTGACCCAACAAAGAAAGAGTTACAAACTCCAAGTTTAAAAGTGATACCAAGAAACCAGTCTTCTTCAAATTTAAGGCCACAAGCTTCTTACAACAAATCGAGTTTGTATAAATTGGCCTCAAAAGGGGCACTTTCTTCAAGTGAGAATATTTCAACAGCTGCCCTTGTTGATGACAGTGGCATCGAGGATTATACCGACGATAGTCATATCCAATATGATATCCCAGAAAAAGTTACACCATATGGAGGTAGTTCTCATCCAGATGTGAACAAATTTGTTACAAATAGATCGGATTTTTTCGCTTCTGCACCTTTTGAAGTTGTTAAACTGAGACGTGGTAATATTAGTTTGGTTAAAGCCGTGGAAACTGCTATCAATTCAAACGTTATCACAGATGATCAAATCTGGATTGGTACCGTTGGTATGCCAAGTGATGAGGTTCCAGATATTACAAGAGAGAAAATCAATGAGAAATTACAAAAACAGTACAGATCAAAAGCTGTTTTCATTGATGATATTACTTTCCAAGGCCATTACAAGAGTTTCTGCAAGCAGATCTTATGGCCATCATTACACTACCAGATCCCAGATAATCCGAAGTCCAAAGTTTTCGAAGAGCATTCTTGGAAATATTATCAAAAAGTTAATGAGATGTTTGCAAAAAAAATCATAAGTACTTATAAGAAAGGTGATGTTATTTGGATCCATGATTATCATCTCTTACTCTTACCACAACTTATTAGAAAGGAAATCCCAGATGCCAAGATTGGACTTTTCTTGCACGTTTCCTTCCCATCTTCTGAAGTTTTCCGTTGTTTTGCACAACGTAATAACTTATTAGAAGGAATGTTGGGTGCTAATGTTATCAGTTTCCAAACTGAAGAATATGTGAGACATTTTGTTCAAACGTGTAACAGGTTATTATTGAGTGATTTTACAAAAGAAGGTATTAAGTATGATTCAAGAACTATAAAGATAAATCATATACCTGTTGGTATTGATGCCAAATCTTTGAGGAAAAAAGTTGAAACTTCTACGGAAGTTAGTTATTGGCAAAAATTGATCAAACAAAGATGGCCAAATAAAAAATTGATAGTGACAAGAGATAAAGTTGACAAGATTAGGGGTATTAAACATAAATTGTTAGCATATGAGAAATTCTTGACAAAGAATCCTCAATACCTTGATGAGGTGATTTTGATTCAAATATGTCTTCCTAATAACAATCAAGATGAAGATTTGGAAGGGAGCCTATCAACGATTGTCGATAGAATCAATGCGAAGTCAAATAATATCTCAATTTCACAACCTGTTGTTTATTTGAACCAGGATATAGATTTTGAACAATATTTGGCTTTACTTACAGAAGCCAATACGTTTATTGTTTCCACTATGAGAGAAGGTATGAATTTGACTTGTCATGAATTTATCGTTTCCACTTATAACAAACATTCACCATTGATCTTATCTGAATTTACTGGTTCCGCGTCGATTTTAAAAGAAGGTGCGATCTTGATAAACCCATGGGATATCAAGCAAGTCTCAATGGCTTTTGAAGAAGCTATAACGAAACCTGAAAAGCAAAAAATTGAGAATTGGGAACTTTTGAACAAATTAATTCATCAACATGATTCTAATGATTGGGTTAAGAAATGTGTCGATTCTATATTAAGTTCTTGGGGTGATCAAGCTTGTAAGATTTTCCCATCAACGTTAACAACTGCAAATTTCCGCTCAAGATTAAACAAGAGTTCTGCTAAGAGAGTTATTGTTTTCAATTTGGAAAATTTATCATCATATGTCCAGTATGAGAATTCTAAATTAAATGCTGTTGAAATTCCAAGAATTTTCAGTATATTAAGTAATTTCACTTCGGATCCTAAGAATGCTGTTTACGTTATGTCTTATTTCAAGAAAAATGACTTATCAACTAGGTATAGCCAAGTTTCAAATCTTGGTTTTATGGCTGAAAATGGTGGGTATGTCAAGATCCATGATTCTAGTAAGTGGTATGCTGTCAATGATGAGACTTTAACATGGAAACCAGCTGTCGAAGATTATGTTAACTCTATAGTTGAAAGATTACCGAATTCTTCAATTGAAATAGAAGATTGTACTATAAGATTTCATACAGAGAATGTGAGACTGGAAGATGTTGAGCGTAAGACTACATTAACTGGTGAATTAATCACTCATATCAATGACGTTTTTGCTAACAAGAGTATTCATGCCACTTTAGTCAACGATGTGGTTGTTATTCAACAAATTGATTTACCAAGACATCTGTTACAATTAGTTGTTCATTCTGTTTCAAACAAGAATTCCATTGAATTACTGGGTAATTACCAAGATGTTCCACCTTCACCTTCATCAGCAAGTTCATTCACAGATGCAGATGAGTCTGTTTCTACTGGAACAGATAATATTGGACTCTTGTGTATTATTGGAGGCCAAAGTCCTACTGATGAACTGTTATTCAAATACGGTATTGAATTGGAAAATAGTCATAAAGTTGATGAATTGATGACGGTTGAAGTTGGCAAAGCCAAGACAAGTTTGGCAAATCAGTATGTTGGAGGTGTCAATGAGTTATTGAATATTTTAAAAGATGTTTAAATTTATACAATTTTAAATAATAATTGTCTTTCTAGTCATGCCCAGTAGTTTTAAAATTATCCCTTTCGAAACCTTCATTTTCATTAAATTCATCATCATCATTATCTTCATCAATTAGATCAGTCATAATATGCAATCCATTTTTATCAACCAACTCTTTCTCATGGAGAAATCTTATCAAATTATCGAAAACCAACGTATCCACATCTTGACCCCAGAGTAAATCCAAATGTTCATGATTTTCAACACCAATTATTTTCAAATCTTGCACGGGTAATTGATTTTTCATCACATCAATATCAACTAATGAGTCAATCATACCATAAATGATCAAGATTGGTATTTCAATATTTGTTTCTGTTGGGAATTCCAAGCTTTGATGGTTCAATTTATAAATGGAATTGAATTTATGGTTGAACATTTGGAATTTTCTCGATTTAATGATTTGAAACCAATGACAAACAGATTTCACCGATGTTGTTGAATATAAATGGTAATAACTTGAAAATTTCTGTTTATAATCGATATTTAAACTTTTCCAATTAAATAACAACTCGTTTGAAATATCAATCACTTTAATAAATAAAGGAGGATAAATAATTGATTGCCAAAAATTTGCTGAAGTTAATAATATTTTCCTACCAAATAAGAGGAAAATCAAATTTGGTGATAATTTGAACAATGAGCTTATCAACCAATTATGTAAACCTTTTGGTGTCGTTGCAGGAGATATTGTTATAATCTTATCAATCTGATGGTTCAATTTATTATTTGTTGATAAGGCAGCAAACCCCTGAGTAGAACCTTGACTGAATCCAATATAAGTGATCTTGTCACATTGCGAAATGTCCAAGATATATTCAATGGAATTTGGAATGTCATAAATGGCAAATTCATCGATACTAAAATCCCAAAATTTTTTCTCATTAATATTATGGAGCAAACTCTTATTACTATATTTATTTCCTCTATTGTTTCCTAACCATACGTCATATCCTAAATCGCATAATAAGAATGGTAAATTTTTCTCTTTATCCAGCATTGCACACCAAACTTCACTATTCATCAATAATCCATGATGCAAATATATGACTTTCCCATTGGAAAGTTTATCATTTCTCAAAGGGTTTAACCTATGTAATGTCAAGATATACTGATCTTTTGTAAGCACGAGATGAGTGTCAATCTTGTAACCGAACAATGAGCACATCTCTTTAATATTTGTAGCTTTTTGTAAAGAGTGAATTCTTGCATATATGCTATCATTATCACTAACACTATCTTTGCTCATTTCTTTAACCAAATTATCATGCACCTCATCTCTAAATACTGTAAAATTGATTATAGAAAATAAAAACTTTGTTGCCCTTGTACAAAAATCAATCAGGAATTGTGGTAAAAAAATGGTTATTGTAGAAATAATAGATTCTATAAATATCACAAGAATAGATGATAGTAAAAATGAACGTTCTCTTAATTCTGTTATCATATTTGATTAATTTACTTCTTGTATTTGCTGCATTTTTTAAAAAATATATATATTTTTCTCTTCTCTATCAAAAATTGCTCTGCTTAAAACAGAAGCAAAAAAAAACCAGCCCCAGTTTACAAATCCTTGACTATTATAATCAATTCACATAATAAATATCTCTCTTCATATCAATTGGGGCAATAGATCTCTTTGTTCTAAATAAGTAGAAGAAGGAGGGGATTCAATTCTGACATATAAAAATGTTGTGTTTGCAATTGGTAATTTGACACCCCCAGAAAGGAGGAGAAGTATAATACAAACAAGAGGAGAAGTTGAAACTAAACAAACAAATTTCTCCAAAAAGACCGAATCTCTCTCAAGATTTTGCAACCGGGTTTCAACCATAAAGCAGATTCGTATAATGAACAGCTAAGTTGGATGGTGAAAGGATGCTTGCATATCATTTTGTCAAAAATTATCATTCGATAAATTTTGCACAAGAAAAAAAAAAAAAAAAAAAAAAATCAAAAAGGGAAACTGACTAGCAAAAACAGAGGAGTTATCGAATCGGACAACTGTGTGCCCTCTCTCATCTCTTCTCGGATTAATTCGATGTACGGCATACGGTCTCTTGCAAGCCGTTTCAAGATTATGGATCTAAGATCATTTCCTCGTTTATTCTACAAATATTTTATCAAAGACAAAACTTTATATATAGGATCTATATAATTAATAAGATAAAAAAACAAAAGGAAAGCTATATAAATTCAGTAACTTTAATTATGTGGGTTTTTTTGGCTCGTGTAAAATTTCATTATGGCATAGTTTTCAAAATGATTTATCCCAGTTATCAATCTTCATTGTACCATTATATTCTAAATTCAAATGCATCTTGAAAGCATCTTTCAAAATATGTGGTTCATGTAATGATTTTCTCTTTTGACAGTAGAAAATGGCTCTATCAAGGTAATCTTGTAAGATTGGCTTATAATCAGGATGAGCAGATTTGTTGATAATCACTTGAGCTCTTTCCTTTGGCGATAATCCTCTTAAATCCGATAAACCTTGTTCAGTGACAATGACATCCAAATCCAGCTCTGTGTGATCAATATGCGAGGCAAATGGAACAATACATGAAATACCTGTCTTATCTGTCTTTGTTGGTCTTGCTGATGGTGTATGCATAATTGATAATTTGGCATTTCTCAAGAAATCTCCTGATCCACCAATACCATGTAACATCTTGGATCCACTGACATTTGTTGAATTAGCATGCGCATAGATATCCAATTCCACTGGTGTATTCATAGCAATAACACCCAATCTTCTAATGATTTCAGGAGAATTTGAAACAACCTGCGATCTAAGACATAATTTCTTACTGAATAAATCCCAATTGTTGAAAAATTTCTCAAATCCACCTGGCGTTAATCTGATGGAAGTGGCAGTGGCATAGTCTAATGAGCCGTTTTCGAAAAGTTCCAAAAACGAGTCTTGTAAGACTTCAGTCCAAACTGTCAAATTCTTGAAAGAAGACTCCGTTAAACCTTCAATAACAGCATTGGCAATGTTACCAATACCAGATTGTAAAGGTAACAAGTTTTCTGGTAATCTACCCAGTTTAACTTCATCTTCGAAAAATTCAATAAGATGGCCAGCTAATTTTCTTGAAGTTTCATCAGATGGAGTATTTGGACCAACTCTATCTGGCGTTTGACTCTCAACAATAGCAACAACTTTTGAAGGATCAACAGCGATAGCTTGAACTCCAGATTTGTGGTCAACTGATGTATATGGGTATGGCTTTCTAAAAGGTGGGTTAACGTGGGGGTCGATATCGTGAAGTCCTTCAAAAGATGGAGTCACCGTATTCAACTCAATGATGATCTTGTCAGAGACTGCCAACATCTCTGGCGAACCACCAACAGCAGGACCTGGAACAATGGACCCATCTTCGGTGATAGCCGTGGCCTCGATAATTGTATAGTCTAATAAACCATCTTTTTTTTCTTTGAAATAATAGCCATAGGCTAAATCTTGTGGGAACATCGACAAATGCTTATCGAAGAATTGAGTTCTACCATCATTGATGGCATTGGCAATTGGCTTACCAACTTGATGAGGAGCTCTTCTCAAGATCATATTGTTATCAGCCCATCTGGATTCCTCCGGACCAGCAGAAGCTCCTACAAACAAATTGAAACCCAATTTACCTTGTAAATTGTTATCTTCCACATGTTGTGCCAAAGCTTCCGGTATAACTTTTGGAGCACCAACACCGGTGAAACCTGACCAACCCAAATATTGACCATGCTTGAAAAGTTCAACACACTGTTGTGGTGTTCTTAACTTATCCAAGTATGGCTTATATCTTATTCTTTGCTTCAAAATAGCAGACATGACAATAACTAATTAAACAATTTCAACTATCAAATAAATTGGGCATTAGCTTGTTTTAAATATCGAAGGAAAAACCCAAAAAAATCCACAAAAAAAAAGCGAAAAAAAAAAAAAAGAAAACAAGATCATGTTAAAAGCACTTTGCTTAACCCAAAATCTGGAGATTTCACATCATTCCGAGATTTTTTTTTGGGTCGTCCTGCAATTCCGGTCTTAAATCGGTCTTTATTTTGGAGGAGGAAAAAGGTTTTTTTTCCTCCTATTTCGAATACACCGGGAGGGGAATTTCGGGTCTTGTGTTTTTCCACCTTTTGGGGTGCTCAAGACGGGGTGTTCATTCACAACTCGATGATGAGGAGTAACCTGTATGGGGGAATTTTTTTTGCATTTTATTCTTCCCCAAAAAGCTTGTCTTTACCAAGATGATATTTTTCAAATTTAAAGAACATTCAAATATCTTTTACAATTCGGTACCTAATAACGCTATTTAGATGGGAGAAATGGAACGTATGACCAGTCATAATACCCAGTTTCTGTTCCATTTATCCATGGATTCCCAGCATATAAGCTAACAATAAAATTTGTTAACACACGACTTTTTTTCTTTTTGAGTGGTTTTTTTTTTCGTTTTTTTTAAGAAAAACTACTTGTGAAGTAATATGATTCCTTTTATTGGTCCATTAGTTGTAAAAATGCTTGTAAGCAACTGGACATTTCGGGATCCGATTATCCATTATCGATTTTTTACGATTGCGTTCCAATAGCCGTTTATCATTAGATATATAATTACATAATTTTCGTACAGAAGTAACACCACCTATTTCAAGTTTCATTTTTCTTGATAGGAGCAAACCCATTAAAACCATACAATAGTTTATCTCTTATATGATCATCTACCAATGCCTTATCATTAAAATTTAAAGCTTCTTCACCTACAAAGCTTCCAATTGTGTGAACTTGAAAAACTTTGTAAAAATCAAAATTGTTGAAGATTTTCTTGGAATAATCTATATCAGTATTATTGGTTTTCACATCAAAATATGGTTTATCCCTTGTGGCCCTTGTCAATTGAGTGTTCAATTTCTTGAAATACTTGACGTCATCATTTGAGGAATTTTTAGGTTTTTTAAAAAACACGGAAACTTCTCTTTTATCTTCTTCATCAGTTGCTTGGAAAAGCTCTTGATAATTGTCATATCTCAAAATTCCTTTTAAACTCGTTATTGTTCTCATTAAAATGTTTAACTTATACTCATAAACTTCTTCCAAATTACTCCCCATATTCCTCGTCTGCCCTAAATCATATATTATATCGATAAATCTATCAAATTTTTGTAACCTGTTTCGTCCTTTAGAGTGCCTATAATATATTTGTCTTATCGGTTTATAATCAGATGCTGTCTGATTTGAATTTTCCAATTGATTTATATACTGCATTTTGTGTTTGAATACATTATATATAAAAGTGACTTCATCTTGCGAATTTGGGGGCACAGAAACTGACATTCTGAATCTTACAAACTTACTAACATTCCCTATAGACTTCAACATTGTACTTGTTAGATATTATTGATCAACTTCGCCAATAGTGTTGATCTTCGTTTTTGTTCAAAGGAAAAAAAAAATTAACAAAAAAAAAAAAAATAGGGGCTCCGACAATGTTATAATGTTAGTGACTTTTAAAACAAACCCCCTTCACAATTACTTCCCTCCATCGCTCTGGTACATCTCTAAATGCTACATGGCACTCCTTTCTAGTTGTCAAATGTTAAAGTTGGACTGTTTCATGAAATAAATTTTGTTTAAGAGCTTTATAAATTTATGGAATGAGTCAATTCAAGTTATAAATTATATAACTCAAAAAATTTTGAGAAAACGTAATATAAATTAATGTACTGCCTGCTATTCTATTTGATGTTATCACAACAGTGACAGTTTGATATTTCAAGGGATTAAAAGAAAGTCGTATGTGAATTACAAATTATCTTGGAACCATAAAAGAATGTAAAATTGATAAACCCTATAAATTATCTATAAAAATGAAGAGTGTATTCTTACCAGTAAGAAATTGTTATTTTTCTTTAAAACAACATTCAGAAAGAAATCGAAAAAGCATTTCACATTAGTTGTTTAGTAAAATGAGAGAAAGGGAATAAAAGCATTTTGAAGGGTATCTTTTGAAGCAGGTGAAACCAAAAAAAAAACAACAAATTCTTAAGCAGAAGCAGTTGAGACTGCTGGTTCTGTGTAGATTTTTGGAGTTTGGAAAGCTGAATGAGTGTGAGGACCAGTTGGACCGTATAAAGTGGTTTCATAAACAAATGAGTGACTTGAAGTTGTATGAGGAGAATATGGAAGGGTATAAACACCGTGTGATTTCTTCAGTGAAGAAGTTGGTGCTGTGGATGAAGAATTTTGGTAACCTGGAGTTTGAACAATACCAGCAGATGAAGAAGATTCAGGACTTTCACCGAACCAAGCTGGAAGTGCTGAAGCTGTTGAGATCAAAGCTAATAATGCTAATGGTGTAGAAAACTTCATTGTTATATATTTTAAGTCCACTGAAATATGAAAAGAGGTAATATGAAACAAAAGATATTTTAATAAACAGGCAAATGCGGTTGTTTAAGTAAGTTATTCGAAAAAAAGGAAAAAAAACGATTGTCTTAAAAACACAGATATTTAACAAAAGGAGAACAATTTAATATGCATCTATATTTGTTTACTTTTCTTGCATTGAATGCTTGTTCAAGAGTGAAAGTAGTTTGAATTGAAAATTCATAAGGTGTTCCCCTGGAAGTGAGAATCGACGATCCTTTAAATCGAGGCTGTAGATGACCTAATTAGGAAAGTGTACCTGCGTCCATAACATCATTCCAGATTTTTCTCTCCTGTTGTTTCCTTCTTTCTGTTTTGGACTTTCTTAGTTCCTTGTAAACCAGCAAGCATCTTAGTACCTATCGCTTTTTATTACATATCTACATTCCTACAATGACTAGCCTCTGTAACAGAAATAGTGAGCAAAAAATAAATAAAGTTATAGTTGTTGTTGCTAAAAGTTCTAGAATAAATATGACATCGCCACATGTTCAATGAAATGTGTGTTGCAACATACTAGCTGCTCATATAAGCTATTATTGTCAATTAGTTGCTTATTACACTGTTTTCTTTCTTTTGGCTGGCAAAAAAAAGAGTCTAGCCAGGTGGATCAGAGAGTGAAAATTTTTCTTTGTTTGCACTTTCTTAAAAACACAATAAGGAACGCGAATTTTTTTTTTTTTACCCAAAGGCACTATATATTTAGAAAGTGTACAAATAGGCAAATCAGTAATAATATCCGAGTTAAAGAAAAAGAAACATATACTTAAGCTTATATAGGATTTTAGTTAGTGTATTGAGCGTCATGACGTTGAGCAATTGATCCAGAGCCTCTGAAGGAGAATCTTGGATCCAATTCCAGTTTTCCTAACACCTCATCTTTCTCATCATCTGTTGTTTCCAGACCACCGTATCCTCCTCCTCCTGGGGTTAATAAGACAATTCTGTCACCTTTGCGGATATCTACCGTGTTTTTACCTCCAATGTTTATGGTTTTCTCTCTGATAAAATTTCCTTCTTCATCATATATTTTCCTTATCAAAAGGTTCAAGCCTCTTTCTCCAGGTTCACCTCCCAATAAACCATAAGGTGCATTTACACGACGCTCAGACAAGATAGAAGCTTTCAAAGGGATACGGAACTCAATGTCTCTTACTGCACCATTGCCACCTTTGAACTTACCATCACCACCAGAATTCTCTCTAATTCCAAATTTTCTCAATACAACGGGATACCTTTTCTCAAAGACTTCAACATCAGTCATCTTGGTGTTAGTCATGTTGGTGTGAACAGCAGAAACACCGTGCCAAGATGGACCTGCACCATGCCCCCCTGCTATGGTTTCATAATATCCGAAACCTTTGGTATATCCAGTATCACTATTACCACCAGTTCCAAATGTGAAATTATTACAATCACCTTGTGATCCAGCCATGGCTTCAAAAGCTTTGAAAATAACATCTGTAATTCTTTGTGAGGTCATGACATTACCAGCAACCACAGCTGCTCCTTCAGATGGTGACAACAACGATCCATAAGGGATAATCACTTTGAAAGGTCTTAAAAATCCTTGATTCAACGGTATATCCTCGTTAACAAGACATCTGAGACAGTAGATAATGGCAGAGTAAGTAATAGCCTCTGGTGCATTTAAATTACCATACATTTCACTACTGGTTCCAGTAAAATCCAATACAGCCTTCTCACCGGAAATATCAACTTTTAATTTGATTCTCGAACCATCGTCCATAAAATCTTCAGCTTCCAAGGTCTTTGATCCAATTTTAGATAAAAGCTTATGAACAGTTGAAGCTGCATTAGCTTGAATTGCCTCCATATAAGCAAGCACAACTTCTAAACCAAATTCTTCCACTAAGTGCCCAATTAAACCAATACCTTTTTGATTAGCAGCTACTTGAGCTTTCAAGTCACTAATATTATCAGATAATTTTCTTGTTCCAGAACATCCTGGATATTTGGCTGGCTCATGCAATAAGAGATCTGTCATTCTTTCTTCTTGGAAAACACCGTTGTCAACCAACAACTCAGAGTAAATCATTGCTCCTTCTTCCCAAAGTTCCTTACTATTAGGTGGCATACTTCCTGGTAACGTTGAACCTATATCACTATGATGGGCTCTAGAGGCCAAGTAGAAAACAATCTTGTCTTCATGGAAAACTGGTGTCATGACAGTAATATCAGGCAAATGTGTATTTCCTGAAAGAGGATGGTTACCGACAACAACATCTCCTCTCCTAAGCTTACCTTCCCAGTGTTTAGATTGGAATTTAACAAAGGTTCCCATACTACCCAAGTGAACAGGAATATGTGGAGCACTTGAAACTAAATTGGCATCAGAATCAAATAATGCACAACTGAAATCCAATCTTTCCTTGACGTTAGTTGATACAGCAGTCTTTTGTAAAGAATGTCCCATTTGTTCTGCAATATCGATAAATCTGTGTCCAAAGATAGACAACAAAATTGGATCAATCTTGATACCATTAGTGATGTCAATATCGTTCGATGATTTGTCTTTCAAATTCTTAACGACAACGTGTGTCTTTAAGATTGTAGCAATAGCATTTGGAGGAATAACATTTGTCTGTGTTCCATCAGCAATAATAGCTGGTCCACCAATTTGAGAGCCAATTTGGAAATCTTCCAATCTATAAACAGGCGTAGAATGTTTTTCTGAATAGAAATAACTCTCTTGTACTAAAGTAGCTTTGCTTTGGTCAACAGTAATGAGCAGTTTGGCATCTTCTAATTCTTGTAATTGGTCATCAACAGAAGGTGTTTCAATTCTGTATGATTTTCCAATTGCTCTTACTCTCACATCATCAATGAGGATATCTTTATCATTAAACGCAAACCCAAATTCCTTCTTATGAAGATCTTCAAATATCAGACCATAATCAGAATCTTCAGCTTCTTGGGTTGTTGTCATGATGGCCGATTCAGTTCCTCTGTATCTTAAATTCAAGTATTTTTCAAAAGTGATGTCTTTTTCTTTGAAACCTTGCTCTTTCAAACTAGCCGTGGCTTTCAACATTAATCCTTCAAAAACCAGATCAACAGATGATTTTGTCGACAGCTCCAATACTAAAGAAGAAGGTTCTTGTACTTCTTCGACAACATCAGCAAGTGCCATACCATACGCTGAAAGAACTGAAGAATATCTATGAATCAAAACGGTATCAATACCAAGTTTGTCGAATGCTACAAAACATGAACATTGGCCACCTCCACCACCGAAAGACACTAATCTATGTTTTGCAAGAACATGTCCTTTAGCTTCTGTCAAAGTTCTAATTGGTCTTGCCATAGCTTCATTTGCAACATCAAGGAAACCTTCCGCTATTTCTTCCATTGTCATCTGCTTTTCTGGATTTTCCTTGTTGATCTCTGCAGTCAATTCTTCAAAAGCTTTACGTGTAGCTTCAATATCAAGAGTCTCATCTTCAGTTGGACCAAAAATTTTTGGAAAGAAATCAGGTACTAATCTGCCTAATACCACGTTTGCATCTGTTACAGTAAGATATCCACCTTTACGGTAACAAACTGGACCTGGATGAGCCCCTGCTGATTCAGGACCAACTCTCATCAACCCATTTTGATAAAACAAACGAGAACCTCCACCGGCAGCAATGGTGTTGATATCTAATTGTGGAGATTGAATTGTAATTCCAGCAGTAGTGGTCTCGAAAACATGATCATATTTCCCACCAAATCTTGAACAGTCGGTACTTGTCCCACCAACATCCAAACCAATTATTGGAATTTTGTTTTTAGGATTGTAGGAAGTCTCAGCTAATCCAACTACACCACCTGCAGGACCTGACAAGATGGCTTTCAAACCGGAGAACTTTGATGAGTCAACCATTCCTCCATCAGATTTCATAAACTGACATCTAACACCTGTAGTCTTGTGTTCAACAACTGACTGCAAACCATCTTTAAGTCCACTTTGGAAGCCTGTAAGATATTTCTTGATTTCTGGGGTTAAGTAAGAATCAGCAACAGATGAATTAGCTCTTGGGATAAATTTAATCATAGGTGATAATTCAGATGAAAGTGAAATATGGGTAAAACCTATTTCCTTAGCTATTTGCCCAATCAACTTTTCATGTTTGTCATAAGTGTATGAGTGCAATAAGCAGACACCAATTGAACGAATACCTGTTTCAAACAATACTTGCAAAGTCGATCTAATGCTGTCGACTTCTGGTCTTTTCAAAACCCTAACAGTCTCACCAGATAAACCTTTGACCAAATCCTCTGAAAATTCAGTGGTAACAAATTGATCTGGATCTTCGGCATAATCTTCTAAAGTGACTCTTTCGTCAACCTCCACAACAGTTTCATATAATACTTCCGGACGCTTGATTGCTAAATCGAAAATATGTGGTCTTGTTTGATTCCCAATCACCAATGCATCCTTAAAACCTTTGGTGGTGATTAAAGCACATCTTTCACCTTTTCTTTCCAACAAGGCATTTGTAGCCACAGTAGTACCTAATTTCAAAGATGAAACCAATGAAGTATCTAATGGTTCACCTCTAGGATATTTGTTACCAGTAGCATATTCCAATACTCTTCTGATACCTTCTATGTTAGCATCTTTATAGTTTGAAGGATCTACTGATAATAATTTGAAGACATAATTTTCTTTGCCTTCTACGAAGGCAATAACATCTGTAAAAGTTCCACCACGATCAATGGCTATACGTATTCCATCCATGTCAGGTTTTCTTGATCTATAACTGGGTTCAATCTTGAAGGATGTGTAGTTCTCTTATATATGGATCTGATGAGAAAGCTGTTACGGTTATATTTTATTATGAGCTCCGAAAGATAAGGAGATACACAGTTGCAATCGCCGAAGAAAGTAATTATATACACTACCATTTTTTGCTGTTTTTGAGACTGGCAAAAATTTAGAGATGCGCATTATTAGGTGCATTCATTGTATCTTAACATAACAAGGAGTTACATATAAACACCTGAACTTATTGTAGCCACAAGAGAACACAAGAAGCTCAGCAAGTAGGTTTGGAATATTTTGAATAAAAAAGGATGATTGGATTGAAGTTTCAGTTTGTTTTCACAACATTATCATTATTCACCTTTGTCTTAGGTAGTTATCAGTTTTCTGAGCATGAATTTCATTCCAATTTATCAAGGAATACAAATGTTGGAAAACGACAATTGGATTTAGAGCGTCGTGGTCATCTGAATAAGCCATTGAAGTTTGAATTATATGATGATGACTATAAACATAACTATGGGTTTGTCAGTAAACCTTTTTTCCCATCTCGTTAGTCTCACCCCCTTCGATCACCTCATTTCTTGCTTTAATACAAGAGAGCTTGGTACTGACTTTATTAATAGCTGCTGGTGGAAGACTTCCAAATGTCTGGCAAAGTGCTTATGAGAAGGCAAGAAAACTTGTTGAAAGGATGTCTATTACTGAAAAAGTGAATCTTACTACTGGCACTGGTTGGGGGTCAGGTCCTTGTGTTGGAAACTTAGGTGGAAATTCTTTAGTTCCTCCAATGTGCCTTCAAGATGGCTCTAATGGTGTTAGGTTCACTGATTTTGTTACCAGCTTTCCTTCTGCTCTTGCTACAGGTAGCACTTTTAATCGTGGATTGGCATTCTTACGTGGAAAAGCAATGGCACTTCAACATAAGGCAAAGGGGGTTGATGTTCTTTTGGGACCAACTATTGGCCCAATAGGCTTAAAAGCACAAGGTGGTAGAAATTGGGAAAGCTTTGGAAGTGATCCCTATTTACAGGGTATCTCTGCACGTTATACAATTGATGCAATACAAAAAGAAGGAGTCTTGGCTTGTGCAAGACTGTTCGTTGGAAATGAACAGGAAATGTTTCGCCAGGTCAACGAATGGGAGAATGATTTGAAAACTTCAATAAGTAGTAACATTGGAGATAGGGCTATGCATGAAGTCTATTTGTGGCCCTTTGCTGATGCCGTCAACTCAGGAGTTGGCTCAGTGATGTGCTCATATAATAGAGTCAACAATACTTATGCTTGTGAAAATTCAGCATTGTTAAACGGTTTATTGAAGGATGAGTTAGGGTTCCAAGGGTTTGTCATGTCCGATTGGGGTGCTCAACATTCAGGAGTTGTATCATGTTTGGCTGGATTAGATATGAGTATGCCAGGGGAGATATTTGACAACTGGTGCTCCGGTAAGTCTTATTGGGGACCCTTGTTAACAAGGGCTATTTATAACCAAACAATCCCACAATCGAGATTAAATGACATGGCAGTGCGTATCCTAGCACCTTTTCTTCAACTAAATTGTGAATTAGAAGACAAGGATCCCCCAAATTTTTCTTCTTGGACTTATCACACATATGGTCAAGAGTTCCCCTATCAGCATTATGGTCCTATAATCCAAGTGAATTGGCATGTTGAAGCTAGAGATTCATTTACAGAAGAAACTGCTTTGAATGTTGCAAGAGAAGCCATAGTCTTATTGAAGAACGAAGGTAGAAACCTTCCTATCTCAGCTGATGATGGAATTAGACGTTTAATGATAGCCGGAGTTGCTGCCGGTGCTAACTCTAAAGGGTTTAATTGTAAGGATCAAAGATGCGTTGATGGTGCTATTACTTCTGGGTGGGGGTCTGGTTCAGTTAATAACCCTTATGTTATAACTCCATATGAAGCTGTAGCAAGAAAAGCCATAAAACAAGGCATTGTCGTTGATTTCACAACTGATGCCTACGAATTTGAAACTGTGGATGAGATGGCAGATTATGCAGATATGGCAATTGTATTTGTAAGTGCAGACTCAGGTGAAGGGTATATTCAGGTCGATGAAAATTATGGTGATAGAAAAAATTTATCGTTATGGCACAACGGAGATGAGTTGATCGAGCACATTGCTGACAGATGCCGGAAAACTATTGTTGTTATTAATTCTGTTGGGCCCGTGAATATGGAAAGATGGATAGAGCATGATAATGTTGTGGCTGTCTTATACACAGCTCCTTTGGGCCAGTTTGTGGGTCAAGCTATGGCAGAACTGCTATTTGGGGACATAAATCCTTCTGGTCATCTTCCATTTACTGTTGCAAGAAGAGATGAGCATTATCTGAAACTTGTTACACAGTTTCCAGAAGATGGTGCTGATACATTTGACCATGATATCTATCTTGATTACAAATTTTTCGATAGACATAACCTTAAACCAAGATTTGAATTTGGTTTCGGCTTGTCTTATACATCTTTTTCACTATCCAATTTGAAGATTGTTGAGGTGGAAGCTCCAACAGAATACTTACCAGCTCCTGATCCTTACTTACCTCTTTATAAAATGTGTGAGGACGATACTTGTGATCCTGAAGATGCTTTGTTTCCACATGAAGAATTTGACCCTGTCCCCGGATTTATTTATCCATATCTTTTCAATGACAAAATAATCTCCACTGAAGAATTTGATTATCCGAAGGGTTATACACCTGATCAATTTAATGAACCACATTTAGCAGGTGGAGGTTTAGGAGGAAATCCCGCGTTGTGGGATGTATTATACTCTGTACATGCTCAAATATCAAACACTGGGCAATATAAGGGATCATATGTTGCTCAACTTTATATCGAATTTCCTTGCACTATTATGTCATCCCCCCCACGACAATTGAGAGGATACGACAAGATCAAGCTTGCACCAGACGAGTCTGGTAAAGTAGGTTTTGAAATTTTGAGAAGAGATTTGTCGGTTTGGGATACTCCTTCACAACAGTGGATTATACAAAGAGGAGTTTACAAGATTTATGTTGGTTCTTCTAGCCGTAAGCTTGAGTTGTGCGGTGAAATCGACATTCAAGATGACGATTATTAATTAGTGGAGAAGTGTTTTTTAATAAATAATCATGTCTCATTTCAACTACCTACATACATACTCAGAAATAAGATCCAGAACCGGCATAGCTTTGTTTTCCATTGTCCAATTGCTTATCTTTCATGAAAGTTGGTACTTCATCAATTGTTAAAGGAATTTTTCTCCCTAAAGGAAGTTTTGCGAGTTCCAGCGTCACTTCATCTAGTTTACTAACTCTATCAAATTTAATGTTATCATTTTCCTTTAAGAGTTTCAAGTTTATCAAGTTTATAAGTTTTATCATATTGATCAAGTCCTTAGTGCAAATTGAAGATAAGCTTTTAACAAATTTTTTATTTAACTTGAATTCTTTCTTTGAAGCAATTTCTTTGATAAGTGTTTTTTCATTTTGTCCCGATTTTGTAAATTTATTCTTCATTTTTTGTTTGAAATTATTAGATTCATCTGAGTCTTCTTCACTTTTCAACAAATGAGTCTTAATGTAGTTGATTATACCTATACTCATACCAAGTTTTCCTTCTTCATAATTGGCTAGCAGCATATAGTACGCAATATATATCTTGATATATAAACGATGGATCTTTATGTACTCCGTTGTTTTCTTTTGTTCTGGTAAAGTGTGTGCTAGTTGTTCACAAATGGCAAGCTGATCGCTTATAAATATACAAACCTTTAAATATATTAAATGGTTTTTGGTATCGACATCAAAATTCCAATCATTTTGAATTATCTTAATGACTTTGAGAGAACTGATTTTTATCAACAAGTTCAATTGAATGGAACAGTCCAATAAGTGCTTCAAGAAATTCAAGAAATCAAGTGATAATACATCAATATCATTGTTGAACAACTGGGAATTGATTAGAAAACTTATCAAGGAAAGAGCTTGCTTCAACCAATTATTTGAAACTTTCCAGTTTCTCTCATCATCATCAAGTTGATGATCTTTATCCAATATTTCCAATACCTTCGAAGATGCCAATTTTTTATAATTCAAGACTAGCAGAACACTTGCAGCTATCAATTCATCTTTGAAAGTCCATTGTGGTTGTTTAACATTTATATTCCAAGGCACATTCTGACTAAACTGTGAACCCTTGCCTTCTTTACGCAAGAGAAGCTCAATATAATCTTGTAAATTCGCTACCTGAGTGAATAAATCTCTGGAGAAAATGAAAAGTCTCTTATCTTGTAGCTCTGTGCTAACATCCTCCTCATAAACAGCCTTTATAGGATTGAATTTCACTGGTAAACCATTCATTATGTGGAGTAAGTTTTGTTATAGTATTTTTTTGCAAAAAACACAAAAAAAAAAGTAGTAGTTTATCTTTCAAAAAAAAAAAAAAAAAAAAAAAAACACAGGTGAGTGTCCACAGTATCAAAAAAGTTCAAAAAGGCATATTCTGCAGACGACCCGCATCTGCCAGGAAAAAAGGAATTAAAAATTAAATCCTTATCAGTTGTGAAACTGGATTTCCTCATTTCCCAATCTCTTTTTTAGATATATAGAGTTTTTCTTTATAAAATTATTTTTAGTACCTATCACGTATTTTATATACCACTAGTTTCACGCATCATATCTTTCTATTGACTTAAAACAGTTAAAGATATGAAGTTTTCAACTTTAGTTTCTACCTCACTTTTATGTTCATCTCTTGCTAGAGCTTTGATCATCCCATCATTGAACAAAGATTACCATTTAATTAATTCTAATGACAAGGAGCAGCCAGTTTTGAAACAGGAGAAGATTGAAGTTTTCAGAAACCAAAGAAAGCCACATGATCTTATTGAAGGTTCCTACATTGTTAGATTCAAATCAAGTCTGAAACTGTTTGAAGTTGAACTGCATAAGGAGTGGATTCAAACCCATATTGGTTCCATTTCGACAGAGGAATCAGTAGCACCAGTATTTGAATTTTTTGAGATTGGTTCTTTCAGGGGTTATTTTGGTAAGATCCCAGAACAAGTTGTTGAAATTTTGCAATTGAATCCATTGATTGAAAGTATTGAGCAAGACCAAAAAGTTTATGCTAATGAATTTGCCATCGAAACTGGTGCTCCATGGGGTTTAGCAAGAATCTCAAACAGGGAGCAATTAGATTACAGCCAAACTTATACATACTCTTATGACGATGAAGGTGGGGAAGGTGTCACAGCTTATGTTATCGACACTGGTATCTACGTTGACCATAAACAGTTTGGTGGTAGAGCTTCATGGGGTAAGACTATCCCTGCGGAAACAGAAGACAAAGATGACCACGGCCATGGTACTCATTGTGCGGGTACCATCGCTTCAAAAGACTATGGAATTGCTAAGAATGCCAATGTTGTTGCTGTCAAAGTTTTAGGATGGGACGGTTCTGGTACCATGAGTGATGTTGTTAGAGGTGTTGAATTTGCTGCAAACTCTCATTTGAAGCTGGTCAAGGAAGCAAAACCTGGGTTCAAAGGTTCCACTGCTAATATGTCTTTAGGTGGAGGTAACTCACCTGCCTTAGATCTGGCAGTTAATGCGGCTGTCAAAGCTGGTATCCATTTTGGTGTTGCTGCTGGTAATGAAAATGACGATGCCTGTTATTCATCTCCAGCAAGTGCAGAACTTGCCATCACTGTTGGACTGTCTTCTCTTTATGACTACAGAGCTTACTTCTCCAATTATGGTAAATGTGTCGATGTCTTTGGTCCAGGTGTTAACGTTTTGTCAACTTATATTGGATATCCAGAAGCCACTGCATCAATGTCAGGTACATCGATGGCTTCTCCACACGTAGTTGGTTTGTTGACTTACTTCTTATCATTATACCCAGAATTAGACAGTGAATATGGAATTGCAAGTATTTCACCAGCTCAAATGAAGAAGAGACTCTTAGGCTTTGCCACTAAAGATGTCTTACAAGGTGTCTCTTCTTCAACACCAAACTTGTTGATCTACAATGGAGCTGGAGATGATTTGGCTCCATTATGGGGAATCAATGGTACTTCTACTGAAGGCTCAGGAAAATCTTTCTTCGAGTCAGTTGTTGAAGATATCAAGGAAATGATTGATATCTCCTTTTAGAGCTCGCTATTGAGACTATCTACAAGTTATCTGGTTATAACTTTTCGAGAATTTACCTTTTTATATGGCTTTCCTATTTTTTTGTCTTTCTTGATTTTCAGTTCTTATATAAAATAAAGAATCTTTCGAGTTGAAGGTTTTTTTGTTTCAAAACGTTTATAGATCACGTAAATCGCGTAGCGACGCGGTGTATCTAACTACGCAGAAAAATAAAAATAAAAAAACACAAAAAAAAAATCCATTGCAATTATAAGTTTCACGAGGTTTAGCAAGAGTTTTGATTACAGGATGTCAAGTGTCAGACCAGAACTTAAATTCAGCGATAGCTCAGATGAGTCTTCATTTTACAAGACTTATGTAAGGGAGTTTGAATCCAAGCCTGAAAAGACCATTAGAATTGTTGATAAGCAAGACTACTTCATTGTCTTACAAGATGATGCGGAACTTGTTGCTGAGTTGATCTATAAGACCAACACTGTAATCAAGTCGCATACTTATAACAATAGAGAGATCAAATATGTGACATTATCTTTGTCTGTATTGACAAATTTTTTAAAATTGGTTGTCTTTGAATTGGGATTCAAAATTGAGATTTATGACAAGAAATGGAAATTGATCAAGAATGCTTCACCGGGAAATTTGATGGAAATTGATGATTATATTAGCAGTTCCGATTTATCCTCATTACCAATGATTGCAAGTTTGAAAAATGTCCAACACGAGGGAAACAAGAAAGTTGGTCTCAGTTATGTTGATCAAAATAGTAAAATAATCGGAATAGTTGAATTTGTTGATAACGAGATTTACTCTAATTTGGAGAGTGTCTTAATCCAATTGGGTATCAACGAGGTGTTGATTGGAAATCCTTCAAATGAAAGTGATATAGATCATGTTAAGATTTGTCAAGTTATTGATAGATGTAACATCACTATCTCGTACATCAAACAATCAGATTTTAATACAAAAAACATAGAGCAGGACTTGATTAGATTGACATCAAATGAATTGATTTTGGCTACACCTTCTGTATCTTCCTTATCATTGGGCCATTCATGTGCAAATTCTTTGGTTGAATATTTGCAATTGATTTCAACTTCATCTGATGAAGATGTATGGGATTTACAAGTTTACCAACCATCAAATTTTTTAAAATTGGATTATTCAGCTGTCAAGGCATTGAACTTGTTCGACAAAAATGATTCTAATAACAAGAATGTCTCCTTATTCGGTATGCTTAACTATTGTAAGACTATTGGTGGAACAAGACTCTTATCACAATGGTTGAAGCAACCTTTGGTGAACAAGGAAGAAATCGAGAAACGTTTAAAAATTGTGGAGTACTTGATAAATGAATCTAATTTAAGAACTTCTTTGCAAGAACAAGTCTTAAATCAAGTACCAGATCTTTTGAAATTGGTGAAGAAAATATCAAAAAAATCTGGATCTAGGTCAAATTTGAATGATGTCATTAGACTTTACCAATTTGTCTTAAAATTGCCGGAACTACTTGAATTATTGAAAAATGGAGTTGAAGATCTCGAAGATGATTCATTAGTTAGTTTGTTCAATGAAACTTGGATTTCACCTGTTACCGAGTACTCAACTCAATTGGTAAAATTCCAAGAATTGATTGAGAGTACTATTGACTTACAAGCTTTAGACTCTGCTACTTCGGCATCTCAATTAAATTTGGTCCAAGTAAATCCAGAGTTTGATCCAAATTTGATGGAGTTGGATACTCAAATTAAACTGATTCAGAAAAAAATAAGACAAGAACATTTGAATGTAGCAGATGACTTATCAATGGAACTGGAAAAGAAATTGAAATTGGAGAATCACCAAAATCATGGTTGGTGTTTCAGATTGACAAGAACAGATAGTACTGTCTTGAGAGGTAATAAGCAATATAAGGAGTTACAAACAGTCAAGGCAGGTGTTTTTTTCACAACGTCAAGACTACAAGATTTGTGCTCAAGAGTGTTGGAAATCCAAGCAGAGTACGATAAATTGTCAAGCAGTTTGATAAAAGAAATCATTGATATATCTTCTACTTATTCTCCAATTTTGATCAAATTGTCAATATGTATTTCAACATTGGATGTCTTGGTGTCATTTGCTCATGTATCCTCATTTGCTCCAATTCAATATTCCAAACCAGCAGTTATCTATGATTTGGATGATCCTGATAGAAAATTGATTTTAAAGAATTCTAGACACCCAATTTTGGAGAATCAAGAAGATTTAACATTCATCTCAAATGATGTGGAGTTTGCTAAAAATGAGAAAGAATTCCATTTAATCACTGGTCCTAATATGGGAGGTAAATCAACTTATATCAGACAAGTCGGGGTTATAGCATTGATGTGTCAAATAGGTTGTTTTGTTCCATGTGACGAAGGCTCAGAAATATGTATCTTCGATTCCATTTTAGCAAGAGTTGGAGCTTCAGATTCTCAGTTGAAAGGTGCTTCAACTTTCATGACAGAAATGCTTGAAATGTCCTCGATTTTGCAAACAGCTTCAGCCAATTCATTGATAATCGTTGATGAGTTAGGAAGAGGTACTTCTACATATGACGGATTTGGTTTAGCATGGTCAATCAGTGAATATATCTCAACCAAGATCAAATCTTTTACATTATTTGCAACACATTTCCATGAGCTTACCAAATTATCAGAAAAAGTTCCTACGGTTAATAACTTGCACGTCGTTGCTCATATTGATGATCAAGTTGAAGACGAAGACGAAATCACTTTGTTGTACAAAGTAGAACCTGGTATCTCGGATCAATCATTTGGTGTCCACGTTGCAGAAGTAGTCAAATTCCCACAAAAAATTATTTCTATGGCTAAGAGAAAAGCTACTGAGTTGGATGAATATAACGATGACTACACCGATAGCAAGAGAACAAAATGTTCCACTGAAGAGATTTTGAAAGGTAATGAATTGTTGAAGAAAATTTTACTTGAATGGAAAGATCTGGTCAAAGGTTTTGAAAAAGATGAAGATATTATTAACGAATTGAAGAAATTGGTTGATCAAAAATACAAGCAAGAAGTTGAATCAGATAAATTTATTCAAGAAGTCTTGTGCTTATAGAGGTTAAGTAGATCTCCACACTTAGAAATATACTATACTTATGAGTTTTATCGGTGTAATATCTTCACGATATAAAATGTCGTACTCCACGAAATATCTGATACTGGTATGGTTATTATTAGGTGGGATGTTTGAACCATTATTTTCTCTTCGGTTGCTAGCAAAAATCTAAGACAAAAAAAAAAAAATGCACGGGGTAATAAAAAAGAAAAATGCTAGATAGTTTTTTCTTTACTGTGGGAGTTTGCGGTTAAGGCTACCGTTATTGGAGTGAGGTGGTGGTAGCAAAACTAAGTGGCCTGGTTTAATTGGGGAAAATGTTCCACAATTTTCTTTTATTTATATATATAAGAACTTATGATTTCTGATTTCTAATTTTCCATTTAGAATAAATAGGATAAATTTCAAGATGGCACCAAAAGAATTATTAACAGACGTTCACTTCACATTCAATGATGGAAACAAGATTCCTGGTTATGGATTAGGAACTTATAACGAAGATGAATCAAACAACAGTAAAGTAACTGCAGCAGTTATTGCAGCAATTGAGTCTGGTTTAAGACATATCGACACTGCTTGGTTTTATGAGACTGAACCTTTTATTGGTAAAGCATTGAAAGATGTATTTGACAGAGGAATTGTCAAACGTGAAGATTTATTTATCACTACAAAAGTTTGGCCAACTATGTGGAATAAAGCTGAGGAATCATTGGATCGTTCATTGAAGGAATTAGGAGTTGATTATGTCGACTTGTTGTTACAACATTGGCCAATTGCCTTACAGGCAGGTGAAGACGGTTATCCAAAATCTCCAGTAGATGACAATGGCGAAGCAATTCTCGCCAAAGGTGCTGACTATTTGGAGACATATAGACAAATCGAAAAAATCAAGCAAACCACTGATAAAGTCAAATCAATTGGTGTCTCCAACTTCCCAATTAGGAGATTAAAAGAATTGTTGAAAATCGCTAAGATCAAACCAGTTGTCGATCAGATTGAATGCCATCCAGAATTCCCTCAAAGTGAATTAGGTGATTTCTGTAAAGAGCATGATATTATTATCACAGCCTATTCTCCATTAGGTGGTGGTGGTATCGGTGCACCATTATTGAAAAATAAGAGGGCCAATCACTTATTGAAGACGAAGTATAGCGATTACTCGATCAACGAGTTGTTGTACAGTTACCATTTGAAAAGTGGCAGAATCGTTATCCCAAAATCATTGAATCCGGAAAGAATCAAATCAATCAAGTATTTGGTACCATTGACTCCAGAAGATATTGAATATCTCGAGAGTGGTGAACACAAGAGATATAACAATCCACCTTGGTGGGGTCATTTAGGATTCGGTTATTAAATTTATGTGTAGTTAGGCTATTATAATAATAATATTTAGAATCCATCTTTTTAATTATTTATGGTGGTAGGAATACTATTTGTAGAAGAATACTAATTGGTTAAAGACTGGGATCAAAAAAAGGTCGTCCGCGATCATCTAAAAGAAAAGGACCTGAACCAAAAAATGTGAGGAAAAAGAAAACAACTTGGCCACTTTTAAATAATAACTTGAATTACTTCAATTTCCTACTTGCTGTTACTTTTTGTTACAAAACTTTTTGTTCAATTTATTATTTTAACTTCTAAAAGCTCAATTGATCTATAGGATCTTGAATCTCAGAAAAAACAAAGCTGATCTCAAAATTTTCTACCTTTTTTTTTATTTTTTTTTTTCCAACTTTTTAGAAAAATTAACAAAAAAACAAATATTACAAAAACCAGCACCTACTGAGAATTGGTAACAATAGGACTTTCAACTACCAAAGAATGTCAGCAGATTCACAAGCAGAGGAAAATGCTAAAAGTACGAAAGATCTCCCCCCTGCTCCAGAAGCAGAATTAAACGGAAACGATAAGGCAGCCGTTGAGACCGATAACGATCCGTCAACAGCTTCCACTTCAACAACAAATGAGGAGCAAGATTCTCAACAACAACACGACACTGAAGCAACCACACCATTATCTCAAGATGACACAGCAGCACTGAGTGATGAGAATTCTCAACCTGAGGAATCTAGCCATGAAACAATTGATGCCGAAACTCAAGAGCCTCAAGCAGCAGCAGCAGTAGCACCAGAAGCTACTACAGCAATTGATTCCGAGTCTAGTTCAACTATAGTGCCTACTATAGTTGAGCATCCTCCAGATGCAAGAGTGAGTAGAAGTCATTCATTAGTTTCACATTCCTCTACTATAAATACACATGCTTCAATTGGATTTTTGAAAATCGCATTAGAGAACATCACCAAACAGAATAGGGAGATGAAAAAGCATCCAAGACTTCTTAAATCTTGTAATTCAGCACTTGAAAAATTGAATTCTGGCATTTTCCCAGAACCAAACGTTATATTTGAACCATTGCGATTTGCCTGTCAATCTCATAATCTAGACATTAAATTAGAGGCTTTGGAATGTTTAAGTAAGACTTTCACTTTCAACATATTTGATGAACCTTCAGATGTTATCCTTGTCAATCTTCAAGATGAAAAAGCAGAAGCACCAAAGACCAGTTTGATTGATGCTGCTATTGAAACAATTGCAGATTGTTTTGAAGGAGAAGGTACAAATGAGAAAGTTGAATTACAAGTCGTGAGAGGTTTAATGGCCGGTGTCTTGAATGAAACATTACCAGCACATGGTGGAACTTTATTAAGAGCTGTCAGACAAATTTATAACATTTTCATATTGTCTTTATCTCCAATCAACCAAGGTATTGCTCAAGCATCATTGACACAAGTTGTTGATGAAGTATTTGAAAGAATCAATAAGATCCCAGCTCTCTCTAAGAGACCATCTGTGTCATCAAAGAAAGAAAAAGAACTGCCATCTCCTGCACCAGCTATAGTGCATACAGAACTGCCAATCACTTTGAATACTTTTGAGAATGCCGATGATGAACAAAGAGTAGAAGAAGCAAACCAGGGTCTTGATGATGATGAAAACGTTGCTGTTAAAGATGCTTTCTTATTGTTCAGAGCGATGTGTAAATTATCTGTGAAATCTTTGGATAATGAGTCTTTAGATATGAGATCACATCCTATAAGATCAAAACTATTGTCATTACATATCATTTACAATATCTTGAAACAACATTTGGGTTGCTTTGTCAGAAATGATGTCGTCATTACAAGTACTACATCAAATGAGGAGACAAGACTTATTGATGCTGTTAGACAGTACATTTGCTTAACACTTTCGAGAAATGCTGCTTCCTCTTTGACCCCTGTGTACGAGATATCATTGGAAATTTTCTGGATTCTTATATCCACAATGAGATCTGAATTTAAGAGAGAGATCCCTGTCTTCTTCACTGAGATTTATTTTCCAGTTGCAGAGATGAAAACTTCAACCTCTCATCAAAAGAGGTATTTGTTATCAATTATTAATAAGATCTGCAATGATCCAAAAGCTGTGATTGAAATTTATTTAAATTATGATTGTGATTCGTCAATGCCAAATGTTACTGAGTCATTGATTGACTATTTGACGAAATTATCTTTAACCAGAGTCGAAGTTACCCAGGCACAAAAGACTCATTATCGTGAAAGCTTACAAAAACCTTTGGCTACTTATAACTTAACTGCATTACCATTATTATCAATCAATAGACTTGGATCTCATGCTCCAAACCCAGATGGAAACTCGTCTTTCCCAATTGAATATGCTTTGAAAATGACTTCAATTGATTGTATTGTAGCATTTTTGAGATCTTTGTCATCATGGACAGAGAAATTCAATAATTCAACAACAATGTCAAGATCAAGAGATGTTTCAATAACCAATATTCCTCAGACACCAGATATACCGGAGTCGCCAAGCTTCAATATGAATAACGCTTCTAATGCAAGTTTTGAGGAGTCTGTAGACATAGAGGATCCATCACAATTTGAAAATTCCAAATTGAAAAAGAAAGCCTTATTAGAAGGTGTAAGACAATTTAATTATAAGCCAAAGAGGGGTCTCGAGAAATTGATCAAGGATGGATTTATTCTGGACGAGTCACCGGAGAGTATTGCTGCTTTCTTATTGAAAGGTGAGTTTGGATTAAATAAGACTGTTATTGGAGAATATCTTGGTGAAGGTGATGATAAGAATATTGCTATCATGCACCTGTTTGTCGAGATGATGGATTTCACAAATATGAATTTTGTTGATGCAATGAGGGTTTTTTTGCAAAGTTTCAGATTACCTGGAGAATCACAAAAAATCGATCGTTTTATGTTGAAATTTGCGGAAAGATTTGTTGACAATAACCTGAATGTTTTTGCCAATGCTGATACTGCTTATATATTAGCATACTCTGTTATCATGTTAAACACCGATCAACATTCTCGTCAAGTTAAGAATAGAATGACAATTGATGAATTTATCAAGAATAACAGTGGTATTGATGATGGCCAAGACTTACCTCAGGATTATTTGGTCAAGATCTTTGAGGAAATTCAACAAAATGAAATCAAATTGAAAAGTGAACAACATCTGGCTTTGATCTCTGGAGATTTGAATACTCACCAGAGCAGTTCTGGTTTCTTCGGTTCCAGAGATATTAGTAAAGAACAATATATACAAGCTTCAAGAGAAATGTCAACAAAGACTGAACAATTAGTTAGAACCTTGGGTAGAATTTCCAAGTCTGACGATGCAAGTAAAGTCAGATTTTTCAGTGCTTCTCCTCATCTGGAACACGTTAAGTCAATTTTTGACACTGTGTGGATGTCTATCTTGGCTGGTTTAACTCCTCCTTTCAAAGAATATGATGATGAAGATACAAATAAAATATGTCTTGATGGTATCAAACTTTCAATTCATATTTCTTGTATGTTTGAACTTGATTATGCAAGAACTTCTTTTATTGGAGCTTTAGTTCAATTTTGTAATTTGAATAACTTGGAAGAGATGAGTTTGAAAAACATTGCAGCAATTTATGCATTATTAGAAATTGCCTCCACAGAAGGAAATGTCTTGAGAACTTCATGGAAAGAAATCTTGATTTCTATTTCACAAATCGAGAGAATTCAATTATTAGCTCAAGGTATCGATTCATTTTCCGTTCCAGATGTTGCCATTGCAAGACTTGCTAATAGGTCATCATTGGAAAGCTCTAGAACAAATGGTAGTGCTGCTTCGCAATCATTTTTCGGTTCAATCTCTGCTTCTTTATCATCTAAGAAAGCTACACCATCTCAATTAGCATTTGAACATCACCAGAATCAACAATTGAATCCAATTGTTATACCTGCTTTAACTTCAACTGATTTAGAAGTTGCCATTGATAAGATCTTTAGTGCTTCAAATAACTTGATCGGGGATGCCATTATTGATTTCGTCAAGGCTTTAACCGAAGTCTCAAGTGAAGAAATAGACAGTTCCGGCTCAAGTGAAAGTCCAAGAATGTTTTCATTACAAAAAATGGTTGATGTCTGTTATTACAACATGGACCGTATAAGAGTTCAATGGTCTGCTTTGTGGTCTATCATGGGTGATGCTTTTAACAAGTTTGGATGTCATAATAATAAAGTTGTAGTATTTTTTGCATTAGATTCATTGAGACAGTTATCTATGAGATTTTTTGAAATTGAAGAATTATCTCATTTCAAGTTTCAAAAAGAATTCTTGAAGCCTTTTTCTCATATCATCAAGCATAATGATTCCATTGAGATTAAAGAACGTGTCTTGGAATCATTGAGTTATATGATTCAAGTAAGCACACCAAAGATCAAGAGTGGTTGGATAGCAATGTTTGATGCTTTCACAATCGGTGCACAAGATTATTCTGAGAGAATTGTCACAAAAGTTATGACAATAACAAATATCATAAATAAGAACCATTTTGAAGATGTTTACCTGCAAGGTGGGTTTATCCAATTGGTTTCATGTTTTACAGAATTGGCAAAGAATCAAAAATTCCAAAAGACTTCATTACATGCGCTTTCAATTTTAAAATCATTGATCCATAAAGTTTCCAAGATGAGTTTTGGAACACCTGAAGAAAGAAAATTGACTATTGATATTGGTGATGATAAAGATGTGTTTACCAAATTATGGTTCCCGGTATTATTTGGATATCATGATGTTATAATGACAGGAGAAGACTTGGAAGTTAGATCTGAAGCTTTAAATTTCATGTTCGATTCTTTGGTTAACTACGGTGGGCATTTCGAATCTGATTTCTGGTACAAAATTTGTAATCAATTATTGTTCCCAATATTTGGAGTCTTGAGTAGAAGATGGGAAATTAACCAATTTAACAGTAATGATGATATGTCTGTATGGTTATCAACAACTTTAATCCAGGCATTGAGAAATATGATTGCATTGTTTACGCATTATTTTGATACTTTAAATAACCAGTTAGATGGCTATTTGAATTTATTAGTATCATGTATCTGTCAAGAAAATGACACCATAGCAAGAATAGGAAGATCATGTCTTCAACAATTGATCAAACAGAATATGAATAAGTTTAATGAAGAGCATTGGAATAAGATTACAGATTCATTTGAACAATTATTTGAATTGACCACTGCTAGAGAATTATTTAAAGCTGATCCATTGAATTCTTCAACAGATAAGAATGCGAATGGCAACGGTAAAGAAGTACCATATGATGATTCTGTAAATGGAGACAGTAGTTTTGATGTCAGTAATCATAAAGTTGCCTCCTCATCATCTACAAATTCACCAGTGGCAACAACAACTACATCACCAAGATTAACAAAGAGTTTAAGAGATGGTGAAAGATTACAAAAAAGTCGCGAAAAATCTGCCATTGTTGTTAAATGTGTCTTACAATTATTAATGATTGAAACTGTATCAGAATTATTTGAAGATGATATTTTTTATTCTTCAATTCCTTTACAAAATTTAACCAAAATTGCATCTTTCTTGGAAAATAGTTATAAATTTGCTAAAGAGTTCAATGATGATTACAATTTACGTGTTAGATTATGGAATGCTGGTATAATTGAAAGATTACCAAATTTATTAAAACAAGAATCATCAAGTTCTGCAGTTTATATCAGTATAATGTTCAGATTATATTGTGATCCTGAAAAAGTTGCCGTTGAAGAGAGAAATGATATTTCATCTAAATTGATCCCAATGTGTATCACCATCATTGAGAGGTATGTTGTGTTAGATGAAGTTCAACAGCAACGTAATATCACCACATGGAGACCAGTTGTTGTTGAGATTTTACAAGGTTACGATGAATTAGAAGAGAAAGACTTCATCAAAAATTGTCCTGCTATGTACGATTTAGTGTTACAAACATTAGACAAGAGCGCCCCAGTTGAATTAAGAGCAGCTATCAAGACTTTCTTATCAAGAGTCGGTGCAGTTTATCTCAAATAAATTGTCTATTCTTTTTTTATATATATATATTTCCCCTTTAACAAAAATCTAAAAAGTATACACTCATTATTATTATTATTTTATTTAGTGCTGTAATTTACACTATACATCTCCTAAATTTACCCTACAGACAAACAAACAAACAAACAAAAAACTCAGAAGAGCAAAAAAAAATTTTTCATCGTCGAATTTTTTTTCTCTCTTTCTCTTCTTGCGCAATTGAGCCAAAGGGGAAAGGGGACGGAGGGAGTAGGCCCAGCCTGCGCTGGTTATTGGGCCCAGGAAAAGGGAAAAGAAGATGAGAGAAAAAAAAAAAAAAAGTTTCAACGAAAAAAAAAAAAAAGCAGAAGGTAATTCAACAAATTCAGCATCTGAATAGGACTAACTAATTAACAACACAGTATGTCAATGAACAACAAGGTATGTAGATATTGTATGTGGGAGTCATATTCAATTTGTGAAAATTAGACAAAGAGAGGGTAAGACAAGAGTCAAGTATAAACAAAGAAGGTTGTTGCTGAAACTGGGAAAGATATTTTAACGGATGGATATGATTATTTTATCAAGAGAAATACTAACAAATAAGAGTAGAATCTTTTCGACCTTTTAGGTAACGATGTCGAAGATGACACCGTTGAATCCTTACCACCAAAGGAACTTGTCAGAAAGACCACATCATCAAAGAAGACTGATACTCCACCAGCATCAGCCAATGCTGCCAAGGCCAACAAGAACAGACCAAAAGCCACTGGTAATGAAGCTGCTATCAAGAGCAAGCCAAACAACCGTGGTACTGAAGCTCCAGTTCCAACTTCCAAGTCAACTGGAGGTGCAAAGACTGACCGTAAAAACAAGACCGGTAAGACTGATTCATCAAAGAAATTGAAAAAATCATGGGGTGATGATTCTAAAGAATTAGAAACCGAATTAGCTGCTGAAATTGATGCTAAACATGATTTAGAAGATGATAGTGAAAACTTGGTTGAACAAGCTAAGAATTTGAAATCAGTTGAAGAATATTTCCAAGAATTGAAATTACAACAAGATCAATTACAAGCTAAATCAATTAGAAAAGTTGCCAATGATGGTTCATCAGAAGTCTTGATCAAAGAAACCGAGAACTTCTACAATGCTACATCAAAGAAAAATCAAAAACAAAAACAACAAAAAGTTAAGAAATTCCTTGATGTTAATGCTATCTTTAGCGATGAAGCTCCATCATCATCATCTGCTCCAAGAGGTGGTGCTTCCCGTGGCCGTGGTGGTCAAAGAGGTGGCCGTGGTGGTAACCGTGGTGGTGCTGCTGCTGCTTCAAAGAGAGTCAGCAACAAAGCTGTCGTTGTCGATGATAACACTTTCCCATCATTATCATAAATTGTGTCATTTTCCTGTCTTCTTACACGATTGATATATAATGTTGTTGTTAACTAAATAAAATACAAAAAAATGTAAAAAAAAAAGCTTTTTAACTTTTAAATAAAATTCAATTTAAATTAGTTTTTTTGAAATTTGGATTTTTTATTGTATATATGTACAAGTAAATAAATCTATACTTTATTATTATTTCATGTAAAATCTCTAATAACACACCCCTTTTTAAACAATTAAAATAATGACACAAATAGTTTTTTAAAGAAAATATAGTTGTATATAAATCAACAAGCAGTATAAAGCAAATAAATAAATAAAAAAAAAAACAGAATTAAAGAATCTCTTCCAAAAGATCACAAAGAGAACTAAACAATAAAAAAACACACATAATCGTCACATATATAAATAATAGTAAATATCAAGAGAAAAAAAAAAAAAAAGTCATTTCACATCATAAATTCATCATTCATCTTCTTTCTTGATCATAAGTAAAGTATAAGCTGCACTCAATTTATCAGCTCCAATACTTTGCCAATCTTCTTCATCTGTATCAACAACCAGTTTCTCATTTTCATCATCATCATCATCATCTATTATTGCTTCTTCTTCCAGTACAGGTGGTGGAGATGATGAAGATAAATTTTCATCTGATGATATTTTTAAAGAAGGTGTTGGTGTTGATCTTAAAAATGATTCACTAAATGAAGATCTTGGTTTCTTTCTAATCATTATAGAATCTGGCACCAGTGCCAGATCTAATACACCTTCAATCGAGTTACCATCATATTTGGCTTCATAATAATCAAATGAATTTAATCTTGATTTTGTCTGTTGCTGTTTTGGTTTACGTATTCCATGAGATGATGACGAATTACGACGTTGTTGTGATGAAGATAATGATCTTCTTTGTTGTTGTGGTAATGAATTTAACACTCTTGATGAAAAACGAACTTCTCCTCCAGAATTTGAATTTAATTGTGAATTTGAAGTATTATCCATCTTGAATAATTCATCTTCATCATCACTTTCTTCTTCAGAAGATACTGAGCTTGAGCTTTCAATAACTGCTTCATCTAATGATGGTGGATTATATGGAACTTTCACATTATGTGGATCATTTGCAGGATTTGTTATAGATTGTCTTCTTATAGTTGGAGGCGACAGTGATAATGAATGTCTTGCAGTATGATGATGATGATTAGGAGCAGAAGCAGAAGCAGCAGTTGGAGCAGCAGAAGCTGGAGCAGGCTTATTTTTATTATAATTAATAACATCAGTGGCACCAATTTTCTTTGTAGCCCATTGACCCCATCCAACTTTTTCAAAAACACAACCAGTTTCTTCATCACCCATTTCTAAAGCCGACATGATCAATCTTCTTTGCTTCGAGAGTGATAATAAGGCGAAATCTGGAATTTGCAGTGACAAATGTTTAGTGATATGCCTAATTGGTAAAGGACCAGTTTCTATCAATAATTTTGCCAATCTATTTGGAGTTATTTGTGATGCGGCAGCGATACCTTGAGCCGATTGAGTGGAAAGTAAAGTATGATGTTGTTGCAGTTGTTGTTGTTGAGAACGTTTCAGTTTATGATGATGATTTTTATTGGTTTCTGAATCACTTTCATCTTCACTATCAACTTGTTTTGTATTGTTGAGTAATGAAATATTGTTTGTTGGGAAAGTTGTTCTTGGAATATAATGAGATGGATTATTATAGTAAGGCGGAGATGAAGAAGTGTTTGGTGATTGATGGTGAGTAGGAGAAGCCATCTGTTGTTGTTGTTGCTGCTGTTGTTGTTGTTGTTGTTGTTGTTGTAAGTGAATTTGAGTCGACATTTTTTTGTTTGGATAAAAGAAAAGAATGGAGATATTTCTCTTAAAAACTTGAGAGTCTTCTTTCTTTGGATGAAATAGATTTAAATGAGATAGGAGTGTTTCTTTGTTTCGAAATGAGTAAATTATTTGATATAACGCGTGTTCAAGTGAATTGGAAATTGAAATATTATTTATCTTTTTTTTTTTTTTTATCTTTTTTTATCTTTTTGAAATATTGTGGGAGGGGCAGCCTTTTTTACTTTTGTGTGTGTGTGTGTAAAGTGTAAGTGTGTGTGTAGAAGATTACTATTATTACTATTGTTTTATTGTTCTGTTTTGAATACTGGCTAAATTTAATGTTATTATTAATATAGTAAAGAGTATAATAGTCATTCATATAACGGAATATATGGAAGGATGGTAGAATGAATGACTCACTATATAGGGCAGGATTTAAACAAAATAAGATTCTTCGAGAAAAGCAACACTAATAAATTAGCCTGGTTAACACTTTAGTCACACACAATTCGCCTCTTTACGGATTACACTTTTGAGTAATTTATACACTACTCTGTTTTTTTAAAAAAATAATGCACTACTGTATTTATATACACTACTCTTTTTTATTTTTTTTGGTATTACAATACACTACTTATTTCAGAAGTGGAAGAAGAAAAAAATTTTCTTAATGAGTATAAAAAAAGATAAATGGTTTAAAAAAATTTCAATTATATACAAAAACTATATCCATATTGAGATAATAATATATAGTCATATATTATTCTTAATATGTATATACACCCAATACGTATGCCTTCCAAATTACCGGTTTCAAATTGTATCTTTCTTGATACAAATTGGGAAAAGTGGTCTTGGGGAAACTTTACGTTTTAAAAAAAGAGAATTTTTCATTCTCTTTAATGTTGGAAAATCAAAATTGGATTTCTCCACCCTGATTAGATCTATCGATATCTTTTTTAGGACTTTTATCAATCTCCCATATTTTCTTATAATAAAATCTCGGTTTTCTCTCTTGTAATCTATACAAATCAATGTTATGAATTATAATAAACTTAATTACAAGTTATATATTAGGTTAAAAAATTTTGTTGTTTTAAAAAAATAATAAAAGGTATAATAAAAAAGATCAGTTTCTTGAACCAACAACACCTCCAACAACAGCTGCAACAATTATAATGATGATAATAATACAAATTAATAAGCACCAACACTTCTTTCTTCTCAGTTTTTTCAAACTAATTAAACCTTTATTTGTATGACCTAAACCTTGTTCAATATCACCTTGTGCCAGTTCAACTTGTTGATGGACTTCATCAATTTGTTCATCTTGTTGAGCAACTAATTCTTCCATATCATGAAATAATTGTGTCAATTCCAGCATTGTCTTTTCCAATTTCTGTAAATCACGATGTCTTTGTTGCACTTCTTGTAATGCTGTCTTCAGTTCTCCACGTCTATTGGCATTCAATAACAGTGTCGAAAAAATTTGTTGTCCTCCAACATCATCAATTGCCTCTTTAACTTCTTCATCTGAAGCATCTGGCTTGACAATTCTATATTGTCTCTCAGCAACAATCTTATTTTGATCTCTATAATTAGCTTCTTTAATTCTATATTCTTGAATTAATTTAAGGAAATTCTGTCTTGCATTTTCAGCTTGTGCAATTTTATTTGAATCTCCAATCAGTAATTGTTGTGAATTCTTAATCTTTGATTTTAAAGATAATTGTAAAGAATTAGCTTCACTAATTAATTGATCCAATTGTTTCCTAGTGAAATTTTCTTCTTCTTCACTAATTTGACTCAATAATGATTGTTGTCTCTTTGATATAGTTTGAATAATTTGATTATAATTATCTAAATCATTATTAATATCGGATATTTGATGCATAAATTTAATAAGATCATCATCATTTTCTTGATTCTTATAATTGTTCAACTCATAATTATCTTCTTCATATGGATTCGTATTACCATACCCATACTATATATAAAAGCGGTTAGTACTTTTTGTCCTTATAAATTTTTCAATTCCAAGAAAAAACACTTGTCAAAATGTATACAAAAAACCTTCTTCAGTTCTACTCTTTTCTTTTTTTTTCTTTTCCACCCATTAATATATAAGCCACTACTTACATTATTGTTACTCATGATGCTAAGTGGATTTCTTAACAAGGTCTAATTGATAGTTTTATTTATAAAATGTATCGGGTTTCCTGATTAATTTTTTTTTTTTTTTTCCCTGGGTTGTCCACTATTTTAAGGAATTAAAAAAAAAAAACACCAATTTTTCTTTTTCTCTTAATAAAAATTCTCAAACAAGAAAAAAATTATCTGCATAAAAAAAAAAAAAAACATGGCTGTACGATGGTATAAAGTATTAGATGGGTGATGGATGATGTTTAGTTAATGTTGTAATAGTACTTTAAGACAAAGCCTTAAAAAAATGTCAAACTACGAAAAACAAAAAAAAAAATTATGACCGAGTCTCGTATGTAATATGCAATCAATCTATTTATATTTAATCTATAATCATCTTCTCAATAATGGATATTATATTTTCAACACCTATAATAACATTCTCATCAACGTCATCACTCAATTTTGCATGTGCAAAATCTATTATATTCAATGAACTTAATTTCTTTATATCTTCGTCATCTTCGTCATCATCTTCATTAATTAAATATTGGTAAACTAACTCATCTTGTAAATCTTCATCTTGCCATTTACTTATATCATTTTCAAAAATGAAAAATAAGCTACCACTGACCATACTGAATTTTGTATCTAACAAACAATTGTAAATCATTTGTAACCTAACATGCATAATTCTTAATATATCTTGTTGTATATCTGAACTAAGTTCATTATCTTGGAAAAAAATTTCAAAACCTTTGATCACATTTTCTTGATTCAATGATCTCCCAAATAATTTATTAAGGCTCAAATACTCATCATCTTTGGAAACCATCTGTTTGCAAATTATATCCTCGTGTCCAACGTCATTGTTCCTCGGTATTATCTTCATCCCACAAATCCTGAACCCCATTGAACCACTTGTCGTCTCTCGACTCACTTTGATCATCCGTTGCTTCTTATCCTCATTCAGTGTCTCATCATACAACTTGGAACCTAACTTGATATCCATTATACTTGGCTTATTGAATCCATTTAATAAATTCTCGAGTAAAATATATTTTTGATGATCTTGTTGTCCACCAGCCAGTTTCAATTTAATCTCTTCATCGATCTCCGCAGTCTCTGCCTGAGCACTGATCCCTGCCTCTAATACCCCAAAATAATTGGGCATCCAATCTTTGAAATTAGAACCAATTATATCACCTTCTTCTTGTTCTTGCATCACATTATAAAAATCAATCTCTTGTTGCTTCGTAGGCTTAGCAAACAAAGACCCGTCTTCATTACTCAACGCACCTGGATGACCCGCAGCTAAATGCTCCAGCTCTATAAATGAATTTATATCATTTATTGTCATATTATCTCATCTTTTACAAGTCAAAAAAAAAAAAAAAAATATTTCACATTTTTTTTAAATTTTTTTTCCGTGTCTTTGATATGATAAACTAAACCATATCTGACAAAGCCTCGTTGTTTCTTTCTTGAAAATAATCAGGGATGAGTTAGAGTGATCTTTATGTCTACGCAAAATTAAATATATATATATATAATTTTATTGAAGCCAATATTGACTTATAAAAAAGGAGAAAAAGGATGCAATATCTTTGATTAACTCCAAACATTTTTGAATAAATCGTCATCTAATGAATTATTCTTGTTAGTGTTGGTATTACTTGCTGTTGTCCATGGATTACTAATATTGAACAGTTGCTGTTGTTGTGGTTGTTGTGGTTGTGGTTGTGGTACAACTTGGGATTGAACAGGTCTTTGATACGTTTGTTGAGGTTGTGAATAGAAATTTGGTGTTGATGATGTTGGAGTTGAATACAAGGACAAAATTGATTTTTTCAAATCTGGTCTTGAAGATGCCTGTTGCTGCTGCTGTTGCTGCTGCTGTTGTTGTTGTTGTTGATGTTGTTGTTGTCTAGGTTTGTTATTAGAATCAGACAATAACGAGGATTGTAAATTAGGCAATGACTGAGTCAGTTGTTGTTGCTGTTGTGGGATTGTTGTTGCTGAAGATACTGACCCAACAGGTGAAGGGGTGACATTACCAAAGTCGAAATCTAATAAATTATTTTCCTGTTTCAGTGGAGCTTTCTTAGTTGTAACAGATTCCTGTGGTAAAGCTGGGACAGGTTTCTCAAATGATGAAGCAGATCCAACATTAATTGAACTTGGATCAGGAACACTACCACTTTTACACCATTTTTTCTTTTCATATTTTGTTCTAATGAAATTTTCAATTTTAGAATCATCAGGGATATAATTTTCTGGCAATTGACTTTCCCAGTACCAATTGGCTTTTGCATTACCCCAACTGACAACTGATTTGACTTGCTCATCGGTCCAAGAGTCCAAATCAACAGATTTAACCCTGGAAATATGAGTTCCCATACTACGATGTATTCCTGAACACCTGATACAGATAAAACAACCTAAATTCCATGATGCCCAACGTGGATGAGTGGCAGTCTTACAATCAGCACAGGTCTTATTCGGTGTTTCTTTTAAAAGAGCTTTTAAGATCTGTTGATTTCTCTCATTATGAGCTCTTCTTGAAGATGCACTTGAAGAAGTAGAAGAAGTGGTCCTACTTGAATGATGATGCATTTTCTTTCTTTGCCTTTCTTCGCTCCACAAACAGATCTACTGTATTCAATGAACTTTCTAAGTCTATATGATGACGATAATCAAATGCAAGATAGTATGATGATCTCTAATTTGACTGAACAGCAAAATGTTTTATTTTTCGAATATTTCTTTAATTCGCTATCAAAGTAAAAAAACAAAAAAAAAAAAAAACATCATGAAAAACAAGAAAAAAAATGGTGTAGACAGGCACTACCGATGGGAATAGTTAAAATATAATAAGACAACTTCTGAGAAAGTGTTCATGCTTTAAATAAAATAAATGACGGGTATATATATGTATAGTTATATAAATAAGTGAATAAAAAATAAAAAAAATCCCTATATCAAAAAAGCCAACATCAAATTTTGGGGATGAATTAATTAAATAAGAATATCAACAAAACAAAAACTTAATAATAAATAAGTGTGTCAAAAACAGACCAGTGGTGTATGTGTGTGTGTGTGTGTAGGAGATGAACTGAATAAGAGAAAACCTGGGAATGAGCTAGTTCTAAAAGGGAAATGACTATGGATGATGATGCTAATGACGAAACTAGTAATCCCATTTAACACTTTGTAAATATATATACAATATTAATGCAGCAATTGAAATACAAATCAAGACTGGTATTGAGAATTTCTCAATAAGTTGTTCAATTCTATGTCTGTAAATAACAGATGGTTTATCCTTGTAACCGGTTTCTTGTTGCAGTTTCAATTTCTGACGAATCTTGTGTTTATGTTTTTTCTTCCGTATATTTGTCTTTGATGAAATTGGTGATAAATCTCCACTTGGAGAAGTAGTTGATGATGAAGATGAAGATGACAATGTGATGGTGGTGGTGAAAGGTGGTTGCTTAGTGGACCTCTTGTTATTCAAATTATTGATATTACTCAAGAATTCCTTATCATTTGTTGATAATTCTCCAAGACAACATTCTTCCAACATTTGTATCGCATCTTCAGAATGACCCACATCATCAAATGACAGTGTAGCATCAATTCCAGCACAGTCAAATAAAACTTCAGCACCTCCTGGGTGATCAGCTATAAATTGAGTAACGTTATAAACCTTGTTATGGATTATCATCCATAAATCATCGGAATTAGTATGTTTAGATACTTCTTTCAAATCATATTTCGGCCCTGGATCCGTTTCTTCTGTAGTAGTTATTGTATTAGTGGAAGATGTCAATGATGGCAGCACATTGTCATCCGTGGAAGCGGGAGAAAAATGTTGTGGTGCTAGTGGTATTTTCTTTTGCTTAAATGATGCAAAAGGGTTGGGCAACATCTTTTTTTTCTCTTTCTTATGCTATTTTCAAATGAATATCCTTGTGTGGGTTCTTAACCTTTTGCTTCTTCTTCTTCTTCTTCTTCTTCCTTTGTTCGTTGCTATTATTTTTTATCCTTTTCTTCTCCTCTTTCTTTCTTTTGGCTCTTAATGATTATGCTACTATGCTATTTGAGAAAATATATATATATATATATAATGTAATTGATTTATATTATTGAATTCTTCACTTTATATATCCTATCCATTTGGTTAATGTATATTGTAATCAGATATGACTAAATGATAATGTCTAAATTTGATAGATCAACGGTAGCTGTTGTTGTACAATAGCTATTCCTTTTTTTTTTTTTTTTTTTTTTCTTTTGTGTTTAGTAGGTCTGCCAATTGGGGTTTGAACCCAAGTGTTTCCTCTCACGTGTCAATTAGACCAACTGCACTTTTCTACGTGTCAGCTTTCCTAATTGAGCTTAGCGCATTTTGTAGGCCGGTAACAGGGCCTTTGTTAAATTTTGAGCCCAACCATCACCAATGTTGATGTTGCATCGTTCTTCATAAAAGATATAGATATTGAAGATCTCAGTATATGATATAAAATAAGAGAGTATCTGACCTTGTAGATGTGATTTGTAGTTTTCCAAAGAGTATAATAACACTATATGTTATCTCTATCTAAATGGGCCAACCAGAGGGCAGAAATGGAATGAGTCATTTTTTTTTTTTTATCGTACTCTCTCTTTAAAAAAGACGCAAACAACAAAGACAAAAAAAAAAATTTTCCCTCTTTCAGGCGCAGAGTATAAGAAGAAAACTTTTTCCCAATATTTTTCATTTTCTTTTCCCTTCTTTTTTCTTTAGTAACAACAACAACAACAACAACAACTTATATATATATCAAAGATCTCAACTATTATTATTATTATTATTACTACTACTTTTTAATCAAAGCTATACTTATTATCAATTTTTTATTTTTCGTGTTTATTAAAAATATAAAAAATGTGTTGTTAAATTAATTTATCAATAAAACCCCATTAAAGTTTTTTTTTGTTAAATCCCAAAAAACAAAAAATCATTTCACAAGTTACCATTATGTTGTTGTAAAAAGAATTTTTTAAAGAAAACCAAGAACCATGTCGTTTTCTCATTTCAATTACCCCGTTAAAAATTTAAAATAGAATTATAAATCAAAATATGTCTACTGGAAGTTTATTTTTAGAGCCAATGAACAGTGAAGTTCATCAATACCAACTCTTAGGTGAGAAGGTTTTCGATAGCATGGTTGAGCCATTGCAAATGATTGAAGAACCAGTTCCATTCATCGATGACTTTGATGATTCACCAATGTTTCAAACATTGGATGTCGATGATGAATCCAGAAACTGGGTCTCATTATTCAGCGAATCTGAAATCAAATTGGAGGAACCAGATCACGATGAAATCTCATTGTTTGGTGATTCAAAAATCAAATCAGAGGAACCAGATGAAATCTCTTTGAAACGTTCATTCGATGATGTCGATTCATCTCCTGCTATTGATTTTGAACCTGAAAATTTGATGATGACTCCTACTGCTACTCCTTTGTTGGATAGAGAACCAAAACGTTCTAAGTCGTCAACTGATCACTTAGGTGTTGTTTCTTATAACAGAAAGCAACGTGCCGCACGTTTAAGTCCAATTGTCTCTGACGAATCCGATCCTGTTGCTGCTAAGAGAGCCAGAAACACAGAACTGGCTAGAAGATCAAGAGCAAGAAAGATGGAGAGAATGACTCAGTTGGAGGACAAAGTTGAAGGTTTGTTGCTGAGAAACAGTGAGTTGGAAGATGAGGTTAAGATGCTTCGTGAATTATTAAGCAAATCTCAACAGTAGGTTTTTTTCTTTATGTTATTTCGTTTTTTTATATTATGATCATTAAAATATACATTTTGTCTTTTTTACCTATTCAATTCGTAATTTATTTTTTCAAATATATTCTTGTTTTCAAATATAAGATTAACTTACATAAAACTAGTAAAAGAATTTTTTTTTTTTTATATTTAATACTATATCATAATTTTGAATCATCCTTAAATTGATCTTCAGTGACACCAACACCCATAGCAGCAGTAGAACTGACACCACCAGTGACTAATTTCAAACAATTATCAATATATTCGGCACCTGACCATTTTTGATGCTTAACAACTTCGACACCTTGATCAATTTCTGGTTGTTGAACTAATGAACCGTACAGTTTCATTCCAATCTCACTATAATTCTTACTGAAATTATCAATTGCCAATGCAGTAGTATGTAAACCGGCCAACGTAATAAATTGCCAGACATAACCCAATTTGGCCAATTTCTTGATATAAGTTTCTTGATCACTGGAAGACATTGCCAAATTCCAATTAAAACTTGGAGATAAATTATAAGCCAACCATTGTTTTGGATAAACTGACTTGACACCTTTGGCAAATTCCTCCAGCTGAGCATAATCAGGTAATTTGGATTCCATCCAAATCATATCTGCATATGGAGCATAAGCAACTCCACGGTTAACAGCACATTGAGTACCACCTTGATAGCGGTAATAACCTTCTCTAACTCTTGGTAAATCCCAATCAAAGAAAATATCTTTACCCAAGATTTGCTTTGCCAATTTCGTAGCCTCTTTATGAGAATGGCCACTAATTGGGTGAACTTTACTGGTAAAATTTTTAATCAATTGTTCCTTATTGGAATATGAACCTTTTTTAATTTCATCAATAACAGCCTCATGGAATAATTTCAAACCAGCTTTTGCAATCCATTCAGTTTCAATAGCCAGTAATTCATCGCCATAAATTCCTCTCTTTTCAGCATCATTCATGACATCAACTAATGGTTCAACATTTGGATTAGTGGCACCAATAATGAAATAATGATCACGATGATCAATAGTTGATGTTATTAAAGTGGCAGCTTCGGAATCAGTTCTTGCAACTGCAATCAAATCTGTTCCCAAGATATCAGCACTCAATCTTATAGCAATCAATCTGTTGATATGCTCTTGAATTGGAACCAACACTTTACCAGCCATGTGACCACATTTCTTGGTACCTGGAGCTTGATCTTCGATATGGATACCTGCAGCACCTCTTTCAATAAACATCTTTGTCAATTTAATAATTGCAGTGATACCACCATGACCAGTATCGGCATCGGCAATAATTGGTCTTAAGAAATCGATATGCTTATCAGATCTCTTTGATTTTGGTAATCCCAATCTTTCTTCACGTTGTTTCTTGTCGTGGAAAATTTGTGCACTAAACAAATGATCAACTTTTCTTGGTACAGTGTCCATTGGATAATCAGCTAAATCTGGACCTGGCTCATTTGATGACGAGGCAGTAGATGAACATTGCCAACCAGAGACATAAATGGTATCGAGGTATTTGGACATCTGCGTGATATGTATTGGATCCAAGGCACCAAAGGTAAATGAAGCAGTCTTATTACGATCATGTTCTTGTAATAATTTGTAAAGCTTTTTAGATAATTGATTTCCAATGTAATTTGGTTGTATTGTTCCTCTCTTAGAAGCGACATGTTCTGGCTTATAAATTCTAGTGGTCTTTGACCATCTTTCATCTTTCCACCATTCTCCGATCTCCTTGACCTGTTGTTGGAAAAGTTTTTCTTCTTCGTTAACGTTGATTTTTGAATAAGCTGTTGACATAATTGTTATACTTGATTTATTCAATAGAGAAATATTAAACTTTGAACAAACAGGATCTTGAATAGCTTTTATATAGTTTGAAAAGATCCGTTGATACGGAAGATGTTACTACTCTTAAAGTCTAATTGAAAAAAAAAAATATCATCATGACAGCTTAAAGTCTCGCATCTCCGGGTCCTCAATTCACATATTGTAAACTTAAAAAAAAAGGAGCAGATGGAAGTAAAAAAAAAAAAAATGCAACGGATTTATGGGGGGTGTCATATGCTTTAAGAAAAGAAAAGTAGTGTACTGGTGTCATAATCCGGGGTAAAGGTAAAACCAAATAACTGCGCGAGTCCCATATGCAAAACACACTGTGAATGAGGGTCTCGTGTTGCTCTAAGTGAACTCCCATCGATCCATTTGATTGAAACAAAAATATATACGTTCGTCCATAGTCAAGAAAAGTGTTACTAATCATACACAATAGTATCATGACTCATACCAGTACCTTATCTTGATCTCTAATTTTCCTGGGAAAATGGCTTGTGAACCCATTTCAGTTTACTCATGCTTTAATCCTTTACTTCATGTAAGTTAACTGAGCTTTGATATATCTATAGAAGAGTCGTGTATTCTTTCCCCAAAAAAAAAACATACAGAGTCTTTCTGGTAATCGAAGGTTATTAAAGCTGAGGGACTCATTCGCTGACTCAAAAGGCATTACTATACATTCCTTGACATAAAACGGGATATTCTGGGTCTTTTTCAACTACAATAACCATAAAGAACTAATTAACAGGCCTTCTACAGATGCTCTGATTACTTGTATCCTTAGAATGTAGCCATGTATATATCTAGCTTATCTCTAAAGTGAAGAAGAGTTTGTACATCTTAAGATGACTCAAGAAGATTTTGAGAATGCCACGCACTACTCTCTCTATGTAGCCTTAATTTCGAATGGCTCATTTTTTTTTTTTTTTTTTTTTTTGAATCACCTTAAAAAAAATAAAAAAAACAGTTAAAACAGGTTATGTTACTAATAAATATAGTTTAGCAACAAGTATAAGATGTCATCTACTGGTATAACGCATCAAATTAGATTGAAGTTGAACTTCAATGATGAAAAAGTGTGGAAAAAATTCTCTTCAAGAAGATTAGAGTTGATCGATGCTATGAAATTGAGTCAAAAAAAAGCTAGTGAACAGGATAACGAGATTTTGAACTGTTCCAAGATATTGATGAATGAATTTAATTATAATGCAGAATGTTATCTTCAAGACTTTATCAAACTTGTTAGAGTCGCCATTCAAAGTGTTAGACGAAATCGTAAGAGATCTACAAAATCCAAAAATGGTTCCCTGAAAAATGGTAATAAATTTGTTATGGTTAAGAGTCCCTACTATTCGGATGACGATTTCACAGATGTGCTCAAGACCGACGAGGCAAATGATTATTCTTACCAGACTCAGGGGAATGCTCCTACGACAAACTCTCCTGCCTCCTCAAGATTACCTATCAATTCATTATTACAACCAGTTTTACCAAGGTCTAAAAACTCTTTTACGAAATTACCTTCTTTTGCTTCATTACTAGTGGAAGATGAGTTTGGTTTACAATCTCCTCAATCACAAGAACAACTGCAACAGGAGCCACAACATTTCTTGTCAAATAAGGAATTAATTGCATTAAATAAATTGTTGTCATTGATAAAGAAGTCAAAGACTTGCAGTGATTTAGCTTTAGATTTACAAAATTCTTCAAATAATGCCACCATTTCTTCATCTTTCTATGAAAACTTGGAAATGCTTGGTTCCACTATTATATTATCAACAATTTCTTATATATTTGAGAAATTCTTCATCAATTTGAACCCTTCATCAATCAGTTATTTGAGATTGAAACTTAATAACGATTTCACTTTATCCAAAATACTCAAGAATTTGGATTTGTCTTTAAATGAATACTATTATAACGATTTCATTGCTGCACAAACTTTTAAAAGACTTATAGGATGTTGTATCAAGGATTTTGGTTTCGACACAGTGATATCCCCATTAACTGATATTATTCATGAAATTATACTACGTGATTATCCATTAATCTCGAAAAACTCATCTATCTTGAACAACAAAAAACAACAACAAGCACCATCTCCAACTTTGTCCAATGCTCCATTGACAATTCCATCACCTACTGCATCTGTAATTACAACAGCATCAATGTCTCATCAGCCGCATAGATTCAAAGAAAGACGATATAGTAATGAATTAATTTCAGTGGAGTTGAAATTCAATTCAACTTATTTGAATTTCAAATTTAACCCAAAAACTTCATCAAAACCAACTTTTTTAGAATTACTTGAAAATAGTAAAGATGCATTTAATATTCCAACAACAAAATATGTTTTTTTGAAAAATTTGAAAAATTTGGAATTAATCAAAAATGATGATGATGTCTTGAAAATCTTCAATAATTGTCTTGATGGTATCATCAAAATTGGTATCTTCGTTACAGGTTCATCTCCAGCTCCACAACTCCCACCACCACCACCACCATCATCTTCACATCAGCTGGTCACTATCCCAGTACTGCCAATAACTCAGGCTCTGCTTCAACAAGTTCCACAACAACCTCAACCGCAAAAGAGAGAATCCTTATTGGATACATTGAGTAATGCTGCAGAAATCGTAGAATCCAGAAGCAAAGAGAACAGTGAACCGGAAATTAGTGCTCTCCCCGAGCCTTCTTCCCCGAAACCAAGAGAGTCTTCAGTCATCAATGACATTAAGACTACAACCACTAATGATTCGAAAATTGTCTTCCAACCATTATTATGATTTTATTTTATTTTTTTGTTTTATTACTTTTTTGATTTATTTATTTAGTTATTTATTTATTTTTGTCCTTGCACATAAAGGATTCCGGAGTTGTATATATTTTTTGATACCTTATTCACTTGGCTTTTAATTGATTGAATTTGTAGATAAATAAATAAATCTCACTGAACAAGGGATACTGTGTCGTGCGTGGTGACACCAAAACGTGAAAATTAGTAAAACGTATAAAAATAAAAAAAAAACCACACATAAAAAAAATGAACAACTTTTTGAATCAACACCTAAGAGCAGTCATAAAAATATAGACACATCATAAATCACACATCTTTATATCGCAATGGCCAGTTATTCGTCTCAAACAGTAGCACAATTAAAGGAATTGTTAAAAGCCAAAGGGTTATCCACTGCTGGTGTCAAATCAGACTTAGTTGCCAGACTTGAAGATTCAGATTCAACAACAACAGCAACACTGGAAGAACCAAGTGAGCCACAAGTTGCTGAGCCACTGCCAGAAGAATCTAAACCAGAAGCTGTTCTGGAACCACTGCCAGTGGAATCTACAACTACAACAGAACCTGTCACTACACAAGAAACAGAACCAAAAGAACCTGCCAAACCTGAATTATCACCAGAAGAGAAAAAACAAGCAGCAGTTGAATTGTTGACCTCCAAGATTAAGAGAGCTCAAAAATTCGGTGATGAACTGAGTGCTAAACTGTACGAACAAGAATTGAAGAGAATTGAGAAATTTGGATTGAATTTATCAAGTGATACAGCTTTTGAATTAGGGTTTGGTGTCAAGGATAAAAATTTCATATACAAGAAACATGGTGGTAAAGGTAAGAAGTTCAGAGGTGGTAAATTCAAAGGAAGAAGACATTGAAGTTGTCTATCTACTTGATTTTGTTTACTCAAATTTTTAGATTATAAAAAAAAAAAAAAAAAAAGAATGAAAAAGAGTAGTTGTAAATTTTAAGAATTGTGTATTATTATATTATAATTGTTTATTTGAATTGTCTTATGTATTGCCTAATTATTTATTCGGAAAATTTGCAAGTATAAAGGGAGTAACAAGATCTACTTCATAAGGAAGCCCATTTAGTATGCAATTTAATTCTATTGTTATCGTAATATTGTAAATCCAGGTCTGTGAAAACAGGGAATTGTCTGCCTTTTGTATCTTTAAACTCGTAACCACCACCTAACTCTACTAATTTATCAAAATAATCAGTTGGAGGATCCAAACCCGTGTTATGGTAATCTCTTGGGGTTCTCTCCAGTAAACGTGTATCTCTCCAATTCAATTGTTCTTGTAAGCTCGGTAAACTAATTTTACCAGCATAGAAACGGCTTATCAAAATTGCCTGATACTCAAAAACTCTGAAAGTGATACCGTTGATTGGAATACCGATGAAGGTAAGTAAAGGTTGATCCAAGTGGAAAGTATGTTGGTAAATATTAGGGATAATGGAATTAGAAGTGATATTTGGATCCAATTTTTGCAAAAAAGGGTAAGAAAATTGGTATCCAGTTGCATAAATTATCTTATCAGGATTTGTCAATTTTGTTCCATTTTGGAAATGAACAATCACATCTTCGGATTCAGTTATTTCGTATTTGGTAATCATTGGCTTTCTTGTAGTTTCTGCAATATGGTTATCACCACTCTCATCTAATTCTTTTATCGACCAAACTAAATCTTTGCAACCAATTTTTTTCAACTCGCGAACTGTATCTACTGCACTAGCTCTACCTCCAATAACGATAACTTTGGAACCTTTGTACTGTTCAGTCTTGTTGAAACCTTTGACATGAATAATCTTTCCGGGAAATTTGTTGAAAACTTCATGGATCCCAGGAACATTAGGAATAAATGGAACATGGTAGTGACCCGTTGATATAATAACTGCATCAAATTTGGCAATGGACCATTCATCTACGTCGTCAAGCTCTTGTCTTACAACAAGTTCAAAATTATTATCTTCATCTTTAGTAATTTCCTCAATTGTTGATTTGAGTTTCAAAGTAACTTTGGTATTTGATAAATTTTTCTCAAAATATTCATTAATGTATTGATTAATTGAATTCATTGTGGTCAATTCATCTTGATCTGGTTTATCTAAATATGGAAATTTCTTGTTATCACTAAACGTCATAATTCTTTCCGGAATATTAGTACGCAAACTATCATAAATCGCTGGACTCTTTTCGTACCTTTCCTGAGAATTCTTGACTAATTGTAATTTCGACTCTGAAGATTTCAATTTCTCAGGAACTGGTAATGCTGGATCCAAATCTTTTTCACTTGATCCAGGTGTTAATGTTGTCTCTCCATAGTCATCATCTTTTGCCCAGATACCACCTAACTTATCACGCCTTTCAAACACGGTGATCTTTTCAAATACGCCTTCTTTTAATAATACATCTAACGCAATGGCCCCAGATGCTCCACCTCCAATAATAGCGACTGATTTTACTTCTTTCCCTGGTTTGACAGTATTTGAAAAAGTATCTTTAACTGCCATTTTGTTTAAACTTGTTTGAAAAATTTCCTTTTTGTCATCAATTAGATGATTATAGGACACATTTATAAGGGCCACTCATTGTCTTTTGAAATGAGTGATATTGTCGCATTGTGGTTCTGTGGAGATTCATTACTCCTTCAGCTGTGGCTTTTTTTTTTTAGCTGTTTTTTTTTTTTTTTCTTTAACTATCAAAAATACAGTATGTCTCTGTGCATTAACTCTCTAATAATTGTGGTCCAGTAGTCTGGATAACTGCAGATTTTATTTCCATGCTCTATAGATTCGTGGAAGAATTTTGAATCATGCCATTTGCTTTTTGATAGTAAGCTTATATTTTTCAAAGATCTTCTTTTTCTTGTACAAAATATATCACATATAATTTAGTTTATAGTCGTAGTGAAATCGAATTATTCACCAAGCACCCATTTATCTTTCTAAAATCAGGCATAAACACAGTACTTCCTGTAATTGAAAGTTTCAGTGAGATACAGACAAAATGAAAGTAAAATCTTCCTTCGTTAAAAACATGCTTTTGCAGGCCTTAAAATTTAAATAAATTTGAAAATAAAGAACCACCCTTTTTCAGAACAACCAAATCACGATATTCATCTGCATAAAGTCCATTAATTCATAAAGTTCATCAAATACAGTTATGCAGGGTGTAGAGGGCCATCGAGAAGAAATTTCAAAGAGAAAAGGGCCATATTCATAAAAGTTTTTTTTTTTACAAGTTTAAGAGTTTTTTCAACTGTAAACTCTAATATTGAGCCCTCTAACCTTTGCTTATACCTTGGAAACTCTGCTTTTCACTTTTAAAGCAAAAAAATTGAAAATTTTCCAGGGTATGTTTTAAAACTTTACAAAATTACTATATAGAAGCATGGATAGTGTAGTGGTTAGCATGCTAGCCTTCCAAGCTGGCGACCGGGGTTCGAATCCCCGTCCTTGCATGCTTTATTTTTTTGAACGTTGTGAGAGTTTTATTTTTGCGGAGATTAAGCCATTGATTATGGTATAACTCAGATATCCATGAAAGATTGTTTTGCAGCCACTTCGACTTTGATTCAGCTTGATGAGAGTATGAAAATGTAGAAGTCTGAGCTTAAAAAAAGATTTTTTTTTTTTATGTCTTCACGATGTATACATTTTCAGAAAAGAAAACAAGACATGAAAAATCACATTGTGATTAAAATGCTGTAGACCATTTCCCTTTGAAATCCTCTAGATCAAGGTGGCAGTAAGCTAAAAATCTTCTTGTTGAGTTCTGGAAATAATATTACCTTTTTAGCATGGTGGTAAATCGTTCTCATAAAAGTTAACTGGCAATCACCATTAAATGGTCAATAATCACAGAGTCTTCAGTAATCAGACAAGTATATGGACTACAAGACAGTGTTAATCAATGTATTAATACACTATAGAATAGTACTCTTATGCATAACTTCACAATAGGACTCACTTAAGAACTTTTGAATTAGTATCCCCTTTATACTTCTCTTTGATATTTTGACTTTTCCCTTTGATCAAAACATTGTGTTGAGCAAAAATAAAGCCATTGAGTCTCTGAGTCACTGATATCAACACTTGCAGTTACCCTTTCAACAAATGATCTATCTTTGGAACATTTATTAGATCTTTCTGGGGTTTGCCCTTTTCTTTATATTCTTTTGTGCCCTTTTTGATTTCCTAAATAGGAAATTTTATTTCAAATTTTGCTGGTACAAGAGTCAGTTTTTTTCTTAACAAAGTGTACTAAACGCATGGATAGTGTAGTGGTTAGCATGCTAGCCTTCCAAGCTGGCGACCGGGGTTCGAATCCCCGTCCTTGCAAACTATTTTTTTCGCTCCAAGTTTACATTCATCATTTTGTTGAGACAATTTCTAACGAGAACTTAGTTTCCCCAGATCAAGGTTTGTTGATTATATAAAGTCCATCTAATTTTTTTTTTATTATTGGAAAATATTTCTGGTGGAAGTTATAAAAATTTTATTGGTATAAGTTGAAGTGCTAATTTCGAGAAGTTCTATTTCTTGGAAGGGAAGTTTCGCCTTCGAGCAAAGAGAGTTGGAATTAAATGGTCATTCTTTTTTCTCTCAAAGTAAGATGAAGTCCTTTATCTAGACCTATGGAAATTTGGAACCTGTAATCTCATCTTTCAAGATCTCAAGCTCTTTTGTCCTTTGCAACCTTATTTTCAAACAACGTGGAACAGAGGTGCAAAATTTCCAAGTCTCTCCAAGTTGAGAAGTAATCAATGTTCTGATCCATAAAATCAACTATGTAAATTTTGGAGACCTTACTATCGTGTTTTTAAATACTCGTGTTATGATTATATACTTTAAAAGGTATTAATTTTTTTAATCAGGTATCGAGGCAACTTTTAATGTTTCAACTGTCTCACTATAGATAAATTTAAAAGATTTCTTAGTACAAGAACTTCTAAGTGTACCTCATGTTTTCTCAAAATACAGGCTAGATGATAGATTTGAGACACCAGTCGGACATTGATGTGCTACTGTACATATGCTTATATGGTTCGGAAATGGAAATTAAAGGGATGAAAACGATGTCTTTTTTCGTAACAAAAACGAGACAATGTTTTGGGGTCTTGAAATGGAACTAACAACAAACAATAAATATATATATATATTATTATCGTTCTCAATCGATTTAAAAGAACAACAGTTGACTGCTATTTATACTATTTTTTTTTGTTTTGACATTTTGGAGATCCAAAAGTATTACGGGTTAAATTCGAAGCACAATAAAAAATAATAATAAATGATGGAAAAAAAACAAAAAAAATAAAAAACAAGGGAGGTATGTGCAGCAAGAAGGGTTGAAATTTCTTTCGTTGATAAGGTGAAGAAGCAATGTGAAGAGGAAAGATCAGCAGATATAAGAGTAAACTCATTTTGCATCAGAGGAGGAGGAGTGTTGCATTATTAATATATTGAAAATCATATTATAAATATTATTGTTTCGGAAATCAAAAGCAGATCAGTACATAACAACAACAAAATTTAAGCTTATAATTGTAGAATATACTATTGTATCCAACCTTAATGACAACGTACGAAAAAGCCACGAGAGAATATTTGTATTAAAATGATCAGTATTGGCAATAATTGTTGTCATGACTACTATGGAGGAAGATGATCTTGTCTGTCAAACTTCTTATGAGCAGATAGATCTCTTTTTATGCCTTGTGAAGAAGAAGCAGGAGAAGGTGATGATGATCTCAATAGTTCATCCCTTGTTTATTATTAACCCTGATGTCATTTCCTCGTAACTGATCATTCTCCATTTCTCAAACAATTTCCATATATATAAGACTCTTCAAATTTTTCATTCATGTTTGATACATTGGCAAAACTTTTCCCAATCTGCTAATTTCACCTTATAGCTGCGTTCATATATATATTATTCTCTATTTAGCTCTACAACATTTGCCATAATAGAAAGTAAATATATCATCATCATCATCATCATACTTGAGCTATTTTTAGGATACCTTGCTACTATAATAGAGAATAAAACCAAGAATAGATAAAGAAAAAAAAGATTTTCCTAAATCAAAAATAAAATAAAAAAAATAAACCCAAACAAAAACAAACAAACAAAAACCCAATTTGATTTGAACCCAACCAACCCATACTTCTTCATCGTCATCATCTCATTTCCATCAGATAGATAGAATGAGCTCAACCACCCAGCATGTTTCGACAGCACAGAATCACAAGTTCCACACTTCCACCTCCACCACCACCACCACAGCTACTGCAACTCCAAAATCACCCACCTCTAAAGTGGAGCATCATCACCAAGAACGAGAAGAAGTAGAAGTGCACGATGAAGATGAAGAAATAGGAGAGCTGGAACTCGACAATCCTTCAGTCTACTCTCATTATAGTTATCAATATCCTTATGGTTATCCAATTCAGCCTACGGTATCCCCTCAAACACAGCAGCTTCAACAGGAGGCAATATATTCAATTAATGTTTATAACTTATCAAAATCGATATCTACAAAACAATTGAGCGATTTCATCGTACCAATAATTGGTGGTGAATATTACAGATCTTCAATTAATCATATTCAATTTTTTAAACAACAACTGGATGATTTGAAAAGTGCCGTTGTCAAGATCTTAGGATACGAAGTTGCAGTAAGATTGAACAATGCTTTGAACGGTCATGAATTCGAAGGCAATATCTTATCATCAAGTTTCGGCCCCACTTTGAACGCGTCTCCTCAACACCCACTGCAAATTAGTCGACCTCCTCCTCCATCTCTGCAACAACAACCATCTTTGCAATTTTACCCAATTCAGACAACGACAAGTCCACATCACAGATCGTATTCGTCTTCAACTTCAACTGGTTTAGGTTCTCCTCCAGCTTTGGCTTTCCCAATTCCTTTGCTCACTCCTCAGTTCGAAGAACTGATAGATGATGGTGACAGTCTGGATATGACTCCCTCACCGACTGATTATGGACTTCCTTATCCACCAGTATCATCATCATCTCAACACCAGGATCCAACAGGCTTGCAGTACAATCCGTATCAATTTCAATATTTTCAACCTAATTATAGCAGATTTGGATTCCAATACACATCTCCTCCAATACAATCACCACCTTCAAATCCAGTTGTGATGTCACCCCCTACAAGACATTCAAGAACTATGTCCTCAATTCCATCTTCTGTTGCCACAACTTTTGCTCCTCCTATGCAACAACAATACATGAGCTCTCCACCACACTTACCTGCTCCAATGGTTCAAAGTGTATCTGCAAGTCCACCACATACGGCATATATGCAACTGCCAGCTCCACCTCTACCACCAGCACCGCAACAACAGCCATTTTATGTTCCTCAGTATCAGGGGGCCCAATCAATGCACATGAGAGGTGGTCATACTAGAACTAGGTCTTTACCTGTTAATCCTTATGTACACCCTTGGCTACTTGCAAATAGATTTCAACATCTGTTCCCTCAACAGCAACGTCAACAACAACAAAATAGATATCGCCACCATAATAGAACAAGAGCAGCTAATAAGTATGCTCCTATTTTAGACGTCAGTGATGATGATGACGATGATGATGATAATTTGCTATTAGATGATTCAAATCATACAGAGTTTTCTGAAAATGAGCATGTGGATAGATGCAGATTATTTATTGGCAATATACCATTTTCCACTCATTGGCAAGAGCTCAGGGAATTTATTTCACAAAATGTTTCAGGCTTGACAAGAGTAGAAATTCCACAACAATTGAACGGTGTTAGCAAAGGATTTGCAATTGTATTTTTCAACGATGCCAGTAAAGCTTTAGAATGCATTAAATTATTGGATGGAAAACAATTTCAAGGAAGAGAATTAACAGTAAGATACGACAGACACTTGAAGTACATCCGCAAATACAATAATATCCATGCAATGATCAAGAATGGTATTGCACCTAACATGTCATCATCTTCAATCAATAATATAGATCCAATCAAGGAAACAGCAGAACCATCCGACAGGACACTAATTTCCAACACTACAACTTTGGAGACACATGAAAAAGCCGATCATCATACCAATAAGCAGGAAGATGAAGTTGCCAGGGAGTTGATGAGTAGTTTAAGAATCAAGTGATTTTTTTTAAACCAAACCAAAATTTGAAAAGAGAATTCCCCCATCATAATACAATCATTAATCATAATAATAATAACTAAAAGAATCATCATAATTCCCTTAAAAAAAGACTTTTACTCACGAAAACAAACAGAGTTTTAATGCATGTTTCAACATAATTTTATCCTAATAACAAGCTTTCATCATTTCAATTTTTAGTCAATTTAATTTTTCAGCATGGTCTACTTATATTGAACAGTCATTTTTTTTTAATTTTTTAATTTTTTAATCTGCCTCAAACTAAATTTGCTTTCACAACCACATATTGTTTAGAATGAATTTCCAGTTGGCATGAAATACATTCGTTTCTGAATTTTTACTGATTTTATGCTTAAATCATTCGTTTACTTGATTTTTTTTTTCATCTTCCAAACAATTTCACCTAACATACTTTATTTCTTCTTTTTTATATTTTGTCGATCTTGTATTCGACTATCATTATTGTCTCATATCAAATCGATCTTAATTCATTTACTTCTTTTTATCACGATCTTTCACAAAGAAAAAAAGAAAAAAAACAATGTATTGGTGTCCTTTTATACTATGTACCTTGATCTACATTTTCTTCATCATCACCATTTTTATCCATTTCTTCATCACTTGCACCTTTTTGTAAAAGTCTCAGATCTTCACCTTTGTTGTACAAAGAATCTTCATCATCATTGATACTTTCCATCTTATTATAATCTTCATCGTTGAATGCCTTTTCCCGTTGTCTAAATTCTTTGAACTTTGACAAATCTTGTAAATTTGAATCCGATGGTAATAATTCAATTAAACTCTCCATACAATTTGCATCCGACATAAAAGTTTCATCTTCTTCAATGTTACAAAAACAATTCCACGACAAGTACTGTGCATCATAAAGTGAACACATTCGATATTCATCATTACGATGATTAATGTTGAAAAATTTGACATCATTCTTCGAGAGGAATAGAAATGATGCAACAGAGTGAATGTGAGAATCAGTCCATCTTTCATAGAACCAACCATTCAATGAATCCATATATTGAAATAATTTGTGATATGCTTCACTTCTTAAGAAATCCAAGTCTATAATCTCCAAGATGTTCGACAAGTAACATCCATTATAACTACCATCTTCATTCAAGAAAAAACTCTTCAAATTGTCCTTTGACACCAAATCTTCATTCTCTTTAATAAAACCTTCCACAGCAGATTCCCAAATAGTCTCCACCAGTTTCATAATTTCTTTTCTGACTCCAACAAATCCATATCTTTTTTTCTCTTCTGTCATAGCTTTGAAAAAATCCTCCTTCACATCACACTTGAATTCGACACCAGGGTCAATCCTCATATAATATTTGTATCGCAACATAGGCTCACTATCTTGGAAAAATCCCAGCTGATACCTTGCTTTAAACCTTAAAATATCCAGTATTCCTGTCGTGATCTTGTGCAATCTAGCCTTTCGTCTCAGTTTTGCAGCTCTATTTCTATCAATTTTTCCCGGGAACCCCCATTCTTGTTGAGGCACTTGATAAAATAATGAATTCCCTGAAACTGAGTTAGCTAAAAGTTTTCGAGATACCGTATTGATTCTCTTATACGATACAAATACCCAATCGTAATGGAATTGATGATTAAACCTATTTTCAATCGATTGTACAGAAGATAACAAATCACTTACTTGATTCGTCTTAATAATAGAGTAAAAAGTAGCATTAGCTTTTTCATATTTCGGTGTGAAAACTATATTGCTGTGCTCTTTATCTAGTTTGAAGATCTCTTTGAGATCAATATTTTGTATGTGTGATCCATCTTTATTGGAGTTTATTTGCTTATATTCAATGAAATCATCGTCTTTGAAGACTTCTTTAATAACGGCCCACTTCTCTCCTATGCTCTGCCGTGTAAAATATATAACTATACTTAAAATAACCACTAGGATTATGAAGTGATTTCTTCTGCTTCGCCTTATCATGACCATTTTTGTTTGATCTTTTGATTGAAATCGCGAGGATAATTTTTTTTTCTTTTGCATTTTTTTTTCTATTCAGGTACCTAAAATTTTATTTTACTATCAAAAATTGAGACACAACACCGTCATAAGAAACATAAATAAGCCAATTATATATATATAAACCTAAAGTACAAGACCTTTAAAAACCCCAAAGAAAGGAATAAATCCTACTCATTCAACAACATATTAATAGATTCTTTGTTATCATGAAAAACAGCAACACCATTAGCCCTTCCAAAATCAATCTTTGCAAGGTCTTGATCGTCATTTTTGAAGAACCAGTCATTCAAATCTTCTGAAGCCTTATTGTAAAACTCAGATTTCCTGTTTTTGTAAAAAAACTCATATGGTAGAGTATAATCAAGCTCTAAGTTAAAATCACTTTTACCAATTTTATCTTTTGGAGCCTCAGATACTTGGCGAACTAAAGGTGAACCATCCTTGATAAGGTAGTTTGGTAACAAGTTCACTGGAATAGCAGATTTTGGCATGATATACGATGTGTTACAAGTTCCCTTCGTGTCAATGACTTTCAAATTATTTTTATTATCAAATGCCAATATTTTATTTTGGTCAACTAATTTCAATTTCTTTAACCCAAAAGATGAAAATGTCCAGCTATCACTTTCATCATATTCGTTTAAAAAATTGTTTTGGAACCAGTGGAGACTTCCACTGAGTTTACTCAAGACACCAATGTATTTATTTTGGCTGTACCAAATAATTTGATTAACGACACCTGGTGTCTTACCTCTTTTGAATTTTTCAATTAATGAGATCTCTTTTGTGTATTTTGTAAAATCCCAAATGAAAATATCATCACCTCTCAATGTAACAGTGGTTAACAAGAGATCATAAGGTGACAACGAAACTGTGGAACAACCCCCTGGAGGGGAGAAACAAAAGAGTGGTTTTCTCGTCTTCAATGAGACTAAAACTAATATCTGTTTAGAAGAAGTCTCATTCAAAGCATTCAAAATCTTGGTAATTGTGTCCCTCAAATTTCTAGATTTAGAGACGTCATCATTGCTCAGATTCATATATTTTTTCAATTTGGAATGTGAAATTTCAGCAATTTTGAAAACCCCATCTATAGCTGTGCTTGAAAGGTTTTTCAAGACACGATTCAACAATGGGCCAGGCTTGGGTAAATTCAACTGTGTGATATTTAAACTTTCGCCACTTGAGTCCAGTAATATCTTTTGATAAAGTGGATCTTGAACACTAGGATTATAAATGAGCCAATCACCTTGGACATCACATACAGGAGAACCATTGATAATCTTGCAAAAAACCTCCAAATCACTCACTGGTGAGCAGTCATTTTTATTGAACATGGATATGGAACCTTCTGAAGTTACCAAGACAAAGTGTTTGGATAATACTTTGCAATGATATGGGGCGGAACCAATTGTTGAAGGTAACAATACAAGATTAGCCCTTTTCTCCTTTAATTTTTGTTCGACTTCAATAATTTGGAAAAAGTAGTCATTTGCAACTTCGAAGCCAACAAGTATCTTATATTTGTTTTGAGATCTGTTACAACTCAAAGGTGAAACCAATTTTATGGATCCTTTTATCTTATCAGTACGTGATATTAAGAACAACGTGTCTCCATTAGAGTTACCCAGAACGTGATCATCAGTTGGAGAAGGAGTCCAGTCCCAGATTTCAACAGTATCCTCGTAAGCTAAGATGATTTCGCCATTTTCACCAAACTCTTTAATAGGGTATATTTCAGTTGCCAGCAGTACTTGCTCTCCAGTTTGATGCTCATCAGTTACACCATTAGAATCTTGATATGATAATCCATTTGAGGCAATCGATGAAGCAGCTATAACTGCTGATTCAGTAGCTTTTGATTTAACTTTTGTCCACAAGTCATCTCCCTTTGTTGCTTTGACATTAGGTATAGTACTGATAAACAACTGCAGTTAGTATTTAAACAAAAAGTACAGATCTAAAAAAACATAATAACAAACTCACGTCTTAGTAATTCGGGTATTGAAACCGGATGGCATATCTCAACAAATAATTTGAACGTTGGCTCTTGATTACTTCAATTCAATTAGAGATTGAATTGAATGTTTACCAAGGAGATGATGATTATTTATTTTTATTTTTTTCCTTCTCCATATTTTTTTTCTTATCTTTCTTGAAATCCGAGAGAAGAAATTGTAAGGTTTACAGTAAGATAGGTGAAGAATCTTGTGTTTATTGGTATTTATAACCAAGTTTCTTTTAAATCATTATGTCATTTATTCGTAAATGATATATACTAAATTTTTTTGAAGCACACAGTAGCATTTGTTCCTCCAAATCCAAAACTATTGCTCATGACTACATTCAATTCTTTTTGTTGTGCTGTATTAGCAACATAATTAAATGTCTTAAACTGCAGCTCATCATCGACTTCAGTACCACCTAAATGATGTAAGTTCAAAGTTGGAGGAATTATGTTATGATACATAGCTAACACACTGAATATACTTTCAACGGCACCTGCTGCACCGAGCAAATGCCCAATAGCTGATTTCGAAGAAGATATGGCCAAGTTCTTGTTAGTGGAGCTGAAAATAGTATTTATCGCACAATTCTCTGCTGCATCTCCTAACAAGGTAGATGTTGCATGTGCATTGATATAATCAACTTGTTCCGGTTTGAGGTTCGCAGTTTTCAAAGCTAGTTCCATTGATCTTCTAGCTCCATCACCATCAGATGGAGGTGAAGTTATGTGATTTGCGTCTCCACTTAAACCATAACCACAAACTTCTCCGTAAAATTTTGTAACTCCTCTTGCTAACAGATGCTCTAATTCTTCTAAAACAAGAACACCGGAACCTTCACCGAGAACAAACCCATTTCTGTTTTTATCAAATGGTCTTGATGCACTCTTAGGATCGTCGTTATAAGAAGTGACAACGGATTTTGCTCTGGCAAAACCAGCTAATGATAAGGGATGAATCAGGGCCTCTGTGGCTCCAGCAATCATCACATCACAGTACCCACTTTGAATAAATCTCATCGAGTCCCCGATAGCATGAGCACCAGTGGCACATGCAGTAGCCACTGAGTGTAATGGTCCTTTCAATCCGTACTTGATAGAAACGTGACCACTGGCCATGTTGGACAACAATCTTGGAACAAACAATGGTTGAACTCTTCTATAACCTTTTTCATGTAAGTTTACAGAATTCAGATATGCATCTTCAATGCTACCGATTCCGCTCCCAATACAAGCTCCGGTGTTTATTTGATCATTATAAGTCTCAGGGAACCAATTGGCATCGGTGAGGGCTTCTTTGGCAGCACAAAGAGCATACTGAGCAAACTTTGGTATTTTCCTAATTTCACCTTGCAGCATGAAGTTTAATGGATTGAAGTAATCCTGTTCTTCTAAAGTTAACTCATTGACATTGGCAATTGTGGGTTCCGGAACTTTCCCAACCACTTGCGATGGTATCTCTTTATATTGTTCATGATCTGGAAGCAAAGAAGTCGATATTAACCCTGATTTGCTCTTGATCAAATTATTCCATGACAGTCTGACACTGGCACCCAATGGAGTGACCAGTCCGAGCCCCGTGATAACAACTCTTCTTTGCATTTAAAAAGTCTAACTACCACTTCTCTAGTCAAAAAGTTTCATGTTCAGGAAAAAAAAAAAAAATCAAAAAGTTCTGAAAAACCCATCATCAGAGAGCAAAAAGAAGCAGAATTAAAATTTCCTGAGAAACCTTAGCAGCCATTCTTATATAAATGTAACGATTCTTCCACAAGTATCTCTTGAATCATTCAGGCTGTCTTCCCAACCACTTTCTGAATCAATAATGAAGTCAAACACATTTCTTAAATAACCTCTTTTATATTCTAACTGGCACCAAATAGGGGCTATATTGAACCTAAAAAAATTTTTTTTAATGTGAAAAAAAAAAAAAAAAAAATTTCAATCTAGTATTGTACTACCGATCACTCTATATATTCATATACCAAGATGGCTGGATCTCAGTTGAAGCTGTTAAAGGCTTCTTTAAAAGCAGCTGGTCTTACAGGTCAGACTAATGTTAAAAAGAAGGGTAAAAAATCTAAAACTCCATCGGAAACCAGAAGAGATGACAAGCAAAAAGTGATAGAACAAATCAGAGAAGAGTTCAATCCTTTTGAGTTGAAGATGAACAGAGTTAAGAGAGACATAAACGAGACAAGAAAGACGAACCAGGTTGTTGGAAAGCCTGGAATCTCTAAGCAAATTGGAGAAGAGCAAAGAAGAAAGCTGTACGAGGAGAACAAGAAAATGAAAAATAAAGTTGGAGGAGTTGTTGATCGTAGATTTGGTGAGAATAATCCACATTTGAACCCAGAAGAAAAAATGTTGGAACGTTTCACCAGAGAAAGACAGTTATCTTCAAAGAAAGGATCTTTGTTCAATTTAGATGACGAAGAATCAGACGATGGAGGTATGGAATTAACTCATTACGGTCAAACGTTATCTCTTGGAGATGACTTCGATGATGGTGATTTGAAACATGATTTATCTGATTCAGAGGAAGAGCAACCACTGAGGAAAAAAACAAAGGCTGAGGTGATGAAAGAAGTGATCGCCAAGTCCAAATTTTACAAGCACCAACGTCAGAAGGAACAACAACAAAATGAAAATGAAATTCATGAATTGGATGAGGAATTTGATGATATTATGCAAGAATTGCAATCTATTAAACAACCAAAACAAAACACCATTGTTCCAAAGTCGCAAACTGATTTGGTATACGATGCTAAAATAAAGGAATTCGCATTCGATAGAAGATCAGTGCCAGCTGACAGAACAAAAACTACAGAAGAATTAGAGACAGAAAGAAATGAAAAAATGAAGAAATTAGAACTGGACAGATTAAGAAGAATGCAAGGTCTCGATTCAGAAGAGAATAAGGCAACAACTGCAGATGATTTGGATGATGATTTTTGGGCTAACGAGAGTGATAATGAAGCAGAAGGTTTTGCTATCAAAGAAAGTGATGCTGAAGAAGAGGGCGAATCAAATTCACAGTCAGAATCCGATGATGGACTGAAAAGAGAAACCAGATCAAGACCTACAGAAAATATAATCAAGATTGGTGGAAAAGTGATAAAAACCAAATCCACCAAGATCGATCATGTTCCATGTCCTGAGACACAAGAGGAATTTTCTGATTTGTTAGCAAAATATTCTTTCAAGGAAACAAATCAAGTCGTCAGTAAGATTCTTGAGACATATCAACCTAGACTTGCCCTGGGTAATAAGGAAAAATTGGCCCAATTTAGTGGCGTCTTATTAAATCATATATTATATTTATCCGAGACTCAAGATAAATATGTTAAGGAAGAATTTGTTGTTGTAATTGAGAAATTGATTTCTCAATTAAGAATTATGGCTGAGAAATATAATGAAACATTATATGAGACTTTTAAGGCTAAGGTAATGTCTATCCAGGATGAAATCAATGAATCAATGACTCATGAGCCAAAAGTCTCTGATTTGGTTTTCTTCTCGATTGTTGGAAAATTCTATTCCACTTCAGATTTATACCACTTGATAGTGACACCAAGTTTGATATTGATTACCGAATCTTTAGAGATTTTAAGAATCCAAGATAATTTCAAAAATTTGATCAAAGGTGTATTTTTAGCTGAGTTGTTATTCAGATACCAACGTTTATCGAAGAGATACATCCCCGAATTGGTGCTGTTCATAGAAAAGGCTTTCTTATGCTTGCTTCCAGATGTAAACAAAATAGATGCCACCAAATTATCAACTTTGAGTTCAAAATCCAAATCCAAATTCAGCTTGGACCCAAAAGATAAAATAATAACTGCTGGTGGGAGCAAGCTAGAGCTTTCAGCTTTAAACGGTGATGTTGAACCATCATTAGAATTGAAATCAAAAATGATTTTGAAATTGCTCAATTTGATAGATCAGTTGATACAGTTGTACAAATCTGAGCCTGCATTTATTGAAATAGTTTCTCCATTCGTTACGATTTTGAAGCATCTTGTGAAATATCAAGCTACAACTATCCCAGAATTACCTGAGATTTTGTCAAAGATTACAAAATTAGTTTCAAACCTGACGCATATTCCGTTGAAATTGCAAGATCATAAACCAATGGCTATTGCTTCTTACGTACCTAAGTACGAGGAGAACTTCAACCCAATGAAGAAATCTTACGATTTCGATCCTCAAAGACAAGAGATCAATAAATTGAAGGCAGAATTGAAGAAGGAAAGAAAATTGGCCTTAAAAGATATTAGAAAAGATAGCAAATTTGAAGCTAGAGAACAAATCAAAGAGAAGAAAGATATGTATAAAGAATATCATAATAAGATGGCAAGTATTGTTAACTCGATCAGTACAGTTGAAGGTGCAGAGAAGAATGAATATGAAAGGGAGAAGAAACAACGTAAAAATAAAAATTAAGGTTAGTATATAAACGGTATAATTCTATAATTGATTTTCTCACCTTTCGATTTGTAATATTTGTAACTTTCATCAGAACTAATTGATAAACTTATTATGACCCAACTGCAGATTAAGAAACTAGTCAAGTTTTGTAAAATTAAGAACTCAGCGAAGTACAAAAGAATTTCGTCAAAGTAATGGGCACATGATGAGTATTTGAAAAGTCCTTTTGTTGGCATATTGTATTTTACCAATGAGGCCAAATGTCTATGATTTCGATGTTGGTCGATGGATGCAATAATAAATAGCACGATTCCAATTTTTGGGAACACTGGAGATTTGTCGATAATGTACAAATTCTTCAAAAAATTATTAAAATTAACCGACAGATAAAAGAAAATACCAATCAAATAGTGGGAAATGTGAATCTTTGCATTAGATTTGATATTTACAAACATGCATTCATAAGCTCTTCTGATTGAATGTATGAAAGCCAATGTCAAGACAACACTGAATTTATTGGACCATTGTGCAACACCAACTTGAGGTAACACAATTAATAGCTCAAGAAATGAAAATACGTAAAAATGGGTGAACCACTTCTTCTGTACTTGAAAATTGAGTAGTGTGTAAAGCTTGTCTTTCTTGATACTTGATTGATCTAGTGTCTTACCATATTTGAAGAAATTCAGAAGCTGTGGAATTGACTTGGCTAGAAGGAGAGTTAAGATACACAGCACAAGAGATACGTTAATAATCTGGTCACAAAGTGTTATCACCCAACTCATCTCTTCGAAGTCATGGAACTTAACTTCCTACTCGAAGTCAAGAGAAAAAAAAATGAAGCTAAGTAATTTCGAAGAAGAGCAGTAGACTTCCATAAAAGGTAATTACTGTATTTACTCACTTCTTATCACTTTCTTTGTTTTTTTTTTTTTTTTTAACGTGCTTGACTTTACATTATATGACAGTTAGTAATATATGAAATTACCACTGGATATCTATCACATCTCTTGATTCAACAACATATAGCTATCTGGTGATAAGTATTGAATCAATTACATCATGGCGAGCTCAAGAAATCACGAGGACCGTAAGAGTGATGGCACTGTGAATAATACGTTTCTTTCAAGAGTGTTTGGGATGAACTCATCTTATCCAAATAACACTCCTTTATTTGCTGATGATCATGAAACGGAGTTATCTTTATTTAATGACAATAATTTACATTCTGACGATGAATTTTTCGATAATAGCAATCATACAGTGAATTCAGCTTTAAATTCGAGTGAAGAAGATAATGATGATGGCGATGATGATGAAGAAGGAGAGTTGATACCTGAAAGTTTGATGGTTGAACATACAAGCAATAATAACTATCTGACCCATAATGATCCTAATAGATTCCCTTTGAAAGGCATACTACTTGATAAGAAAAATAGTGATGATCATCTCCCAGTCTCTCAAAAGGCTAAGCAATTGGCAAGCAAGACTTTGAACAAACTTACTGGCAATAACAACAGCAATAACGATCTTCTCCCACCTCCGAGTCAAATGAACCATAAGTTCAATAAGCAACAAAGGAAACAGGAGAAATTACTTCGGAATAAGCTAGGTATATTAACACCATTGGAAAGATCATTATGGGTTTGGGCAAATATAACAAACCTTGATATTTTTTTGAATGACGTTTACAAGTACTACATTGGCAAAGGGTTTCAATGCATATTAATTGAGAACATTTGCAATGTTTTAACTCTCATGTTCATTTTGACCTTGTCTGTTTTCATGGGCAATTGTATTGATTATGACATTCTTTTAAATTCAGCTCCTACTAAGATGTCAGAGGTTCGAGTTGACAAATGTTATTCCAAGATTCCAAAGAATCAAAAATTCTTGATCATGGTAGTGCTATTATTTATTCTGCTTCGAGTAAAATCTTTTCTCATGAAGGAGTTGCCAAAATTGAGGGAAATCAAGAATTTTTATAACTATTTGCTAAATATAAACGATGATGAATTACAGACGATAAGCTGGAATTCCATTGTCAAGAAGGTTATGGTGTTGAGAGACCAAAATACAACGGCTGTCATATCAGAAAATTTTGGATTGATAAATGAAGATTTAAAGTCGAAGAAACGATTAAATGCTCATGATATAGCTAATAGAATCATGAGAAAGGAGAACTATATGATTGCGTTATTCAATAAAAATATCTTAAATTTATCAGTCCCGTTTATAACGAAGAGAAGTCATAGTTTTTTAACAAAGACATTGGAATGGAATTTGAATTTATGTATATTTGATTTTATATTTGATTCACAAACAGGGCAATTGCAAAAAAAATTTTTAAAAGAGCAAAATAGATTACTGTTAGCAAAGGAATTGAAAAACAGATTCATCTTAGCCGGAATTTTGAATATCTTGCTCTCACCTTTTGTTGTGACTTACTTCATACTTTACTATTTCTTGAAATTTTTCTATGAGTTTAAGGCTAATCCAAATTTGATCAATAACAGAGAATATACACCTTTGGCCACTTGGAAATTTCGAGAATTTAATGAGTTGGAACATTTATTCAAGAAGAGATTAAGTTTGTCAGATCAATTAGCTTCAAACTATATTAATCAATTTCCAAGAAAGAAAATTGACATTATCTTGAAGTTCCTCTCTTTTTTATCAGGTTCATTATTGACTTTGTTGGTAATATTGACAATTTTGGATCCAGAATCATTTTTGAATTTTGAAATCACCCATAAGAGGACGGTTTTGTTCTATATAAGTACATTGGGTGCCGTATATACCATATGCCAAAATTCAATTCATGATGAAAATATTGTGTTTGATCCAGAACAAAATTTGCAAAAATTATACAAATTTACACATTACTTACCTAAGGAATGGGAAGGAAGGTTGCATACCGAGGACGTGAAGTCTGAATTTGCCAAGTTTTATAATTTGAAAATTGTTATCATTTTGAAAGAATTATTAAGCTTGGTGGTATCACCTATGATGCTTATGTTTGGAGTAGCCAATTCATCAACACTGATTATAGATTTCTTTAGAAATTATAGTATTCACGTTGATGAGTTGGGCTATGTATGCTATTTTGCAATGTTTAATTTTGATAAGAAAGATAAATTAAGATCGGAGTACTACCAATCAAATGACGATAAGATGATGAAGTCCTATTTATACTTCATTGATAACATAAACAATGACGAGAATTTGGATCATTATGAGTCTTCAGTCTTCATTGATAACTCATCACTGCAAGTTCCATCATCACACCACCCTTCTAAGACAACAAGTAAGAAAATGAAGCCATCAAATTTGAGAAATAGCTATATAATGGAAGAGAGTTTTGAGAGTCAGCTTCTAGAGAATAATAATTCTCGTGGGAATTCCAGCAAGAAGTCTCCAAAAGGCCTTGAAGATGATGACGATGATGAGGAAGATGAAAATGACGGAGGAGTCTTGAAGTTTGTTAATCAATTTTACAGTAAGACATAATGCATTTTTATATATAAAAAAATGGAATGAATTAAAACAATTTTCCAGAATCATATTTTATAAACCTAATTGAAACTGCTCTTGCATGTGTTAAGGCATGTAACAATAGTGTAGAATCTCTTGAGAGATCTGATTTCAAACTAAACTCGGACATAATATAGCAATTAGGTTATTTCCTTCTTCTTCTGACCAAATTAAATGCAACAAATTTTTTTTTTTGTTTCTGTTTGAACGATAAAAAAAAAAAAAAAAAAAAAAAATAAAGAAAAAAAATGGAGAGTCCTAATAAGTAAACCAAGTTATTCTTCAGTTTATTTTCATCAATTATCTATTAAGCGATCACTTATATCTTTGAGAGTGATTGCCATCAATTAGATACTGCGATATCTAAAGTGCTCATTCTTTCATTTTTCATTTTACCTTTTTTGCTACGATTTAATTTTGTGATTGCAAGCTCTTTTTTCACCATCGTTGCGTAAAGGAACAAATATGGCACCTTTAAATCCAACTTCCAATAAATGTTATACAGTTTCATATCCAACCGAATCAGATGATGATAGATTGAACTTAAAAGTGCGGACAGGTGCTGCCACTTGTATAGTTCATAGCAGAATTTATGCTCACGGTGGGTTAACTCTTGGATTGAACATACAAGACATAACTTTAAACAATTTCAACAATCAATTAAAATTACAACTGGAACAATTGAACCTAAACATCGAAGATGTCAACTGGAGTCAATATTTATCTAAAGAGCTGTTTGAGTTGAACATTGTTGAAAGAAAATGGACAAGACTTAATGCCTATGAAGAATCAAGTGAACATCCAAAACCTAGAGCAAGAATTTTCCATACAATTGCTTCTGACGATGGTGACATCTATATATCTGGTGGTTTGGTGTTGAATGATTCGAATCAATTTGAGCCAGTCTGCGACTTGTGGAAATATGATGCTTCAGTTGATCAATGGCAATGTTTATGTGATGGCAGTCCTTCAAACAAGGGAAGATTTGGTCATAGTATGCTTTTTTACAACACTCCTTCATCTTTCAATTTGAAAAATCACCCAGGACTCTTGATAGTTGGTGGTAGAACTAAAAATGATGCCACCGTGCCTGAGTTTGATTTCTTCGATCTCGTGGAGCAAAAATGGATCAGTGATGCTAAAAAAGTCATCCCAATTGAAGACTTGAGAATCCTGCTTCCAAATAAAACAGAAAAGACTCAAAAGAAAATGGTATCTACCTCGGCATCAGACAGTTCTATTGTGATCCATACAAATAGTGGTCAATATGATGAACTGGCTTCCACAGTGATAGCTTATACCAAAGTGGAGCCTCATTCACAACGTGGCCCATTGGTAGAATTCCCGCTTGATTTCAGTTCCAGTGGGAAAAGATTACCAATTACTATTGATAATTACACAAAGACTATTCCAGTACCTTATGCATTATCGTATTGCAATATTGGTTCATTTGGTGATCATTTGATAGTAATGGGATTTGGTGAGAAGAATTATCATATTTCTATTTTCCTATATCACAAGCCTAGTGGTAAATGGTCTACATTGAAGGCTTTCTGTGACCATGATCAGTTTGCACATAAGATAACAAGAGGTTTTGTTTGGGCTTCACATCATCGATTATTGTTGTTAGGAGAAAGAGAAATGCATGACACTCCACCAAGTGCCCAATATTTTAATCTGTTTATGACAGTCTCTTTACCATTTGTCAATGTATCTGGAAATTCAATTTATTACAATGGTGGTGTCAATCCACTTGAACAACCATTTTCACATTTACAAAAGCCTCAATTGCATCATGAAAAGAGCTTCATCGAATATTCTCGTTATGTAGCTCCACATATCCAGATGACATCAATTAAATCAGTGTTCCCACAATATGCGGTAACATTGGGACGTAATGCATTTGAAAGATTTGGCTACTCAATGGCTGATTTCGAGTTCACTAGTGCCGATGGTGACAGTGTTCCTATTCCTTCAATGCTTTGTAGGAAGAGATGGGGACGTTGTTTTGAAATGTTGATTGCCAAAGGTTATGTTCGGGCAGTTGATAATTTCGAAAAATCAACAGTGGATCACGAGTATTTTGCAACACATGAAGACACCAAATCTGACACCAAATCTGACACCTCATCTGTGAAAGAAGGAGGCGATGATTCGTCATATCAAGAAGCAAAAGATCCTCCACCTCATTTCAGATTACCATTCCAAGATCAAGCATCATCAGCAACAGCAACAGCTTCCGCAGATGCTGCAACTAGTGAGTCAGTTAGAAGGTCGTCTGTTGCTTCATCTTCATCCAATTTAACTGCAAGTAACCCAGATATTTCCAAGCCACTGGTACAGTTACCACAACAGAAACCACAACCTCTTGAGACAGCGCCACAGTTACCTAAGAATAAGTTGACACAAATAAAGACGCCATCATCATCATCATCTCCAAGAGGATCCATTTCAGGTGGATTACAACCATTTTCTCAATTGGAGAGACCACAAAAGGAGTCTCCGAGACCGGAATTATCACCTGGTAGAAATTCAAGGCCCGGATCCAAAGGATCTTTGACCCAGTCTTCTGTGACTATGAGAGATGATTCTTCAGGGACAAATTCTAGAAGCGTTGGCTCAATAGCTAATATATCTTTGGTCTCCAATAAGCCTTCTACGAAATTTGTTGAACAACAGCTTGATATTAATTCCTCGAAGATGGAGCCATTATTATTACCAAGAGCCATCTATTTACCATTTACCACCCTAACAGTGAGAGCTTTACTGGAGTTTCTCTCTACTGGGCAAGTTGGTAGCAAATGGCCTATTGTACCAACTACTTTGGACATTATTTTAATTTCTAAATTTTATGAGTTACCTTTGTTATATGACTTAGTATTGGAGATATTGTATTCTGTTATTGGTAACAAGGAGAATCAAATTATAGCAGATGCAGAAGAATTGAGTCATCAATATGTTGCACACACAGCTCATAAGACCGATACAGCAGCTGAAGATATCACTCCACCTTCCATTTCATGTCTTAATGGATTTGCGGACTTCCTTGGTAAATTCAACAATGGTGTTCTTGATTTGAAGATATTAAAAAGGATCAGTAAGACCAGAAAGGAAAGTGTTGACAGTGGCCGAAGAAAGAGAAGTCAAGATTCAGGATCTTCAGCGTCATCAAGATTAAGAGAGTTTTCACCAATGCCTGCAAAGCATCACACTCAACATCAACCCGTGCAACAAAAGGATGAAGATGATGAAGAAATTGAAGAAGGCGACCCACGCTATAAGGCTGACATTAAGCCAGCTGATGATTACGTTGCTGATAAAGCTGAGGGAAGCAGTAGCGACGAGTCTTCTTCTTCAGACGGTATTGGTGTTGGTATTGGATTGGTATCACAGCCTGTTGAAGAAAGTGAAAGTATGTCTAAAGATGACATTTTCAAAAAGAGGCTGAGCCACCAACAATCTTCAGTTAGTACAGGTGCAGCGGAATCCATTCCATTAAAAAAACCATCACTGTCATCATCAAGTTCCAAGATTAATCAGTATGATTCAGGAAATAGTAATACTTGGCCAACTTTAGGACAATTAACTGCACCAAATGCACCTGCATGTACCGATATTATTTTAGATTTCATATATGAGATTGGTGCGTTAGCTGGAGATATGAAGTTGATGGTTAGAGCTGCAAATGCATTGGATATCTCACAGAAGTATGAGACGGAAAAGAAGGAAATTTTGAAAATGATTGATCTTGAAGAAACGTCAGCATCAGCAACACCGTCTCAAACTAAACAACAAACTACTCTGAAACTGTCAAAGAGCTTATTTGGGAAATTTGATATTGCAGGAAATCCAAACAACAGATATGAGAAAAGAGGTTCTATTTCGTCTATCTTGTCTAATGCCGACAGCAATTATTCGTCAGAGCTGGCATCTATGAATACTGGAACAAACACGAGGTACCCACCACCACCTTTAAGCACACAACTATCATCGAATGCGTTAGAGAGAGTTAATACATTTGATTCTTCAAAATCTTTATCGGGCTCTAATTTGAGAGCAGCCAATAGCACCAAAGTTGAGACTTTACAACAACAGCTGAAAAAGAAGCAACAAGAACAACCACCACCACAAGATGAACTTCTAGGAGAGACTGTATCACCAACAGGTACTAATGACAGTAATAATAGTGCTGAAAGCAAATTACATCCAACAAGAAGCAGTTTGAAACTAACAGGGTTCTTGAAGAGGAAATAGATAGGTATAGATTACTCTTGGTGCTTTAAAGACTTAGTGGATATATGTGTAACAGAAGTAAAAAAACAAAAAAATTAAAATTCTTTAATCTATGTATGTAAGTGTGATCATGTATGTATGTATGTATGTACGTATGTATGTATGTACAAGAAAAAAAAGTATGTCATGTACCGAAACCACCCCTCCGATATAATTTAGCTTCTATTTACATAAGGAGTTCACCAGATAATTTGACGTGGTAGATCCCTATGCAAGATAAGTCCCAAAATAATGTTTGTGTATTGTTTCAGCCTATATGATCGGCTTTGATTAACGGGAAAAATTTCTTTCCGCAACTGAAATTCCACTAGACTAGTAGTCTTCTAGAAGCAATTCCAATGACAAATTCGGGTTCCTAACTTTGTTAGACACATTACTAATAAAATAAAACCTACGAACAACTACTACTACTACGAACAACAGGCAACAACCATAGCAGCAAGTGAGCGGTAAAATGTAGCTAGAGTTAAAAAGTGAAGAATTACAAAACACGAACCACTAATACGTATTGGCTCCAATTTCAAGGCGGGCTTATTCACTCACTCACTCCTTTCTCTTTCTCTCTCTATCCCTCTATGCTCTCTTAGACTGCTCCTCCAATTTTGTTTACTTCCTTCTCTTCCACCAAGCCCACTCTTTCTCTCTTCTTCTACTTCTTCTGCTTAACGGAAAAAAAAAAAAAAAAGGTGAAAAAAAAAGAAATTTTTTTGTTCGACAGAAGAAAAAAAAAAATAAAGAAGAGAAAAAACGGTTTCAGAAGTTGTTATTTTTAAATATAATACCATATCAACTAACCAAGAGAACTTTGAACAAGTTGAAGTAGAAGAGACCAGCACTATACTCTCTTGATCATTTTATTATTTTTTGAATTTAGTCCCCTTTTTTTTTTTTATTCTTGTTCATCTTTTGTTATTTTGTTCATTTTATCATTGTTATAATACACATTCCAAAAGTCATGTCTACACAAACAGGTTCAGCTGCCTCCACGAAACCAGCAAGTGAGAACACCAGTTCTACGAATCAACCGGTGAATCAAGCTGCTGTTTACAATTCGCGTCCCGGTCTGTATCCTTACAACTCGGCCTCATCAAGTCAGCTGCAACAACAACAACAACAACGATCAGCACCGGCTCCACAACAACAAACACCAACTCCATATTATGGTTACAACACAACGGCAAATACTTACTCATCATACCAACAACCTCAACAACAGCAACAGAGTGAAAATGCTTCGACATCTTACCAAGGGAACACGATTCCAGGTTCATCTGAATACAACAGTGGGTTAGGCTCACTACCTCCGATCAATTCCTCCATGCCACTGGGTACGACAGCAACAGCAACAGCACCAGCAGCTTCTTCAACTGGACAAATTATAGATCACCAGAGACCACTGGCTGCAAGCGAGACCAAGTTTTCAACTACTTTTTGGGAAGATGAAAACACGATTTGTTATCAAGTGGAGGCTCGTGGTGTACCAGTTTCAAGACGTGAAGACTCTAATTTTGTTAATGGAACAAAATTATTAAACGTAGTAGGTATGACCCGTGGAAGAAGAGATGGTATCTTGAAAAGTGAAAAGACCAGATATGTTGTTAAAATTGGTGCTATGAATTTGAAAGGTGTATGGATTCCATTTGATAGAGCCGTGGAGTTGGCAACGAGTGAAGGTGTCTTGGATTTGTTATATCCTTTATTTGTAAGAGATATCAAGGCCTATTACCATGAACATTTTCTGAATAATCCACTGCTCCATCAGCAACAACAGCAATCAGGTGCTGGTAGTCCATATGAGAAATCATCTAAACCGAGAAAGAAGAGAACTTTAAAGAAAAAAAAAGATGATGATGACAACCAACAACTGCTGCAATATCAAAATTATCCACAATATCTGCAAGCTGGAGGTCAGTATAATCCATATTATCAACAACAGCAACCTCAACAACAACAGCAGTTTGGAGGTTATTATTCCAATTATGGCCAGGGTCAATATCAGACTCCCCCACAATCACAACTGCAACCTTTCCAAGGACAATACCCACAACAGCAGCAGCAATATGGAAATCCTCAATTACAACAACAACAGCAATTTCGCCAGCTGCAACCACAACTGCAACAACAGTATGCTCCATATCAATCACTTCTGCCACAACAACAAGAATACGTCCAGCAATATTATAATTACTACAGACAATTTCAACCTCAAGGACAGCAACAGCAACAGCAGCAGCAGCAACAACAACTGCCGCAACAACAACAATTCACTCAACAGGATAAATAAGTTGTGTCTGGTTTTAGAGTACTCACTTGTATTTTATTATTATTTCTCATTGCACAAATTCAACAACTAAAAAAAAAAAAAAAAAAAAAAAAACAAAGAGAACAAAAGTTATAAGAAGAGATATACTTCTTTAATTCTTTTCTGATGTTATTACTATTATTATTTTACTATTCCTTATATTTGTTTGTCTTTGTTTTATTGTACTATTATTTTCTCCAATGTTATTTCGTTTATTTTGTGTTTTCTTTGTTCAACTATTTGAAGTGTCTTTTTTCTTCTTTTATTTTTTATTATTATCCAATATATATGCCCTCCCTTCTGACTTACTTTATAAATATATAAAGAAGGTTAATACAATACATTATGACTTATATCTTGTAAATAGAAATATTCTCTTGCATTTTACCCACAAAAGATCTGCGATGAGCATTTAACTTTTTTTTGACATAAATTTTTTTTTTTTTTTCGCTTCTCAATTTACATATTCAAATTGATCTACCAAATGACTAGAGAAAAAATATTTTTTTTCAATCTAAATTCTAACTATCTTCTAAATTGTTCATCATTTACTACTCAAATCAACACCTCCAACAGCCCATATCTCTGTTTCATCTTCATATCTATCGCTGAACATAGTTTCTTCATCACCACCAGCGGAAACTCTTTCTCTTTCAACTTTTGCTAATCTAACAGCAACTCTCTTTGAATAATCTCCAATGGATCTGGTTTGAATAGTTTGTCCCGTTAATGTTGTGATGGAAGCCCCAGATAATTTAGCGAACCAGGAGTTGAAATATTCCAAGTCTTCATCGTCAATGAAGTTGAAAATTGCCAAGAAAGCCTTCTCAGCAGCTAACTTGATAGGGATAATAATATCCCTGACACAGGCAAACACGCATGGTGCCAATAAATCAATATTTGGTTTGATAACTTCTTCTAATTTGAATCTAGCAAGAGTTCTTACAACTACCAAAGACAATCTTCTAGTATCGAGTGAGTTACTTGGTGGTTTAGTCATTGTAATTGATAAAGTCTTGATAAGAGTCTCGATAACATGTGAAGGTATTTCAAAAGCCTCTTGTGATTCATTTGAAAATGGTGATCTGGTTTCACTTTGTAACAATAAGAATTTACCCGAAGCAATAACACCATTATCACTGATATAGGCATTGCTGCATTCACAACATGATTGAATGAATTGACCAATTTCTTCGACCAATCCAGTTTCGAATACATGAGAAGGTGAGTCTCTTAAGAAACCGTTCAAGGTCAAGACAGCAAAATTACCAGAATCACCATCTAATTCAGCATCCAACACTTTAGCCCTCAAGACTTTAGTCAGCTCTTCATGTGTCAAAATCTTAGACAATGAACCAACTAATCTTGCATATGCAATGGCCATTTTCTCATCAGCATTTGACATTTCTTCTTCGACCAAATTCATGACACTATTCTTAGAACTTTCACTCATCTTAGATCCAGCTTTATTGACAACTTCCAATAATGCTTTCAACATGGCAGTTCTGACACCACCATCAGTGGCTTGCTTGGCACCACCAACTAATTCTGCAACTAATGGATCAACTCTTGGTTGGAACTCAATCAATGTACCCAAAGCTTTAGCAGCACGTGATCTTAAAGTCTCATTAGTTGGATCGGACAAAGATTTGACAAATGTTCTTTGTAATTGTGGAATAAAAGGACGCAAGAATTGTGGAATCTTGGCAAACAACATATTTAATGCGTATAAGATAGCTGCCTTAACATCACCTGAAAATCTTTCACCAATGACTCTGATCAATGGACCAACAATGACCGTAACAAATGGTTTCAAGTTAGCAGCTGGAGTCTTTTCGACGATATCAGCAATACCCAATGCAGAAGCTTCTCTTTGATCTGTGTTACCATACATCAAACCATGCAAGAAAATAGGCAAGATACAGTTTGGACCTTTTGGTATTACAAAACCGGCCAAATCTGAACCTGGAACACCAGTAATGGACAAAGATTGACGAGCTGGCTTGACCAATTTTTCCAAAGATTCTTTACTTTGCCTCTTAACCAATTCTGTCAAAGCATTAAATGATGCCAGAACAACAGCAGGGTCTTTATCATCTAAAGTCATAATACAGTGTGTAACAATATCCTGAGTATAAAGTGAGTAATCAAGATGTGTGTTCTTGAAAAATGGAGCTAACCTTTCAAAGATAATAGCACGTTTCTTTGAATCCTCATGTTTGATCAATGCCAATAACTGTTGCAACAATGGATGTAAACCTTCGTCTGAGCTGACAGATAACAAAACGTTGTCAAATGATTCTTTAACAGCATCAACTTCATCATCTTCTGTGAGCAATCTATCAACAAAAGCATTGATGATTGTAGATAAACGTCTATATAATGCACTTCCTGCGACTTCTGCCAATGATGCCAAAGCACGAGCTTTGAAAGCATCTATTGGAGGTGATATTAATGAAGGAATCAAAATTGGGAAAATGACATCTGATTTGGTTGACATGATATCTTGTAATGCCAGCAATGCGTTTTCTGAATCATCAGAATTCAACATATTCAACAACTGTGGGATAATTTCATCTACTGCCAGATCACCAATGACATCTTGCAAGATATCGAAAGCTGAAGCAGCAGCTTCTCTAACACTTTCATTTGGATCAACAAGCGCATCACGAACAATTTTAACAAACGATGGTTGGAATTCTTTAACAGTGTCAGTTGGTGATGATTCAATAAGCTCTCTGACAGCTATACAAATACCTTGTTTAGCATCAGAATCACTTGAAACCAATTGTTCTTCCAAAGTTGGCAACAATGAAGGTAAAGCACTACCACCAACACGTTTAACCATCTCACCTAAAGTTTGAGCAGCAATGTGACGTTGAGTCTCATCAGATGATGCTAAGCGACGAATGATGATATGGGTAAGAGTTGGTAAAATCTCCTTGACAGTTCTTGGAGTGTTGGCAACAAGTGCTTTCCAAATATCAACAGTAGCATTACGGACCAATCCACTGACATCTTGACGACAAACAAACAAAGAAGCCAAGACACGGTCTCTTCTTTCTTGTCCAAGGATTTGAACAAGTGTTTGAGCAATACCGGAGTATTCGATTTGTTCTTCTGACAGTTCTGTCTTACCTGATATACCAGTAATTTGGAACAATAATTCTCCAGTAAGTTCGACAGATGACAAACGAATACGGTGACTTGAGTCTGATAACCCACGTTCCAATTCTGGCAATAACAAATCAACAGCCTTGGTAGCATAGTTCTTAACAATTAATCTTGCAGCCTTCAAAGCAGTTTCACGAATGTCTTCCTCAGCAGCCAAACCTTCAAGAATAACAGGAATGACTCTATCCAAGTAGACTGAAAATTGCATACCAAAACAAACAGGAAGGAAAAGTAACAAAGGCATGAAACCAGCACGTACATAAGAAGAAGCATTTGAAGCCTTAGATAAGATAGTAGGTAACAATTCTTCCAACTTAGCTGTACCAAGAGCACTGATAATTTCTGAAAGAGCTTGTGCTGAACCAAGACGGTCACCAGCTTTTTCTTCGTCTTGCAAAGTTCTCAAAAGACGTGGAATAAGATCTGGGAATTGGTCTTCACCTAATTTTTCAACTAAGGAACCCAAGGCTCTAGCAGCCGTTGCTCTTGTACCTGGGACAGGGTCAACCATTGAGATTTCTAATTCAGAGACTAATTCAGGTAAGTATGTCATCAAGTCCTTACTATCAACAAGAATTGCCATGTTACCAACAATTTGACAAGCTTTTCTCTTAGTTAAAGCTGATCTCTCGTGCATACCACGGTGAATAACATGAATGATAAGAGCCAAAGATGGACCGTCGATATAATGAACGAATTGTGTTTTGATCAATGCATCTAAAGCTTCATCAGTGTATTTAGTTGGATCACCAATGGCTTTAATCAAAGTAGGAACCAAGGTTTGAATTTCAGGATTTCTGATAACTTCACCAAATCTTTTCAAGGCTTGATCAGCTGATTTACGAACCTCTTTATGTGAATCATTCAATACAGCAACAATTTCTGGAACAATTGTCGACAAAGATGAGGATAATTGAGTTGGATCCAAATAAGCCATTGAACCTAACAAGTCAACTGAACCTCTCTTTGTTCTCCACAGGATTTCATCCAAATTTTGAATGGCTAATGGAATTAATTGCTTGACACCATAAGAAGTTGTATTTTTCATGATCACTCTGGTAGCATAATCTGTAGCTTCACGTACTTCAGCATTGCTATCACCTAATTGTTTTAAAATAGTAGGTAAAGTCTCGATAATATATGGTTCGAAATACTTACCCAAACTTTGAGACAAACACTCAATAGCAAATGAAACACCTTCTCTACGTTTGGCATCTTTCTTATCTTCAGAAGCTTCCATCAAATTACGGATAATATCATAGTTTGCCAAGGCGGATATACCAGCACCTTTGACCAAACCTGCAATACCATAAGCTGCACCACGTCTTGTAGCCAAGCTTTTACTCTCAAATAATTTTTTGAACAAGTCATCGAAATACTCCCTGATACGGCTTGAGTCGAATTTCTCAACCAATGGAGCAATACATTCTGAGACAGCGAATTGAACATCTTCGGAAGGAGTGTCAAGAGTCTTAAGTAACTGGTTGACAACTCTGTCTAATCTCTCATCTGTTGATTGTAAATGACGGGCCAAAGAACCATACAAGATAATAACACTTTCTCTGATGTTATCTTGGATCTTTGAGCCTTCATCTTTAGCACTCAATACTTTTTCAAAGATAGGAATTAAAGTTTCTATGAAATTGATACCGTTCAAATTAATGATCTCAACACCTGCATCTTGTAATTCTTGACGAACAAGTTGCTCTTTGTCACCTAAAGCAGCTTCTCCTTCTGTCAAAAATTGAAATAATTTATTAATGGATGTCTCAGTCTTGAATAAATGGGCAACATGTTTCAAAGTCAAAGCAACTCCACTTCTCTCTTCCCATGGATCTCTTTGATCAGTAGATGATTTGATAACTAAACCAAACAGATCTAAAATTGGAGGAGGTGGTTTAGCCTTGGCATCGTACAACGATAACAATTCACCTAACATCTTATCAAATATTTCAGTATTCGATTGCGCCAAATGAGTGATAGCTGTGGCAATTGCCTTTGCAACAGATAACCTTATACCACCATCATGAATACCCAAGAACAGTAATAATTGTAAAGGACTTGATTCGTCCAACTCAAAATTGTTCTCTTCCCAAATTGTCAGAGCTAACTCAGCATTGGTAGCCACGTTGTCGTGGACTGCAATCCAGATTTCATTGCAATAGGTCATCGAAGTTAATTCAAACTCCAGATCAAGCACTTCCAAGACTGTAGTTCTGACAAATACTTCAGGTTTGATACAAGCATCCAAGATAATTTGTAAATCTGTTGCTGAAATGTTGACAGAAATTTGTTGGCACATGACAGAGAAACATTCTTTGGCTAATTTCAGCTTAGCAGGTAATGCTAATAAGCTCAACAAGACTTCTAAGATGTCGCGTCTTGGAATTGAATCGTTTTGGAATTCTTCAGAATGTGTTTGAATGATTTCCATGGCCAATAATAATTGTTCTTCTTCTGGGTCTTCTTCAACAAATTCACTCTTGACAATTGGGTTCTTAGCATTCTTGATAGCTTTTTGTTTTCCCTTTTGTAATACTTGTATTAAGAGTGGTAAGATGTAGATCAATGAAATATTGTCCAAAGGTCTTTGTACAGATAGAAATTTAACTCTGAAAAGAACTCTGGAGATCAATTCCAAAATTGGCTCTTCCACCAAACGATCTTCAACTTTAACACCAAGTGAACGTAAAGTGGCAATACCCAAGAAGTACTTCATGTTACCAAGACGTTCAGTTAAAGAGTTGGACAAAATTAAGAATGTGTCGGCAGGTAAAGATTCCAAAAATAATTCAGTAGATGGTGAGTCCTTTAAGATACTCAACAAGGCGTTGACTGCTGTTGGAAACCATTGTGATTTACCATTATCAACAATATCTTCCTTTGCAAGACCTTTAATGACAGAAATACCACGAACTAAATGAGCATGATTATTATTCAAATCTTCTCTTATTGTGCTTTCCTTCGCAAGCTGTTCAGTGACCAAAGCTTGTTCCTCTTTAGTCAATTTCTTTACAACCGATTTCTTCTTAGCAAGATCTTTTCTAACACTTTCTTCCCATTTTCTGGTTTCGTAATCTTTTGAGTTCTTGCTAACTTGTTCTTTCTTATTACCACTCAAGACATCAATGATTGGCTCTGTCAAGTTGGTGGCTTTCCAGATTTGAATCTTTGTTTCATCGATTCCAGAGACTCTTTCAATATTGATATCTTCTTTGATAAGTTCGTTCAATAATGGTGCAATTCTCTCTGGGGATATGAACGCAACAGTGCACAATGAGGAGATAATAGCACCATATATAGGAGAGTCACTGTCAAGTAACATTTCTGTTAGATCAACAAAGATTTCATTACCAAATTGGGCAACAACGTCACCAGGATCGATTTTTGCTCTCTGGCATACACCAACCCATCCACCTTTAACTGGGATGGCATGGAAGATAACAAGTAAATTGCAAACATGTTTCATAGTGATCAACTTGTCCTTTCCTGATTGGGTTATAATATTTATCAAATTTGGAGTTGTCTTAAGATCCAACGTTTCTTCCTTTTCATCACGGGCCTGCAAATGAGATAACAAGCTGTTAATTACCAAATCCCCAATCAGATTTTGATTCTTCAGTAATTGCAATTCTAAATCTTGCAATGCATTTTTTTTCAACTCTGGTGAAATTGATTTCGACATTGTCAAGAATAACAATACATCACCCTTTGAGATCTTGCCAATACATGCAAAGACAGCTTTCTCGAACCAGAATTTTTCATCATCTGTGGTCAACTTTGTATAGCATCTTGAATTGGTAACGATACTTGGTTTCTCATCATTTACAAGAATTTTGTCAAAAATTTCAGAAGTATTGATCAAATCTGTCAAAGTATTATCGTGTTCCAAGATATGGCGAGCAATGGCCAAAGTGACATATGATGACTCGATACCTTTAGCTGTGATCATCAGTAATGGGTTTTGCAGAGTTTCCAGAATATTGTTGAATGCAATAGGTAAGACTTGTTTTAAAAATTCAACGAAACTGTCGTTGAAAGATTGTTGTTCCAATATCAAATGGCCGAATGACAAATACCAATTTTTCCTCAAATTCAATTTCTTATCATTTAAGCCTTTCAAAATAGCAGTTTGTAAAGTTGTATCGATGTTACCTTTTGACAAAAGCAGACCGAAATGAATGAAAAATGCATCAAGGTATGATTTCAAAGAAATTTCATTTTGATCTTTAACAATATAGGCCAATAATTCTTTACAGATCTTTGCAGAAACTTCCTCAAATTGAGGGAATTTGGCAACTACCTTGCTGAACAACAGTTTTTGGTCCAGGGCCAGTGCAGAAACTGTTTTCAAAGATTTGAACAATTCATCGGTGATTTTCAATAAATTTTGTTCATCACTAGCATGGGAAACAATATATTCTAAAGAAGAAGAAGCACCAAATCTAGTTGATTCTTTTGAAGCTTTCAAAGCTGATATTAATTGTGATAAGATCTTATTTTTAGTAATAAGAGGAGAATAATCGTCATCAAATTTTAATGAATGGAATAATACAGGAGTGATTTGACCAAAAGTGAATTCTGAAGATCTTAAGCCTGATTTTTCTAAGGATGGTAATAATTTTTCTAAATCTTGGATATCAATAAATTCTGAGATAAATGATTCAAAAATGACTAAACTGTATTGTGGTAAAATTTTCAAAGATAAGACATCTTTTTGGAAAAAATCGAGAATCTTGGATTTGACAGATTTCAACTGTTCATAAAACAGAGGATTTGAAGAAATTGAATCGATACTAGCATTTGAAATGACACCAATGATTGAAAGCTTTGCCAGGTTTGAAAATTTGGCAGATGTTAAAGTATCGATATATAATTGACAAAAAGAAGGGTCGTGCTTAGCAGCTTGAATGATACTCAATTTGGCTTGGTTTAAACAGCTCTCTCTAACACGCCTTCGATGTTGTTTATCAGATGTAGGTAACCTCACATTAGAGTTTTGATCTTGATCAATTGAATATTCGAGACATTTATTTAGCAATAAAGTTTGCAATTGGATAAATTGTGGTACTGTATCAGACTTCAATGAAGTGGATAGTTTAATAAACTCATTAGACCATTCAAATAAAGTGAGTAAACTTGTGATGGCAACGGATTTATCAGTAATGGCAAATTTTGATATAAAAACGTTGAAATTTTGTAATTTAGAAGGATGAATTTGTGAAATCTTAACCAAGATCTTGGTGACTAGAGATCTTGATTTTGGATCCTGATAATAATTAAAAGTTTTCAATAATTTTAATGATATTTGATTTAAGTCTTGTTCTTCATTGATTGAATCAACCATGTGTAATAAACTGGATAAAAATGGGATTCTCTTCTTAATAGAAGAAGAGGAAATTGAGCTTTCCAATTCAATGGATAACTCATCCCAAGAAGAAGAAGAAGACATATTATCAACACTCATTGTTTTGTATGTGTATCCTTGTGTGTCTAATGACCTTTGTTTTCTTCAACCCACTCACTTCTACACAAAAAAAAAAAAAAAAAAAAATTTTTTCTCTCTCTTTGGCGAGCAAGGAGAAGTCGTGTGAACAAGTACTGAAAAATTTTTAGTTGTTGTTAAAATAAAATAAAAAAAAAAAAAAAAGTTGAACGATTTTTAAAAACCTTACAACTATTACAGTCGATGACGATAGGCTATAGTTAGTTCATCCATTACAGCTGTATCTTGTTTTCACAGACAAGATCACTCATCACTTTGATGATGGGCGATGTGGATAATGTCGTGGCTTTTTCACCACCTTTTATAACGATGTTTTAGAACAATCTGAGGCTGTTTTTAACAAATAGTTGTCCTTGTTTTCTTTGACTAATTGTAATTGAGTTGAGACATTCTCTTTCAATTGCATTTTTTTATAATGTAATATTAGATCTAACTCTATCTAATTATCCTTTTTTTGTTTTTTAATTTGCATCTGCAAAATTTAAAGATAATATCAGTTCCCTATCATAATGGGCTATGTGTTCTCTATCTAATGAATTGGGGTTTCCAAGAATTAGTAAAACCAAGAGAGAGAAAAAAAAAAATAATATTAAAGAAAAGCAAAATTAAATAGGGCAGACAGGTGAAATAGTAAACAAGAGGGGTCTATTTGATGACATGATAATATTTATTGCAAGGGAATATTCAAGTAGTAATGTTATCACCGTTAAGTGAGTAAAAGAAAGATGAAATTGTTATTATTGAAGAGAACAGAATCAATCAACACCAATGACAAAGTATTCTGACAGTAAGAGTCAGCTGAGGAAGCATTTCCGATATATATCGTCTATCAAATATCTCTTTAAAAGTAAAATTAAATAAATAGAGACAAAGAAACAGAAGATAACGGATAGATTGAAACCTAAAGTCACGTGGACACATATTACAATTAATCCGAGAAGGACAAGAAGAGGCAAAAAAAAATTATAAAATAAATAAAAGACATAATAAATGTTAGGAAGGCAAAAAAAAATAATTAGTCAAAGAACAGTACAATATATATATATATGTATATACCTCTTTATTTGATTGTGTCAATAATTCTCTATAATTTATTTATTTATTTAAATATATTTGTCTAATTTAATCTACTACAGAAAATCAAACAAAAAATTTCTTCTATTTTATCAGCAGCACAAAATCTAGAGAAGAAAAAAAAAGAAAGAAAGGAAAAATAATACAAAAAAAATACAAAAAAAATTTGAATTTCCCTTTTTTTGATAATTAAACTTTTATTCAACGTTTTTATATTAACAATCATAAACTGTTGACAAAAATGAGCTGGTATAACCATGAGTCGATAGCCACTCTTCCAAAGATCCCGTCTTTTGCTTCAACTCAAGACTTATCATCTCAACAGCAGCAGCAGCAACAGCCACAACAAACTTTACAACAAAAAGATTTATTCAATCTTACTTCTTCCATTGTCTCGAACTCAACTTCGTCAGTTTCTACAACACCGGTTAATAATGCAAATTTTGAAATGTCAAAGTTGTTACCAAACAACTTATGGGATGATTCTTCTTCTTCTTCTGCAAGCGGTATTCAACAACTGCAACCAACTTATAGATCTATCACTCCAATGACCAATTTTAGTAACGGAGGTTTGAACCACTCAGTTTCGTTCAACAATTTTGGTCTGTTTCAACAACAACAGCAACAACCACAGTCTATTGGTTTAACTTTAGAACAACAACAGTTATTGATTCAACAGCAATTTTTGTTACAACAACAGTTACAACAACAACAGTTACTGTTACAAAACATTCAACCACAGTTACCTCAACAACAAACTAATTATCTTTTGCAACAACAAAAACAACAAAATGTTCCATTAACTGAAGAAAATCTTTCATTATTCTCTGCTCCTTCAGCGGGATCTAATCATTCTTCAACTTCTCATCAATTACCACAACAACAACAGCAATTTACACAATCTCAACCTCAACAACATACATCACAAGAATCCAAATCTCAAACTTCTCAAAGTAATTTGAATCCTGAACTTTACAAGACCGAGTTATGTCAACAATTTATGAAGAAAGGTTCATGTCCATATGGTGCTAAATGTCAATTTGCCCATGGTAATCATGAATTGAAATATATCAAGAGACCAAGTAATTGGAAAACTAAAGATTGTGCAAACTGGACTAAATTCGGTGAATGCAGATATGGTAGAAGATGTTGTTTCAAACATGGTGAAACCAATTAATATCATCATCAAAAATCATTGTTCATAAAAAAAGGTTATTAATAGATTTGTGTTTGCTTGTTTCTTGCTCTTTTAAGGTTGTTTTATAGATATCACCATCATCATCGTTACCCATCATCATTATTATTATTATATTATTATTATTATTATGCTACTACCTATTTATACAATATAAACACACAAACATATATACATACATTTATATGAAGCTGCTGGGTTATTGTTTATTTTTTTTTTTTTTAAACAGATTATTATTATCTGGTTACAGCTTTATTATTTACTATTTATTTATGTTAATTATTTATTTATTAGATATATAGTTTATATTTTTTAATCTAATAGTTTATTTATTCTTATAAAAATGAAATGGAGTTTAGAATAGATGTAAAAATTCGGAAGTTTAAGAAGATGTTGAAATTTTCAAAGAGACAAAAAATGAGATTGAAAAGGGGCAAATCCAGTTTTTTGTTTTTTAGTGAGGAAAACGTATCGAGAAGACCGAGATCGAAACAGAAATAAAAGCTTTCCCGTTTCCCGTTTTTCGCAACAGAAACTTTTTTTTGAATTTTTTGACCCTTAGCGAAATAAAAAATTTCACTTCACACCAACCTATCACTTCCATGGTATTATTTCAATGCTGGAAAATCTGGCTCGTAGCTAATATCCTTTCATCCTTTCTTTTGAAAAGGAAGCCACTGCTTTATTCTCGTACTATTGTCTTACTTTCTAATTGTTGATATTTGAACAATAAGGGAAACTAACCCTTCGTACATAAGTGGGGTAGGCTCATGGGGTGTGCTCTTTTATTACAGTTTTTTTCATCTTCTCTTCACCATTTTCATTCTATTCTTATATTAAATTTTCCTTGAACTGAAATCTAATTCGTGTGTACGCTTCCTCTTAATCTTTCTCTGTCCCCGTGACAGGTACTTCTGTTGACACTTACATCAGCGATATGGCAAAAATATTATTTAATCTGTGGCAGATTTTTTTTTATTTTTTAAGTTATCTTGCAGTTGAATCAATTCTCACTACTTGTTGTTTCAATAAATATATAACTATAACTCTTCAATACCACTAACAACACTTAATTCTTATTAACACCAAAGCAAAGTTAAACAAGCGAAAATTCAGGGAAAGTAAAACCCTTATTGTAAGACAATTTGTACTCTTGCTTATCCTCTACCCCTGTCAAGACATCTTTCTTTTTTAAACTCTGATATAAGTTGAATCCACTTGCAACTACAACACTTGAAGTGACCAAATAGCCACACCAGTTCAAAAAATTCATTGCAATTGATGCCTTCTTTAATTGACAGTTTCGAGAAAGTGAAATTAATAACTGACTTTGTAATTCAGCAGAAGTTAAATTACCAGTGTCAGCATCTTCAGTGATGTTGTAGTACCCATTTTCGTAGATATTGAAGTAATTTTGCAAAATCTTGTCATCGATTTCTCCGGTCAAATTGTAATCTTGCAATAAACTCGAAACACCATCACACGAAAAGGATCCATACTCTGCCACCTGATATACAAAATTTGCAAAATACATGACATTGAGTGCTCCCTCACTGCCAGCAGCACTTCCAAGATAACTCAACTCAGCTTTGCTAAATAACCCAGTTGTTGTTCTGTAACCGTTCTTTGTGTGTAACAAGGATCTAGTTACCGTATACCCCTTTTGAGTAAACATGTTCGGTGCAAAAGCTAACAGTGGATGAGAGAGCACATTTAAAGCAGAAGAACTCATTGAAATCACTGAACTTTTCCAATTGGTGTCTATTTTTAACACTCTGGAGTCTTGATCATCATAATAATCCCTCTTATTTAAGATCTCAGTCAAATTAAAGGAGTTGGAAATTTCATTTAAATCACTGACAATGGCTTGTAAACTTGTTTTATCTTTGAGCAACCTTCCAGAGAGTGCCAACAAAACCACTGCAATCACCCACTGGAAAATTCTTACTTTGGAAATTGAAAGATTCATTATTTGTGTTGTTTGAGGATAATAAAAGATATAAAAATTATATATGTTTTTTTACTTTTTTTCATATGTAATTGTTGAAAAACATTTTACTAAAATGAAAATAATGTACGAGTAAGTAATAACAAATAGACATAGGATCCACTTTTGTCAGAATAGTAGTTATTGGTTTATCTACATTTTTAAATCTAAGATGTCTAGTCTCTTCAAATACATTAAAAAACACTCATACGTAAAAACAAAAATAACTTATAATTTTTCATCACCTGTGAAAGCCAGTTCGAAGGCTTGTTCGAAATCGTTAATAATATCATCAATAAATTCAATACCAACACTAACTCTAATCAAATCTTTAGAAACACCACTTGCAATTTTTTCATCATCTGATAATTGTTGATGTGTTGTGAACCATGGAGTAATGACCAAAGTCTTTGAGTCACCAACGTTAGCCAAGTTTGAAGCCAATTTCAAACCATCAACAACACTTGGTCCACTTTCTTTGAAAGGATCATCAGTAGATTTCTTGAATTGCTTGACACCAAATGATAAGACAGCACCGAAACCATTTGTTAAATATTTCTTAGCATTTTCGTGGTATGGATGGCTTTCTAAACCAGGGTAAGATACCCATGAGACGTATTTAGATTTTTCTAAATGTTGAGCCAATTTCAAAGTATTGGAAGCTTGTCTTTCAACTCTTAAAGATAAAGTTTCTAAACCTTGTAAAAGTAAGAATGAACCAAATGGATTTAAAGCAGGTCCTAAATCTCTTAATAATTCAACTCTAACGTGAGCAATGAAAGCCAGAGGTCCAAACATATCATTCAAAATCAGACCATGGTAACCTTCACTTGGCTGACTGAATTGTGGGAACTTCTTTGGCCATTTCTTCCAAGGGAACTTACCACTGTCAATAACAACACCGGCAATGGTGTTACCGTGACCACCAATCCATTTAGTAGCAGAGTGGACAACAATATCAGCACCATGGTCAATTGGCTTAACTAAGTAACCACCAGCACCAAAAGTGTTGTCGACGACAACAGGAATACCATTTTCGTGGGCCAACTTGGTGATTTTTTCAAAATCTGGGATGTTGTATTTTGGATTACCGATACTTTCAAGATAGATAGCCTTGGTGTTGTCATCGATCAATTTCTCAATACTCTCAACAGAGTCACCTTCAGCGAATTTGACAGTTATACCCAATCTCTTGAATGCAACTTTAAATTGGTTATAAGTACCACCGTATAAGAAGGAAGTTGAAATAATGTTATCACCTGGAGTACCAGTTAAACCGGCAATGGCCAAGAATTGAGCAGCTTGACCAGAGGAAGTGGCAACAGCAGCAGCACCGTTTTCTAAGGCGGCAATTCTCTTTTCGAAAACATCTGTAGTTGGGTTCATAATTCTGGAGTAAATCCATCCAGGTTTTTCTAAACCAAACAATTGAGCACCTTCTTTAGAATCTTCAAAGACATAAGATGAAGTGGCAAAGATTGGGGTTGCTCTAGCAGGATGTTCTCTATTCTCAGCCTCTTGGCCAACATGGACTTGTAAAGTATCAAAATGTGATGGTGCCATTTTTTATAAGTTATCTATAATGTGATCAATCTAGAAGATATAAATTAAGTGAAAAATATTTGATCTCAATAAAAAAGCAAAAGCCATACCTTTTATATTTTTTTTTCCATTGCATCCTTAAGTTCGAAACAGTGGAGAGATGGTTGTCCCATTATCAAAAGTTTTCCTTAATCTTTCTCCCCCCTGGTGAATTCAAGGGTATTGAAATATTATGCCATGTTCACGTGCAATTGCAAATTATTGTGAGCCAACGCAAAAAAAATTGTGGGACTCCTTTGATGAATTGCAACATTTTTTTTTCCTGACTCCATGTCAATCAGATGATTATTTCATCAAAATTGAAAGTCATTACGATACTGGTCCGTTAACCCCAATTCGATTACAAGCTTTTGTACAACATCGATAATTAAAATTTACTCTATACTATATATATATATATATTTTTTTTGCATTTTTTTGACAATTTTTCTACACTTCAGGTCAGTTGGAGATCCACAATTAACTAAATCTGGAAAATCGATAAGAAACTCCATACTAACCACATTTCACAAATAAACAGAAAACCTTAAAAAAAACAAACAAACACTCAAAAAGCTTTTTTTAGCATGGATAACAGCCTAATGCAACTTGAGCCTCTGTAAAGTTCCCATATGCTTCAAAATACAAGCAACAGAACAGTGACCATCAGATAAATCAAACTCTTGATTTGTGTCAATTCTGGTAATCTGTTCGCACCTCCTGTGAAAGCCTCAATCCCTAAAGTTTCAGTATTCGAAGATTGGGAAGCAACAGTACATGCACTTGCAACAGGATATATGGTCTGAGTAACTGTTGTAACAGTACTAGTTACCGTGCGAACTGTTGTGGTCGACAGTGGTGTTGTAGGAGCAACAGGAGTGGTAATTGAAGTAGGTTCCAGAGTAGTCGAAGGAACATTTGGGGAAATGGTGACTAAAATTGTAGAATGATCAGTGAAAGTATTAAATTCACTGACATATGTAGTACCCAAAACAACATAAGTTGAATAATAAGGGTGATAATCAAACCATTTACGAAACTGAGTCACCGTAAATGTTCTTTCACTGGCCATAGTTTCAGTGATCGTTGCAAAATCAATGTTAGTGGATTGTTGGTATCCTGAACTAGTGCTTGTGAAGTTTTCATACCTATAAGTCCTAATAGGGCCAGGAATGTAGAAAATTTCAGTGTCAATTGCAGAAGTAAAAACTGATTCAAAAATTGAAGTTGATGTGAAAACAGATGTAAATGAAGTAATATGGGTAATTGTTGAAGTAGAAGTAACAATGAGCACTGTAGCAGTAGTTGTAGATGTCAACAATGATGTTTCAGTCCGAACATTATCGACAGTTATGGTGTACTCATTTGCAGTAGTGATAGTTCCCTCTTGAGATTTGGAAGAAGTTGTTGGAAGGGGTAATGTTTTTGTATGTGTAACCACAGAGCTTGTAGTACGAGGAGGCATTGTCGTTGACGTTGATGAAATTGTCTTCAGAGTGGTTTTTGAGGTGGTTGAGCTTGTAAAAGTCGTGACATATGGGGTTGTGATCCTTGAGGAAGAGGAAGATGAAGAAGAGACGGAAGTTTTAGCTGTAGGGGTTGTTGTTGAAGTTGTTGTTGGAGTTGTTGTAGTAGGAGTGATATCAATTCCGGTAAACAAAGGGGTTGTGATGATTTCACAGGTATCGCAATCAAAGTCTGGATTAGTCTAAAATGTAACAAGTCAGTGTCTTTGCAATCTTTAATAGCTAGCTTCCCTTTACGTTCTTCCAAGGGTTAATTATTCCTTATCAAAGAAAAAACTGTTTCAAAAAGGGGGGCAAGGGATTTGATAATAAAAAATAATACATACACGGTAAACATAAGCTGGAGTAGTAGTGCCGTCAGCGAGTCCCAAGATAATATTAAGACAGTTGAAGATGATGGCCATAGCCCAAATATTCTTTGAGGCATTCATCTTAATCGAATTTTTCAGGGATCAGAAATCAAGGAGCAAAAAAAGGAGAAAACACAGGATTTTGAAGTACAAAAGCAAAAACTAAGATTGAAGTCTCAAATAATTAATTAGAAGAGTCTTACAACAACAATGAAGACCTTTTGAGCGTCAATTGAGGAGGGCAGTAATGTTTATTGGTGAAAGTGAAAGATGAAAAAGGAGTTGAAAAAAAAAATCCTTTTGAACAATTTAGAATTTTGAAAAAAACTGGCATGAGATAACTACGGTTGAAAACTTATACCATAAGAATGAATCTATATATATATGTCTATGTAACATGAAACACTTCTTTATATAAAAAAATTACCATTCTTCTTGGCACTCATATCATTATCATTATCTTCTTCATCTTCATCATCTTCTTTCTTCAAGTCACTTGGTAAATCCAACTTCAAACTCCTCAAAGGAGGCAACGATGTATTACTATTGCTTATGCTAACTCCTGAGTTACCAGCACTTATGTTAGTCAATGATGCTACAGCTTGTAGTCTTGGAGAAACCAGGGGTGTTTGCAAAGGTGTAGATTCTGGAGTTTTATGTTGTAAACCTAAACCGAGTAAATGCAATGCCAGTGATGAGTCTCTTTGATTTAAGACCGATATATTTGTTGAAGAGTTTGAAGAACTGCTTGGGATATGAAATTTTTGAGGAGGTTGCTGATATGGAATTGGTGAATTTGGTCTTGATTTTTTGAAATACTGGAATTCAGGGTTATTGAAATCGGTTGATGATACTGACCTGGATAATGGAGGATTGAAATGATTATGTGGTTGATCATTTGTCTTCAAAGGTGTCATTCTTTGTAAAGTGGAAAGCGAATTCAATGGTCTTGGTTGAGCCTGTGCCGAGTGTGGAGGTGAGATATTGTTAGGGTTATTGGAAGGTGGTAATGCCGTCAATAATTGCTGGTGGAAATATGATGATAATGAAGGTAACGATTTAACAGATTGCATTTCATTATCTATCAAATGTTGTTTTTGCAAATTCTTCAACTCTTCTGAGGCCATCGTTGCCAAGAGATTTATATCCAGTGAGGATCCTGAATTTTGAACTTGGTTTGGTAACTGACCATGCGACACAATCCTTGGTTTTATCACTGGAGGTGGAGAATTAGGTTCTGATTTAATTTGCCTCTTCGAAGCTTCCTTCTTTGGCTTGATTTTGACAGATTTCTTACTTGACGGTGATGGTATTGTTGGACCCGACAGTGGAGTTGTGAAACCAGCACTATTGGGTATTGATTGTTGCTGTTGCTGTTGTAATGCTTGTAGTTTCTTTTCCTGCTGTCTTTTCCTGGAATTCGGATTCGTGTGAATCCTAGCATGTCTAGTCAATTCATCTGATCTTGAAAATTTTTTAAAACAACCTGGATAATTACATTGATGAGGTTTCTCACCTGTATGAGTCCTTATATGCCTCGTTTGATGTTCTAATCTATGGAACAGTTTCTCGCACATGGGACATTTATAAGGTCTTGGTAAGTCTGCACTTTTAATTTTTGTGGTAGTAGAAACGTCAGCATTGTTATTGTTGTTGTCGTTGTTATTATTATTGTCGGTGGCAGGATTCATTGATATAGTTGCAGCAGCCATGTCTTGAGAATCCAGAGACATAATCAGGTTTTGCAATGATAGATTTGGAGTGTGGTTTTTTATTTTTTTTATTTCCAATTTTATTTCATTTAATTTTTTGCTTCAATGGAAAGGTGGGAAAAAAGAAACAAGGCAGAAGAAAAAAAAAAATTTTTTTTCTTTTTTGGCTAAAAGAGCCCAAGAAACCCCCACAAATTCCCCAAGGAAGGAAAAAAAACTAAAGCTGAACGAAACGAACAATTTTTTTTAAATCTGGGGAGAGAGGAATTTTAGGAAACCTTACACTGTAGGCAATAAATTGTACTAAACTTCTTTAAGAGCCGAAAACGATTACTACATTTCTTAGCTTTTGATAGATCAATCACAGACCTTTTTTCTTTTTTTAACTTTTGGCAATTTGATTGATTGATTGATTGATTAGCCAACCAACCAATTACGTGCCATAGGCAGATCTTTGTTTGCCAGGGGAATATGGGCACACACAGAAAAAAAACACAAAAAAGCGTTTTTTGTTTCGAAGAAATTTTAATTTTTCCGAGGTATCATGTGACCCCCTGGAAAAAGCCCCCGAGTGTCCTCGGAGAACAAACCTACGAGTTGTGAAGATAACGATATGCCATATAATAATAATAATAAAAATACTTTAAATAAAGACATTGAGCTTTCTGGAGTAGCTTAATCTTAAAGCTAGTTGCATGAATGAACATGCAAGCATGACTACACCAACAAATATGATCAATTTGTTGAAACCTTGAAGACCCAGCGAGTCACTCTCCAAGGGCAAGAAACTACCACAAATCATTGGTCCGAATAATGCAGCTACACCTCCAGCGGCGAAGAAGAAACTCATTCTGCTCTTGGATCCTTTTATACCAAAAAGTTGCACGACAAGAGTAGGTATAAGTGACACAAATACACCAGAGGTGAATCCCCAACATACAACGTAAACCACTAATAGAGCTTGTGAATGAGAAGCAGGCAACCACAATGCCAACGGAAATACACCCGACAAGATTAAACAAGGTGCAAGCGTATTCATTCTTCCAATCTTATCTGCCATTATGCCTGGCAATACTCTTCCAAATAAACTTGCACCGTTCAAGATCGAAACTAAATTGTCTCCTATTCTTGGATTTATACCCTTCATACGCTGTCCGTATAAATCAATGTAAAATAACCCTGGGAAGAGACCAAGTGTACCAACAGCATACAACAAAATTAACCACAAAAATTTCAAGTTTGTAAGAACCGAGAAATCCATAACTTTTTCCCCTGCTGCTTTAGTCTTAGGTAATCTTGTCTTTAAACAGATAACCATAACACAAGATATTGGAATGAATATGAATCCAATGATTCTATTAGTCCAATCAACTCCAACTTCTTCAATTAATCTTCTGACAGCAATTGGCCAATAGACACCACCCAATGATGACCCACTTGATGCAATACCCATCAGCATTGCTCTTTTCAATTTGAACCATTCCATCAATATAGAGACACCACTGATGTAAAGAATTCCACTACCAACACCAAACACCAAACCTTGTGATAAGAATAATTGCCACATAGAAGTTGTCAAAGACATCATCATTAATGCAAAAATTTGGATAACTCCTCCAATCAGTACTACCAGTTGAGAAGGCAAATGATGCATTAAAGGAATACCCAAAAGTGTTGAAAATTGGAAAACAGCAGCTTGTAATGAACCAATAACGGAAATCTTAAAAGCCTTCTCATCAGGGAATTGTACTGTCTCGTAATGAGACTGATAAACACCAAAACTGTTAACAATTCCAAAAGTACATGCCATAACTAACCATGTACCAAGAACAACAACCCACCCAAAACCACCTTCAGGGAAATCCTCTTTATCATGCTCAACTCTACCATCCGCTGGAGAATCATCTTTCTCTTTTTCTTCATCGATTTCATATATCTCTTCATCAGCAGGAGTTTCAATTGGACTCTCTGTTTCGATAAAGTGCGTAACTCTTTCAACATATGGTCTAAGACCTGAATGATATTCTTCAATACTCATTGTTTTGATCTTGTTTCCATCGAAACATTTAATCAGAAGTAAAGGGGTTACTTGGAGCTCTATTTATAAAATCTGATAATTTTTCTTGTTTGAATCCTATCCAAATTGGGATGCATTCACCGGAAGTGACTAATGTCAACCTAGCCATTCTTCTTTTTAGTGAAAAGCTTTGTCTTTGGGCCCTGAAAATTGTTGGTTGCAACACATCTCATCTCCGGAATATTTTTTTTCTTTAGTTATTGTTCAAGTGGGGACTGTATCCTTTTTGGGTAATAAAGAAAGTTTTTAGGCAGTTTGAAAAGTATTTTCAATTCACTAATTCGGATTTAAACCGGGTTTCAAAAACTTTCTCACTATTGTGATGGTACCGCGAACAGCTTAAGCAGTCTTAGAAATGTGGGATTGGTTAGTTGACATACACATGCGATGCATTTTGAAAAGTGGAAAAAAAAAAAAAAAAACCACAAAAAAAAAAGAACTTTAAGGAGAAAATTGCTTTATTAGGGTAATGAACTCATCACTTCTACAAAAGAACTTTAATAGTGTTATATCCCGATATCTTCAAGAAAATGATAGAAATATAGCTGTTGCTCTCAGTGGTGGAGTAGACTCTATGTCTTTACTCCATCTCTTACATTCGTATAATCTAAGTTTTGCTAAAAGACAATTAGACATCACTGCAATTACCATCAACCATAACTATCGTGCTAACAGTACTTTAGAGGCTAGCTCTATAACTGAAATCATATCTCCATTGGGGATCCGCCATGAAATTATACCTATCAAATGGGATGCTGATATACATCTGATAAATAATTTTGAGAAATTGGCAAGATTAAAACGATATGAGTTGATATCAAGATATTGTCAAGGAGCCAACATCAATAAGATACTATTGGGTCACACTTTCAACGATCAAATCGAGACTTTCATCCAAAGATTGTTAGCTAATTCAACTATTTTCGGGTTACAATGCATGTCACCAGTGTCTCCAATACCTATTCCAAATCTCAATACAACACTAAATTGCATAAGACCTTTACTCAGTGTGCCGAAGCAGTCTTTATATGAATACTGTCAAAACAATAATATTAGCTGGTACGAGGATCATACCAATATGGACTTTAAATTGACAAAGAGAAACAGGATACGAAGTCAATTGATTCAAAATAAGATATCAACTAGCAATGTGCTGGATCTTATAGATCAAGTCCAACAAGCCACAGAATTGATGAATGCCAAATGCCAAAATTTGAAACGTATTTTAATAGAAAATGATGATTTGGTGATTGATAAAAGATTTTGCTCTATTAAGATCAAATTATTTTATAAAATCTTCCATGATAATCTGAATGAAATCTTGATAAATAGATTTTTATGGTGTTTAAATTATCAAATTTCACCATTACCTAAATACCATTATTCATACTCAGACAAGATTAATCTCTTCACGAAGATTCACAATGCTGTAAAGAAAGACACAAGTCAAATTAGTTTTACAAGTTTGGGTTCAATTTGGAAAATTGATGTGAATGACAAAACTGTCACTATTCTGATAGCAAGAGAGCCACCTAGAACCAATGAAAAAGTTTCCATAAGGGGATCAATAGTTGAATTCGATCACAGATTTCTTATTAAAGCCAATCATGCTGAAAATGAATCTTATGTGAGATTGATAACTAAGAAAGATTATAGGCAATTGAAAAACTTCAAGATAAAGAACAATTTACAAATCAGTAGTTCCAAGATATTGAATTTACCATGTATTGTTGATGAGAATGATGAAATTAAAGGAATCCCAACTTTAGATACGTATGAAACAGAAGGTAGCTACACTGTTGAATTATATAAAACCCCATTATTATAAAATCTATTTATGATGTCTCTTGAGACAACATCCATTTTCTTGCATTTTCCAAAAATGAAGAACCACCGGTTGTATCTTCTTGCTCGAAAATGAAAACCAATTTTTCTTCACCATCTTCGCCAACTCTTTTAACTAATTTTGGCAGTTTTTGTAATACTTCATCATATTTCAAAGGATTATAATTCTTGATGAAATTCTTATATGACTCAAATACAACGACTCTGTTTTCTGTTTCATTTTTGTCTTTATAATATTTTAATCCTTCTTGATATATCTGTTCCAGATTTGTAATTTGATCCATACTTATTTCAAATTCTTGAACATCACTTGATTTGATATTATCAAGTTGTTCCTGTGTAGGAATCAATAGTTCATTCATCAGGTAAGATATGTATATTTGAGGACTAGAATTTTTGCCAGCAAGTAATTTTTTGTAAATTTTTCTTGTCTTTTCATAATTCATAGTCTCATGTAAGAATTCAAGGTATCTTTGGAATACTTTGAAATTTTTGTTGAATTGTTCAATGACAATTTGGAAAATATGCTCAGCTCTTTCGTTTTCGCCTAACTCTATCTCCAAGTCAATGAAATTCATCCAGACATCTATATCTTCAACGTGTCTAGATAAATATGACTCGTAAATTTTTCTCACTCTATCAAATTGTTTCAATTTTAATTCGAATTCGACATATTTTGTTAATATCTGTTTAGGATTCTGAAATTTTCCAAGACAATATCCGTATACCTTTCTGACTTGTGTTAATTCTCCATGACGTGTCTCAAATTGCAGATATTTCAACCAAACTTCATCTTGGTCCATACCAAATACTTTAGTCATTCTTTTGTATAATGCACGAGTCTTTTCAATGTCCTTAGCTACTAATTCTTCCCAATATACATATCTGAGCCATATCATTGTATACAAATGTGTGATTGGCTCTGGTTTTGAAGCAACACATTTCTCAAATTGCAGGTTATCTAATTCCCCCAATTCTTCCACAAGATCAAGATATGACCACCACTCTTCAAGAGATGACAGTTCCCTTTCATATTTCAATTTACGTTTCATCAATATGCTATATTCAATATCATCTTTTGTACCATATTGTTTTTCAAAATTTGTGAATTCATCAAATAACTTCTCACTCTTGCTAAGACCAAATTTATAAATCTCACGCAGTTTGGCGAAATTTTGTTGCTTAACTTCAAAATCCAGATATTTCAGCAATATCGACTCGTCAATCTTGTCAACCTTGATCAAGTTTTCAATAATCATGTTAAATAATGTTCGCACTGAATCAACGCTTCCATTCTTGATCTCAAAATTAATAAAATTTACAAAATTTTCAGATGTTGGGATATGTTTAATCAAATCTTCATAAATCAACCTTGCGTTTTCGAAATCTTTATATTTGATTAAAAATCTGATAAAATTGTTGTATATTTCACTCTTTGGTTTCCAATTTAACCATCTCTTAAATATCAGTTTTACATTACCAAAATTTCCCAATTTTTCCTCTAACTGAATATATTCATAATAAAATTTATCGACTCTTGGTAATAGTGTTACCAGTCGTTCTAATAAGTTTTTAGCATGATTTATATTCTTACCAGTTATTTCAAGATTGATGTAACTCATCCACAATTTGACATTTGAATGATCCACATTTATAGCTCTCTCAAAGATAGATCTTGCCCTATCATAATTATGTAACTCCCATTCCCATTTGGCATACCTTATATATTGAGGCAAGTCTGTTCTCTTGAATTGTAACAGTTTTTCATATGATGTTCGTATTCTCAATTGGTAATCTTTCAACTCTTCCATATCATTGATTCTATAATCTGATTGTTTCAAAGGAGCATCCTTACGATCATAAGACTCTTGAATAATCTGTTCCGCAGAGATCTGCAGCTTTGCAGGTTTCTTCTCCAAGTCATCTGACATACTGGTTTCAATAACTTTTACCTTTTCAATTTGATTAAAATTTTTGTGATACAATTTTTTTTAAAATTCTTTAGTCTAGAGAAAGCCCCTATTGGGAAAAGAAAAAAAGTAATTAGAGACAGCCCCTATTGAAGAAATAAAGACAGCCCCTAATGTTACTCCGAGAGGAGAAATAATCTGCAGGCATATTTTGCTGCTAAAAAGGTGGAAAGGGAAGTGAGAGGGAAAGAGAGGGGAGAAGAAACAATAATAAGAGATGAGATAAAATAACCCCAGATTCCAGCAATCTCTTTTGTTTAACGATTCCACATGGTAATTTCCAAGAAAAACACAATAAAGTCATTACTTTAAATACTCCACCTATCAAATTTATAGTAAACAATAGAGAAAATTTTACTTCAAACAAGATAATCTTGAACCTTGGAACATATTTTCATATTACAATATCAACTGATTATAGTAGAGTATTGGTAATACAAAGTCCTTAATATACTACAAAAAAGATTGTTGGGTAAAAAATAATACCCAACAGAAGTGTCATAATCCTAAATGCAAAATGCAAGATGAGACGTTATGCTTTACTCTATTTGTTTTGGTATTATGCTACAATTATGTACAAGTTTATGCCGTATAGAAAATTTTTTTTTTTTGTTTTTTGTTTTTCCTTTGAAGGATGGATGATGATGCATTCTTTCTTCGAACCTCAATTGGGAATTAATGCCTATCCATATACGAGTCTTTAATTTCCAATTGGCATCATCATCATCTTCTTTCCTCCATAAACCCTAAATTCTTGAAAAAAGAACAAATCAAAACAAACAAAAAATAAAAATTAAAGTATAGAGTGACAAGTAGCAGAGAGAAAATTTTTTTTTTTTTTTTTTTAAACTTTGATGCATTATTTCCCTTTTTTTTTTACTCAAGACATTTCCGGGATGACGAAGAACAAGCAAGATATTGCTTGCAAAAGTATATAAATGTTTAAATGCCCCTCTCTAATCTGTTTTCCTAAAGTTTAAAATTTTGTTTTAATAAAATAGATTTTTTATCTTATTGAATAATAATTGAATCTCTATATTCATAATGTCAACTCAATTGATTGCAATTTTGAAATCACAGACCAATGGTGCTGCTGATGGTACAGGTATTACCATCTTGGAATCCAAAGCTAAAGCATTATTAGGAGGTACCATTCCTGATTTCCTTATTGACTATGTTCAAGGTTTACAACTTGCCATCTTTGGTTCATATCCTGATAGCAAGGATGTTGCTCCAAGTGCAGTCTTTACAGCTGTGTTTATCATTTTCTTTTTCGCACATTTATATATATTTGTGAAAAATTATACAAGAGGTCATAAATTTTGGTTATCTTTAGGTTTTGCATTCTATTGTCTTATGAGATGGTTAGGTTTCGCTTTAAGAATCGTATGGGCTAAAGATATCTTGAAATTAGGTTCTGGTATGACTTCAGAAGTTTTCATCATCTTATCAACCATCTTTTTAGCTTCATTCAACTTAATCTTAGCTCAAAGAATCTTCACATGGAGGCACCCAGTTTTCGGTTCATCCACGTTATTCTGGAGTTTAATGCTTACAGTTTATGCAATTGTTGTTGCCGTTGTCGTCATGACCATCGTTGCCTCATTAGTTCCATACCTTTACTTTTTGTCAGAAAGTCATTACAATATGTGTAAGAATGTTCAAAAAGTTTCATCAATTCTTGTTTGTCTTTACTCACTTCTGGCCATCTTGTTAACCGCCATTGCTTTCTTATTCAAACAAAGACAAACTTTAAACACCACTGTTTACCAGCCATGGTGGATTGAATCTTTCAGCCCATTCTATTACGTCAAGAAAAATGCTTGTCAAGAAGCTGAAGAAACTTTTATGCAAAGAGATCACAAAGCAAGACACTCAATTAGAATTATCGCTTCATCTGCCAGTTTCTACAACAGTGTTGAACACCAAGCCACAGATACTCCAAACAATTTGAAACATAACTTGAGTATTGCCTTAATTGGTTTCACTTCTATCATCATCTTAATAGGTGCAATCTTCAGACTGGTTTGTACCTTCTTGAATATGACTTACGGTACTCAATCTTGGATCTTTAAGCCTGTTGTTATGTACGTTATTTGGGGTGCTTTGGAAACCGTTGTCAACATCTTGTATTTAGTTGGTAGAGTTGATTTAAGATTCTACAGACCAGATAGATTACCAAAGAAGGTTAGAGATGTTGTCACCCCACTGCTGCTGGAATCTGAAGCTGCTTCTGTCAATGAAAAAGACCATCCAAGCACAGAACCATCATTGGACAATCAAACTACTGTATAAGAGTTTCATTCAAATTTATTTTTCCCAATCCAAATTATGATATGATATGCTTTTACAACTACACAGTAAAGGTTTCCCACTTTCCTGTTTTCTTTTGCAATTTCTGCTTTTTTAATCAATTTTAATATACTTTTGTTACCTTTTTCATCGAGACATGATCATTTCTCATTATTACACTTTGACTTGCTGTAGTAAATTCAATAAACAAAAAAAAGATTTAAACCTCTCTGCAGTATACAATACAATTATGTCAAATAGAGATTCGTCTAAAGAAAATTACGGAGAAAAGGCTACTTTGACTGAAGAGGAGAAAGCAAAGAGATTTAAAACAAAATTAGGCAAAAAAACATATAAAAATTAAGTTAAATTTCATCTTCCGTAATAATAAAAAAAAAAGATCTTGATGTATTTTTAGAGTCTTTACTTCTTGTCATTTGATCATCCTCTTATCATTCAAAAGATTAAAATTAATCTTCTTGATGGCTTCGTCACATGCGGTCATTTAATACCTCTCTCCCGGAGCTGATATTGGAATGATGACGCTTGTAAGCAGATATGAAATACAATAGAAGACCCACATATGTGGAGAAACCATTTCTTTCAAAGCTACATTTATATGACTGGATGAGAAAAATCTAATTGCATGAGTAATTTGTGAAAACGGCTGCAGTTATTAAAACGTAAAGAGGGGTGTTTCTTGTTTCATAATAAATCAAAAAGTCGTGAGTGTGAGATCATGTATTCAAAAGGAGACAGTTGAAAAATTTAATGAGGACACAAAAAAAAAAAAAAAACAAAAAAAACAAAACACGATTAAAGAAATTGAGTTATACCCAATAAGGTCAAATGTCATCGAGAAGAAGATCACTCCGTAACCTGGTTTCACAGGAACCTGAAGAAGAATTACCATCACCTAGAAGAAGACTGAGACGTTCCTTAGTGATAAAATCTGAAATTGATGCAGCTGAGATCAAAGACGACGAAAACGATGGTGAATACAATGAAGATGATGTTAAAGTTGAAGAAGATGAAGATGATGAAGTTGACAAGAGCATAGTGGAGGAAGATGAGGAAGAAGCCGAAGATGAAGAAGAGGTAGAGGAGGAAGAGGAAGAGGAGGAAGAGGAAGAAATTAGAATAAAGAAAAGATCAAGAAGTAAATCACAACCAGTGGAAGATGATACTTCAAAGAGACATAAACTGAGTCCAAAACCAACATCGAAAGATACACCTGACTTAGAGATAGTGAATGATGAGTATGAATTGCCTATAGATGAACAAGGTGAGACTAAGGTTAATGCAGATGGTGAATTATCTGCAGGACGTCAATATAGAATCAAGAGTTTCACAGTACATGGCAAGGACAAAAGGTTGTACATGTTATCAACAGAGCTGGCCAGATTAATGGGGTTCAGAGATTCTTATTTATTTTTCCAGAAACATCGTAAATTATACAAATATATCACAACAGACAAGCAAAAACTGGATCTTGTCGAACGTGGTATTATGCCACTATCATATAAGCTGCGTACAATTGGTCTAATCACAGCAAGATCAGCCTTCAGAGAATTTGGTGCTAAGATAATTCAAAATGGTAAGCAAGTAACAGATGATTATTATGAACAACAGGCTAAAGATGAAGGTGGTGTAGAAGGTGAATTTGCTGTACCACCACTGGAGTATCATCCAGGTGGAAGTACAGTTGGTAACAATGAATTATCTGGCCTATCTTCACGCCAAGAGCAACAAAAAGAAAACTCATCACTTGAATTCAAGAAATTCATGAAGTCAACTCCAGAGAATTGGATTTATAATATAGCCACATCAACTGTTCATTTAAATCATTTTTATCAAACTTCAAGACCAAAATTCATGAAGGATCCATATACAAATGTGAAGTTCATCCCACTCATCACTCAACCAACACATTGTGAAGTCACAAAGACCAGTGACAGCAAAAAAGGTGAGTTAATATTTAATACATCGATTGATGGTGATTTCAAAAATAGAAAATTTGGTTTATCAGATGTTGATGACTCAATCTTTGCCGACTGTGTTGATGAAGAAGTGAGAGAAGCTATTATCAGACAAAGAGAGTTGGAAAGGAATTTATAGTAGTGTATTAGTAGTATAGCGGTTTAAACTAGAAGATGAATTGTATAATTGTGAAAAATACTGTCCTCCGATACAGGAGTTTTATGAAAAACGGTAACTTTTTCTTCCCATAACTAACCACTGATAACCGACAAGTATATGGTAGCTACAATAGCTCGTTATCCAAAAAGAATGAGTAATAGGAGCAAAACCAACGAATAGAGAAGAGGATCCATCTCCAGCCAGATCAAACAAAGACCGGAACAGGTAGATCGAATTTTTCTTATCGTTATGAGTCAGAAATAGAAACTACTATAAAAAAGTCGCAGGCAAAGGACAAAAAAAAAAAAAAGAAAGGCAAGAAAAAAAAACGCATCAATTGATTTTTTTTTTTCAGCACCGAATTAAAAAGCTCTCCTTTTGTTCAAACCAAAAAAAAAAAATACTATCCAAGTAATACTACTTATAAATTGGTAAGTTATTTTATACATACTTCTAGCATTCATTCCTTTCATAAAAGCTTGCTTGTTTATAGATTAATCCAACGTTTTTTGCTTTTTTATAGAGAGAAATGCAAAGTTTTTTAACCAAGACTAGAGTATCATTACTAACTTTATCGTCATTAAGAAGATCATTATCCACGATGTCTGCTCCATTGGATTCCACAAAACTTAAAATCACAAAGACAACAGAGCCAAAGGCCAAATTGGCCAACTCTGAATTAAAATTCGGTAAGACATTTACTGATCATATGTTGACTATTGAATGGGATGCTACAACAGGTTGGCAAACCCCAGAGATCAAGCCATATGCTCCTTTCCAAATGGACCCTCTGGCTTGTGTCTTCCACTATGCTTTTGAGTTATTCGAAGGTTTGAAAGCCTACAAGGATAGCAAGGGACAAATTAGAATGTTCAGACCAGATAAGAACATGAAGAGAATGAACTTGTCGGCTGAAAGAATTTGTTTACCAACTTTTGACGGTGAAGAATTCACTAAATTAATTGGAGAGTTATTGAAATTAGATGAATCATTTATCCCAGAAGGTAAAGGTTATTCTTTGTATTTAAGACCAACTTTAATTGGTACCGATGCTGGTTTAGGTGTTGGAACCCCATCAAAAGCCTTATTATACTGTATCTGCTCACCAGTTGGTCCATACTACGCAACTGGTTTCAAACCAGTCAGCTTATTAGCCACTGATTTCGCTACAAGAGCTTGGCCAGGAGGTGTTGGTAACAGAAAATTGGGTGCCAACTATGCTCCATGTATCTTACCTCAAAAACAAGCTGCTGCTAGAGGTTACCAACAAAACTTGTGGTTATTCGGTGAGGAAAAATTCATCACTGAAGTTGGTACCATGAACGTCTTCTTTATCTTTAAGAAACCAAATGGTAAAAATGAAATTGTCACTCTGCCTTTGGATGGTACCATCTTAGAAGGTGTTACTAGAGATTCAATCATTGACTTATGTAGAGAAAAATTGAACCCAGACGAATGGGAAGTCTCAGAGAGATACTGCACTATTTTCGAAGTTGAAGAAGCTGCTTCAAAAGGTAACTTAGTTGAAGCTTTTGGTTCAGGTACTGCTGCTGTTGTCTCTCCAATTGGTAACATTGGCTGGAACGGTAAAGATATCCCAGTTCCATTAGCCGAAGGTAAGCCAATCGGTGCTTTAACTGAACAAGTTGCTGAATGGATTGCTGAATTACAATACGGTGTCAAGGATCACCCATGGTCAAGAGTTGTCTCCTAGATTTTGTGTTTTTTTATTCAATAATATAAATAAAATGAAGTGTTTTATGTGAAAAATAAAAATAAAATAAAACATATGCCTTTCTTCTTAATCGACTTCTCAACACTATTTGTGCTTATCATTTTTTAAACATACAAGAATGAAAATATTTTAAAGATTATTTACTTTATATACTCATTTTATCTCGCTATTAATATCATCATAATAATCATGGAACACAATATGTTCCTCCGTTGAAGTACTTCCTTCATCATCCCAAAACAAATCTTCCACTTGCTCTAATTCTAAACCTTTTGTCTCAACCCAGACAAAATATATGCAAGGAATAAATAATAAATCATAACCAGCATTAATAAAATAAAACCTCCATCCCATATTATCCATAGCGATGGGTAATATAAAAGTTGCCACTAACCCAAATGAACAATTGAAAAACTTGAATAACGTTATACCTGCAGTTCGTGTCTTGAAAGTCCATATCTCTGAAGGGTACAAACAGTTAATAGGGGTCCAGGCAAAATTATAGAAACCTGAAAATAAAAACATAGCAGCAACACATCCATATGGATTTGCATGTATCTTGATCAATGCCCCTAAAACACAAAACATAATTATCATCCCTGTGGTAGCTATCAATGATTGTGGTTTCCTTCCTAGTTTATCAAAGACCAAGCTACCAATAACAGAGACTACTAAGCCCCATGAAGATGATACCACTGTAACCTGCAATTGATTCTTGGTAGATGTTATTCCAGCTTGATCCAACATCAAGCTTAAATAAAATGACCCCACTGAGGAGCCTCCAAGTTCAGTTATTGCCAGCTGCGTGAGCATAATGAACAGTTTCCGCCGATTGGAATTTCCTGTAAAAATGAGCTTCCAAGGGTTGCTGCTTTTGCAAGAATATTCTTCGTTTATACTCAGTACAATATTATCAACAAGTATTCTGGCTTCATCTTTAGATTTTCTTTGGAAAATCTCAATAATCTCAGATGCCTCAGTAACTCTGTTACGTGAAATTAACCATCGTGGTGATTCCGGTATGAAGATCAATACAAGCATCGATACCAATGATGGCAGTGCTTGAATAACTGAAGGCAATCTCCAACACCAGTTCCCACTCATCGACATCGTGGCATATGACACTCCCGAGGCTATCAAAGCACCAATAAGATAACATGTAAAATATGCACCCAATACGCTACCCCTGATTTTAGCAGGTGTTAATTCAGCAATCAACAGAGGAGCAGCCAGGGCAGATAAAATTGTCCCCAGTCCCAAGATCACTCTTGCTGAAGAAAACATCCCAATATTGACAGCACAAGTTTGTAATATTACACCGACACAACAGATTATGTTGGCCAGCAATATACTTTTGCGTCTACCAAATGTATCTGAAGTGTACTGAATAACAAAGCATCCGATTAAATTCCCGCACCACATCGAAGCAGACATCCACCCTAATAGTACGGGATTATTCTCAAGTTTGAAATAACTCTTGTATTGTGGTAACGCATTTAAAGATCCCATCATCATCGAATCATACCCTAATGTTGCAGGGTTCGTTATCGTATTCACTATCACTATTACAAAAGCTAATGTTGTATTGCGTGGTACCCACTTTGATATTTGACTTTCATGATTATTATTCGATATTATCAGTGACATATTTCTATAAGAACTCCATATTATTTATCTGAGCCTTCAATAAACAATACTACTACAACAGAAGACTCCTAATTATTATTTACGATAAGTGTATTACTAGTTTTATTCAAAAAATTTTCTTGATAAAAAAAAAAAAAAAAAAATAATCGAAAAAGAAAAGAAAAAGGTTAAAAAACGAAAAAAGTGTCTCATCTCTAATTTTGTTATTTCACTAAGTTTGTGCAACTGTTATAGCAAACGCAATATATAGACATAGCCCTGACAAGGATCAGTTGCATAGTCTAATACAGGAACTATACGCTTGCAATGACTCTGTTGTGGGGGGATCAATATTCTATTATTATTTTTCTTTGCTTTCAGAAAATTTTCTTTAATGTAACATGATTACATAACATCCCTGTTCTTGGATAAAGTACCGAGAATCAAAACCTTCAGGTAACGATTAGTTACCATCACCAGTTCATTCGTTCCCTTTACCTTAGCTCAAATCTGTCTATACCTGATATATTTCATAGAAAGCATATAATCTATCAAATCAATCAGTACTATTTAACTGACATTCTTGAGTCGGAATAGTCAAAAAAATTGTAAAAGGAAAACACAAACAAGCAACCTAAGATGCCGAGCTTGAATCACGACAGATTCGCACGTAGTTATTATTTTAGATAAATTCCGTCGGCAATCATGCTTGTTCGGTCTCTTAACAAGAGCAAAATCCGAAGTTGTAGTATCAACTTTTCACCATAAAAAAATATTCTTGCAGGAGATCGCATTATTATATTATGCTCCAGCGGGAAAAAAAAAATACAAAAAATGTGATAAAGAGGAAATTGCAGAAAATAGTCAATCAACAATTTTGAAGGAAAGCATATGGGCTTATATGAATGAACGGAAGATGTATAAAAGTGATAGCAACTCTTAGCTTCAACGGGAATACGTCTTGCCAGATGATTTACAAAGTTCTTTTTTTTTTTTTTTTTTTTTTCTTTCTGAAATGCATAATGCGAGCTGGATCTTCTTTCCTTGAGAAGAGCACCGTAAATCACTTTATCCTTTTTTCTTTCTTTCTTTCTCATTCTTCTATTAGAAGATTATCAGAGCTAAAAATCTCAGACAACTTCGAAACGATGACCAGTGTGCAGTGTTATCTGTTGGCACGGCGACTTCCAAATCAAAAAGATAATAATATTATTAACAGTTGTGGGGGATATAGTTGTAGTTGGCAATGTACGGTCTACGGATTTAGATGCAAGCTGCATTTCTCTAGAAAAAAAACATTCGCTATTTTTTAAGAACAACAGCCTTTAAAGAAGAGGAAAGAACAAAAAAAAAAAAAAAAAAAAAAAAAAAACATCCTTGATCTAAAAATTATTTTTGTCAACTGGTTATAATATAATACCAAAACTGTCCCGTTCTTCAAGTCTTTTATAATTCCCTTTGTTCCTAATATATATTCTACTTGGGATTCAATTTTAATAATAATAATATTATATTAGGAAAAAAAAAAGACGGCCTGGGATATGGACGAGATAACAAACAATACTATACAGGTACCTGCACCTCCGTTACAACTACATCTACAACAAGAACAACAACCACCGAAGAAACTTCGTAAGACACAAAGGGTCCCAAAAGCATGTGTGTATTGCACGAAGAAGAAGATCAAATGTGATAAGAAACTCCCATGTCAAACATGTATCTCCAAGAATATTGCGAATCAATGTGTTAGGGAACCTGTTATAGTGAATAACCGAGTTTATAATTTGGAGCTGGCATCTCCAAAGACAAAAGGATCTTTCAATGAAGTTGACTCCCTCAGATTGGAGAATGAGAATTTGAAGAAACAGATAGAAGAATTGAATTATAAGCTTCGACAAAGACCTTCGGCTATTCCGATAATGAGTACAGAAGATCAATATACAAGTGAGATTAAATTGATTACTCGTAATTTGGGAGGAGGCAATAGTAAGATCGATTTTATGAAGGGCATTGATCTTAACATGGATCTCGATGAGTTAAGTTGGTACTCGAATAAGCTGAAATGTTTGTACGTCTTGAAATCAAATATGATCAACAGAGTTAATTTGAATAAAGTTTGTAAATTTGCATTGGAAAATTTTGGTTTTATTCATTGTGGTGTTATTCCAGGTGTGTTTATGCAACAATTACAAAATGTTGATATCGAGAAATTGAAAGGTTATGAGACTTTGGATTTAACAAAGATTGATGAAATTTTGTTTTATGCAATGATCTTTGCAGTGTTATCTGGTGGGTTTTATTTTGCCAGTGAAAGTTTGCTGCTATCAATTGGTATATCGACAAACAATCTTACATCCATTGCTAAACTTTTTTTCATCTTGTCGTTGAAGTATTTGAGCAAACTGAGGTATATGGAATTACCAAACATCAAGACGATCCAAGTATTCATGATCTTGAATATTAATTATCATAATTTCTCAGGTGTACATTTACAAAATTTCTTGCATAATGGGATGATATACACAGCACGTACATTGGACATTGATAAGTTGAGTGACGAGAATTTGAAAAAAGAAATGGCTACTAATGAAAATGCCTTAATCGAGTACGAGACCGGACGTAGGCTTTGGTTTGTATTATTACTTATGGACAGATTAGAAATTTATGGCGGGAGGATACCTTTAGTTCCAGATGGTTCATTCAGTACATGCATGCCTCAAAATTTCGCTGATGATGATTTAATCAATTTTAAGAACAGTGCACAAGTTAAGAATGAACATTACATGTGCGAGATCACATATCAGTTTTATGTGTCAAAGATTATTGATATTAGAAATGAGTTTTACCAATCAGAGCCATATAATTTCAATTTAATGAATCAAAAATTTGAAAACTTGGCTATTCATTTAAACGAGACATATTCTAATACACCAAAATCGGAACATGTGGAGTATCTGAATTTCCTTGCTAAAGATTTTATCTTATTAGAACAATTGAATTTAAATAAGCTCCTGAATTTGAAATTGAGTAAGAGAGAATGGGCCAAGAATTATAGGTTGAAATGTTTGATCATTTCATATGAGTTGATCGACTTAATGTTGACCACGATCATTCCAATATACAAGAAAAAAAATTGGGCTGTTTCATACAGTTTGGTGTTACCTAGTGTTTTCATCTTATTGGACAAAGTCACCAATAAAGTTGAATTACCAAGTACTTTACTTACCAAATTTGATGAAGTGTTGGCGTTATTGAACGAGTTGTCAAATAATAGTATACCTGCAAAGAGAGGTTACTTGGTGATTAAGAATTTGTTGAATTTAAACAATGCAAAGGATAAAGCTTATGAGGAAGATTTCCACCAGTTCAATTTTTCTAATTATTTGATGAACGATGACGAGTTCAACGATTTCATCAACTGGTTTAAGCATTAGTCTGTGTATGGAATAAACTCTTATTATGTAATAACCTTATTTGGTAGATTCTGGGGCTGTCCCTTAAAAAGATGAGGAGCCTCTCTCCCATCACAAGGAAAGAAAAACAAAAAAAAGAGCAAGGAAAAGAGGGGAAGTCAAAAGATATCATATTACAGACAAGGAATACAAACAAAATGATCCGATTATTAATTTAGAGATCCATAAATATTTCATCAAATCCCCTTTTTTAATTGCAATTGACCTTTGTTTTACCGTTAAATCCACTTCAAAAATGATGAATACTATCACTAATACCATCAAGAAGACATTATCTTCCAAGGCTTCCACTTCTCCAGCATCAAAGAAAGCTAGTTCTTATTCATTAATAGATTATTTCAATGTCCATAATATTCCTAAATTACCTCCGGATGCTTTATTCGATTTGAAAAAAAGGTATACACAAGATAAGAGAACAAATAAAATTGATCTTGGAATTGGAGCTTACAGAGATAATAAAGGTCATACTTGGATCTTGCCATCTGTGGCAAAACTGGAACGTTTAGTACAAACAGATCCAAATTATAATCATGAGTATTTACCAATTGCCGGTTTAGAAGAATTGAAAAAATCTCTGGCTCAATTGATCTTGGGAGAAGATTCTAAAGTATTACAAGATGATAGAATTGTCTCTGTACAAAGTTTATCAGGTACCGGAGCTTTACATTTATCTTCAAAATTTATTAAAAATTTTATTAGAGATAGTGATGGTAAATTACCTGAAGTTTATGTCTCCGGCCCAACTTGGGGTAACCATTTACAAATTTTCCAAATGCAAGGCTTGAAAGTTGCTAAGTACCCATATTGGAACAATGCTTTAAAGAAATTGGACATGAACGGTATGTTAGCTGCTATCAACAATGCCCCAGCGGGTTCCGTTTTCTTGTTACATACATGTGCTCACAACCCAACTGGTATGGATCCAACTAAGGAAGAATGGCATCAAATCTTGGATGCCATTGTTGCCAAAAATCACTTGCCAATTTTCGATTCTGCTTATCAAGGTTTCACCTCTGGTTCTTTAGAAGTTGATTCATGGATTGTTAGAACTGCTGGTAACTCTGAAAAACAATTCCCATTTTTAATTTGTCAATCTTTTGCTAAAAATTTCGGTATGTATGGAGAAAGAGTTGGATGTTTCCATGTTGTCTTACCTGAAACAAATGCCCTGTTGAAAGAATCATTACTCTCACAATTCCAAAGAATTGTTAGAACCGAAATCTCGAATCCTCCACTGTACGGTGCCAAAGTTGTCTCCAAGATCTTGAGTACCCCTGAATTGAAACAACAATGGGAAGATGATTTAACCGAGATGAGTTCAAGAATCATCAAGATGAGAAAATTGTTAAGAGACGAACTTGTTAACTTGGGAACACCAGGTACTTGGGACCATATAGTACAACAACAAGGTATGTTTTCATTTACTGGGTTAAGTACTGAAGAAGTTAGCAGATTAGAACATGTTCATGGAATTTATATGGCCTCTAGTGGTAGAGTATCGATGGCAGGTGTCAATGAATACAATGTGAAGGATATTGCAAAGGGAATTAACGAGGTTGTCAAGCATTTCAACAAATAAATGTCTCTTTATATAAAAATCTAATATTATTGTCTTCTAATTATGCAATTCTCTGTAGATTTTGAAATTTCACAAAATCAAAAACATTGAAAAAAAAAAAATTTTTCTTTGCTCTAATTGTTATTGTATATATATTGTTATTGTTGAATATATTCAATTGAAGAGCATAAATTGTATGTATTGTTTTTATCTATAGTGATACCAAGCTCACAGTTTCTATTAGATCTCGTTTATATCAAATTTACAAGGATTTAATTGTCCGAATACATTGTGTGATACCCCAGATTTTTTATTATTTATTTTTACTTCCTTGGCTGCTTCATATAGTCATCCCATTTTTAAATTTTTTCCCACTTTAAAAATACAACAAGAAGACAAAGAAAAAAAAAAAAATTGTGATCCCGGATCAATCCCTTTACAATTGCTTTTAATTAATCAAAAGGCAACTTATCAAGTTTAATACTAACGAATTGCTAGTGAACAACAATGCCATATTCTATTACTTCAATTCCAACTACTCCTTTCAATGATCAAAAACCAGGAACTTCTGGTTTGCGTAAGAAAGTGAAGCAATTTCAAGAAGAACATTATACTGAGAATTTCTTACAAGCTGTTTTCGAATCGATACCAGAAGGTTCCAATAATCTGTCATTAGTTATTGGTGGAGATGGTCGTTATTATAACGATGAGGTTATTCAATTAATTGCCGAGATTGGTGCTGCCAATGGAGTCACTAAATTGATCATTGGTCAAAACGGGATCTTGTCTACTCCTGCTGCATCACATGTCATTAGACTGAACAGTGTCACCGGAGGTATTATATTAACTGCCTCACATAACCCTGGTGGTCCAAATAACGATTTCGGAATCAAGTACAATTTGAGCAATGGTGGTCCAGCTCCTGAATCTGTGACAAACAAGATTTATGAAAATTCAAAGAAATTACAGAATTACAAAATTATTAAAGATTTGGGTAAAATTGATTTGAAAGAAATTGGTACTATCACATATGGGCCATTGGTTGTTGAAATTATTGATTCCACAAAGGATTATGTTGACTTGATGAAAGAAATTTTCGATTTCAAATTGATCAAAGAATTCTTAGCAAAGAGAACCCCTGAGGGTTTCCAAGTCTTGTTCGATTCAATGAATGGTGTCACTGGTCCATATGGTAAAGCCATCTTTGTTGACAGTTTGGGATTGCCTGAATCCAGTATTCAAAATTATGTTCCAAAACCAGATTTTGGTGGGTTACACCCAGATCCAAATTTAACTTATGCTCATACTTTAGTAGAGAAAGTCGATCTGGAAAAAATCGCATTTGGTGCTGCATCTGATGGTGATGGTGATAGAAATATGATTTATGGTGCCGGAGCATTTGTCAGTCCTGGTGATTCTGTTGCTATCATTGCTCATCATGCACTGGAACTGATTCCATACTTCAAGAAAAATGGAATCAATGGTTTAGCACGTTCAATGCCTACAAGTGGTGCCATTGATCTTGTTGCTAAACTGAAGAATTTACAATGCTACGAGGTTCCTACTGGTTGGAAGTTCTTCTGTGCATTATTCGATGCTAAGAAATTGAGTATATGTGGTGAAGAAAGTTTTGGTACTGGTAGTGATCATATTAGAGAGAAAGATGGTGTTTGGGCTGTCATTGCATGGTTAAATATCTTGGCTTATTTTGATACAAAACATCAAATCAAAGGCGGTGCCTCAATTAAGAATGTTCAAGATGATTTCTGGAGCACTTATGGTCGTACATTTTTCACACGTTACGATTATGAAAACGTCTCTAGTGAAGGTGCTAATAAGTTGATTGAAAATTTGGAATCTATTGTAAATTCATATGAAACTGTTAATTTTGCCGATGGTACTAAGGTTGTGGAAGCTGGAAATTTCAGTTACACCGATTTAGATGGTTCTGTCTCTTCAAAACAAGGTTTATTTATCAAATTAAGTTCAGGTTTAAGATTCATCGTTAGATTGTCTGGTACCGGTTCCTCAGGTGCTACAGTACGTTTATATTTGGAAAAACACTCAGACGATAAGACTAAATTCGAATTAGGTGCAAGTGAATTCTTAGCTGATGATATCTTACTTGTATTATCATTGTTGAAATTTAAAGAATTCTTAGGTAAGGAAGAACCAGATGTTCGCACCTAATTTTATAGTTACATATATATACATGATGTTGAAAGTATAATTTTTTTTTAAAGAAAAATATCAAATATACAAGCCAAAAAAAAAAAACTAGAAACGTTATACACCTTTAAAAATTAAAAATCACTTAAAACAAACTTTTTTTTTGCTCTTTTTGTGGTAAACCGACCCAAGACTCAATGTAAACCATTAGTTCTTTGCTTTCTTAACTCGTTTTGCAGTTTTTCAACATCAGCATCAAAAGAGATGAATTCATCCAATGCTTTACCACCTGGAACCATAGGCAAGACTGGGACTTTCTTTTCAACGATAACTTCCATCAAGACAGGACCATCGGTGTAATTCAAGAATTCTGCAACACTTTCGGTCATCTTTGTTTGATCGTGTAATTTGATACCTTTCATACCCATCAGTTCAGCTAATTTCATGAAATCAGGATTAGATTGATGTGTATGAGAATAACGATGTTCATAAAATAATGATTGCCATTGTGTAACCATACCTTGTTCTTCATTATTCAAGACAACAATTTTAACTGGAGCACCAGCTTGAACAGCACTTGATAATTCCATAAGTGTCATGTTAAATGAAGCATCACCATCAATATCAATGACACAAGCATCTGGCTTGGCAACTTGTGCACCAATAGCTGCAGGTAAACCATAACCCATAGTACCTAACCCACCTGAGGTGATGAAAGATCTTGGTTGTGTCCATGTGAAATGTTGAGCAGCCCACATTTGATGTTGACCAACACCTGTTGTAACAATAACTTCTTTACCTAATTTGGAAGATTGCTTAGAGATTTCAGAGATAAGAGTTTGGGGTTTTATCTTTGAACCCGGTGTCTCTAATTGATAAGCATAAGGGAATTTTTGTTTCCATTCTTTAATTTGTGAAAACCATTCTGGTCTCTCATTAACTTTGTTAATTAATGGGATGAATTTGGACAAATTTTGTGTAACATCACCTTCAACCGCTTCTGTTGCTTCAACAACTTTATTTATATTTTTTGGACTTATTTCAAAATGTAAGATACCACCTCTATTTTCTAAAGCAGCTAATTTCAGCTGAGGAGCAAATTTGGCAATATTTGAAGTAACACGATCATCAAATCTGGCACCCAATGCAACAATACAATCAGCATGTTGCATGGCCATATTGGCAAAACCAGAACCATGCATACCCAACATATCCAATGATTTTTCATCATTTTGATCAAAAGCTCCCAAAGCTTGTAAAGTTGTTGTAACTGGAATTTGAGCTTTTTCAGCTAATTCTTTTAATTTTTTTGGACCTTCTGGGGAATTTAAAATACCAGCACCAACGTACAAGACAGGTTTCTTAGCCCTGTTCAATAAAGTTGAAGCTCTCTCGATGGATTCCATTGTAAATTCATTGACAGCATTTCTAGTGATATCTTTCAAAGTATCTGATGGTAAAGTTGACTTTATTGGGATGGCTTCTCTCAAGATAGCAGCAGTGACATCTTTTGGTAAATCAACAAGAACTGGACCTGGTCTTCCTGTGGTGGCAATTTCAAAAGCTTCATTAATACGTCTTGGTAATTCGGCTACATTTTTAACCATAACGTTCCATTTGGTACATGATCTTGAAATACCAACGACATCGGCTTCTTGGAAAGCATCAGTACCAATAACTGAAGTGGCAACTTGACCAGTGAAAACGACTAATGGGACACCATCAGCTAAGGCATCAGCCATTGGAGTGACAACATTTGTAGCACCTGGACCTGAAGTGACCAAGACAACACCTGGTTTACCAGAAGCTCTTGCGTAACCCTCAGCCATATGGCCAGCACCTTGTTCATGACGCGGCAAGACGAATTTGAAATTTGGTGAGTTATATATGGCATCATATACAGGTAAGATAGCACCACCTGGATATCCAAATACGGTATCAACATTATGCCTCAACATCATTTCATGGAAAATTTGACCACCAGTTAAACCGATAAACGAGTCATCCATCTTTGGTCCATTCAGTGGATTAGATCTCAATTTTTGTACTGGATCTGATTCTTGGTTAAAAGATGGAGCAGGTGTTGGTCTTGTTATATTTGACTCAGTTGCAACTGAGGCTGAAGCGGCATCTGAACGACGAACTGAAGTGGTGAAAAATCTTGCAGCTTTTGGAGTCTGTCTCCTTGTGATATTCAACGCAGACCTACGTATATTTGTATTTATAGATCTCGAAAGCATTTTTTTTTCTTGTATTGGTGATGATGATGATGATGATTAGGAATTGAAGTTGTTTATAGATATATGATTATGATCTCAATAATGGATAATAAATAAAATAAATAAGAAATATATGTCTTAAAATCAAAAAAAAAAAGGATTAACACAAATGAATATATATGATTTGGAATAACTTATATATTAATTTGACCAAAGATGAATGATGGATAAAAGATGAATCATCTATCTTTTTATTTGGAAAAAAAATTTTTTTTTTTTTCTTATGGCAATTTTTCACTCACTCCATTATTTTAATTTGAGTCACACACAAAATTTGTTTCTTTTGACACAATGGCAGAACACACGTGTCAATTGTGTATCTATTATCATATCACCACAACTATCTCGTCTCATGAACTTTATATATCACTCTTATCACTCCATCTTTTATAATTCCTACTGCTATCTCTCACTCTGTCTCTAGTGTCTCTACTAAGTATCAGTGTAAACTCTCTTCTCATCATATCAACAATTGAATTCCGGCCCTGAAACCGGAACCGCTCTTTTTTTTTTTTTTTCCACAAACAATTTTTCGCTCCTGCTCTTCTCCCTAAATTATCTTAACATACAAATGAGGAGAAACGGATCCAATGTCGAGATATTACCAAATCTCGGGTATCTTCAGAATGATAAACGTTAAAAGTTATGAAAACATTTTTTGAGGATAAGAAGATTTCGGATATGTATATAGCTCTTTGCGGTAGTACAAATTACATGCGGATAAAGTCATGAATTATCCTAAACTAAAGTAAGTTATGAGTTTATTAGTGTATAATGATGATAATCTATTTATATAAAGAAAGGGATAATAAATTGATGAAAACAATGATGAATAAATATGATAAAATAAGCAGTAAAAAAAAAAAAAAAATAATGATATGAGTTGCTTTAACAACCTGTTAATTTGTTTTTTGGGAATGAATAACCAGCTTTTTCCCAAGATGTCACGTTGTAATCTTCATAAGCTTTCAAGTGATCTTGGATATAATCATAAGTTGGATAATCATCTGGATCACAAGTCAATGAGACACTGTTATTTGGTTGATAAACTCTTATATGATCGATTTCCATTGTTGCTGGAAATTCAATCGATGGCCAATCGATATAAGCCCAATTATTAGAAATACCCAAATTTAAGATCATTGACATTGGCTCTTTGGAAATTCTTCTCCAGTCAATATTACCGTTTGGTGATAACGCATACGAATGTAATGTCATGGTTGGATCCTCTCCAACAAACCAACGTATATATCCATCATCATTATCGTTCAAATATTCGAATGCATATTTTTGGAATTTGCCTTCTTCGAAATCACCTTTATCGTACCATGTTGTATTTAAAGTAGTTGTTGCAGAAAGAGCCTGTTGATATGGACCTCCAGTATAAGAGTTCATAGATGTCACTGAAGAATTGTAAATCTCAATGAAATTCATATCTGGGTAATACCAAATGTCCATTGGTGCCAATTGTAATGACTGTGATGCGACACCCACACCAACTGTGGTACTGACTTCAGCTTCAATAATATCAATTTCAGGAGCACCACGTCCAGTTCCAGAATTTGGATGATCTTCGCCAGAACATGTACATGAATTCAATTTTTGTCCCGGTAAGTATGAAATACCATCTGGTGAAGATTGATTCGCAGTAATACCTGCATCACAAGCCTCATAAGAATAAGGCCATACACCTTCTGTAGTGGCCATGTAACCGGCTCTACCTAAATTACCTAAGGACCACATACCTGGCCATAAACCAGACACATTACCATAATTAGGTAATTTGACACTTACTTCCATAATACCTTGTGTAAAACATAAACGATTCCATGAATGTAACATACCAGATCTGTAATACAAATCGTGTTGCTTTATAGCATCCATTCTTAATTGTAAAGTACCATTTGCTGTGGTGACGGCATCTGGGTCATACCATTCAAGATCTTTTGTTGAAGCATAATTAAGATCTGGGGCATACCAGAATTGTTCATCACCATCGTAAAAAGAACGACCTTCGGCGTTGAATTCGTCACTGAACACCAATTTCCAATCTGATCCGTCTCTAGCTGTTCTTGTCATAGCATCGTCAGGGGTATCTGGATCAACTAACGAGGTCCTTATAGCAGATAATTGTGGATACACGTAATTTGTCAATATCTCATAAGTGTTATCATTTTTAGAATATTCTGTGACACCTGTAAAAGTCAATACCGGTAAGATTATAAAAATAGCTAAAGCACCAAGAAGCATGAATAGTAAACCAAATAATCCACCTGCGGATCTCTTATCCATGTTTTTTAAATCATTCATGAATCTGTTTTTCTCGTATTCCAGGTCCAGTATAGGATCCGGGTTGTGTAAATAATCATCAGCTTCTTCTTCGTCAATATGTAAAGGGAAACTTGACAGCGGATATCCACCAAAGGGAGAAAAATCTGCATCCATGACAAAAGGGTTACCTGAAGTAACAGCACTAAGGTTCGAAGAATCGTCTCCATCTCTCAATAATGAAGCTCTAGAGCCGGCAGCTGAGGAATTCATCGACACAATTCGCGAATTTGACAAACTTCTTGGGTATCTGTCGAATTCTGGAGGTGCCAACAGTTGTGATGAAGATGATCTTAAATTCGAAGATATGAGCAAACCGTTTTTCTTATTTGTCCCCGGGGATGACGAGCTTGTTGAATATTCCAAATCATCCAATCTATAATTATTTTCGTCGTCGTCGTCGTTGTCGTCATTTCGGTGATGATCTGAGTATTCGTTATGATTACTGAATGGATTCTGGAGTGAACGAGATGAAGATGAATGAGAAGACAAATCTTCTTCGAGATTCAAGCCCTCGTGGGTTAAATTTCTCGTGGACATCTCTGGTTTAGTCTATCACTTTCGATCAAATCAAAAATCACAAAAAAAAAATTATTGTAAAAAAAAAAAATTTTAGTAACCCAAAGGAAAAAATTATTTAGAAAAGAGAGATAAAAAAGAAACGAACGAAAAGGGGGAACCAAATGCCAAGGTTAACGAAAAACTAAATTTCAAATCCCAGAAACCGTTATAGATAACTAGATTATCTCTTTGATATGAGAAATAGGTTTAGTTAAATATAATTGAAATGATAGACATTAAAAAGAAAGAAAATTTTTTTTTCTTGCTTTGATTGTTTTTTTTTTTTTTTGGCTTTGTCACACTCTCCTTTCTTAAAATAAACACATACACACACCAAGAGATCGGATCGTGTTTTGTACTTTAAATTTTTTCGTATTAAGCTTATATTTTAGGCGGAGTATTTAGCGAAGCCTTGTTTCAATTTTATAGTTTCTTCTTTTTCTCTTCTTTTTATGGGATTCAGTTAATACAATATATAATGGCTTTGAATCTTATATTATTACTTATTTAAATCATACCATACCCATTTCAATATGATGCCTAGTTACTTAAGACACCGAGAAGTTTTTTATTTGTCTCAAATTTTTTATTGTTTATTTTTTCTTATATAATAATTTTTTTGTTGTTTTTTCATTGTAAATCAACGTTGTTCTTAACAATGCCGAATTTCACTTCATCTGAAAGACTATGAAACTTTATATTGTTCATAAATTTATCTTCTTTATCAAGTCCTATTCTCTTGATTAACTCATAATACGTCTCATTTCCAACTATTCTTGTTTGCTTGTTTAATGACAATTGTTTAACTATTTCATTTTGCTTATCAATATTACTCTTGCTAAAATGATTTACCACATACTCTTTATAAATTTTATCAAACTCACTCTTGCTAAATGAAGACAATTCATCTTTAAATTTTTTCTTGAATTCAAATAAGTAAAGTTTTTTCTCTCCCAATTCTTTATATTTTAAATTCAAATAGTCAATTATCTTCAAATAAGGATACTCTTCATGAATATCCTCATCAATATTATCAGTATCCATCAACGAAACTCTCGTCTTGGACCACTCACCAAAAATTTCTTTCCTTTTCTTAGAATTGTCTATTGCAAGATATCTCGGGTCATTGATTAACTGCTCTATTTGCAACTCATATGAACCCAATGGATTGATTTTTTTGTCCTCTAAAAGTGAAATGAATTTTTCTTTATTATCAGCTTCATCGGTCTCTAAATCACTCAAATCAAATTCAATTCCTTCACCATTCTCTGATGAACTGTCACTGTCAGATTCTTCTTCTTCTTCTCCTTCTTCTTCTTCTTCTTCTTCCTCCTCCTCCTCCTCCTCCTCTTCGTCTTCTACCTTTCGCACTTCTTCCTTATTATTATCGCTTTCCTCCTTTTCCACTTCTAGTTCTTCTTCCTCGTCACTTGAAGATCCATAGCCTAACAGTAATCCACCTTTCTCAGTATTATCTTCTGCTTCGAGAATCTCTTCTGCTTCAATCTCGTCATCTTTCCCCAGATTTCGTACCACGTCAAGCTCTCCTTCCACTTGTGGCACCAGATTATCTTCTGCAAAGCTACCTTTCATCAAATAGTTATCCATTATATACTGGTAATCTGACTTGCTTATATTCAAACCTCTGCACCATGCAATTATCAACAATAAATCATCTTTATCAAATCTGTTAAGAATAGCAAGCAGTTGGTCATCTTTTAAAACCCATGTCGACTCTTTGCTTCGTTTATTGTAATAAAATTTGTTCCCAGTAGTTGTTATAACCAAAAGCCAACTATTTGCCAACTCAATCAGATGTGCAGGACTGCCATATTCCATTATATTTTGTTAATCTATCTCTAAAAACTATCAATCTAAAAATGAAAAAAAAAATATCAAAAAAAAACAAAAAAAAAAAAAATATTGGCAACAAAAAAAAAAAAAGTGAAAGAAAAAATAACGAACAAGTACAGTTGAATAGATTCATATATACACATATACAGAGAGACAATGTCAAGAAGATACGATAGTAGAACCACTATCTTTTCACCAGAAGGAAGATTATATCAAGTATGTTATTCTAGATACTTACTAGCCATTGTCATTGAAATTGAGAATTAGACAAATCAAGGTGGCAATATATATATATATATGATCAAGTTTTTACTAACTAACTTTCAATAGGTTGAATATGCATTGGAAGCCATATCTCATGCTGGAACAGCCATTGGTATATTAGCTGAAGATGGTGTTGTGTTGGCTGCTGAAAAGAAAGTCACTTCTAAATTATTAGAACAAGATACTTCAGCTGAAAAAATGTATATTTTAAATGAGTAAGTGAAAACGTTTATTAATTGAAGATAGAGTGAGATTACTAACTAGATATGCATAGCAATATGATTTGTTCAGTGGCAGGTATGAATGCTGATGCCTCAATTTTGGTCAATCATGCAAGAATAACAGCACAACAATTTTTGAAAACTTATAATGAAGATATCCCATGTGAACAATTGGTCCGTCGTGTGTGTGATGTCAAGCAAGGTTATACACAACATGGTGGTTTAAGACCATTTGGTGTCTCCTTCTTATATGCAGGATGGGATGATCGTTTTGAATTCCAATTATATACATCAAATCCATCAGGTAACTATTCAGGATGGAAACTGACAAGTATTGGAGCTAATAATTCATCACTGCAAACTTTGTTGAAACAAGATTATAAAGATGATTTAAAATTAGATGATGCTAAGAATTTGGCTTTAAAAGTCTTGAGTAAGACCATGGATGCTTCTAAATTGAGTAGTGATAAAGTTGAATTTGCTACAATTTACAAAAACAGCAAGAACCAAATTGTACAAAAAATCTGGTCCCCACTGGAAATTGACGAATTGATAAAGCAAAGTGGATTAGTTGCTGAAGAAGAAGAAGAATAGATTTAGTGTATGTAGTGTGTACGGTATCAAAGATTTGTATACAATTTTTTTTTGTAGCCATTAGAAAAAAAAAAAAAAAAAAAAAATTGCCACTTTTATTGGAGAAAGAAAAAAAAAAAAAAGTTAATGGTAGTTGTTATATTCAATCAATTAATTAATAATAATGTCCAAAGCTGTTGATTATTTATCAAGTAAGTGTTAATCTGATCTGTAACAATTGATGGAGAACGATACTAACAATTTTTGAAATTAGAAATTGCCATCCCACTTGGTGTTGCTATAACCACACTTCCATACATCATCTACGATGTCAGAGGAGGATCAAGAGCTGTGATATTTGATAGATTTGAAGGTGTTAGAGATGGTGTTATTGGTGAAGGAACACATTTCTTAATTCCATGGTTACAAAAACTGATCATCTTTGATGTCAGAACAAGACCAAATAGTATTGCAACTGTTACTGGATCAAAAGATTTACAACAAGTATCATTGACTTTAAGAGTCTTGCACAGACCTGAAATTGCTTCATTACCAGCTATTTATAAACATTTGGGTACGGATTATGAGTCAAGAGTACTTCCATCTATCTCGAATGAAACTCTTAAAGCTATAGTGGCTCAATATGATGCAGCAGAATTAATTACTCAGAGAGAAATTGTTTCACAAAAAATCAGACAAGAATTGTCCAATAGAGCTGCAGAATTCAATATCAAATTAGAGGATGTTTCAATAACACATATGACTTTTGGTAAAGAATTCACCAAGGCCGTTGAACAAAAACAAATTCTGCAACAAGATGCCGAAAAAGCCAAATACCTTGTTGAAAAAGCAGAACAAGAAAGACAAGCAAATGTTATTAGAGCTGAAGGTGAAGCTGAAGCTGCTGATCATATTTCTAAAGCATTGGCTAAAGCTGGTGATGGTTTATTATTAATTAGAAGAATTGAAGCTTCAAAAGAAATTGCAGCTACATTGGCTCAATCTCCTAATGTGACTTATTTACCAAGCAACGGTGCTGGAGGTGAAAGTGCTAGTGGATCTAATAGTTCATTGTTATTGAACTTGGGTCGTTAAGGTTATAGTTCACATAGTAAAAATAAAAAATTCAAGTTGTACATAGTGTTTTTTTTTTTGCCAAAAATTCCCCATTTACCTGTAGAAATTTCCCGCAACCTTAAATTTTTTTTTATTGTGTGTGGCCTTGAGCAAAGAAAAAAAGTTTCGAGAAATTATTGCATCTACAAGGGTCTGTTTTGGGTTAATATAATACAAACAATAGGTAATAATAATATTAAGTTTTCTCTTTTTTTTTTAAATAAACATCAATCATTCTTTAAACTCACATACAACGAACAAATAAAATTAGCTAGTAGGATAAGATTGAACAAAAATAAAAAAAAAAAGGGTAAAAAAAGATTAAGAAAAAAGGGTAAAAATGGGAGATATCACAGTAAAAGAAAAAGAAAAATGCGAGCAAACTAACCACTCCGAGACTAGCAATAATGAAATTGAAAGAGTGATAGCATTATCTTAAACTTGGGTAACGGTTGGGACACCGGTAGAAGGACGCTTTCTTGATGATGAATAACCGAAAGCACCATTCTTAAAGATGGAGAAGACTTGGAAGGCTAAACCAAATAAGAAGATGAAGAAACTGAAAAATAAGAAAGCAGTTGAAGCTTGAGCTTTTCTACATCTATCAGTTGAACCTTGAGCAACATTGTTACTATCCAAGTAACTTTGGTTGGTACATGAATGAACTCTAATAGCTGTAGCTAAAGCCAGACCTGCAGCTAATGTGAAAACAGCATTCAAGAATTCCAAAGTGGTCAAGATAATTGGCCATGCTAAGAATGAGATAAATGATGCTAATAAACCATATAATGATGAAAATAATATTCCAAAAGCAGCAGTGAAAATAGCAAAATTAACTTGTGGATTATTTTGATAATTAGTAGTAGCAGCTAATGAGCCGGTAAGACCCAAAATAATAACTAAAAAGACAAAATTTACACCTCTCAAGGTTAAATCACCAATTGATAAAGCCATTGTGTTGAATTGGAATTAGTTAAATTAATTTGATTGATAATTTTACTAAAATGTATATTCTTGGAATTGGGAATTAAAATTATTTTATTTTCTGGAGGGATTTAACTTTTTATATATAACTTTTTTCTGTTGTGTGCTTTTTTTTTTTTTTTTTTTTTCTTTGTTTTTTTTTTTAAGACTTTAAGTGAAATTGATAATTACTGGATTTCCTAATTAAGAAACACTATAATAAATAACTGAAATACCTGAATTTTATAATAATAATAAAAAATGTTATTATAGTCAATAGTACTTGAATTCAGATTGATTTGAAATTGATGAGATTATATTTTCTATCATAATTCAATTGTCTCTCTTATATATATAATCATATGAGTTTTTAAAAAAATTACAGCAATTAAAATAGATAAATTGTGTCATCCTTCTTTCAATGCTCCGTCATAATCCGCCCCTGTTTGCTCTTCTCTCATCTTTTTTTTTTTTTTGCCTGTCAATTGCATACCCACATAATATGTATAACCCCCGGCTCAATTCTAAACTAAACTACTGAGTGTGTCCTAGGACAAGAGATTGCTCTTCATCTTCTCTCAACCCCCGATTGTCCCCTTTAAACTGGGTGTGTTTTTCTCCTTCTATTAAAATATTACGTAATACGCATATTAGTACATTAAAGTGAAATTTTAAATGTATGTCCTAATTGGGATTTAATGCTATTACTGTATTAGGACAGCTCGAGGTAAAACAACAACAACGACAAAAGAAATAGCAAACCTTCCTATTGAGCACTTATATTGTTTCGGATATATATCTAGGTACATCCTAGTTAGATTACACTCATGAGGCTGCTCAATACTCAATTGTATTTAACAATGTATATCACAGATGTCGGCTTCGGCAACATGTGCTTTCATAATTCAACCGAAACCTAATTACATACAATTATATCGTACAGTCCAAATTATCACTTAGATATGATGTCAATGGTTATGAAAGGGTAAGTATAAGAAAAAAAAAAAATTGAGTGTGAAACTCTGGAAACTTGCTCGTTCAAGTTGCCTTTCCAATGTAGGGACCGGACCGAAGCAGAGAATCATGTATGTAATTTAATTTTAAAGTGGGAAAAAAAACAAAATAAGAGCTAAATGCACAGTAAGACAACTTTTTACTGTGGTTTTTTAATTACAGAATCTGTGTGTATCATCAGTACTCTCTTTATTGGTCTCTGGCTACTGTTTAGAAGTAATTGTACTGATTCTTCAACGTCCTTGAAAAAGTATCGTATCTGCTATATATTGATTTAACAATCATTTTGCACCCTCTAGCACTATGGACTTCGTTCTCAGTGATGACGTATCATCACCAGAAAAGAAGTCATAACGCTAGATGTTGCTCAACTCGTATGGAAATAACCGGTATGAAATCCCTGATTCGTCTCAGCTAACCAACAAATCTATTTTCGAAACATTATGGACCTTAAAGGTAAATGCAGTTGTAGAAGTTCCGGAAGATAAGCAAAATTTTTCCATTAAATCCTACATCAAACGTAATATGATGAAATAAGAAATACTTCAGCCAGGAGATTCTCTTTGATATTTGCTAAGAAATCATTAGGACAGCCTCACATAGCACTTGACTCAAGAAAAAGGTGCAGCTTTAGGTCAACTATATATTCTCCAATATCACTGACTGCAGATAATTAAAGCAGATAAACTGAGTTTAAGGTAGATCTAACTGTGGTCATCAAAATAGGGGCTGTTATCTGAAACAAAGAGGCACTCTATTGATGGCACTGCTTCTAAAACTAGAAAAAAAAAAAAAGAAAAAAGAATAAAGAATTAAAGAGAAAAAATCCCATCTTTAGTTTGAATAAAAAAAAAAAAAAAAAAACCTAGTTATTATTTCATTAATCATTTTAATTGATATCAAATAATGTCTAAAGCTTTAATTAACCGTTCTCTAACTAATGTTAGAACTGTAAGTGATATTTCATAGTTGCTTATCAAGTTTCAACAATTTTACTAACCTTGTGTTTTTAGGAACTTGAATTCTTATATGAATCAAATGTTATCACTAAATCATTATATGATAATTTAATTCAAACATTACCAGAAAAATATACTGGTGAACCACCAGTTGATTCAGTCTCAGGGGTTGCCTCAGCTTCATTGACAACAACGTCCACTAACGACTATCCAACCCCATCAAATAATCCAACTCCAACTCCACAATATTCCGAAAAAGATTCATCATCTGCAACTCTTAATAAGGAATTTGCTGAAGCAATGTATGATTTTGCCCCACAACAAGATTCTGATTTGAAATTAACAAGAGGAGATAAAGTTGAAGTCTTGGAGAAATTGAACTCTGATTGGTGGAAAGGTAGAGTTGGAAGTAATGAAGGTATTTTCCCATCAAATTATGTCCGTTTATTAGATCAAAGATCTGCTGCTCCACCTCCTCCTCAAAATATCTTGTACCAACAAAATTCAAACTCATCTTACCAACAGCAACAACCTTTCCCTCCACCTTCCACTAATTATTACCAACAACAACAACAACCTCAACAACAACAGGAACAACCAGTGGTTGTCCAACAAAATTCAGGTAATAGTCATCCACATATGAGAAAATTTGGAAGACAATTAAAAGATGCTGCTGTCTTTGGTGCAGGTGCAACAATTGGTTCAGATATTGTTAACAGTATATTTTGAGTCGCAACTTTATGGTGTTTTAATTTGTGTTATATGTCATTCTTTCTTTTTTTTTTCGAAACTTATGTTTTATCTCTTATGTTGTCTTCAATTTTTATAAACACATAATATAACTAGTGTCTAAGAGGTCAAGTTTTGTAGATTGATGAAAACAAAAAAAAGCATTTTTTATTCTGCTATATATAATAATTTCGTGTATCTCATGTCTCACTAAATGAAATTCAAACTTCGATAATCCTAAATTTCTTCTTAGCTTCTTCTAAACTGAAATCTGATTCAGCTTGATGCCATCTTTCATGGAGTCTACCATAAAGTAAGACCAAATTTGGTTCATCACCTTGTGAATCATTCACCAGTTTTTTACCAAATAATCTCCCTTTTTCTTCATCCCATTGTTTAAAAGTGATTTTATGCCACTCTTTTGGAGTATCTAAACCTAATCTAGCTAATTTTGGAGATTTCAAAAATTCCGGGTCCAAATATGAAGTATTCTTAGGATCACAGAAATAAATAATAACTAACCTCTTAAACTCCTGTTGGTCTAATGGAGGAGTGACAACTCTATGAATGGAACTTTTGAAAAAACCACCAGTAATAAATTCCATTGCATCACCGACATTTACTATTAACCCATTTGGAATATGACCAACATATTTCCAATCACCATTATAGTAATCCCTTATCTGTAAAGACAAAATTGGTTGCGAAGTGATAAAAGTAAATGCTGTACCATCTGAGTGCCCTCTAAGCCAGTTCTTGTCAACTTTCTTCTCATCATTTGGGTCCATACCATGATAAACCATGAATCTACCAAAACCATGTCCTGAATTTTCATAATCATTTTTAATAACTTTAAAATAATTCTCATAAATGAACCCTTCAGGTAATTCCAATACTAAGTCACATAATACTGTCAATTTATACAAGACTTCTTCGTGTAATTTCTCGAAATACTCTTGTACTTCTTTTAAATGAGCTCTGACAATTTCAGGATATCTTCTTTCATAAAAATTTGGTTGCAACATATCCCTGAAATTATAAAGCTCAATAGAATCCTGGACACCATTTTTCATTGACCAATAACCCCTTGGTTTGAAACCTGCACCACGTTCACCACCAAGTGATTTAGAACGGTCTTCTAAATCTGATGTCATTGCCCCAGCAAGGTACTGGACTTTTGTTTCTTGAGGAAGCTCTAACACTGATTGAGCCACTGATCTAAGATGCTCAATTTCTTCTAAAGGAATTCCATGGTTAACTAACGATACAAATCCATAAGTTGACAATGATTTTTCTAATTTGGCAGCAAGTTGTTGACGCTGGGACAAATGCTCTTTCCCAGGCTTGAAAAATGCTAGGTCAATTGAATCCAATTCGATTATCTCTTCAGACTTGACTTCGTTTGATTTTGAAGGTGCTGCTTCGATAAAAGGTCTAAGATTATGTCTCTTGTCAATTTCTTCTGTAGTAGATGATTCCACTGTCATTTTTGCTTATCTTGTTACTGCCCCCAAAAGCCAACTTTTTTTTTTTTTTTGATAATGTATAACTGTTTTATATCTTTAAAAAATACATGATAGCCACAGTTCTAAACTGTGTATGAAGAACACAAATGATAAGATATTAAACGGGAAAAAAAGTTCTTTTTTCTTTTGAAAACCGGATAAAACGTAGGGATTGGCAAACTAGATACCCGATAAGTTGCTTGTAATTTTGAAAAATGATCTGATTATCTAGTCTATAAGTGTATGTCTTATAAAAAAAATTAGCTAGTGAAAATGAAAATTATTTTACCTAAAAATGATATATATATTATTTAAGTAACATTGAAGCAGAAACCACATTATGCTTCTTATTCTATAATATCTATAATACTGTTCTACTCTAGTTGACTGGCTTCCTCTTTTTGAAGAAATCTGGTGAGTGAGTTAGCTTGAACTATTATCTACAAAGAGGGTCTATAGAGGGGGTGATTCTATTCGCCCCTCCATCTTGAAAAAAATGAAAAAAAATATTTTTTTAAAGAAAATAGATTTAAAGCTAGAGAAGCTAAAAATAAAACTAATATGCAAAAGATACCGGGACAGAAGATGAATTCTGGTCAGTGTTCACATTCATTTTCGCTGTGATTGAATATAACACAGATAACCATGATTCTTCAATCTTGGTTTGTTTTTTATAGCCCCGGAAATCGCCTGTGAGTAATTAAAAAACAATCATCAATAATACCTATCAGTTGACACATGTTTCGGAATTATTACTTTTCACGAATGTTTCTAGTGATGGTAGCCGATAATGCCATGTAAACGCTGTTCAATTGTAGCCACATCTGGGGTGTTGACCACAACTGGAGCTGTTATAAAGTTAGATCTGTCAAAGTGTGGCACCTGCATGAATCACTGTGGTGTTCAACTCTTATCTGTTTTATGAATCAAGCTTTTCCAAAGAAAAATGATTCATTGCAAAACAATAACACAGTTTAGAAATATTAGCGTTAGATCACTATTGACTAATGATTTTTTTCATTGGTTGCTCGATGGTTACTTTCTCCACAGTGTTGAAAGTATATATATACAGTGGACCCTCATCTTACCCCTTAGGATTACAAAAGAGAACTCTATTAGGCAGTTTTGCATAGTCTCTTAGTAATAACAAAATGGAGCCATCATTATCACAAGGTGTCGGTTATGGTGTCGTAATTGGTCTTGGAGTGTTTTTTTCTCTTATGATGAATTTAGTCACTGTTATTCAAAACAAATTCACCAAATATAATTCTGCAAAAGTTGATGAGTTCACTTCTGCTTCTAGAAATATTCCTTTTGGGTTGATTGTTTGTGGTATTGTTTCAAGTTGGACATGGTCATTGACATTATTGCAAAGTGCCACAGAGTCCTATAACATAGGATTTTCAGGTTCTTATTGGTATGCAATTGGGGGCTTACTTCAAGTCTCAGTCTTCAGTATCGTGGCATCAAGAGTTAAGAGAAATGCCAATTTGATTACAACTTTCCCAGAAATGGGGTTTTTCAGACATGGGAAATATGGTCATTTAGCCTTCTTATGGTCAGGATTGATTTGTAATGCTATTGTCAGTGCTTGTATCCTATTAGGTGGTTCAGCAGTAGTATCTTCAATTACTGGAATGAACGATTATCTGGCATTATTCTTAATACCATTGGGAGTGGCATTTTACGTCTCGTTTGGTGGGTTGAGAGCAACTTTTATTTCTGATGCAACACATACCGTTATCTTGATCATTTTCATCATAATATTTTTTTTCAAAGTTTATACTTCTGGTGACAAAATTGGCTCTCCTCAGAAAATGTGGGACTTGTTGCAACTGTTGGAGCCTGTGGAGAATAATTACCACGGTTCATATTTAACTTTCAGATCAAGACAAGGTGCTATATTTGCAGTACAATCAATTATCACCGGGTTTGGGTTGGTAGCATGTGACCAAGCATATTGGTCAAGAGCCATTGCTGCTGAACCAAAGAAAACATCATCCGCATATTTTTTCGCTGCAGGTGCCTGGTTTGTTATCCCTTTTGCAATGGGTGCTTCATTGGGGTTAGCGGGTAGAGCATTATCTAATTACTCAGATTTCCCTGTATTATCTGATGAAGATGTATCAGCAGGATTGGTTTCAGTTGCAAGTGCAACCTATTTGATGGGTAAATCTGGTGCTGTCATGATATTACTCATGGTGTTCCTTAGTGTAACTTCTTCATTTTCTGGTGAGTTGATTGCCACTTCAACTTTATTATCGTATGATGTTTATAAGAAATTTATAAAGCCAACTGCTACTCCACAAGAAGTTGTTAAAATTGCAAAGATTTCAGTTTTTATTTGGGCAATATTTGCAGGTGCTTTAGCTTCAATTTTTAAAGGTGCTGCAAAGATTTCTATGGGTTGGTTGTTCAACTTCCTTGGTGTATCGACTGCTTCTGGTGTTTTCCCAATTGTTTTAACTTTCACTTGGAAAAATTTGAACAAATGGGGAGCTATTGGTGGCTCAGTGGGTGGTATGATCTTGGCCTTGATTGCATGGTTAGTCACATGTAAGTGCCTTCTTGGAGAAATAAATGTTACAAACTTGAGTGATCAGTGGGTTTCATTTACCGGGAATGTTGCTGCATTATTCTTGGGAGGCTTTATATCCATAACTGTTTCATTATTCAAACCGGCCAATTTTGATTGGAATATAACAAGAAATAGAACTATTTTACTTGATGAGAAAGAGGTAGACGACAGTTCAGACTCTCTGTTTGAAGATTCTGGATTCCAAAAAGATGAGCTAGATCACGAACATTCTAGTACAAAGGATGCAATAGATATAGAAACCGATTCGATAAATTCAACATCTGAAATTGATCATGCTGACCTTGATCGTCAATTCAAGAAATATACCATTTTAGTATTGATTGTTGCTGTTATTGCTACATTCGTGGTGCCTATTCCTTTAGGAGCTTCTCCTTATGTTTTCTCACCAAAATTCTTAACAGCATTCATCTCCATAATTATAGTATGGCTCTTCTACACATTTTCACTTGTTATTTTGTTGCCGATTTTTGAATCTAGAAAAGAGATTTGGAGAATTTTTAAGACATTGTTTTCAAAAAGCTAAGAATTTATGTTATAGACTATTTAATCATACATATATTTCCAATTAAATGTAATTCTTGTAGACATTCCAGATTCTGGTTATTGATCTAAGCTTTGTCTCTCTAGAGAACAGATTGTCCAATAGGTCATTACAATCTCTAATCCATTCATGTTTCTTGGATTTCGGAATTACTAACAACCCTAAAGACCTCAATTCTATAACTTCTAGCAATACCAATCCATCTGTCTCGTAGTCTTTGAATCCATCATTGGAAATTGTTAAGAATCTTTCAATATTGTTCAAACTGGAATATATTTTTGGCTTCAATGCGGAGTTGAATCTCGAGCTGCCATTCTTCCAATATTGATTTGCTGAACTCAATATGTAATAGATTACAAGTAATGAAGGCGACAGGGCAACAACAGTAAACACCAACTCTTGGGATTTCAATAATTTGTCAATTCCGTTCATTGCAACATCACCATCAACTTTCAATTTTTGGATCTGGATCAACAAACTTCTCAATAATTTTCCCTTTATTAAATTGGATACTGGACTCTTCAAAACATTTTCGTAGTTCAACATGATTGTGGTCAAATCACCTGCCTGAATAGACAGAGATATTTCTTTCTTCAACTGTTCCATTTGGGTGGTAGATAGCCCAGACGAATTATCAACAGCCAAGTCAATAGTCATCCTGGTCAAGGAGTCAAGGTCTGATGATAACGATTTTTGAGACATGATTGCAATCTCTGATGAAGAATCATGTCTCACGGTGGCAAGTATTTGGTTCATAGGCTTTAAAATCCAATTTTTATAAAAACCTTTTACCGTGTCAATTAAATTGGATTGAATCCATTCTTTTATTTCCAGTTGTCTGCCAATTATTGTTGTTGCTGTTGTTGGAATATAGATGACTCCAAATAACATTAAAATCCAATATCTAACAAAAGCAGAAGGTTTGGCATTTTGAGAAACAATCGATTTCATTTCACTTGAGTGAATAGGTAGTAAATTATTCACCAACTTGTTCAATTTGATGAAAGATGAGTTGGTATCTGAGTATGAGGAATCAACTTCTAAAGGATCACCACCATCATATGAAATTACTAGCTTATCAATTGTCTCATTGATATGATCAAACAATACTTCATTATCAAAGAATTCCGAAACTTTTTTGATTGAGACTTCTTCTTCCAAAACACCATAACTCTTGAAACTAGGCAATTCATTTAGTAATAGACCCAACTTGGCAGCATTCGAATTTTGCAAAGAAACTAAGTTTTGTTTCTTGTTTATTATTTCCTGTCTAGCTGAATAGAAAGGAGTTCCTAAAATAGCTGAAACATAACTCAAAGTAGGTGGGCTCTTTTGAAAATTCTTGACAAGGAAGAAGTTTGGCGAAATCAATTTGTGAAGATTCTCTGAAGTTGCTGTTATCAATAGATTTTTAAAGTTGACCAATTTCTTATACAAATCATGATAAGCTGGAGGTAACCATTCAGGAATTGATACTCCCGAATCGGTTACAGAAATACTTGATAAATCTTTGTAGACATCTTTCCCCAAATTGTATAACTTCAAAGGTGAATTTTGTAGAAAATAAACACCAAATGCAAACTTAGAATTGAGCAAGTCGTCATAGTAGGTAATGTCATTTGAAAGAGGAATTGTTTTCTTCAACAACAGATTCGAAACTATGATATATAATAGCAACAAGTTGTAAATCAATACTAATTTTTCTAACTTGCAAATTGTTTCAATATCTTGCTTTGTAGCCAGATCTAAGGTCTTGAAAGATTGTTGCTCATAGATTTTCTTGGAGATAGAACCTGTTTCGAACGATGACAAAGTATCTTTCAAATTTTTCAATGTCAATTTGTCCTGAGCTATTGTTAAATTTTTGTTCTTCAACTGTGACTTGGATAGTAACTTATTTGATAAATCGAAAATCTGGTAAAAACTATCCTTCAATGCAGTTAAGTTAGATTTGAGTTCAGGATCGAGTTTCGAGTCTTCTAATTGGATTTCATCTATTTCCAGCAACAAAGAAGTTGAAAATGAGTCTAATGACTCAATATCAGTTTTAATAGAGTCATTGATTATTGAATTGACCATCTTTTCAATGAAGAATTTGAGGTTAAGTAGGTGATGAGCTTTTGGCAACAGTTTTTTTCCTTTTAGCAATTGCTCCTACCAAACAGCAGACTTCTTAAACAGGTAATTATAATTGTGTCTGTTTTCAGATGGAAAAAAAAAAAAAAGGAAGAAAAAAAAAATTTTAACTTTTCATCAATTTTGAGTAACCGACAAAGAGATAAGACCCGATCTGACTAGAGAAGAGATTCTTAGGCCAAGTTATCAATCAAATGTCAGAAGAAATAGTGGTAGTACCTAAACGTCAAAAGACATTCACAGGTTGTTGGACTTGTAGAAGCAGGAAGGTGAAATGTGATTTAAGGAAACCTGAATGTTATCGTTGTGAGAAAGCAGGTTTCCATTGTACTGGTTACGATATCAAGTTGAGATGGTCTAATCCCGTCCAATTTGACAAGTATGGGAACCAGTTGACCGTTCCACATACTGGAAATGTGGTTAAAGATGATCAGTATTTCCAAAGACGTAATATCGATTTTGTTAAATATAAGGTAGAATATCAAACATACGATGATATGGATAAACACTTAGCCATCTTGCATAATAACTCATCACTTGAAGGAAGTAATACAAAACTTTTGGGACCTTTTGGTGTTTTCAGAGGACGTGAGCAAATCAAGAGGAAGAGACATTATGTGCCGAACCCAAGGAAAAAGCTGAAGAAATCGACCAGTTCAACATCAACACCAGTCCCTGTGAGGACAGAGGGATCAGACTCGGATAGAGGCTCAGTCCAGTCTCCTTCCACATCATCTGTATCTTCACCGTTTGTGTCAAATACTATTACTACGAATCAATCAGCATTGCGGAAGCCCCCAGTCCCATCCGTACCCTCAAGAGATCCACATCCCGATATTAATTTTTTTAATTCTTTGCCTAATTTAGGTCAAGGAAATGAATGGTTAAGTAAAGATTTGATAGATGATGCCTTATTGACCGTTTCAGCACTTAATGGTGATACTCATTTCTTGGATTTTTTCAATGTTAATGATGCACAGGGACCTTCAATATTGTCTCAAGAACAAACACAAGAATTACCTGGCCAAAACAATCAGTATCAACAGCAACAGCAACAACAAAACCAAGATGAAATGTTCAATTTATTATTCCATAGAAATAACCAATTTGAAAAACAGTTCCCACTGTTGACCCCACAGCAAAGACCAAGAAAACCTTCACAAACACAACAACAAACTAGATTCAAATTAAATGCGAACAATGAGTTGCAATCAATCCCATCGTCATCACCTAACAATTCGAGTACAACAACTCAACAACAAGCACCACAGGAAGATGATACAGCTTCTATATCGATCCATGCTCCTGATGGAACCTCAAAGATGCCAGCAGCTATAATGGAAGTGGTAAAGACCACCCCATTACCAGATTCTTTACAAATTGACAACATACCTATTCAGAACACATCATTACATGTTCATCCAATGACTAGATACTTGTTGAACTATTATATCGAAGAAGTTGCAGATATGATGAGTGTTATTCCATTGCCTAAGAATCCATGGAAATTCATCTATTTTCCTAGACTGATGATGGCAGTTGGTGAATTAGGCTCATTGGGAAAGACCTCAAATGCTAAGAATTGTTTGTTGAATGCTCTTTTAGCTGTTAGTGCTTTTAATTTGCAAAGTAAATTTAACAGAAATAGTGAAGAAATGAAGTATTATTTGAACCTTGGGATTCAGTTAAGACAGCAGGCTACAACTTTTTTGAAAAATTGTTTGCTAGATGATGTGTTAAACCAGAAATATAAAGATGTTCTTGTCGCAGTGTTATCGATGGTCACAGTTGACATGGTTTGGGGAACAATGAGTGACTGTAAATTACATCTTGATATATGTGAGAAGTTTATTAGCAAAAAGATGGAAACCAAGAAAAAATTGTCATCAAAGGCCTTAATTCTACACAGAATTTTCAGTAATTTAAAATTAATCCAAGATTCCACAAGTTTAGATAACATCAAAAAGGAAGAAATCTATTTGAATGACCAAAACTACAAAGATTTCCTTATCGATCAAAAGTCACCAGAAGAATATAAGAGTCCATCAGTAGCTCCAAAATCTAAAGGTGTATTCCATGAAAAAATCAATGATCAAGGAAAAATTAAGATTGAATATATTGTGAACACTGATGATGAAGCAGAAGAAGAAGAAGATAGCGAAGGAGGGCAACAGAAGAAAAAATCTATTCCTCTGTTTATTGATATAACGAGAACTTCTTTTAAGTTATCTAAGAATAAGTTAAATGATGATCTGGTTTCATCCGATGCATTTTACGGGTTACCTAACTCGTTAATTTTGTTGTTTTCTGAAATTGTTCATTTGGTGAGGTTCAAGAAATATCATGAGGAAAATAGTTTGATGATTCCAAAATTTTTCGATAATTTGGCAGAAGAAATTGATACTAAATTACAAGGTTGGACTTTGGAATGGAAGTTATACGATATCGACGAGAATAACAAGAAAAATTTCCTCACCAAGAGACACGAGGGAATTTATCATCATGTCTTGTCATTTTACCATGGTTTGGTTATATATTTCAAGAGGCTTATCAAAGATATCAATCCAATGTACTTACAAGACCATGTTGAAAAAGTGTTGATTCATTTAAATTTGATTCAGCTGATAGCAGCAAATAGGACAAGAGAAAATAAAGACTTGTTGATTATCCCTTTATTTTGGCAAGGTTTCATCGCAGGTTCAGAAGCAATGACTTATTTCTTGCAAAATGGATTCAAAGATTGGGGGACAAATATAAGTCAAAGTGGTATTGGTAGCTACTGGGTAGCAAGACAAATTATGCTTGAAGTTTGGAGAAGAAAGAATACAAATGAAAAGAAAAGTAGTTGGGTCGATGTTATCAAGGACTGGGAAATGAATGTGATGTTAAGTTAGTTGGGATATAGTTAGATGGCTTATACATAAATAGAAATAGATGGTCCGAGTCGTGTACATATCAACTATAGTAATAGTAAACAATAACAGACAGGTAGAAAAAAAAAAAAAAAGGAAAAGTGTAGTTAGCACAAGGATTTATTAAAATACCACTGTATATCCATAATGTTCAAAGTCTTCAAGGCATCTGGAATTGAATCATCATATTCTATTTCTGCTAATCCTTTGTTTTCTACTGACGGCTGGACAATTTACCCACTGAAACATAAGACGACGAAGAAACAATGTTCTGTGTGGATTTTTGACAAGAAAAAGTTTGAAAATGTCTTGCAAAAATTGGGAGTGATAAATAAGTCTAATAAGCAGTTAGTCATGGATGACTGCTTCCAAGTACTGAAGAATTATGTGGCAAGTTTGATTAAAGTGAAGCATCCTCACGTTTTGCATGTTCTTGAAAATTTAGAAGATCATAAATCAAGAGCATTATTTGTTACAGAATATGTTGTCACCAATTTAGTGAAAATTGACAAGCAGGAGTTGGACGAAATCATGATCACAAAAGGATTGTTACAAATATCCAATGGTGTTAAGTTCTTACATGAGACTTTACAATCTGTTCACTTAAATATTCAGCCTTCAACCATATTCATCAATGAAAATTTCGATTGGAAACTATCAGGTTTGAATTTTTTGCAAAATATCGAATCAGGTTCCGGTGAGATAGACACATTTGATCCAAGGATGCCAGGGTTTGTCAATGTTAACTTCAGATTCAGCTCCCCAGAATTGATCATGAATAGAAGATTGAGTTTCCAGCACGATTTGTTTAGTATTGGTTGCTTAATATTTTACTTGTTCAATTGTCGAAATGTCAATTCCAGTAGTCCATATATTATTGGCTGTGAAAATAATAATATAAGTGAATATGAAAGAGATGTTAAGAAGTTGTCTAATACCTTACAAAGTGGGAATTTAAGTGTGTTTAGAAATATTCCAGAAAATTATTTGAATTCATTAACAACATTGTTAAATTATCAGCAAAATCAATGGGATATAAATCAATTCATGGAAAGCAGTATTTTTAACAATGAACTAATCAAAATTTTAAACTTCTTTGATTCTTTCTTAAGTCAAGAATTGAAAGATCAATACAAATTCTTAACAAAATTTAAAGATTATTTGTTGAAATTTCCTAAAGTATTATTATTGAACAAGTTTTTACCAATATTATGTGACTTATTAGATACATATACAAAAGACCCAAAGAAGCAAATATCAACTGAGGAAGAAGGTCTCATTTCAGCTATCTTAGAAAATTTATTCTTAATCTCTCAGACACTATCACAATTGACTTTTATGGAAAAAGTGTTCCCAAGATTGAACCAAACCATTCTGTCGAGCGGATTGATATCATGTAAGATAATGATAATAAACAATTTGAGTTTGATTGAAAATAAATTGGGTATCAGTGATAGTGGCAATAAGAATTATGAAAATTTTGGTAAGTTTTTGATCACTTTATTTAAAAATGGAGTTGTTTCAACCGAAGTGAATCAGCAACAATTAATGTTCCAAGAACGAATCTTGAGTAACTTGAATGTTTTCATAAATTTCCAAACTTATAATACTATCAGTAACACTATTTTCCCTGATATTTGTCAATTGTTCACAAAGACTACATCATTAAAAATTAAGAATTTGACCATCAATGCATTCATAACTCTTTTGAGAAATGAGTCAAATTCTTTAGATAATTTCACCATCACAGAGAAATTGTTACCGATTTTGCATAATACTTCTTCCAAAAATTTCAAAAATTCAGAAATTTTGAAAAATTTAGTCTTATTATATGAAGAAATTTTTAACAAATTATCTGTTAAAAGTGATTCATCAACAATGGATATAATTTTGGAGCAAATTTTCTTCCAATTATGGAAGTTAATGAAATTTGCAAAGACTAAACCGTTGAACAGTTTCTTAGTATCAGCTATCAAGAGAATTGAGACATTTTTAATTCTGAAGAATTCTGAAAATTTGACTAATGAAGATGAATCTGTTATCAGTCCAATGGCCAGCCCACCACCTTCTATCGTTGTAGCTTCAAAAACAACTAATAATATTCAAAACAATATTGCCGATGGAGATGAGGATGATGATTTTGGAGATTTTAATAAGAACACAGTAAAGCCGGCATCAAGGTTACAATTAAAACCAAATCAATCAAATGTGTTGTCCTTTGGGTCCACATCAACTAATAATACATCCAGCATGGTTTCAGCATTGAAGCCACAGCAAGCGTCTAATCCAATTAGACAGCAACATACCACGACAACTACTACAACAGGTTCTATTGATTGGTCAGTTGAATCGCAAAAACCAAAAACACCTATTACATTCAACCCAAGACCACAACAACAACAACAGCAACCTGTCTTGTTACCACAGCAAAACAATTCCTCATTCCCACCTGGGTTCTCTATGAATGTAATTCAACCTGTGAAGAAACCATCTACACCAGTGCAAAATCAACAACAACAACAAGACAGTAACGGATGGAGTTTTGGTGAAAGTTTAATATAATAGGGGCGAAAACAAAAGAAGCTTTTTTGAGTTAGTTTATTTATACAATATATACACAGTTAGGTCATTAGTTTAATAAAATATGTATATAAGATTCTGAGATATATGTACTTATAATATCAAATCTGTTGTAGTAATGAAAGAGAATTATTGAATTAGAATGTTTTCTTTTGCGCATATACACACACCTTTACAATGCCTTTTATCACACAACAAGAAACTATAAAGTAGTCTCATGCTTTCAAGCAAATTTGATGGCATTAAGAAGTTAGATAGTCAATTGTTGGAGATGTATTCATTTTGTGAAAGAAAAAAAAAAGAAAAAAAAAACCCCTCTTTTTCATTTCTTTTGTCAACCTTTTTTTAAGCGATTGGGGGTGTTTGAGTGAAAATATTTGTTTATGGGTGTAAGTCGCATAATTTAGCTACATTAGATATCTTTAAATTATAGCTTAAATTCAATTGAAAAGTGTGGTCTTGGAAAATGTATTTGATGCGTTAAAGCTATATAATACGTGGGATTTTAGGCAAAGGGAAGGATTATTGCCGTTCTTTTTTTTTTCCTGCTTTCAGTGGGTCCTATACCTAGGCAAAAACAGTGTTCCGTAAATCGGATTACAAAACATCATATACTCTAAATTAGCTAGCATTCTAAGATTATTATTATTATTATTTATCTATAAAAAAAAATTGGCAAAAAACACATGAACATCAGCACTCTTTTACAATTAAAAACACACAACACAAACATCTAGCGAAAACAAAACAAAACAAAACAAAACAAAACAAAACAAAACCAAACATTACTCTATGACAAAATAATAAGCAAATGATTAATGACCAGTAGTTGGTAAACCAACAACGATCTTGAACGAGTCATAAACGAGCCATTGTAAACCAGTTAAAGTACCAACCATAACAATACGTACAGATAAACCATTCCATAAACCTCTGAAACCAATATCTTTATAAATTTGGCCAACCAAGCTTGTCATAGCGGTGTCATTTCTCTTTATAGCATTGATCTTACTGAACATGACATCTGCTGGGTGACTAACAACGGCACAAGCAATACCTGCAATGTAACCTGCCAAATAACTAACACCTGTTTGTTGTAAATGTGAATATTCTTCTTTAGTTTTTGGTAAAGAATCATAAATTGTACTAACCACATTTTCGAAAAGAGCAAATTTGGTCATTGTAAAAGGTAATTGTCTTGACCAAAGTGGGATCAAACCTTTATACAAAGCACCAAAACCTTCAGTCTTGACTATCTTATTCAAACCATCAAATGGGCCCGTGGCAAAAGTTGGCATTGTCAGCTGCATTCTAACTTTAACAGCTTCAACTGGACAATACAAGATATCAGCAATGAATTCTGCACTTGCACCTGCAGCTAAATAAACACCAGTGTTATATTTTGTAGCCAATTCTTCACCCAATTTGTCTGTATAGGTTTTCTTGAAAAATTCGTATAATCCATATTTGGCAGCACCTTGTATCCCATAACCTAACAGTACCGCTGTATAAGATGTATAAACTCCAGTGAGACCTTCATTTTTCAAAATCGCTCCCAATGCTTGGAAAGTATTCTTATACAAATTTGGAAACACTTGTCTCCTACATTTGACTAAATCCAATGGACAAACTAATGAATTGGTGAAACCTCCGGCAAGGGCACCACCTACAGTGCATGCAATATAGTATTGTGGTGTATATAATTTTATGGATCCTGATACTACTTCGTCTTGTGATTGAATAGGTGAATGTTGGTGATGGTGATGTGTGCCTGTAGCATGGCGAAGTTGAATATCAGTGTTATTATGTGGAACTTGTTGTTGCAGTTGTTGTTGAGTGGTGGTGGTGGTTTCGTTCATCAGAGTCGCTACTGATAATGACGACATCTGTTCTATATATATTAGTGATGTATAAAGGATATAGATGAATTCTTGTTATTTTTAATAATATTAATAATGAAAAAATATAGAATTCGGAGGGATTTGAAAGGTATTTATTCAAAAAATTAATCGCTATAATCTAAATCTATCACTATCCGATATCCAGAATAACAACACAAAAAGTCAAGAGATGGTTTAGTAAGAAAAATAAAAAAATTAAAATTAAAAAAAAAAAAAAAAAATTTTTTTTTTTTTTTGTTTTTGACTTGTCTTAACTGATTTGTTGGTCTCTAAATATGTAGGTTGGTATAGATTACTGCTAGAAGAAGAGATTTAAGAGATTAACAACTCCTTGATACATCTGTTATCGCCAAATTTTGCATCTTGTGGAAGTATTTTTTTTGTTTCTTTTTCTGCTGGCACAAACCGCGCCAAATTATACAAAAACGGTTTTAGAGTCCCGCTTTTTCGTTAGTGCTACACTACATATATATATATATATATATCATAGTAGAACCTATCCATATTAACATGCTTCGAGACATTACAAACCAAAGTCTCCTGACTTTTTAATTATAGAATTAAAGTTCAAAATTGAATTTGATCAAGAAAAGTTTAAAAGAGTTAAAAAAAATTAATAAACAACAAAAGATAAGAAGATAGGTGAAAAAAAAGATATCGGCCTATACACTGTTATAGTTTCCCTTTAATATGAACCGCTTAATAACACCCTATTCTTTCCCAGAACGTTTTATCCGAAAAACCAAAAGGCACTACCCACTCTTTCACTCCACGCACACGCACACACCGCAAGAGGAAAGAAATAGAGAAATTATTTATTCGCATACACGACCACTTTCTCAGAGGGAAAACACCTTGGGCTTATATGGCTCTTCAAGGTATTTCAACTCTTCTTCAGTAAATTCCAATTTGGCAGCTGTCAATAGTTCATCAACTCTTTCTTCTTTACTGATACCAACAATTGGGCACCCACCTTTCAGGATAACCCATGCAGTGGATACAACAGCCATTGAGACATTTTTCTTTTTAGCTATTTCTTCCACTCTTTCAAGAATATTCAAATCTGCTTCACTCAAATTATCCAATCCAACTCTCTTAATACCTGGATCAGTGCCAAATCTGTTGTTTAAACTTTTCTCTGCACTTTGTTTAACAGGTCTTGTTAATACACCTCTTGCATTGGGACTCCACGGAATTAAACCAACTTTTGTCAAATCACAAAATGGAATCATCTCTCTTTCTTCCTCACGGTACAATAAGTTATAATAATTTTGCATAGAGATAAACTTGTGATAATCATATTTCTCAGCAGTGAATTGTAAAGTGGCAAATTCATATGTTTTCATCGATGAAGCACCAATATAACGGGCATAACCTTTCTCAACAACATCATTCAATGCCTTCATGATTTCTTTTGCAGGAACTGATGGATCATATCTATGGATTTGTAAAACATCCATATATGTGCCCAATCTCTTAACAGACAGCTCAGCACCATCGAAAATATGTTTTCTTGATAATCCATAAGTGTTCACCAGAGAAACACCGAGACTTGTATGCTTAGCATTTGGATCTGGGTCAACTGCAAAATTGACTTTTGAAAGAATAACAACAGTTTCTCTTCTAATATTATAATGTTTCAAAAATTTCCCCAAGATAATCTCACTCAATCCATTGGAGTAAACATCTGCTGTATCAAATGTTCTTATATTGTTATCATAACATTTCTTCAAAATCTTGAAAATTTGTTCTTCATCATCCATGACCCAATCGGCCCAATTCTTACTACCGTATGACATACATCCTACAATGATCTTGGAAATTTTCAAACCTGACTCCCCAAGGTTTTGGTATAATTGTGGATCAATTGTTGCTTGCGACATTGTGTTGCTGGTATACGAAATATTTTTAATTTGTGTGGAAACTATCTATATATATATATATATTTTTTTTTCCTTTCTTAATTCTCCACTAATTTTTGCTGGCTGCCTATCTCTTTTACTCCACATACATCACTTCATTTAACGGATATTAGCTTTTGTGTACTCTACTACTTATCCTAGTTGAAAACCATACCCATGCACTTTGATTACAAATAGAATGGTTTAAATGTCGATATTATTTGTATTATGTATTAGAAGCATGAAAAAACTACAGAAAAAAAAAAAATAAAACTCGATATACACTATAAGATTTAACCTAAAATCATAAATTCCTTAGGTTGATATGGCTCTTCAAGGTATTTCAATTCTGCTTCAGACAATTTCAAATCAACAGCAAACAAGTAATCATCAACTCTTTCTTCTTTACTGATACCAACAATTGGGCATCCACCTTTCAGAAGAACCCAAGCTGTAGAGATCAGGGCCATTGACAGATTCTTCTTCTTAGCAATCTCTTCTACTCTCTCGACTATAATCTGTTCAGCCTCAGTTAAATTGTTCAATCCAAGTGCCTTAATGGCACCATCTTTTGAGAATCTAGTGCTGGTTTCATCTTTCTTAACGGGTCTTGTTAACACACCTCTGGCATTGGGACTCCATGGAATTAAACCAACTTTTGTCAAATCACAAAATGGAATCATCTCTCTTTCATCTTCACGGTACAATAAGTTGTAATAACTCTGCATAGAGATAAATTTATGGTAATCGTATTTCTCAGCAGTGTGTTGTAAAATTGCGAATTCATAAGCTTTCATTGATGAAGCACCTATGTACCTTGTATAACCTTTCTCAACAACATCATTCAAAGCTCTCATAATCTCACGTGGAGGTGTTGCCCTGTCAAATCTGTGAATTTGTAATACATCCATATAAGTACCTAATCTTTCAACCGACAGTTCTGCTGCGTCAAAGATATGTTTCCTTGATAATCCATAAGTATTTGCAGCTACATTTTGGAAAGTTGCCATGTTATTTGGTCCATCTGGGTTTGGATCAACGGGGAAATAAAGCTTGGATAAGATTACCACTGTGTCTCTTCTAATATTGTATTTTTTCAAAAATTTCCCCAAAATTATTTCACTTAACCCATTTGAATAAGCATCAGCAGTATCAAAAGTTCTCAAATTATTATCATAACATTTTTTCAATATTCCAAAAATTTGCTCTTCGTCCTCTATAACCCAATCTGACCATTTCTTATTCCCAAATGACATACATCCTACAATAATTTTGGAAATTTTCAAACCTGATTCGCCAAGATTCTGGTATAAATTTGGGTCAATTGTAACTTGAGACATTTTATAACTAATATAAATTGATTTTTGGTAGATAGTATGACAAAGTTATATAACTTTTATACCCATATATGTATTATTAGTAAGACGGCATTTTGGTTTCAACCGATCGATGAGTTGCTTGGAAAAAAAAAAAAAAAATTAAGAGTCGTGTAACTAGCTGATATGTCACTTGAGAGATCATTGATATCAGGAAACACCGTTTGCGGTTCTTTTACAATGAATTAAGATAAATTTTCAACCATATTACTGACACAGCAAAGTAAAAATCTACACAGATAATCAAAAGAGACTTCTCAACTCCGAATCATCAACTTGTAGTCCCTCGAATACCAAATCGCTCACATTTGCAATCTTATCATCATCATCATCATTATTTTTATTATTATTCTCATCGTCATCAAAAATCAACTCCTCCAACAAATTCCTAGCTTTCTTAGGGGTGTGCTCATCTTTGAATAGCCGCTGACTTAGTCTATTGCTCATCACTGGTGTAGTGGATGCCTTCTTACTTGCTGATGCAGTTGTACTCAACATAAATCTTTTCTTGGAGCTACTTTGCTTCACTTCAGAATCATCAAACTCTAACAGTTTCTCCAACTCTTTATCATTTTCATCAAATTCAGGTACATGGAATGGCGATTTATATATCTTGGCCAAATCTATTTCTTTGAATGATATTGAATCATCTGGTTCATCCAGTAATGGCTCCATAGCCTTAGGAACAATTTCAATGTCAATATCATCTCCCTTTTCATGTTTCAAGAACTCATCTAGTTTGGAATCAGAATCAGCAAATTCATTTACCTTATTCAATTTAGAAAGTAACGAATTCAGCAGCGATTTTTGAATATTAGGAGCCAGCTCGTTTAATATATTTGTTTTTCTTTTCAAAGGTGTCCTCCTTCCAAATTTCAATGACGGTTGTACTTTTGGAGCGTCTTTAAGTGATTTATTGGAAACTTGATGCAGTCTTTGGTTTTCGTTCACGTTCTTCCCGCCTAAAGGTATTCTCGTGGTTGGATTTAATGGAGGTGTCTTAAATTTCTTTTGTGGTTGCTTTGTCAGCTTTATTGGTGTTCTTGGATGATCCTTCGTTATAAGCACTTCATTCTCTTTATCTTTAAATCGGCTCGATTGGAGTGATGAAGACATTGTGATTTATTGAAAGCGATAATTATTTGTTTATTTATAGTTTTAATATTTTTTTTGTATCTTGTTCTTTTTTTTTTTTTATCACAGAAAAAAAAATTACTTATTTGAAAAATAAAAATTCAGTAGGGAAGAAAAGCAGAAAGTATATAATGAAGGCCATAGAAATAGACCTTCAAAATATACCCAGTGCCCTTTCACTTTATAGGCAGCTAACGAGGAAGATTAACAAGCTACCATTAGACAATAGGACGTCAACATTACTTCATAAATTCAAACATTATAAATATCAAAATACAAAATTCAGAAATAATGAAATATATTATACAAAGCTCAATTACTATTACCTTCATATGATGGATAAAGTTATTGCAAAGCAAGATGATGATTGTACTCAAGAACTTTTGAACATAGCATACATCAAGACAGTGCCCACAAAATCTCGTGTTCCAGCATGGTACACTAATTTTGTGAATCTTAACAAGAATGATGTTCAATATATAGGTGAACATAAATTATGGCCCACTCAGCATTTAATTCTGCAATTAGCTAAAAGATTTGGGAAGCCTTTCACTCTGTTATCTGAAACGTATCATGACTACTTGCACAAGCAGCAACTAATTAGAAATATGGACAAAACCGTTTTAGATTTATATCTGGAAGCCAATGATCGCGAGTTGGCTAGAAAGGAAGACACAGAAATCAGTGAATTGATCAATATATCACTTCTGAGAGATAAAATTGAGAAAGATGAATCCATTGATAAAGCAAAAAAATCATATTATACTGGTATAATCAAAAAGATGGCGATTTTCTTGAGACAAATTACAAATTCAAATAATTATGGGAAACAATCTATCCAGGATATCAAGATCTTGCAAGTTCCAAATCTGTATGGGATGCCACTCCCAAAACGTCGATCTTATAACTTGTTAGTGAGAAAAATTCGATATTATAAAAATTTGATGTATTCGAGTTTTGAACCTGTTTCATTTCAAGATTTCAAATATTTGGAAAAAATTGCTGATGGTGAGTTGGATGAGGAATTAATGTCCATTAAGAAATTCAACAAGGCAAGTTTATCCAGGTTTAAAAAAAGGTGTAAGAATTTTTTGAGAATTAGTCATTGCTTTGATTTGCTGAATAGTGATGAAGTATTGATTTTCAGTAAATATAGAGTATTGAAGACTAACTATTATTTGACATCTAAGGAAAATGAAGTTTCAATAAATAAGTAATAAATTTTTTTTTAATTAATAAGTTTAGTAATACTCTGTAAATTTCTTTGGAGTAATAAAATAGTCAAATAAGAAAGGGGGTATAAAATAAGAGGGGTTGGGGGCATAAAAAGGAAGAAAAGCAAAATCATAATAAACTGATAACAAAAGTCAAGAATCCAATGACACCGGCATTTCCATAATTGTTCATCAGTGCTACAGCAGCATCTTTTGAAGAAGATGAAGTGGCAGAACTGCCTGAAGAACTGGTGCTTGCCGATCTTGTTGAAACAGATGATGCGGTACCATCGATGGAGTTGATCTCATTTTCACTGCTGAATTCAACTATAGGATCATCGATTTGCTTATCGTCAGAGTCATAGATTGTATAATTGGAAGCCCTTGATTCCACGTTAACAATCTTACCAATGTTAGAGTTATTGACACCGTATAAGATCATTTCCATGATGTTATCTGGGGTGGAAGGAATAGTGAAATTGGCACCAAATTTGGAATACATTTTTTTGATGGCAGTGGCATTACAAGTTGAAATGGAATGATTAGCGACGTCTGACTCATCGATGGTTGGAATATGGGTCTTGTTGAATTGTGATTCTAAATTGTCGAGATCTTCTTTGAAAGTGATTGAACCATCACTGTCATCGATAGTTACTAAACCGTAGTTAGATGTCTCTTCTGAGTATTCATAGACTAATCCACCACTTAATGAGTCGATTAAACCATCGTACAAACCTTCACTGACTTCGTCAAAAGTTCTTGGACTATTCTTGTTACAACCGTATTCACTGAAGAAAACAGGAATGGTGGAACTGTAAAAAGTTGAATTAACTTCTCCATAATCTGAGGTTTGCCAATCACTTGTACCTGAACACCATTCGTAGGAGTTTAACCCAAAGAAATCAGATTTGGATAAGTCTTCTTTACCATCAATGTTACATTGTAAGTATTCCCATGTGGCTTGTCTTAATTCAGTGACATCAGCAGCTGAGTAACCAACAAGGATTGTTCTATTTGATTGTTTCTGAATATAATGTTTCACATCTCTTTGGAAAGCTCTAATGTATGGAGGAGCTTCGGAGGCTGATGAATCATCGTTTATAACTTCATTACCAACAAAGACACCCAATAAGTTTGGATAATTTTTGAAAGCATCAATAACTTTGAAAAATCTGTTTAAAGTATTATAATTGTATGAATCTTCTGTATTGTCTCTGTAGATTGAATAAGTTGAAGATCCAAGATCCAAAATGACATAGATACCAGCATCATTTAAGATGGACATACATTCATCGTGGTTAACATCTGGGTTCACTGTGTAAACTCTAATAGTGTTAGCACCCAACTGTTGTAAAGCATAAACATCTCTATAACATTTCTCCAGATCACTCAACACATCTGAATCACCCCCTTCTTCGTAACCGGAGGATCCACCTGGTTGGTAATCAACACCTTTGATGAAAAAGACTTCTCCCTCATCTGATGATTTAGGAGCTGGTTTGATGAATCTATTTGAATTGGCTTCAATAGGAATCAACGAATGAGCTATAGACGTAAATAACGAGGCTGTGAGTAATAATGATTTGACCAACATCTTCTTGAAAATTATTAAAACGAGTGACTAGAAGTTACTATGTTGATACCAACAGTACAATAAAACTGAATTGTTTATCTTCTTTGTTAATTTTTAAAATTTTTTTTCTTCTGTTTATTGTTTTTTTTGGTGTTGGTTTTTTTTTTAAGTTCGCGAATCTTTTTTTTTTTTCTTAGGCGAGAAACTCTATTATGTGGACAGCCCCTACATTCCTCTTTCGGAATTATGCCAACAACAGACTGCTGACTAGTCTACTGTTGACTAACTAACTAGTTGTCAGTTACATGAAACCACCAAGGCAAAAAAGAAACGATTGAATTAAATTGATTGCATCTACAACAGTATGTGAGCTTTAAGCGCGACAAAGAGCAAATGTGGAAGGAATAGCTGCCTCTATTACATTCAACTGTGGTTATTATTGTCTCATACAACCAATGGCATTTTTTCAGTTCAACCAAAATGAAGCGAAAAAAAAAAAAAAAAAAAAAAGGCAAAAGTGAATTTGATTTCCATTCCTCGAGAGGCACGAACTTTGGAGGCAAGTGATTGAAAGACAATTAACACAAAAGATATATAACTGGTCAAAAAGACATTCCTTACTATTTCCGCTCAGATTCATGCGTTAAAACTGTTATGATACCGACAGGTATCAAAATAGGCCAGCTCTTGGTATAATATGCTATGTATTGTCCTGAATTCTTGGAAATCTGTCATACAGTCTTGTGCTTCCGAAAGAGTGAAAAAAAAAGCTTGTAGACTTCTTTTTTGCCCTTTCTTGTTATTTTTATTTTAATGCAATTTAATGTATATCGCAGAATCGTTACCAAAATGGCACCATTAAAAAAAATGTCCTCAGGGTCCAGAATCTCTTTCTATTACTCCCTAAATTCTAATTTGCTGGAGTATTTCTATTTCAAATATCATTTACGGTTGTGCATTTTATATCTAGGAAAGGGTTTACGCTGGTAGGAGTAATCGGCTTTGATTACTAGAGCAACTACTGGCTGGTATTGGAGGTGGAAGATAGTTGGAAAAGATCTGAGATCTCTAGACTAGTTGAAATTGTTATTCACTAATTCTCCAAAGACTCACTTTCAAAGCCTTGGAAAAAGAAATTATGCAAGAAAAAAAAAAAAAAAATATGAAAAGCAGGAAAAAACAAAAAAGGGCAAATTTTTATCATTTCAATCTAATCGATTTGATCAGTGAAAAATTTAACGGGATTTTCTTTGCGTTTCAGCCAATTGGAAAATTAAGAATTCAATACAAACAGTCTTGCCCCATCTCCCTACTCCCGCATAACATGTTCAATCATTACCTTTTACTGAATCAAGGGTCATTCTACAGTAACAACCACCTCTTATTTCCCTTTTTTTAGAACTTAAAAAAAAAAAATCAAACAGAAAAATTTTCAAAAGTGGTAAATGGAAATCCCTATTATCATTCTATAAAAGAGGCAGCATGGAACCCAACCACATTCTTGATTTCTCAAGTAAAAAATTTTTATTTTTTCTAAATATCAACAGTTTCGGTATTTTCTTAGATCATCAACGATGAGATTATCGAATTTGTACTTGTCCCTGGCAAGTTTGTTCTTGCTTATAGCTGGTGTCAACGCTCAAGCAAAACTTAAGGTCGTTGGTCAAATGCTGCTTTATACATGTAATGATGTCGTAAGTTTGTTCAACTTCGATAGTGATATAGTGTCTTACTATGGAAAAATTTGTGGTTACGAACCAATGTTGGGTACAGTTTTACACTGTGTTTATGATTATTCACAAGATATCTTGCACAGAAATCCTGAAAAATCTCTTAAGGAAGCTTTTGGACCTTTGAAACAATATTGTTATCCTTATGGTGGTATCTTTGTTGATGATGCAATCTTACAAGCAGCATTTGACAATGCTACAGACTATATGGTTAACTACACTTCGCTCGCCAATGCAACAGAGTTAGTTTCCTTCCCATTGCATGTCGACATGGCTGCAGTTGATAATGAATATAATGCATATCTTGGCTTTTATGATAACTATGATATGTCAAATATTTACGGAGGTATTATCTTGGCTTACTGGGGTCTTGTCTTGTTTATCTCTGCCATCTTCAATTTCTTGACAAAGACAAGATTGATCCAGAAATTCAACAATACTTTTATCAACCAGTTCAGAAGATATATCACACTTCCTTCATTGTTCAACACGCAAAACACAAGACATGTCAAAGGATATGTATTTTTCACAAGTCTTATTGCTACTAGATTGGAAGCCATTATCATCTTCTTTTATTTAGTTGTTCATATTGTTGTTTTAAGTGTAAGGTATTACTGGGATGTTCATAATGTTGTCTTCATCAATAAGGAGGCACAAGTCACAAGATGGTTGGCTGATAGGACTGGTATTATTGCTTTTGCCCATATTCCACTAATTGTGTTATTCGGTGGAAGAAACAATATGTTCCAATGGCTAACTGGCTTCAACTATGCTTCTTTCATCCAATTCCATAAATGGACTGGAAGAGTCATGTTCATCGATGCTTTAATCCATAGTGTCGCTTATACAAGAAATTGTATAATTTACTCAGATTTGGCAAGCTCTTTTGAAGATGTCTATTTCCAAATGGGTGTCGTCGCAACAATTTTCTGTGGTATCATGGTCTTTCAATCCTTGCTGTTCTTGAGAAATAACAAATATGAAATTTTCTTATTCATTCACATCGTTCTTGCCCTGTTATTTATCTGGACATGTTGGGAACATTGTTTGAGTTTGGGTTGGATGGAATGGTTATATGCCTCTATCGCTATTTGGTGTTTTGACAGATTCTTAAGATTGGTTAGAATGGTTTCTTTTGGTTGTCCAAAGGCAAATGTATCCTTGGTAGGTGAAGACACTATTAGAATTGTTGTTCCTTCCAATGGTGGTTTGATAAGTCACCATGCCAAACCTGGACAATATGTCTTTGTTTACTTCTTGAAGCCAACCATGTTCTGGCAATCACATCCATTCACTGTAATGGATTCAGTTCACAATGATAAAGAGTTCACCTTGTTCATCAAGACCAAAAGAGGTCTTACAGGAAGATTGGCCAAATACCTTCAACAGCAAGATGGCAAATCAGTATCAAATTTGAGAGTCACTTTGGAAGGTCCATATGGAGACTCTTCACCTTGTGGTAAATATGATAATGCCCTATTGTTGGCTGGTGGTAATGGTATTCCAGGTATTTTGGATCATGCTCTCAAGTTGTCCAAAATGGATAAGCAAACAAAGGTCAATTTGCACTGGGTCACTCATACTTTGGATTCGATGACTTGGTTAAAACCAGAATTGGAATTATTGCAAAATACAAATGTTGGTGTCAATGTCTATTTGACAAGAGAACTTCCAACAGGGCCAGAAGATTCTTCTTTGGAACTCACTTCCTCTCATGAGTTGAAGAAAGATGAAGTCACAGAAACACTGGAAAAGAAAACTGATTCAGAAGATGAAACTTGTGACTTATCAGTTAAATCTTTGAAGAAATTTGTCAAATTCCATTACCGCAGACCAGATTTGAAATCACTTATCGAAACATCATTGCAAGAAAATGGCAAAGGTTCAACTGCTATAGTTACCTGTGGACCAGATTCATTTTGTGGTGCCATCAGGAAGATAACAGCTGAATCCCTTGTTGGAGCTGCAGGAAGAGTTGATTTATTTGAGGAATTGCAAATGTGGTAAATGTTATTTATTCTCGTTTTTTATTATTTAAAAATATTATATTTAAAGCTAAATTATTTTGATAATATACATCTAAATTTATTTTTATTGAAATTCCTTGGAAGGATATGTATCAAACAATGTTTTGTGACAAGGCACTGCTGGCCCACTTCGGAATAAACGTATTTTACCTGTGCCTCTTATGGCACTCTAAGTTTTAAGACGTTTTTCAAAATTATTCGCCAGTAAATCCTTGGCCATGCTTTTTACACTAGAAACAGATTTTGCTGTCAGGGACGGAAAAGTCTAAACTCCTGCCAAAAGCAAAAAAACAATTGTTTTATTAAAAAATAAAAATAAAAGAAAGGGATCACCGATAAGATACATAATGGGAAACCTGATTCAACTATGGTTTCCGGTAGGGGTGCTAATCAACCAGTCATTAGCCAGAGTGTTGCGGAGGGCATGAACAATACTCGCAAGTAAGAACAATAACTCCTTTTTAATTTTCTTTTTTAATTTTTTTGCTCGAAGTGAAAATTTTGACAAAAAAGAGGTGCAAATCTCTATTTATCATTTCCATCTAATCAATTTCATCAATCTTAAATTTGTTCGCAAAAAAAAAAAAAAGAAGAGTCAAGCATGATACAAGCCAATGGAAATTTTTCTGGCATGAGTCAATTATCAAGTTATGTCCTCATTTATATGCGGGTTCTTTAAATAATATTACCATAATAACCAATGCTGCGTATTCTAGTCCTTTTTTTTCCAGTTCAATCAGAATCAATTACAAAATCGTTGAGAGGTTATAATTGAAAATTTTTAATTCATCAAAGTAATTGCGAAACACAGTTAGAAGCTCTCTTAAATCAACAGACCTCTTCATATAAAAAGTCACCTAATTTCTCTCCCAACTCTTGTGAGATAATTTTGCTTTTACTTAGAGTACACCCCCCTTGAATAATAATAATAATATGAATTTCATTATTTACTTATGTCTTTTGCTTTTTATGCCTGGTACTGATGCAATCCAGAAGTACAAGATAGTTGGGAAGATGCTGCTCAACACTTGCTATGATATGGCTAGCCTGTATTCATTTGAAACTGATGCGACACTGTATTATCTGCTGCTTTGTTCATATCAACCTTACCTTGGTACTACTTTGAATTGTATTTATGAATACTCTGAAGACTACTTACATAGAAACCCAGAGAAGTCCATGCATGAAGCTTTTAAGGCTTTGGAAAAGAGCTGTCGCTCATATGCTGGAATTGAAGTTAACAGTACTTATTTACAAACTTCATATGAGAATGCCACAGGTTACTTGGTTGACTATACTTCTCTCAAGAACGAGACTGATCCTGTTTACTTTCCACTTAGATTGAACATGACTGGTGTTGATAATGAGTATAAAGCCTACTTTGGCTTTTACGACAACCTTGACATGTCGACCATCTACGGGGCTATTATATTAGCATATTGGGGGTTTGTGATGTTCATTGCATCTCTTGCGAATTTCCTAATCAAGACAAAAATTATTCAATTGATAAAAGGACGCTATGTCAATTTGTTTAGAAAGCACATCACAATCCCAACTTTGCTTAATTTGCCAAGAACAAGATCCGTTAATGGTTGGGGAATTTTTACAAGCTATATTGCTACCAGACTTGAGGGACTCATTATTCTGGGATATTTTATAGTGCATATAAGTGTTCTTTGTGTGAGATACTACTATGATGTTCATAATATTGTGTTCATGAGTAGGGAAATTCAAGTTTGCAGATGGATTGCAGATAGGACCGGTATCATTGCCTTTGCACATATTCCATTAATCTTTTTATTTGGTGGAAGAAACAACATTTTTCAATGGCTTACAGGCTTCAATTATTCAAGTTTTATTCAATTCCATAAATGGACCGGAAGAGCAATGTTTGCTAATGCTTTAATTCATGGATCAGCATACACAAGAATGGTTATCATTTATAAAGGTTATGCAACAGACATGAAAGAAGTCTATTTCCAGATGGGTGTTGTTGCACTTATCTTCTGTGGAATGCTCATGCTGCAATCCTTACACTTCATTAGAAGTAATAAATATGAAATATTCTTGTTTACTCATATAGTTTTTGCACTGTTATTTCTCTGGTCTGCTTGGCAACACTGTCTTGCATTGGGTTGGTTGGAGTGGTTGTATACAACAGCAGCTATCTGGTGTTTTGACAGGTTCATTAGACTTTTGAGAATAATTTCATTTGGAGCCCCTAAGGCTAAACTAGTGATGATATCTGAAGATACTTTTCAGGTTTCAGTTCCAACAAACACTTCATTTTACAATCACCGTTCTAATCCTGGACAATATGTTTTCATTTATTTCTTAACCGCAACAATGTTTTGGCAGTCTCATCCTTTTACAGTAATGGATTCTATACACAAAGATAATGAGTTCACTCTTTACATCAAGGCTAAAGAAGGAATAACAAGTAGAATGGCTAACTTTCTCAAGAAGCAGCCTGAGATGAAATCAGAGATCAGGGTCTCAATCGAAGGGCCATATGGAGAATCCTCGCCTACGGAAAGATATGATAATGCGTTGTTAATGGCAGGTGGAAATGGTATCCCTGGTCCATTAGATCACGCAATCAAGTTAGCTAGATCTGGTAAACAGATGGGCATCCAATTAGTGTGGATTACTCAAACTTTTCTGTCTATGACTTGGATGTCAGCAGAGTTAGACCTGTTGAAAGATTCCAATATCGATATCCACATATACTTGACAAGGGAGGAACTACCAGTGATCGAAGAAAATACCTCCATAGAAACTGATTCTTCTAATGATGGGAAAAAAGATGAGATGACAGAAATCAACGAAAAGAGAACAGACACAGATGATGACGATACAATTAGTATATCCAAACTTAAGAAGTACGTCCAATTTCATTATGGCAGACCAGATCTAGAATCTCTCATCAAAACCACCATCAAAGAAAACGGCAAACTGTCTACTGCGATTGTCACCTGTGGACCAGATATGTTTTGTGGAGCTGTTAGAACCATTACTGCTGACAGTTTGGTTGAAGCTGAAGGGAGAGTTGATTTATTTGAAGAACTACAAACTTGGTAATCACTTTCAAGACCAATTAGAGGTCTGTTTCCTTTTTTTTCGTTTTTGTATTTAGTATAATTCAAATAATAAATTTCATTAAAACTTCAATATCTAATGGTTTTAAACAAATAAAGTAAAAAACTTGAAACCAAAAAGAAAAAAAAAAAAAAAAAAAATTTGAGAAATAATTTTCAGAAGTGAATGGAATGAAAAACGTTTCATCAAAGTTAAGGAACAGTTTACAAAATGAGTGCGAGCAATAAGAAGCGTGTCATTAGTTCTAATCGCCTTGAAAATCAAAGGCATGTCCCATATGTCAAGAAGGGTGGAGTAAGTTGGCTTATGTTTTTCATAAATTAATTAATACTAACATTAGTTGAAGAATGGTATTTTGGCTAGAGTGAAAAGAATATTTTCATGGTCCAACAAATCATCAGGAAAGCAACAACAAAATGGTAATCACCCCAGTAGTGAACCTCATTTTGGATTCGGCCAACTGGGCACACCCAAAAAGGTTATCAATCCTTTCACTTATCCTGAACCAGAAGTTAAAAAATTGAGGGCAATAGGGACACCACTGCCTAAGGACCAAAATTCGTCAATTGCAGCATCATCTGAATCACCAAATGTTACTTTATCCAAATTCTTTGCCGAGAAAGGTGATAAACCATTGTCTAGTGTTGAGATGGAAGGTGTTCTTTCGTTAATTTCGAAGAGTGTGAATGACGTCGACCATGACCAAGAGGCTCCCCAAGAGCACCAAAAGTCTCACACAAAACCACCTAGGATATTAGGGTCAGCCAATTCATCGTTCAACTCAAACCTTTCAGTGCTGTCTTATAAACCAAGTTATTCACCGGAATCGTCGAGCAAAATATCATCACATAAGAGAGTATTTGAGTATTCTTCTGTACCTGTTTCAAGCAGGAACCGTATAAAATCACCATTATTGGACATATCATCAACCCCAAATAAGATTCAAAAGTCTACCCCACATCAACTCAATAACTTTTCGGGCAATAAGAAATTAAGTAATACAGCAACTGCTTTATTGTCAATATTAGATAGTGATAAGCCAACACTGTCACATCAACAGAAATCGATTGAGCAATTCGCTAATCCCTATGTTTCTTCTCCATCATCGTCCTTTTTATATTCTTCTAGAAAGAGACTACTCAAGCAAATGAAACAGCAGCAAGAGCAAGAGCTGCAAAATAGTCAAGTATTACAGTCTCCTACCCCAGCACAAAATGAGCCTCTGTTTTCAAAGCCGTTGATACCAGAAACCAAGGAGAGAGATTCAAATTTTTCATCAGCATTCAATTTTGCACCAAAGAAAGTTGAAGAGTCAAAAGCAGAAGCCATTGCAGCAGATCAATCGATTATCGAACTTTCAAGTGACTCTTCACCTGAACCAGAGATCAAGAGTCATCCACTTGCAGCTGACACTTTACCAAAGAAGCCAGTATTTACGAATGGTACTACAGAGAAGACCGAAGAAACTGGTGTTGTAGAGGAAGAGCATGATGTGGAACCGGAGATGGAAGAACCTGAAGATGAAAGTGAGGTTATCGAATTTGAATTTCCAGAAATAGATAACTTATCTGAACTGGTTGATGTTGATGAAAATAAAGTCGAGGAGTATAAAAGTGAATTCGTTTTCTAACTTCAATCTATATAGTGTAATAGTAACTTAACCTTTACAATATGAGCAGTAGTAACTTTTAAAGTGAAAAAAATATTTTTTTTTTTTTCCTTTCAGATTTAAAAAAGAAGCAGAACAGAGAGGTAGAATACATATCATTATCGTTGTTTGGAGATGGAGTATGACAAAGACATCTTCAAAGATGTAAAGCAATCTTGTATTGATTTGTCTCAGATAGCTTTCTTACCTCCAGAAGTGGCGAATACGCTGTTGTCGTCGAAAAATTTAACAAATGCTTTACAGAAATTACATGAGAAGTTATCTTCTTCTGTACAGAAGTATTGCCAATTACACAACACTGATAGACTATCATTAAATGGGAAACTTGGTGACTATATCTTTGTGCCCATATCATATTTGCTTAAGCAGCATTTAACATTCACGGATAGACAGGTTGAGCTACTTTTCAAATTGATAAATATCTTGATTACTCATTGTTGGTACTTTCCTGTAAACTCATCACCAACACTTTTCTCACAATTATTCCCGTTATTCATCTATTTAATTGATGCAAAAACCTCAAAGATATCACTTTCAACAGAATCGAAGATTGCTGGTATAAACAGTTTACATTCATTATTAGAATGCTTGGTGATACAAAAGTCAAACTTCTTTGAAGATCCGAAAAGTCTTCCATTATTGGGACAATTGATAACGTTAGCTTTGGATTTCTCTTTGATTCAAAATGCCATTGTTTTGCAATCTAAGTCTCTACAGTTATTGTACTTACTATATACTGGTGTTATCCATGATGGTGAAGTGCTATCGCATATATTACCAGGAAATGTCTCAAAGTTGACAAAGTTGATAGCACAAAAAGAAGGAATGACTACTCATTATAGTATATTGAAGCTTGTCCTTGATTTATTGTCTTATCTTTTCTGTACTGTATTCAATGACCATGACTTGGGTACTATTAATGTCAAGGGAGAAATCAAAGATATCGATGATTTGGTCGAATTTGCTAACAAGGTCAATGTTAAAGATGACACTAAAGGATCTGAATATGAAATAGCAATACCAGAATCATCCACTCAACTCCACAGGACTAATAGTTGGTTAAAGGCTACATCTCACCAAGTTAAATTGGCAGTATCAGTGATCATTTCTTTGAAAGATCACAAGAAATTTGAAACCAGAAAGGCTTTATTTTCTTTCTGTGAGCTGATCATAAATACTTCTTCGAACTCTTTATTTGAGTGTTTGCCGTTATTGGTTGACTGTGTTTCATTTCTAAGTAATGATGAACAGTTATCAAAGGAAATATCTCAATGGATAGCAAATGAGCCAGCTTTAGCAGGTGTGATAGCTTCAAAACTTGAGAGCAGAATTGCAACTCTTCCAAATACACTTTCATCATCGAACCAAGAAAAGATCGTTTCAGAATTGAACTCTTTATCCTTCTATCTATGTCACTCTTTCGATCATAATCCATTTACTATGAAGGATTTTGCAGAGACACTAAACAAAAGCATGTTGGGTTATATTGGTGCTGAAATCACAACAAAAAGATTCCAAAACAAAAACATGCAACTATTACTGAATCCTGAGTCGTTATCTAGTGATTTGATTATTGTTCAAAATAGTTACAAGTCTACTGTGGAAGCTAGGGATGACTTCAAATTGTTTGACAAATTCTATGATCCAGAAGTTGAACAGGCTATTTCAAATATGCTCCAGCTTTTAGGTCAATCTCCCAAATGGTTTGTTCAGGTTTCTAATAGCCTTTTAAATAGTGGTGAAGAAGAACTGTTACCCAAGGCATTGTCTCTTTGGCTTATAAACAACTTGATAAAAGGTCATCTCAAGGGACATAACAATTCTATTATGAATGTTGTTGATGAGTTCTTAGTGGTCGATGAGCCTATTTTGGATAACGAAGATTACACTTCAGTGATTCATGATATTGTGTATGATGTATTAGAGAGTTCAAAAAACTTGTTAGAACAAGAGTCAAGTTCTAATCCAGATATAGTTGTTTCATTAGTTCAGTCAGTAGCATTGGATTCCATTGGGTTATCGGCTCGTGTAATGAAGGAACAGTTTAAGGAGGAGTTGATAGATTGTCTTTACCCTGTTGTTGACTCTTTGGCTTCAACGAATGACCAGACAAGACTGCACGCTCAAAATACAGCGATCATACTCTCTAATGAATGTTATGGAGGTTCATTAACGAATTTGATCTACGAGAATTGTGATTATTTGATCGACTCTTTAAGTTTAAGATTAACTTCAGACTTTATCACTCCTAGAACTGCGGCTGTTTTATTGGTCTTAATAAAGGTTGGAGGGATGGAATTAATAGGACAGTTGAATGATATCGTCCATTCCATGTTTACTTTGCTCGATCTCTATCATGGTTATGACACTTTGAGTGAAGGATTCTTCATCGTATTTAACAGTATCATTGATGAGGTTTATAACAGTTATTTGAAAAATTACGATTTCAAGAAAGAAACTGAAAATGTGGAAAATTATGACAAACCGTGGGGTATGTCCAATTTGGATGAAGTGTTTCAAATTATAGATTCCAAGAACAGAGATCTAGAAATCAATTTGGAGGGTCAAGAAATTCCGCTAGTCAAGCATCCAAATAAACCATTTGGAGAGCTTCCGGATAGTGATGACGAAGATGACGTGGAAGAAGAAGACGATGATGAAATGGCATTGATGAAAGAAATTGATAACTATCAAGTTCAGAAAACCAAAGAGGAGAAACAAAAATGGGATTCGGAAATTCCTAGCGAATTATATTTTATAATTCAACAAATGATGTCGTATGGTGATAGATTGGTCTTATCTACAGACTCAATTGGGTTGCAATCAAGGATATTAGAAGTTTTTGCGAAAGTATTTCCAATCTTGTCCACATCACAAACAAATTTATTTCCGATATTAGCAGATTTGTGGCCATTGGTGTTAAATCTTTGTGTTGATGATGACATCAGGGTAGTTTCAAATGCGATAAAAGTGGCATATACGATGATTGATTTCGGTGGAGATTTCATGTCAAAAAAATTTGGAGAGTTATGGACGAGTTTAAAAGATAATTCCAAGGTGTTTAACGATGGATTCAATTTGTTGAGAATTGTCAGTGACAGTAATCTGTTGACCAAGAAAATGGAGAGACTCGATGATACAATCAACTTCAAAGTTTACCGATCAATAAATGAGATGATGGTCTTAGGAATAAGGAAATTAGGATCAACCATATCAAACAAGATGGTCAAAGATATAATAGACCATACATTGTTGATAGTCCCAGACATTGAGCTGTACGGGGTTTATTCTGATATCGCTTGGCTTGTTAGGTACGAAAAATTCCAAGATATAAGTAAAGCTCTGCCAGGTACAGTTAAGCTACAAGATGGGGTTATATTTGGATTTTACGAGCTCTAAGAGGGGTTAGTTGAAGAATTGTATAGTATGTATATATATAGAACTTGTTAAGCTTTTTGAGGATTGCCTTTGCCGAGAGTGCAGGGATTTCTTGTCAGTGCCTTGTATATCATCCTCTAGTGCTCATCGCCGCTCACTACAATTTTACCAAACAGGAATTTTTTTTAGTTTTCCTGCGTGTTTAAAGCCTCTTGAGGGTATTTCCTCTTTTCTTTTTCTCTTTTTCAGACTAACTGTTGTATGGCAATAGATGGTGACTAAGGTTTTGACAACTCTATCACTTACTGTTAGAAGTCAAACTTTCTCTTTTTGAATCATCGCTTGCTTACTTAACCAGAGGTTTTTTTTGTTATCTCTTGGTTTTATTTTGTAGAGATGACCAAAAAAATTTTCCCTTTGGTTTATTTATTTCTTGCATCTTTCCCTTTTTTTTTTTTTTTGGTTTTGATAAAACTTCTTAAACTCAACACATTAGTTCTCGTCTGTTGTTGATATTCAAGTACCAAAGGGAAATTTTATAGAGATATGAGAGATAACAACGACGTCGTAATAGTGGAAGAGAACAACCAATCTTCTTCCTATGATTCATCATCAATTAACAAAGATGAAAAACATCAGGATGAATCTTTAACCGAATCCCTTAGAGGAGCAGCTGAAGATCAATATTTGGATAGATCAGTTCAATTAAAGAAAGAATTAAAGAAGAGACATCTTATCATGATAGCAATTGGAGGTGCTGTTGGTCCAGGTTTATTGATCGGTTCCAACTCTGCCATTTACAACGGTGGTGTTGCTTCAACTTTTATAGCCTATGTTTTCGTTGGTATATTAGTATATGGTGTTATGACTGCCTTGGGTGAAATGGCTTGTTGGATTATTTTACCTTCTAATTTAAGTGGTTATCCTTCAAGATATGTCGATCCAGCTTTAGGTTTTGCTACTGGTTACTGTTATTTAATCGATTACTTGATTAATTCTCCTAATCAATTGACAAGTGCTAGTTTAATCATGCAATATTGGGTAAGTAGAGAAACTTTAAACCCAGGTGTTTGGATTGCCATTTACATGGTTGTGGTTTTTGCTATCAATAGTTTGGGTGTCAAACTGTTCGGTGAAGTTGAATTTTATATCTCTTCCTTGAAAATTATCACCATCATTGGTTTGATTATCTTGATGATTGTCTTATTTTTTGGTGGCTCTCCAAATGATCATTCAGTTATTGCTTTTAGATATTGGAAGAATCCAGGTGCATTCAGAGCATACGAAGGAATTGCTAACGAAGATGTTGGAAAATTTGCAGCTTTTGTTTCTGTCTTGGTCACCGCTGTTTTTTCTTATGTCGGTTTAGAACTTCTTATTGTCACATTATCTGAAGTTAAAGGTAACGTTAGAAAAGTCATTCCAAAAGCCATCAATATGACTTTCATTCGTATCTTACTTTTCTACTGTGTTTCATTATTCTTTGTCGGAAGTCTTATTGCATATAACGATCCAAGATTAGTTGAAGCAGTTACTTCGTCAAGAAAGACTGCTGCTGCTTCTCCATTCGTTATTCTGATTGAAAATGCTGGTATCAGAGGTTTACCACACGTTGTCAATGCTTGTATCTTGATTTTCGCTTTAAGTTCTGCCAATTCTGACTTCTACGTTTCAGTTAGAACCATGTATGGTTTAGCAATCAATGGACAAGCTCCATCTTTCTTTGCTAAGACTAACAGATTTGGTATTCCTTACAACGCTTTCATTTTAAGTGCCTTGTTCTGTTTATTGGCTTTCATGAACGTCTCATCAGATTCAAGAACCGTTTTCAAATACTTTGTTAACGTTGTCAGTATTTTCGGTTTATTGGTTTGGATTTCTATTTTATACTCCCATATTTGTTTCATGAGAGCCATGAAAGTCCAAGGTATTTCCAGAGATCAATTGACCTACAAAGCCCCATTCCAACCATATTTCACCTACATTACATTATTCTTTGTTATAATTGTCGCAATCGTCAACAACTTTGGTGTCTTCATCAATGGATTCCATTACCAAGATTTCATTACTGGTTACATTGGTATTCCAGTTTTCTTGATTTTGATTGCTGGTTACAAGATTGTCCATAGAAACAAGAGAATCACAGCAGCTGAGGCAGATATGTGGAGTTACAAAGAAGTCATTGATCTGCAATGTGAACTGCTGGACCAAGAAAAGGCTGCACACAGAGAATTACATGGTATGACCAAGGGTGAGAAGATCTATGAGAAATATTTCGAATGGTTATTCTAGTTATTTATAAATAGGAAAGTTTACGGTTTCATGGTTTATTTTAGAGTTTAGTATTTGCATTTTTTTAACGTGTTCATAATATCAATTTATTCGTAGCGTAAATTTTATCACATTTCAGTGGTAATTTTCATCCCGAAGTAGTGGGAAGAAAACATTTTTTCTTAAGAAAAACATAAAAATTTTTCATCGAGTGAATTTTTCAATTATACAACTACAACAAGTTATATACTGAACAAACAATAATCAAGTATGTATTTTTGTTTTATGAATATCGAGTCATTTTCAGTATAAGATCTACTTGCCCATGTAAATAAGTGAAACCTAGGAATGGGAAATCCTGATACTTGAAGATTATATGCAAATTTGAATTATCGAACTTTAATGTTTCATAGCTTGAACCTGCAAATAGTTTACCATCGAGACCTTTTTGATACCCCATCCTAGAGAATTCAAGTAAGCTGTTATCATACCAGCTTCACTATGAATTCTGGCCCATGACTCCTATTAGGACACTCATGCTTGGCTCTTTGTGATTTTTCATTTATTTTACTGAGTTTGTGGTCATTTTTCTATCTTTCTTCGTTTGTTTCTTGGTTTGTCACTAGCTGTTATTCGCCATATACTAACTCAACTTTAGAAATGACTAGAACTTCCGTCTTAGCTGATGCTTTAAACTCAATCAACAATGCTGAAAAAACTGGTAAACGTCAAGTTTTAATCAGACCATCATCAAAGGTCATTGTCAAATTCTTATCAGTTATGCAAAAACATGGTATGTTATACATTGATCCCAACATAGATAACATGTTCTTTTTCTTTTCTTATTTTTTAATTTACACCTGAATGATAACTGGATGGTCAGATCGGATAGCAGTCCCTTGCTGTCTTTTAAATTTCAGGAAGAATAGTTTGGATTTATTTCCAAACGAGGAGATGATTTCTTACACAATCATTTGTCGTTCTTTTCTTCTTAATTGAGAAAAAGGGCATTCATACTTTTCGGTTGTTTACTTCACCTCGACATCTTATTTATTACTTTCTCTTATTTATTTATTTTTTTTGCATGTTACTTCACTGGGTTATATGATCTTATTTCATAATTACTAACAACATATCACGTTCAGGCTACATTGGTGAATTCGAATACATTGATGATCACAGATCAGGTAAAATCGTTATTCAATTAAACGGTAGATTGAACAAATGTGGTGTTATCTCACCAAGATACAACGTCAAGATTGATGATATTGAAAAATGGACTGACAATTTATTGCCAGCCAGACAATTCGGTTTCGTCATCTTGACTACTTCAGCTGGTATCATGGACCACGAAGAAGCCAGAAGAAAGCATGTTTCAGGTAAAATCTTAGGTTTTGTCTATTAGACATTTTGTTATTGGATATGTTAAAAGGGGATTGCATTTCATATAGTTTTTAAAAAAAAATAAAAGTCTTAAATTCGACTTCATTGATGTAGCTTAATAGGAAATGGCAGGGTGATCTCTTATGGAACATTAGGTACATAATATTTTTTGCCATGTCTTGTTGAAAAAGGTAAAAATAGCCTCTATGATAATTTTTTAAACAGTTGCAGCTTAACGAAGTGATTTGCATAGCTCATCCTCGAAATAGCTTATCTTAGTCAGATCTTAAGTGATGCAGTGGATATACCTTTTATATATATCATATTGAATCGTCTTCAACATCCATCATTGGTTGATCTGTGTAGTGGTAAAACAACCACAGTTTACTGTGAAGGTTGAGCCGACATAAATTGCGCTGAAAAGCAAAAGAAAAAAAAAAAATTGCACCGGCAAAATTTCGAAGGTTATGGAAAGAATACCATTGAGGGTATAAATATTTCAGAAGATAATTTTGTATTTCAATTTCATAAATTTGCCACATTAATTCATAGTAATTACTACATTCCTACAGTTCACAATGGCTACCAATTCCACTAAGACTTTCAAGTTAAACTCTAACACTAGCATTCCAGCCGTTGGTTTAGGTACCTGGCAATCAGCTCCAAATGATGCTTACAATGCAGTCTTGGCTGCCATTAAAGCTGGTTACAGACACATTGACACTGCTTGGATTTACGGTAACGAAGAAGAAGTCGGTAAGGCCATCAAGGATTGTGGTGTCCCAAGAGAAGAGTTATTCATTACCACCAAATTATGGAACACCGACCACAGTCGTGCTGAAAAAGCTTTAGATATCTCATTGAAACAATTAGGTTTAGATTACTTAGACTTATACTTGATCCACTGGCCACTTCCTTTCAACCCAGAAGGTAACGATCCAAAACTGCCAAAGAAGGTTGTTGATGGTGTTGAGTCTCTGGACATTGTTGACGATCCAAAAGATTTGATCAAGACTTGGAAACAATTGGAATCAATCTACAAAAACTCGACCAAATTAAAGGCAATTGGTGTTTCAAACGTCACTGCTGAACAATTGACCGAATTGTTGAAAGAACTGGAAGTTAAACCAGCTGTTAACCAAATTGAAAACCACCCATACTTACCACAACATGATTTAGTCAAATTGGCTAAAGAAAACGACATCTACATTGAAGCCTACTCACCATTGGGTTCCACTGGTGCTCCAGTCTTGAATGATGAAACCATCCAATCTATTGCTAAGAAATATAATGTTGGTCCAGCTGCTATTGTTATCTCATGGCAAATTTGGAGAGGTGTTATTGTCTTACCAAAATCCGTCACTGAATCAAGAATTATCGATAACTTGAAGACTGTTGAATTATCAAATGAAGATGGTGAAACTATTAACGAAATTTACAAGAAACACTCCAAGAGAGTTTGTGATCCAGCTGACTTCTGGAACTACGATTTATTCGGAACCAAGAAATAAAACGGATTTTAAACAATTTTTTTTTAGCTTTCATCTGTATAACTTATAATTGAATCAAATTCCAATTAAACATGCCAACGTAGATCCAAATAGTGCTAGACCTATAGTGTGTAATTTAGCATAAACTTCATCGGCTGCTGTAGTAAAAGAAAGAGTTAGTCATTTCATTCAAGAAGATGTTTAATGAAGAAATAAGCATTCACTCACAATTAATCAATATCTCCAACACAATCGATATCAATATGATTTACATCAACCTCATCAAGATGATTATTTCCTTCATAATATTGGTGGCTTTGTTCAGACTCAGAATCATCCTCTTCATTAAACTCTGAATAAAAGCTATTATACGTACCATTTGAGAAGATTCCCGGGATAACCTCTTTCTCTTCACCAAAAATATCTACTGTTGGAATCACTAAATTTTTGGTCACTATAGAACCATCAATGTCAATGATAGCAAAAGCTGTCCTAGTGTCTTGCTCAGTTAAAGGAATAAACTGACCATGTTTAACGTGAATTCCTTTATCAATGAAGAAGTCAGCTGCGGATTGAGGCAAACCTTGTTCCATGGCAATGTTTTCGTAACTTTCTTGACAAACAGGAGGTTGTTGTTTCTGTCTCAATGTCTTGAAAACACTCGATAACTGATAGCCACTTGGTTCAGGTGTTTGCAGAAATTGTTTTCTTAATTCGTGAAAATCTGCTAAGACTTTCACATCTCCATTTTCCTGATATTCAACTAACCCATAATTGTTGGGTTCTTGGCTAAATTCATAAACCAACCCACCCGAGAAAACACCAGTCATCTCTTTGGAATAAAGACTAGAAACTTCTTGAAATATCCTTGGCTGTACCTCATTGCATCCATATTCAGAAAAGAATATTGGTTTTGTATAGTCATGATAATCCTCAACTAATGTACTAAAGCCACTAGATTGGAAAGTTTGCTCACCACACCATTGGTAAGAGTTAACTCCATAAAAGTCAACAGACAGATTATCTTCTTCACATTCAAGATATTTGGCGAATGAAATTCTATAATGTAAGTCATCTGCCGCAGAATAACCAACTGGGATTTTTCTTGGTGAATGTGTTGCAATATACGTCTTCAAATCTCTAATGACAGCTTTAACATAAATTGGAGACACAGTTGCCGACCTTCTATCATTGACCACTTCATTTCCAGCAAAGAACAGTAAGGTATTAGGGTAGTAACTGAATTGTTCAACAACTTTGAAAATGTGCTCCAAATAAATCTCATTGTACGATGTCCACGGTTCATATCTGTTCAAATTCTGATTCTCCAAAGGCGAATTAACATCAAGAACAAGATAAATCCCAGCACTTGCTAACAAACTCATGCATTTGTCGTGGTTCAATTCAGGATTAACAGAATATACTCTTATAGTGTTTATTCCCAACTCTTGGAAAAGTATTATATCCCTGGCGCATGAATTTGGATCACTTAAGGGATCTCCGAATTCTGATACTCCAGAAGATCCCCCAGGCTGGTAATCAACACCTCTTATAAAGAACTTTGTAAGAAATGTTAGTGAGACAATTCATCTAATTGAATAAGAAGGTTATAAATACAGGATCTTTGGTAACTGAATCCATAAAATAACGACCATGAATTGAAATCGGATGGATTGATGCTTCGCTGAATGCGCTCAATAATAATAATAATATGAAAAGATTAATTGATCTGATACCACCTGTCATGTTGATTATTTGTCTTTCTTCCTTGTTTCGTTGAATATTTCATGAAGTTGGTTAACACTTTTTAAATTTAATTTTCTAAAGCGGCTCAATTTTTTTTTTTTTGGCTTGTCGTTTTACAAAGAGAATTTAACAGTAAAGCTCCATCACTACGACTGAATACCAAGACAATGTTGATCTACGCCCTATAATAATTAACTGTAGGTATGGTGACTTATCGGTTCAGTTCAGGGGATAAATCCTCAATAACCGAAATGCGGTCCACACTTTAGGAACCACCAGTTTCAGGAGAAGGATAAAGAAAAAAACAAATTATCAGATCAACTGATGCTTTTCTTTTCTTTTCCGTTCTTCACAAGATATTTCTTCAAAATAGAAGACATCTACATCTGTTTGTTTTTTTATATAATAAACATCATTAAATTCTCTATAAAGGCGAACTAACAATATATAGATATGTATATATGTATATATTTTTCAAATAGTAAAAATTAAAAGTAACAAAAAAATCTCATTCAAAGCCGTAATCAAATTAAACATCAAATTGAATAAAATTACTCAATTGTAGCATTAGTCTTAGCTGAGAATTCAGCTTGTTTAACCAAGTTAGCTGGAGCGTCCATCATTGGTAACATAACTTCGATGACTCTGATCTTATCGTTCTTGTTGAAAGCAGCATCGGCAAACAATTTGTCAACTTCACCAGTGGTTGAGACTCTAATGGATTCAGAGTTCTTAGCATTGAACAATTTCAATAAGTCCAAGTGGTTCCATGATTGAATGGCATTGTATTCAGCGTATTTACCGTGGATCAATCTCTCAATGGTGTAACCATCGTTATTTAATATGAACAAGTATGGAGTTTGACCTAATTTACACATGGTTGAGATTTCTTGGACTGTTAATTGTAATGAACCATCACCGATGAATAAGATGACTCTCTTGTTTGGATCAACTTCTTGAGCACCTAAGACAGCACCTAATGTAGCACCACCAGTGTAACCAATTGAACCCCATAAGACTTGGGAAATACCAGTAGTGTTATTTGGGAATCTTGATTGAACAATACCGAAAGCTGAGGTACCGGTTTCGGTGATAATGACATCACCTTCTCTGAAGAATGATGAAACTTTAGTCCATAACCATTCTTGTGAGATTGGAGTGTTAGCTGGAGCTGGAGTGTTGAGCAATTTGGTTTGTGGAACTGGAACTGGGGTGTAACCAGCAGCAGCTGATTTAACATCCTTTAATAAAAGTTGTAAAGATTCTTTCATTTGGATACCTGGGAAGACAGCAGATCTGATCTTTGAGTGATCTGAGTGGAATTCAACAATGTTCTTGGTTTGGTAGTGGTATGAGAATGAACCGGTGTTGAAATCTGATAATAAAGCACCAATAGACAAGACTAAGTCTGATGATTCAACAGCTTCTTGAACTTCTGGAGAAGATAATGAACCAACGTAAGCACCACCGAATCTTGGGTTTTGTTCATCAATACCACCTTTACCCATTGGGGTAACATAAACAGGGAATTGAGTCTTTTCAACTAATTCTTTGACTTCAGCCTTACATTCGTGTCTTGAGGCACAAGCATCAACCAAGATAACTGGGTTCTTAGCAGCTTTGATTAAGTCCAAGACTGATTCGATGAATTCTGATTGAACATGAGGATCATTTGGTTTCAATGATAAGTCAATTGGTGTGTCTAATAATGATCTCTTGACCTTACCAACGGCAATGTTGGTTGGTAAACCTAAGTAAACTGGTCTTTGGAATTTGTAAGCAGTAGCTAATAAGTTATCAATCGAACTTGCAGCTTTTGAAACTTCTTCTAAGAAAACAGTGGTTTCTGAGATTTCACTTGACATTCTGTGGAAAACAGTGAAGTCACCGTTACCTAAGGTGTGATGCAACAATAATTGTTTTTGTTGTGATGAGGTAGCTGGAGTACCAACAATGTGGATTAAACCAACGTGTTCAGCGTAAGCACCTGCAACACCGTTTAAGGCAGATAATTCACCAACACCGAAGGTGGTAATCAAAGCAGCTAATCTCTTAACTCTTGAGTAACCATCAGCAGCGTAAGCAGCATTCAATTCGTTGGCATTACCGACCCATCTTGAGCCCTTGACAAGATCAATGTCATCTAATAATCTCAAGTTGAAATCACCTGGAACACCAAAGATGGAGTTAACACCTAATTGAGATAATCTTTCAAAAAGATATTGACCAACTGTAATTTCGTCTGACATTTGTATAAAGTATGTTTTTGTTTTTTTGTAGTTATGTATATATAATACTATGAAATATTAAATAATGATGAGAAGTGAAAAATTAATGATAGAAGGGAATTGAATAGATATTTATATATCTTGACAGCAAATTTAAAAAAATCTAGTTTCTTTACCCAAAGATGAGAAGGTGGTCTATGCTGGAGGTGGTGGTGGTAAGTTTTTTTTTATTTCTTTTTAATTTTGCTGTTGGTCTGTTGCATTTCGATGCATTTGTGGGAGAATCGAAACATCATCTGACAACCATGCGCGCGCAGGTGCGACTGACTGTGGTAGTTGTTGTCTGCGCACCACTTATTTTGTACTAACCCACGCTTTTGCCACTCACTTAACGGTCAGAATCGGACTATATCCCACATTATGCCCACTCTTTCTACCAAGAGAGATCCCCTTTCTCGAAAAACAGATCTAGTGTTTATACAATTTTAAATGTTTGACTCGGTAATCAAAGGTTTAGACGGATAAATATGTATGTAGGTACTGTTACCACACTACGGTTTTTAAACTCGTCTAAAGATTCTCTAATCTCCTTTCCAGTTAACTAGCTGGCATACTCCCTAATTCACCCTTGGGAACACAACAAGAAAAAAGAAAAAAATATACGTTGAAGAGTTTATCCGATTCGAAGATAACTTGAAGAGATGAGATGTATTCAAATTCCTTAAGTAGGACTCCTATTGAAAAAAAAATCGACCCTTTCAGTTCTTCTGACAAGTGATTTCAGTAAAAAGATTTCGGTTGAGATATTTTACTTTTCTACAATCTTCCTTGTCTCTTTGTTTCCCTGCTCTTCTCAGGGATTTTTACCTTACTATCACTACTATCAATTACATAGGAGTTAGTTGTTGAACTTCTAGATCTGTGCTATTGTTGTGAGATTGTCTAAGTCCATTTCTCAGAAAGAATTTTAATAATAGAATGATTTCGGATAAAATTCATAACGGATATTGCAAATTATAGCACGATAAATCTGCGCAGTTTAAGATAATATGATACCATTTTTTTTTTTTTTTTTGCAAAATTTTTTTCTTTTCCTGTCTTGCCCAAATAGCGCAGCGCACTTTCTTTTTGGGGAACAGCACCAAGAACCACCTGGAGCAGAAGAAGCAGCAGCAGCATTAGTTGATTCAGGGATTTGCAGTTTCTTATAATAGGCCATTTTCTTGCTGCTTTCTTTTACCCCAATTAATTCATTTAGTCGTCATCATAAGATGTGTGCTGTTGCCAGCAGAGTAACATTCGGTTGCAGTTTTAATTTCCACAATTCTTAAATTCCTATACGAACCTACGAAACTATAACAATCTCAATTGATAAGAGAGCATTTTTCCAATTCAAATATCAAATTACTGATTGACACCCCCTATCATACCATTTTTTTTCTCTCTCTGATTTTTTTCCTTTCTCTCTCTGTCTCTCTCTCTAGTGTAGCCAACACCTTTTTTTTCTCTATTTTGGAAATCTTTTTTGATCACCAGAACTGTTATTGACCTTTAAGAAAACCTGAGGGGATTTAAGTTTTTTAGTTGGTGTTACTTGTGAGGCAGCAATAGCAGCAGCGACATTACTCGTATCTTCTGTTTCTTCTTTATTTTTATTACCATCATTATAACGATTATTAATTATATCTTTTTGTCTTTGTTTCAATTTTTCAAGCCTCCAATGTTGTTGCCTTTCTGTCATTCCACAATTACTCCGTTATATTCTTAACTTTCTTTCACCAAATGGCCACAGCGATGCTTCTTGCACTTCGTCATTCTATGTAGAGATAAAAGAGCTGAGTAGTTCTTATATATCTGTATTCAATTAACTTACAGGTGACTTTTTTTTCCACATATTTTTAAGGTTTTTCTTATTATTTTGTCTCAGCAAGGGTTCCTCAATATCGATTACATTCCACGTAAATGAGTTTATTTTTATAAGGGAATATTAATAACTCTTGTATCACCTAGTAACCCACAGGACGAAATCTTGAAGACTGTTTACGAGACCGTTATATTGTGTATCTTACATGAGGTGTTGTTCCAGCTCCAGATCAGATGAGTTATAACATCTTATTGTATTAGACGTTCCTTGAATAACAACTACGGAGCTAGGATGATATATCCTTCACCCAAATTTTCCTTTGTGCTGCTTTCATCAGAATCAATTAAGTGAATTCTTGCCTAATTACATATAAGTTTTACAAATTTAAAGTCAAAAAAGATGACTTCTTTTTCTATCATATTGGCTAATCTGAGAGGGTATCGATATGAACATAATTTCACTTGTCCTTAGTTCTGATGCTCGAAAAATTGGGGTAATAATAATTTGCAAGATTTGATCACCAATTCAAAAAAAAAAAAAAAAAAAAAAAAAAAACAACTTGAAATTTTAAATTAGTTAATAATCTGTAAACATTGGAAATCTTTAGTCCAAAAGTTAAATTTTGAAGCAAACCTCAATGTAAACAAAATAAATAATACTTTTTGCAAATATCTATAAATTTATTATATTCGAGCGACTTCAAATTTATATATAGTTAGACTAGAAATGTAGATATAAACCCACTGTACAACTCGTAACGAGTAGACCTGTAAATTCTAGTAAAACTATACAAATAAATTAAATTTTTAGTTGAACAAAATATGCAAATGGTAAAATTAAGGGTATAAAGAAGTTAGAAACTAAAGAATTTGATTAAAACAAAAAAACAAGACATGTCTTGACACATCTTGATTTTTGAACAACGAATGAAAAGATAATAATGGAAACCTGAAGTTAACCCCCCTAACAATCAACCAAGTCAACAACTTGCAAGACAATTTCGAAACAGACACTTCCGATATCTTCATCGTACAAGTTGTAGAAAGAACCTGACAAACATTCGTAAAATGAGGTGGAGTCACCAAGAGCCAATAAACCTTCATCGGTAATAGACCAACCAGCTGAGTAGATTGAACCAGCTTGAGGTGGTGGACCATCGAATTGGAATTGATGGTTAGCAACAATAGAACCAATTCTTCCTTTAGCATCAGTTAAAATGGAGCTATTTAAAGTTAAAGCTAAAGTGTCATCTGAGTAACATGAAACGGCAGTAACTGGGTCTGAGACATCATCACCTTCAGTATCAGTGATTTGACCGTCTTCACCTTGTTCAGTAGAATCAGTGGCAGCTTGAACTTGACCATCAGTAATTTGAGTGGCACCAGTAGCAGTGGTGGCAGTACCTGTGGTGGCTTGAACTTGACCGTCATCAATTTGGGAAGCAGCAGCCTTAGTTGTCTTAGCACCTGTGGTGGCTTGGACTTGACCGTCACCAATTTGAGTGACAGCAGCTTCAGTGGTCTTCTTAGCTGTACCAGTAGTAGCTTGAATTTGACCGTCAGTAATTTGAGTGACAGCAGCTTCAGTGGTCTTCTTAGCTGTACCAGTAGTAGCTTGAACTTGACCATCAGTAATTTGAGTAGCAGCCTCTTCTGTGGTCTTCTTAGCTGTACCAGTAGTAGCTTGAACTTGACCATCAGTAATTTGAGTGGCAGCCTCTTCTGTGGTCTTCTTAGCTGTACCAGTAGTAGCTTGAACTTGACCATCACCAATTTGGCTGGCATCGGCTCTCTTAACTAAACCTGGGTATAAACCTCTCTTTTCCAAATTGGCAGTAGCGGAGGCACTTGGAACACTTTCGGTACCAACTCTTGAGACGGCAATACCGAAGGTAGATGGGTAATCAGTGATAGCACCTGACAGGTATGAACCTGATGGAGTCAAGGTTGACCATGGTTCTGATGGGACGTAGGCAGCAAGAGCGAATTGAGCTGACAAAGCAATTGAAAGTAAAGTTGATTTTTTGAATTGCATTTTCCGGTGATTTTTATTTTGTTCCTTTATAAGAGATACTGAATAGATATAATATTAGCGAATGGTATTATTATTCAATATAAACACAATTATAAATGAGATGGATAAATGAAATTGATAAATTGAGGATATGGGATTCAATTTATATTTCCAAATTCCTATAAATTCGTTCTTTGTTTAGGTCAAACAAAAAAAAGAAATGATCTTGAATTTTACTTCGAACAAACAACAAATGTACATACATGTCTATGATCGCATACATAATAAATGTACTCGAATAATAGACTGTATATTGATAAATATAGAAGTATTTTGAAGTCAAATGCTGATTTTTTTAAAAGCAGTGGGTGGGTGTAGCTGCATATGTCCATGCAGTCGCAATGCAAGGCACTTCTCCGGGAGGGAGAAGTTTTCCTCACTTTATTACTACTCTTTTCGAGTTCAAAGAACCTCCTTCATATTATACAGTGAAAATGGTACACACATTGCCTCAAGAGAAGAAACAGATTACATATTCTTCTATCAATACTTTTGATGAAGAACCAACTCTTATGACAACTTTGAAGATTTATTTTCTTTTTTTTTTTTTCAAAATTATTATTAAGTCTATTGTTGCTATTCCCGAGTTTATGAATTTATTCCGTCTTTCCTTTGCCTTTTCTGCCTTAACTTGCCTTTCATCGCCTTGTTAGCTACTCCCACCCCTCCCGGTCGGTAACCATCTCAATCTTTTTTTTTTTTTGTCGGATCCAAAAAAAAAATGGAGGAAAAAAATTAAAATCTTCCAATCAATCAGTCTCAACACCTCAAGAAAATTTTGGCGGACGGAGAAGATCTGTGTATGATCTTCCTTTTAATTAGTAGAATGTCTCATTTCCTAATTGAAAATAAGCAACTAATTAGTACTCTTGATTAGGCAGTTCCCTAGGCTGTTTTCTCAAATTAAAATTAAATTAAATTAATCAAGGGAGCGGATAAGACCACGTTAATTCATGATGATGATGATGAAGGAATCCATGAATTAAGAAGGCGATATATGTTTATCTTCATAATCAGTCTTAGTCTCCACTAATTCTTATTGTTAGCCAAATACATAGGTACACTCAGAGTGCCCAATGAGTGAGACAATCCTATAAAAATCGAAATACAATAGGAATACAACTGCCTCTTTTTTTTATTTTTTCAAAAGGGAAGGTGAAATAATTGTTTTGATGTAAAAATCACATCACATTGTATTAACTATGATTCTTATTCAAGCAAACTAATATCCTTGCAATAATTTTCTCCACAGAAAATTTCAATCTTCCTAAAAGAACTTAAAAGAGTAAATTTTATTGAGTTAATTAAAAATAGATTTTCAGTTCTTATTATATTCCTACTTCTTATTGTTATTATTATTTGTCTTTTTAGTTCTTTTTTTTATTTATTATGAAAGACCAATTCGGTTTGTTTTGTTTTGATCTATCCAGTCCTGGATTCCCTGTTATCTGATCTCGAGTGTTTACAACTACAGATATACAACAAGTAAAATAGAATAAACAAAACTTGTATTGTCTACTGTATTGACGGCACTTAACGCAAATCAAAGAAAAAATTGATAAAAATTTAAAGTTTCGACGTCTCCGAATAACCATGACAACTTTAAGCCCACTTTCTCCTACTTGGAGAAGAGTCAATTTTCATGTATTATCTATATATGTACAAACTACAAGCCATAGTCTAATTAATGACTATGCGAAAGAAAAATGGTGGAATCGACGATGGATAAAAATCTGGGTCTTCATTCAGTTATTTTGCCAATTGTTATGTCGCCATCTTTTAGTGTTTTTTTTTGTTTGAAGTGGATCAATTTTTCCTCCGTGTAATCTGTATAAAGGAAAATAATAGTGAGTGCTCTCGAGACAGGGAAACAATAGAGTCTCAGAAAATTCGTGTGTATAGCCAATACACTCAAATAGATACGAAAACACGTAAATTGTCTTAATCGGTATGTTTATTTATTTGTTTATTTTTTGGAAATTTTGTTGACACTTTTTTTTTTGAGTCGTGAAATATCTTATCTACTTTATTTTTTAACCATTTTTGTTGAAAAGTATAGGGTTCCGCCATGGCGACGTGACAAATTTCAAAACGTTTTGGAAATTGGTAGAATGATCTTATCTCTCTAAGCAAAACGGAAAATCTACTCTCACCCCTTTATTAATTAATTTTACGAATTGCTCCCTCATTGCAAGGCAACAATCCTTATTTCAACTAAGCACTTTTAATTTTATAAGCACTATTAAATTCGTAGTCAATTGACAATTATTGCCTTTTATAGTAACAGTTCTCTTAGCAGTGCCTTTTCTTAATTTTGGCGAGATGTCAAACTTCAAAGAGGAGGGTGACGAATTATATTTTATATATTTTACAACTGATTATAGCCTTATATTAAAAATCTTTAAAAGAATGTTTTTTGTCAAATATTCTCTATTATGAAATTTAGATATATTAAATTGGGACCATAAGTTTATGATTGATATTTCAGCATATTTCAATATCAATAACCCCTTTTTCTTTGAGTTCTTTTCTCTGGGAACCCCTTGAAATAATTATATGAACTTTTAGCAATAAATTACAGTTTAAAATACTACTTTTTCTCCATCTCTCTATATATTAGTATAGTTCAAAAAGCTCAAATCCTTTATGACTTTGTAGACTAAATTATAAGTAAGATACTATAGATCTAATTGAGAACTCGAGCCCGATATGGTTTGATATTTTTCACACTACAAGTTACTTGAAAATTCACAAGAAAAAAAAAATCAAAAAAAAAAAAAAATTTATAGAATTATTAATCATACTAACGTTTGACCAGTTCTATAATTTTATGATAATGTTCAGAAGATCTTTATTTCAGCCTAAATTATTGGCAAGACCAGTTTTGAACACTACCTTAAACTTACCTAAGTTCCAACCACTTTCAATAAGATTCATTTCTACAGAGACCAAAGAAGCTATTGAATCAGCAATTCATTCAGCACCGGTTGTGTTATTCATGAAAGGTACCCCTATGGCACCAGCATGTGGGTTCTCAAGAGCGACAATACAGATCTTAGGACAACAAGGTGTGAATCCAGAAAAATTTGCAGCTTATAATGTCTTGGAAGATGATGATTTAAGAAATGGGATCAAAGAATACAGTGAATGGCCAACTATACCACAATTATACGTAAAGAACGAGTTTGTCGGTGGCTGTGATATCATTATGAGCATGAGCCAAAATGGGGAATTACTGGAGTTGTTAGATAATGCAGGTCTGTTAGTTGATGAGTAATTTATTATTTTGTAAATAGAGAATAAAATACATAATTTTTTTTTGTACTCCTTTGCCATTTAGTTTAAACAATCATATTCTTGATAAAGTAAACTCCATTAAAAGGAACATAAATATTTTGATTTCTGTCTTTAACTGATAGGTGAGATTCAATTGTTGAAGACGAAAATCTTCACGAATCAACTCTAATGACTAAAGACAATATATTCGAGTTCGAATTGATTTTTAATTTACTTTTTTTTTTTTTTTCTTTATAAACTTTTTTTTTTATTATTTTCTAAAAAATTTCAAATAACTTTTAAACTTCATTGGCATTACCTTCGTCATTTCTAAGCTTCAGTTGTTCATATAACTTGTCCCAATCACTGTAGAAAACATAATAAATTTCAACACAACTATTTATCAACAACAGGAAAGATGTACCTAACCATAACCCTTTCAATCCAAATTTTAAGTTGAAAGTTAAATAATAACTTAAAGGCAATCCCATCAAATAATAACTGATCAAATTAATAATACTACCAACTTTTTGTAAACCCTGACCTCTTAAACAACCTGCACCGACAGAGTTCAAAGAGTCAACAAATTGGAACAACAGTAATGTTGGCATAACGTCTATAACAATTGTTGCAATTGCAGAGTCTGATGTGAAAAGATAACTAATTTGTTTCTTGTAGATGAACAATATAGCACAATTCAAAATGGAGACAAGACAGGCAAATATGTATGAAATGAAGCAACATGTTTGACTAAAAGAAATTAATCCAGCACCAAGATAATTGGCTACTCTTGTTGATGATGCAACACTTATAGCAAAAATCAATTGCCAACTCAAAGCTGAAATACTGGCAATACAACTCTGTGCCAGTAATTCCAATATACTTAATTTTGATGCAAATATGGTCATGAATTCAAATGCTAAGAATTCCAGTTCTATCATGATTAACGAAGGTAATGCTAATTTTATCAATGTATACCAATTGGTGAAGATTTTGGCAGATGAATAAAATTTCCAACATTTCTTTGGGTTCTTAGGGTTTTTGGTATACAAAACATAAACCAATAAACCTAAAGGCATAATCCAATATGTAATCAGAACCAGTAATGGTGCACCGTTATAACCAATTCCAATTGTCTTATTCCATACTAATACATAATTCAAAATTGCATTGATTGGTGCACAAATAAATAAGACATAAGTTGATGCATGAAATATACCTTGACATTGCAAAAATCTCTTACCGGTTTCAAAAAGACAATAGCCAGGTAAACCTAATGAAATAATTTGTAAATATCTTGTCAGATAAAAAGACGTCAGATCATCATTTGTGATAAAATATAAAAATTTGTAACCGACAGTGAAATAAATCATAATAATTGGTATGATAATAAATAATAACATAAAATTACAACGTTGGAAGTATAATGATATCAAATGATATCTCTTACCTCCATACAGCTGTGAGCATAATGTATCCAAACATGTCGATATACCAGACACGATACTGAAACTTGTAACATTAGCAGTCATAGAGCCTAATGTGATACCTGCCAATTCTGTGGATCCCAAATGTCCAATACTAACAATTGATGCAACACTTAAAGAGTTTTGTAAGAAAAAAGTTATAATTAATGGGAATGAATTGAATGAAACAGATTTGAATTCTTGGAAAAGTGAAGGGGTCAACATGTCAATAGAACTTTCCCATGTATTTCTTAATAACTCATCATCTTGCTCTTGTTGAGTCTTATACTGTGGCTCTGTTTCTGTTGTACTATCTGTGCTTTGGTAATCTTGGTGATGATGATCTATAACAATCCCATTACTCATAAGTAGTTCTTCCTCTTCATCTAATATCAGTCTTTCTCTAATATCCTCAGCTTGATCTCCTTCTTCATCAACCTCATCATCATTCAATTCATCATCAATTATATAATTATTATTCATACTACTTGATCTATGCATTTGACTATTGTTAAATGAGCTTCCCAAGATTTCACTACGCCCATATGAACTCACCAAAGGTGTGCTATTCTCCACATTGGCGTGGTGGAATTGGTGCTGCTTCAGCCTCTTAATATTCAGCGAAGATGAAGAAGAACGAGACATTTTGTGGTGTTAAGAAGGTCTTATTCAACTCTCCTCTCTTGCTTCTGGTATCTTTGAAATTTCTAGTCTCTGTCAAAAAAAAAAAAAAAAATTATCTAAAAAAATTTTTTTCTCTTTTTTTTTTGCAGTACAGCAGTACAGCGACGGCAGTACATAGAGAGAAAATGAAAAACTGTGGTTCAGTTATTTATTACACGAGGCACTACAAGTAGGGGTGGGAAACCTAAAGTATTATGGGAAATCTATATAAATATCCTATTCCTGATTATTTCTTCTTTCCAGATCTTTGACCAATTGAATATAATCAGCTGCAAGAACGTAGTAAGTTTGAACAACACCAATTAAAAGCAATGCTACACCAGCACCTATCCATAATCCTTTTAATCCATAATCGTACTTGAAAGTTAATACAAGCAGTAATGGTAATCCAATTATATAATAACTCATCAAGTTAACAATTCCACCAATTTTTTGTAAACCTTGACCTCTTAAAAGACCGGCACTAACCAGATTTAGAGCATCGAATATTTGAATAATAGCTACATATGGTATCACAGTAGAGACAACAGCTGTTGTTGCTGGGTCATTTGTGAAAAAACCTGCTATCACATCGTCACCATAGTATAACAATGTACAAGTACATAATGAGATGAAGAAACTGAAAACAATAGTAATCTTTGCATGAATCTTGGCCAATGGTATCAAGGAAGCTCCCAACAAGTTGGCAACTCTTGTGCCTGAAGCAATAGAAATGGCAAATGGAACTTGATACGACAAAGATGCCATGGTGACGACAATACTTTGCAGTGCTAAAGCCTCGGTACCTAAATATGATGAAAATAAAGTCAACAGTTCGAAAGCAATAAATTCCAGCTCAATCATGATGACACCGGGCAAAGCCAATTTGAACAATAATCCCCAATCGGTGAAGCATTGAGCCCAATCTATAGCGATCCAACATTTCATAGGATTAATAGGATTTGTAGTTTTCAAAGTATAAACCAACAAACCTAAACTCATGAGCCAATAATTGATCAGCACTGCTATGGGAGCACCTAAATAACCAATTCCAATATATTTATTCCAAACAAATAAGTAATTCATGAGAGCATTCAATGGCGCACAAATACATAATATATAAGTTGAAGCATGGAAAATTCCTTGCAGTTGCAAGAATCTCTTACCAGTTTCAAAAAGGATATAACCTGGAACACCCAATGAGACAACATTCAAATAATGACTCAGTAATTTGGCACTTTCTATATCAGGGATCAATTTATTCAATAGCCATAAACCACATGTCCAATAAAAAATGAAAATAGGGACAAAGACGGCAAATATAACTAATGTACATTTTTGGAAATGTAATCCAACTAATCTGTAATTTTTGGCACCATACAGTTGTGAACACAAGGTGTCCAACGAAGTGGCTAAACCTTGGATAATTGAGTACAGTGTGATATTTGCAGTCATTGCACCTAATGAAACGGCCAGTAATTCTCTTGAACCTAAATGACCAACACTAAATACAGATGCCATACTTAAAGAATTTTCAAACACAAATGTTACGATTAAAGGTATTGCTGATTTTACCAAAGTGTTCAATTCTAATAAATATGAAGATTTAATGATGCTATTTGCTTCAATTGCGTCATTCCATGTTTGATCAATCTCATCATTGAATTCATCATCATCATCATCATCACCACCACCTTGAGTGACTCGAGTGCTCAGTCCATATTTGTTTATTGTGATACCATTGGCATTCAATAGCAGTACTTCTTCATCTCTTATCTGCTTGTTTTTAAATCTATGATGAACACTATCGTCTTGTGATTCAACAGTATCAATGGCATCTGTATTACTATTTCCTTTATTCATGAAATCAGACGGTGTGAAAATACCAGCTCTCCCCAATGAGCCTATAACCACTGAGGCCCGTCTCTCCTCATTGGTGTGACTGAACGAGTGTCTATTGTGAGGCATATCTTTATGATTTATTAGAATGATAATTTAAATTTTTTTTATCTCTACTTTTTTTTTTTTTCCCATTCTCTCTTAAATCTCGGTAGAGTTTTCTCTTTCTTTCTCTGCCTGTGCTCTGGTTGCACAGCGCGGAAAAAGAGCACTTCACTCAAATTTCTTCTATAACTAACTTTCATACCTTCAAATAATCCTATATAGATGGTCTATATATCTATATAAAAATATTCTATCAGTTATAAGGTACATTATGCATGCAAGAGTATTTTATATAGATTACCCCGAGAGTGATCTTAAGAACTGGAAGAGATATGGAGGAGAACCAGTTGAATGACAGTGCCACTCAATTAGGTGAGGGTAATGTACAATCTTATAGAATAACGTGATAATTTATCTTGAAGTCATTGGTGTTAATGGGTTAACTCTAGGTTCACCTGAGACTCAAGAGTTCCAGTAATCGGAAAAGAAGAAAAATACAATAGTATCAAAAAACGCACGGGGAATGGAATCGGGAACATCTCGTCCTCAAACCAGCATCAAAGAGATAAGCTTCACATACTGTGTAGTCTATTTTAACCCAGAAGGGATCCCTTTACAAAGAAGATGTGTTTTTAACTGCGCAAACGCTCTTTTATTTTACCCCAGGATTTTCATACTACTGTTTTTTTTTTTTTTTTTTTTTTTTTTTGCTTTCGGAATAAAGATATAAGATGGTCCATATATAAATTGAATGATCTTTTCTTTAAAATTTCATTAATCAAATAAATTAAATAAAAATCAATCAAACAAATTAAGTATGACTCTGACAGTTAATATTGCTCAATCTGATAATCCATCAATTGTCTTGACAGGAATTCAAAAAGTGGAAGTCCAAGATAGACCAATTCCAAAAATTCAAGACCCACATGAAGTTAAAATCGAAGTCAAGAAGACTGGATGTTGTCATTCAGATGTCTTGTACTACGATGAATTCAAATGTGGTAGTTTCATTGTCAAATCTCCAATGGTCTTAGGCCATGAAAGTAGTGGTATTATTGTTGAAGTTGGATCTGCCGTTACCACGTTGAAAATAGGCGATGAGGTGGCATTAGAACCGGGTGTTCCATCTAGATATTCCAAGGAATTCAAAAATGGTTATTATAACTTATGTCCAGATATGAAATTTGCTGCCACCCCTCCAATCGATGGTACTTTGGCAAGATACTACATCTTACCAGAGGATTTCTGTTACAAATTACCATCTAATGTCTCTTTAGAAGAAGGTGCCATGGTTGAACCATTGTCAGTTGGTGTTCATGCCAACAGACAAGCTGGCACTAAATTTGGTGATCGTGTTGCCATTGTTGGTGCAGGTACTATTGGTTTAGTCGTTGCATCTGTGGCAAAAGCTTTTGGAGCTACTGAAATCTTGATGGTTGATTTGGTTCAAGACAAGTTGGATTTTGCTAAGGAAACTTTAGGTGTTGCCACTCATATTTACAACGGTTCAGGGGACAGAGGCTTGTCTTTACTGGATATTAATTTGAAACAATTGGCTGCTTTTGATGGTGAACCTCTGACTGTCGCATTTGACTGTACAGGTATTGCTCCATGTATCAACCAAGCTGTTAGATTATTAGGTGCAAAAGGTCGTTATTGTCAAGTAGGAATGGGTGCCGAGACAATGAATGATTTCCCAATTTTCATGTTGACTGAGAGAGAAATTACCTTCACCGGATCAAGTAGATACGATGCTGGTTGTTACGATGCCTCGATCAAATTGATCAGCAGTGGTAGAGTCAATGTTAAACCATTCATCACTCATCATTACAAATTCGAAGATGTTGTTGAACTGTACGAACTGTTGAAGAGTGGTAAAGCCATTAAAGTGATGGTTGATGGTCCAGTTGACGAAAGAGCTAAGAAAGTTATTAATAATTAGAATTTTTTCTTTAAATAGCCTACTTCGAAATTTTAAAAAAGCAAAAATCTTTGTACCGAAGAAATGAGAAAAAAAAATTCCAAGACGGAAAAAACAACGAGACAAAAAAATCGTATTATAAAGATCTCTATTCCCCTTTGGATATATATAATTAATCAGATGAATTCAAATATCCTTGATATTGGTTCAATTGACTTCAAATCTCAGTCAAATTTAGATCAATTAGTTAAAAAAATTTTAATCGTTGGTGGATTTGTTGCTTTTATAATTGCTTTTGCATTGCAAAATTATTCATTACTGTATTCAGCTTTTGCCTTTTTATATATCGTTACATTAATAATCGTTGTTCCTCCATATTCATCTTATAATAAAGAAACTTATAAGTGGTTACAATAATGACTCAAGGTTTATTTTTAGGTTTTGATTTATCAACACAACTGTTGAAGATTATTGTCACGTTTGGAGATTTGAAACATTATAAAACATACCGTGTTGAATTTGATTCTGAATTGCCTCAGTATGACATTAAAGATGGTGTCAGATCTATCGAAGCAACGGGTGAAATTTACTCGCCTGTGGAAATGTGGGTCGAAGCCTTGGACTTAATCTTCCAAAAAATGAAAAAAGATTCGTTCCCATTTGATCAAGTCGAAGGTATATCTGGTTCATGCCAACAACATGGCTCTGTGTACTGGTCCAAGTTGCTGCCGGAGAGATTATCACAGTTGGATGCATCTGAGACATTAAGAGATCAATTGACATTGGATTGTTTTGCTACAAATCACTCGCCTAATTGGCAAGATCATTCCACTGGTGAAGAGTTGAACATTTTTGAAAAATCTTGTGGTGATGAATTTAAATTGAGTGAAGTTACAGGTTCACGTGCACATTACAGATTCACTGGTCCACAGATTAGAAAAATTTCTAAAAAATTGCCAGATGTTTATTCAAAGACTTATAGGATTTCCTTGGTTTCATCGTTCGTGTCATCTTTGTTATGTGGGTTTATTACAAACATCGAAGAAAGTGATGCTTGCGGAATGAACCTTTATGATATTGCAAATTCTAAATGGGATGAGAACTTACTTGCAGTTCTGGCCAGTGTACACCCAAATATAGATGGTTCTTCAAAGCTGGAAGAACTAAAAGGCGTTGAAGATTTGAGACTGAAAATTGGAGAAGTTGACAAAGTTGGTTTCAAATCAATTGGCAAGATTGCAAGCTATTTCACCAAGAGATATGGATTCTCACCAGATTGTAAGATATATTCTTTTACGGGTGACAATCTTGCTACAATTTTGGCATTGCCCTTGGCTAATAATGATATATTGGTGTCCTTGGGGACTTCCACTACAGTCTTACTTGTTACCGATAAGTATGTGACATCTCCGAATTATCATCTTTTTAAGCACCCAACAATCGATAACTCATACATGGGGATGATTTGTTATTGTAATGGATCATTACCAAGAGTCAGCATTAATAAACAGTTGAATGGAGGAAGAAGTGATTCTTGGGATAAATTTGGAGAAATCTTAAGTAGTGCTAAACCTTTAAATGGTGAGAATAAGTTAGGTGTTTATTTCGATAAAGGTGAAATTGTTCCAAATTGTTTACCACAAACAAGAAGATTCCAATATACAAACAATGAGTTGAATGAAATTGAATCCTGGAAGATCGAAGAAGACGTGTCATCGATTGTAGAGAGTCAAGCTTTAAGTTGTAGATTAAGAGCTGGCCCTTTGTTGGCTTCGGTTGCAAGTCAAGAGCAGAAATTTTCAGAAACAGAGTCAAAGACTTTATCAAAATTATCAAAATTTGGTGAGATATCTTCAGATGGTGTTTTACAAACCGAAAAACTGCTTTTGTCCCATCCAAATAAGATTTTTTACGTTGGTGGAGCATCAAAAAATTTACAAATTATTCAAAAATTTGCTTCTATATTAGGTCCAATTGTTGGAAATTATAAAGTTGAATTGAATGATGCCTGTGCATTAGGAGGCTGTTACAAGTCAATCTGGAGTTTCAAAAGAGAACAAGGCATGATATCAGAAAATTACCATGAATGGTTGAATGAAAATTTTAGATGGGAAGATAATGTCGAAGAGTTTGAAGCAAAAGATCAGTGGGAAGAATATGTTGATGGAATTGGAATCTTATCTCTTATAGAAAAACAGTTGAGAAGATAAATAGTCTGCTTACATAAAATTGTTCATAATTATTTATTATTGTCTGTTTCATGGCAGTGTATCTAGCTACTTCTTTCCCGATTTCTCGGAAACCTTTTTTCTTTTTCCCTCCCAGGACCTGCAGTCTGACATAGTTAATAAGGAAAAGCCGCGTTAATTATAGTTTTTTTTTTCTTTATGTGTTTTTTTTTTAGGTGCATCGATTTCCTTTTAAAGCTTTTTGGAATGTCGTATGTAATGCAATGGATGATTCCTAGGGTTATGAGTGATGATGATGATGATGATTGCAAACATTACAGCAAAAATATTTAAAGGATTAATTCCCCATATATTTAGGCTTGAATATTTTTTTTTTTGAAAGAAGGTCCAACTTTTGACAAAGTTCAAGACAAATAGAAGAGATAACTTTATAATCACCCACTTCACACATAAGTAATGGATTTTGATCATCCACAGCAAATTTTAAAGCCTTTGAAAACTCAAAATAATGAAACTCTATCAAAACTTCAAGATCATTCAATAACAAGAAAATTCAAAGATTCCACTGCAGCATTTGCAAGTGGAGTATCTCAAGTACTAATTGGACAACCTTTAGATTTGATTAAAGTATTGATTCAAACGGGTAAATATCAAAATTCTGCTCAGGCTATTTCTCTGGTTTTCAGGAATGAAGGGCTATTGGCTTTTTATAAAGGTAGTATGGTGCCGTTAGTAGGAGTTGGTTTGATCAATACTATAATGTTTAACTTTTGTTATGAATCTAGAAGATTGGTTTATGAGAGACAAAAAAAGGAGTTGTCAATGTCAGAATACTATATAACTGGTTCAATCGCTGGTCTGTTAACCAGTTTTATCACAAGTCCAGTTGAGCAAATCAGAATAATGCTACAGACAAATAAGTTCAAGACAACAAGAGATTGTTTTAATCATCTTTTCCATGATTATGGTTTCCGCAAAGGGTTATACAATGGGTTGGGTTCAACAGCATTGAGGGATGCACACTCTCATGGGATTTGGTTCTTGTCTTTTGAATATATGATGAACCAAAAGCAAAAAATTTCCAATGTGACAAGAGATCAAATTTCAACTTTGGAAATATTGATATTTGGTGGTATAGCGGGAGACTTGTTATGGATCACTACATATCCAATTGATGTAATTAAGACAATCAAGCAGTCAAACATTGGTATGAAAACAAGCACAATCATAGAGAGTATTTATCAACAACATGGGTTAAAAGGTTTTTGGACAGGTATTGGTCCAACTTTAATTAGAGCAGTTCCAGTTAACGCTGGGGTCTTTGCAACTGTCGAGTTGTGCTTAAGAGTTTTGGGTTAGCATATATAGCATATAGGATAGCATTTTATAGATCATAAAATTGACAATAACATTGTGATCCGTACCAGTAAAAAACTAGCCTTAGGCCGATTTACCCGGAATCATCAGCCACACCAGCCACAAATAGTACCATGTTCAGTAATATTGAACAGCCCTTGTTGTCCCTTGTTGGCAATAAGAGAAAGAAAAAATTGGAGGTAATTTTTTTTGCAATAAAATGTGTTGGCGAAAAAAACAATCCATAAACATCAAATTCACTATTTAAATTTGGAATCAATTAATTTTACAAAGAAGTTGAATTCAGTTTTAAAAAAAGATCAATTCAATTCTTGTTAATCTTTCTTTTCTGTTTGCCTTTTTCTTTGAAATTTAATTTTTTGTTTTCTGGTTTGAATTTGAAGAAAGAAAGAAAGAACACAATCATTTTTAATTTTTAATTTTATAAGAAAAAGTTGATTCATATATATACATCTAGAGATTGAAAATGGCCAATGAAATCCCAATAGATTTCACTGAGTTAGCTCAATTGACTCAATTGGGTATCCAACCTCAATCATTGGACTTCAGATCAACCACTTTGGAATCAGACAAATATGTTTGTATCAGAGAGCAAACATCAAGTGGGAATTCTGTTGCCATTGTTGATTTGAAAAATAATAACAACATCACAAGAAAAAATATGACTGCTGATAATGCTATTATCCACCCAAAGTCCATGACAATTTCATTAAGAGCCAATGGTACCACATTGCAGATTTTCAACTTGGAAACAAAACAAAGATTGAAATCTTTTACAATGGGTGAACCAGTCATTTTTTGGAGATGGTTGGACGATGAATTCTTGGGTTTAGTTACACAATCAGCTGTCTACACTTGGAATGTATTTGATGGTACCAACAATGGCCCATCAAAGTTGACCGATAGACATGTCAGTTTAAATAATGCTCAAATCATAAATTTTGTTTCAAACGAGGCAAAAACATGGTTTGCCGTTACTGGTATTGCTCAAGAAAATGGTAGAATTGCAGGTCATATTCAATTATACTCAAAACAAAGAAACATTTCACAAGCAATTGAAGGTCATGTTTCTAAGTTTGCTAAAATTAGATTGGATGGTGCCTCAGTTGATACTCAAGTTTTTGTCTGTGGAAATAGAACTGCCACTGGAGGTCAATTACATATAATTGAAATAGATCATCAAGATGGTGCTCCACTGTTTCCAAAGAAAACTGTCGATATTTTCTTCCCACCTGATGCTACTAATGATTTCCCCGTTTCATTACAAGTTTCTAACAAGTATGGTATAATCTACTTGTTAACTAAATATGGTTTTATTCATATATATGATTTGGAAACTGGTGCCAATATCTTTGTCAATAGAATATCAGCTGAGTCCGTTTTCACCGCAAGCTCCTACAACGATTCAACTGGTATTATTGCCATTAACAGATCAGGTCAAGTATTGAGTGTCGAAATCTCAAAGGAAAAAATAATTCCATACATCTTGAACAAATTATCAAATGTTCAATTGGCTTTATCTTTGTCTTCCAGAGGTGGATTGCCAGGTCTGGAAAACTTATTCAGTCAACAATTTAACCAAAGTTTACTGACCGGTGACTATTCAAGTGCTGCTAAGATTGCTGCCTCATCTGTTCAATTAAGAACTCCTGACACTATCAACAAATTGAAAAACATCCAAGCAGCTCCTGGACAAATATCTCCAATTTTACAATATTTCTCTATCTTATTAGACAAAGGATCATTGAACAAATTTGAATCTATCGAATTAGCCAAACCAGTTTTGCAACAAGATAGAAAACAATTGTTAGAAAAATGGATTGGTGAAGATAAATTAACCGGATCTGAAGAATTAGGTGACATCATCAAGCCATATGATACAAAATTAGCTTTAGCTATTTACTATAAGGCAGAGGTTCCAGTAAAAGTTGTTGGTGCTTTAGCCGAATTAGACCAATTTGACAAGATTTTACCATACTGTGAAAAAGTTGGTTATAACCCAGATTACACCATCTTGATACAAAATATCTTGAGACTTAATCCTGATAAGGCTGCCGAATTTGCTGTCCAATTATTGGCTCAAAAACCTGATTTGGACATTACCAAAATTGCTGATGTATTCCTCTCCCAAAATTACATTCAACAAGGTACTGCATTCTTATTAGATGCTTTGAAAGACGATAAACCAGCAGAAGGACACTTGCAAACAAGATTATTGGAAGTTAACTTATTACATGCTCCTCAAGTTGCTGATGCCATCTTGGGTAATCTGATGTTCTCCCATTATGATAAACCAACAATTGCCCAATTATGTGAGAAAGCTGGTTTATTCCAAAGAGCTTTGGAACATTACGACAACATTAAAGACATCAAGCGTGTCATCATTCATACAAATGTTTTGCCAACTGACTGGTTGGTCAACTATTTTGGTAAATTGAATGTTGAACAATCCGTTGCCTGTTTGAGAGAAATGTTATCAAAAAACATGCAACAAAATTTGCAAGTTGTTATTCAAGTTGCCACAAAGTTCTCTGATCTTATTGGTGCATTGACTTTGATCAAAATATTTGAAGAATTTAAATGTGTTGAAGGTGAATACTACTACTTGGCATCTATTGTCAATGTAACCCAAGATCCTGAAGTTGTTTACAAGTATATTCAAGCTGCTTCTAGATTGGGCCAAATTAAGGAAATTGAAAGAGTTGTCAGAGAAAACAACGTTTACAATGGTGAAAAGGTTAAGAATTTCTTGAAGGAAGCCAAGTTAGATGATCAGTTACCTTTGATTGTTGTTTGTGACCGTTACAACTTTGTTCACGATTTGATTTTGTACTTATACAAGAATCAATTATTCAAATTCATTGAAATTTATGTCCAACAAGTTAACCCATCAAGAACTCCACAAGTTGTTGCTGCTTTGTTAGATGTTGACTGTGATGAATCAATTATCAAATCATTATTACAATCAGTCCTAGGTTTGGTACCAATTCAAGAATTAGTAGATGAGGTTGAAAAGAGAAATAGATTAAAGATTTTGTTACCATACTTGGAAGCTACTTTAGCCGGTGGTTCAACTGAAGGTGCAGTTTATGACACCTTGGCTAAAATCTACATTGACTCAAACAACAACCCTGAAAAATTCTTGAAAGAAAATGACTTGTATGATACAAGGGTTGTTGGTAAATACTGTGAAAGAAGGGATCCATTCTTGGCTTACATTGCTTACTCTAAAGGTAACAATGATGATGAATTGATTAAGATCACCAATGAGAACTCAATGTACAAATATCAAGCAAGATACTTGTTGCAAAGATCTGATTTAGAATTATGGAGCAAGGTCTTGGGCGATGAAAACATTCACAGAAGACAATTGATTGATCAAGTTGTTGGTACTGCCATCCCAGAATTGGAAGACCCAGAACCAATCTCACTTGCTGTCAAAGCTTTCATGGAAGCCAACTTACCTTCTGAATTGATCGAATTGTTGGAGAAAATTATCTTAGAACCTTCTCCATTCAATGACAACCCATCATTACAAGGTTTGTTAATCTTGACAGCTGTTAAAGCTGACCCATCAAGAGTTCTGTCATACATTGATAAGTTAGATTCTTATGATCCAGAAGAAATCGGTTCAATTTGTACTCAAAATGAGTTGTTTGAAGAAGCATTCGAAGTTTATGACAAGTTTGAATTACATACTCAAGCATTAAAGGTCTTGGTCGAAGATATCTTATCATTGGATAGAGGTGAACAATACGCTGAAAAATTGGACAAGCCTGAATTATGGTCACAATTAGGTAACGCTCAATTGAACGGTTTACGTGTTCCAGAAGCTATTGATTCATACATCAAGGCTAATGATCCATCTAATTTTGATAATGTTATTGAAATTGCCGAGCATGCTGGTAAAGAAGAAGAATTAGTTCCTTATTTGAAGATGGCTAGACAAACTTTAAGAGAACCAAAGATTGATGGTGCTATTATTAATGCTTATGCCAACACTGATAATTTGAAGGAAATTGAAGAATTCTTACAGTTGACCAATGTTGCTGATTTAGAATCAATTGGTGACAAATTGTATGAATCAGGCAACTATGAAGCTGCTAAATTACTTTTCTCCAACATTTCTAATTATAGTAAATTGGCTTCAACCTTGGTTTACTTAAAAGATTACCAAGCTGCTGTTGATTGTGCAAGAAAAGCCTCAAATGTTTCTGTTTGGAAACAAGTTAATGATGCTTGTATTGACAATAAGGAATTCAGATTAGCTCAAATTTGTGGTTTGAACTTGATTGTCCATGCTGATGAATTGCAAGAATTGGTAGCCAAATATGAATACTATGGTTACTTCAACGAATTGATTTCATTGTTTGAAAGTGGTTTAGGTTTAGAACGTGCTCATATGGGTATGTTCACCGAATTGGCTGTATTATACACCAAATACGCTCCAGATAAGACAATGGAACATTTGAAATTATTTTGGTCCAGAATTAACATTCCAAAAGTTATTAGAGCATGTGAATCTGCTCATTTATGGCCAGAATTAATTTTCTTGTATTGTCACTACGACGAGTGGGACAATGCTGCTTTGACAATGATGGAAAGATCTGAAAGTGCATTTGAACACAATTCATTTAAAGAAATCGTTGTTAAAGTTTCTAATTTGGAAATCTATTACAAAGCTGTCAACTTCTATATCAATGAACATCCACAATTATTAGTTGATTTGTTATCAGTATTGACTCAAAGAATTGATTTACCAAGAGTTGTCAGAATTTTCCAAAAATCAGATAACTTACCAATGATCAAGCCATTCTTAATTTCAGTTTTGGACAAGAATAATTCTGTTGTTAACCAAGCTTATCACGATTTGTTGATCGAAGAGGAAGATTACAAGACTTTGAGATCAGTTATCGATTCAAATGATAAATTTGATGCCTTAGGATTAGCTGAAAGATTAGAGAAACATGAATTAATTTTCTTCAGACAAATTGCTGCTATTCTTTACAGAAAGAACAAGAAATGGAATAAAGCTTTGTCTATTTTGAAGATTGATAAGTTATGGTCAGATATTATTGAAACAGCAAATGTTTCTGGCAAGCAAGATATTGCAGAAGAATTATTGTCATATTTTGTTGAAACTGGTAACACTGAGTGTTTTATTGCATTATTATATTCATGTTACGATTTAATAAGATACGATGTCGTCTTGGAATTAGCATGGTTACACAAGTTGGATGATTATATTAAACCATACTTGTTAACAAAGACTAGAGAAAACCAAGATAAATTAGATAAAGTTCACAAAGATTTGATTGAAAGAGAAGAAGCCAAGAAAAACCAAGAAACTGAACAAGAAACTCCAGGTTTGGGTCAAAGGTTAATGATCACCAACGGTACTGGTATGGGAGCTCCATTACTGTCAGGTCCTCTGCCACCAATTGGTTTCCAACCAACAGGTTATGGTTTCGGAAATGGTTTTTAAAGGTTGTGTGATGTAGTGTATTAAATTTTTGTTTGTTATTTTTTGTGTTTTTTTTTTTTTGATTTAGTGTTTTAACTTTTTATTTGACTTTTTACTTTGTATTCATTTTCTTCTAGTCTATTACAAAAAGAAAGAATTTAGCGTATATATATATATATCATGAATTGATTTTGTAAACTATTTCTTCAATTGGAAATCACCTTTTTCATTCTTTAACAAGTAATCATCTTCTGTCACAATACAGTCAATTAATCTATGAGGGGTGACATCGAAAGCTGGATTCCAAACATCGATACCTGGAGTAGCTACTTGAACTTTAGTCAATTTGACATTTCCATTATCGTTTAATACAAAATTGTTCTCATCATCTAATTCACCACCTTTTAACGTGGTGAGTTCAATACCCGGTCTTTGTTCAATAACAATTTCATCACCTGTTTGCTTATTAAAATCAATAGTGGTATTTGGTGCAGCCCCTATGAATTTAAGTGAAGGATAAGCAGATGAGATCAATGATAATTGGAAAGTACCAATCTTATTTGCTAAATCACCATTGGAAACAATCCTGTCGGCACCGACTATTATGTATTTGATTGGAGCTTTATTTGGTAATTTGTTATTTTGAGATTGAGAATTGTTTGTCAAAGATTCAATCAAAAATGACACCATATTGTCAGTGATTAAACTGAATGGGATCTTTTCATAGTTCAATTCGTAAGATGTTAATCTGGAACCTTGGTTGTATGGCCTTGTCTCACAAGCATAGACGTGAGATAACCAAGAATCTTGATTTGATGCTGATGATGATGCTGGGTTCAACTTAGATTTTTGCCATAAAGATCTAATTATCCCTAATGCGGTACCATGACCTGAAGTTGCTAATGAACCTGTGTTGCAAATCGTCATTACTGAAAATTCCCCTTTGAAATTTTGTAAAGATAAATCTTCAAAAATATAATTACAACCGTTTTCACCAATTTTGTAATTGTTAACTAAATCATCTTTAAATAACAGGATAGAATATTCTCTAATAGAATTAAATAAACCACTGATAGTTTTTTCATGTGTTAAGATTTTCTTGATATCGTTACAACCATTCAACAAATTGACAGCAGTTGGCCTTGACGTGACTAAATAATCAATTCTCTTAGTTAAATGTTCAATGAATTTCTCAGTGTTACTCAAGTCATATGACCCTACCTGGTTCTTATTTATGACATTATCCAATTCAACAACTATCGAAAAACATCCAACAATGGCTATAGCTGGAGCACCTCTGACTTGCATCTTCTTGATGACTTCGAAACCATCATCGACTCCATTTACTTCAATATAAGCAGTTTGGTATGGAATTAAAAGTTGATCTAAAATTGATAATGAGTTTTTGGACTCATCGAATTTGATAGCTTCAAGAGTTTGCCCCGACATCTTAGGTATGGAATCTGTTAAACGATTAAAATCTGGGTTTTCTCAAAGATCAAGAAAAAAAAAAAAATTTTTGGTTTAAATTTTCCACCCACATGTTGAAAAAAAAAAAATAATCGCTATCGGTGAACCCTTACTGTGGCTCTGAACAACAAACTACTACAATGGCTAAGTATGAGTGCTACGGTAAAAAGTTTGAGATCGGGATAGTAAATAGTATGTATTAATGTAATTAGGGTAGAAGATAATGGTTCAAAAAAAAAAAAAAAAAAAAAAAAGACGAGATAGAAAACAGTACTTTGGAAAACCAGTCATAGTTCTTCCTAGAGAGTTTATCTCTCTAATGGAGAATAACTGGGAATACCAAGGAAATAAAAACAACACAACAACAATAATAATAAAGAAAACGCATATCGACCATCAAAAGTAAAAATGCTATTCTAATCAAATCAAAGATTTGGCGATACAGTGTTCTCCCAAAAATGAAAAAAATTTAAGCAGAATGAAATGCGATAGAATTGGATGAGAAAATGATAAATGATAGTCATAAATAAGAATGGTCTCTTAACTCAACTCTAATTGATTGTCTTTTTTTTTTCTTTTTCTTTTTTTTCTTTAGTCAAAAACTTCACCGGTTACAGGGTCTCTTTTCTTCCATTTTAAGATTAAATCATCTTGTGGGAAAATAGTAGCGAAAACTTTGATTTTTTCACTTAATGGAGTAACGGTATGTTCTAAATCGGCAAACATAGCCAGTTTACCAATTAAACCAGTGAATAACATCATGACATATCTTTGACCTAAACAGACATGAGGACCAGTACCGAAAACCAACCAGTTCTTCTTTGCCTTATTAGCTGGACTTTCTGGGTCTAACCAACGTTCAGGGATAAAATCATCTGGATTTTCGTAAACTTCTGGGTCATGTAAAGCTGGGTAAAGAGTAGGGATAACCATTGAACCTTTTGGAACGGAATAAGTATCACTAACAGGATAACTCTTCTTAGCAACATATGGAACCATAATAACTGGAGGTCTGTAACGTAAAGTCTCTTTGACAACACAGTTGGTATATGTCATTGAGTCGATTAAATCACCGGTTAATCTTACATTTGGATCACCATTTCTAACTCTTAATTGCTCTTCTCTAACTTTTTCCATGACATCTTTTCTATCAGCCAAGATTTGGAATAACCAACAACAAGCAGAACTTGAAGCATCTTGTGAGGCAAATAAGAAAGTGAAAATGGCTTCAGAAATTTCCTTGTTTGAGAATTCTCTAACCAATAATTTTGACTCCAGATCCAATTCTTTCTTGTCTCTGGCTTCAGCCATTAAATTAATCCAAGCATCCATAACACAAGTTGGTTTTCCACCAGATGCAATATGATCTTTAGCCATTTGAGCACATTCAGCAAAGACATTCATTGTTTCATCAGCAATTTTCTTACCGTACCAAGTCTTTGTGTATGGGATAATGATTGGGAAATTGACCAACTCTAAAGCAGCAGTGACTCTGTAATAGTTGTCGGCAACTTCTTTAATTTGATCATCTGTGATGTATTCACCACAGAAAGTTCTCAAAGATAAAGCACACATAATTTCTCTAAATTCTGGGAAGAAAACTGTAGCACCATCTTTGGTACCTTCGATAAATTTATCCAAGTATTTGTCAATGATGGCTTCTTGCTCTGGGATATAAATTTCTAAAGCTTTCTTTGTGAATAAACCATTAAGAGATTTTCTGTAATCGACATGGGCTTGACCATCGAGAAAGACCCAGTTTGTTGGTCTCAAAATTTTAACAGCAACATCAACAACACAAGGCTTAACGTATTGAGGACTTTGGAAAATCTTTCTAGCCAAGTCTCTAGAAGATGCAATGACAACAAATTTGTGGAAAATTGAGACACAACTCAATGGACCCGAGTTCCATTTTGCCAAATAACCTTCGAATTTTGGGTCTAAAGAGTCCAAAAATGGACCAATAATTGGCCAGAATTTTAAAGCCGGTCCAGCAATAGAACCTTTTCTTATTTGATACGCAATTTGATCATAAGTTAAAATCAATACAATTGAAGTTACAATAATTTGTAACCATGATAAGTTGGAAACATAATTCACCAACAAATCTGTATGAGAACCCAACAACGACGAAGTTGAGGTTGAGTTAGACTGGGCAATAAGACTATTACTGGCAACTTCCATCTTGAATATACAGAACAATAGACAATTGTAGTTTGTTGTTGTTGTTGATAAATTCTTATTTATATTTCTAATTTTTTTTTTTGTTTTTTTATCATTTTGGCTCTTTTTAGGGAGAAAAAAAAAAAAATTTTTTTGTTCCGTGTCGTTTATAAAAATTAACATTCGATAGGGGTCGACTGCGCGAAGGTGAGGGTACTTTAAGTATATAGAGAGAAGGGTCATGCAGTTGATAAGGGAGAGAACGAGAGCGGTTCGGAAGGTTCAATTTGGTAATCAGTAGAAGATCAAATGGGAATCTTGGAAATTCAAATCAATAGTCTCCTCCATCACTTGACATTGTCATTCCATTTTAAATTAAATAGTGCTATTTATTTTTGTGTTTATATATATATATATATATATATATGTATACGAAAAATCTAGGCAGGGCTCGGATACGATGGTTGTTGCAAAGAGAAAATAATATTATTAGCACCGATATACAATTCACTATAATTTGTTAAGTTCGATGACTTCTTCTTCTTCTTCTTCGTCATCATCTATATCTTTGTCCACAGCCAAATCGGCACCTCTCCAGATCCAGCATATTCCAATATAGTTCAGGAAATTCAACAAGTTACCATATGGTAATCCAGTGTAAATAAACCAACCAGATGACAAGAAAGAGCCCGATCTTCCAAGTAAATCTATCTCTGATAAGAATGGGGCAATGAGGAACATGTACAGAGGAGTCAGTAAGATGCACAAAATGGTGAAGATGAATTTCTTGATCAATTTTGGATTCTTGTATTTCAATAATTTAATCGTGCTTGAAGCATTGGCACCAATTTTGAAAACGATCAAAGTCAAGATTCCGTAAATGATCCAACCTCCAATACTACCAACGTCCAAGTTGAACTCATTCTTCTCGGCAAATGGTTTGAAAAAATCGCCAAGATAACTTTGAATTGAGAAAACTGTTGATTCTTCCAAGTCAAAAATGATGAAACTGACAAATAATAATATTGTTAAACCTCTTATTGTGATAATGTTGAGTAATGAATTTTTCTTATGATTTAATACGATAAAACCATCACTGAATAACAATATTTCATAAACTATCCAAACTGAAAAAAGTGTGTTTGCTGATAATTCGACAAAATGGAACAAAGCCAATGAAAAATAATCATGATTATAACTTGTGATATTGATGATACTATATCTGATAACGGTGACAAGATATAAGCATGCATTAATTAAACAATATTTGTAGAGTCTATTTTGGATCTTGACAAATTTGTTTATCTTGAGTAATAAATTATAATCTTTTAAATCCAATTTCTTGTAGCTTAAGAAATTGTAAATCTTGTAACAGATACCAACAATGACATAAAAGAAAAACATTAATATTGATGTTTCTGCTTCTTCATATCCATGAACAGTCAATTCTCCAAAAGATTGTTGAATTTCAAATCTAATTGGGAATGAAACTTCATCACTTAATGAAGAATGAATCTTAATAAAAGTGCAATACCAACCCGATTCCATAATAGGATAGACCAATAAATTGGCACCATTTGAAGCCAACATGACATTAGCAACAGTTTCTTTTAAATTATCTTCAACATCAATTAATCCAACTTTCTCTTCTTTACATTTACCTTCTTTAATCATGTCTAAAGTACAATGGTTGATATTCAAGCTATCAATACTTGTTCTTGAAATATCATGTTCATTTAATAATATTACATTCATATCATAATCCACTGTAATTTCTTCATTCTTATCGTTCTGCAATTTTTTCACCATTGCATGAACAGAAATATAAGGATCTTTATAGTCTATAAATGAGTGATTCAAATTGGTTATGAAGAAACAGTTATCATGATACTGATTTGGAGAAAGTTCATAAACCGTTGATTGAGAAGCTAGCACTTGACTTGGTACCACCAAAAGCAAAAAAAAATAAGAGATAATTAAAGAGATCATCGTGAATCTGATAATCTTTGAAGGGTCCTCTTTTATTATTATTCCTAGTACCACTCTCTTGTTGTTTTGTTTTACCTGGATTATCACTTACTACGTGTTTCTTTTGGGAATTTGGTTTTTAATAGAAAAAAAAAGATTTTCAATTTTTTTCTCTTTAAAATTTTCTTTTCTATTGTCTTTTTGGGGTGACAAAAGCAGCTTATTTGGACCAATTGGGCAAAGATATTTAAACATTCACAAAGTGTATATCAGTAGTGCTATCATAATTCTCTTCTGAAGAAGCTGCTGGAGTCTAACTCTCTTTCTCTTCTATTCTTATAGAGAAAATTTAGAGGCTGTCTTTTTGCCCCCTATCCCTTTTCATGCAAGATAAGGAAGGTGACTGACTGATAATTATTCTGCTAAAGACACTCAATATGATATCCTTCAAAAATATGTCACTTTTATTTTGAGCAAGAGGCTTAGTTATGACACTTCAAGTGCACATATATTATTTAACAAGTTGACGTTGATCTTGAGATCTGTTATCAATTTCTGCAAGTTGAAAAAAAATTACCTCAAAATAATTTACCAGAAGAGTAACTACTCAGTATATGATAAGACAGTTATTATAGATTGACAGTTAGTTAGCTTTTTAGAACAAAATAATATTAAATAAATAAGAAAAAAGAAAACACAAAGCACACACACATGTATAGTGCATCATCTCAAATAATATCACTCACCAATTCATCGATCAATTTTGAACAAAACCAATGTTCTTTAAATTTGTATAATATTTTATTAATTTCTAAATTACAATCATCGTTTGTCTTTATGAATTTTTGCATGATTATTAAGATCTGAATAAAATTCAAATTTTGAATCTCATTACCAAATTTCAATTTTTTAGTTATCGAATTCAAATAATAAAAAAATTGTAATAAGTCTCCCAGTTGGTATAATACTGACCTGAATATGATTAAAAAATCTTGTAAATTATCAAGCTTGATAGTTTTCAAATTCACAAAGAAATCAAATAATTTGTTGATATAAAACATTACATTCACTGAATATTTCAAATCTCTTTCTAAAATCTCAGGTGATAAATCAATTTCATAATTGTACAAACCGTTGAACAATTTGATAAATTCTACCATCCTAATAGATTCATTATTATGGAACTCCAAGATTTCTTTGTCATTTTCACCTAATTGGAAAATATTAAAATTATATGGAATCACTAATTCATCATTGTTCAATTGAATGACAGATTTTTCAAAAATTTCCAACGCCGTTTGTAAATCATGTCTTTGTGTCAATCCTTTGAACTCAGTTCCGTACCTAAATGTACGATAATTGATCAATTTGTTTAAATTATAACATAATTTGAAATTTTTGAAAATTATATCATAACCCAAGATATCAATCTCCTTAATGAAAAACATATAGATTAATATATCATCTTGCTTATTATTAACCAATTTGTTCAAATTCAATATATTCTCTACAATTTTATTTTGCTGTTGCTCCCCGTGCTCTTGTTGATCTTTTAATCCATATAACAGTAAAGTTTTTTCGAAATCAAATTTAAAAGTTCCATCTTCATTCTCATTTAATGAGTAATCATCCTTAAAATACTCGTCAATAATAATACTTGAAGAAGAGTCTGTACTATTCACACTGTTTCTCTTATTCAATTTCTTAAAATTTGGGAATTTCATACCTTTCCCAAATAACATTGATAAATGTTTTTTTTCATTTGTTGTACTGGTCACCGGTGACTCACTAACAACCAAAGTTTTCTCTTTTTGCAGTACAAATGCCTCATTTGCATCCAAGTCAATAAGTAAATCCCAAATTTTCTCTCCATTTTCATCGTTGATTTCTTTGAATATTGGATTTGTTGTCCCCAATATATAATTTTTCAAACCTCGAAGTAAATCCATCTTACTTATATCAAAATATGGGAAAGCATTATATCTAAGTATTTGATTACTATTTTCCTTTTCTTGTAATAATATTAGTATGGCAAGTATAAATTCTGTGATGATCATTATTGGTTTTGTGTATGAGATGACTATTATTTTCTTCCCAGATAGCATTGCATTGATGATAACCATCAACATTGGAGTATCTAATCCCAATGGGAATAGCACTTTATTAGATATCACTGTGTTATCGCTTATCTTCAAGTCATTAACAGAATTTATGAAATTTTTCAACACATTATCATGGTCTAAGTTGTAACCAAAAAATTGTAAATCTGAACCGAGTAATGAATATATCGAGATTCTTAAAGGAATTTTCAAACTAATGTTTTTTTGTAATTCAATTGGGATCATTATCTCTAAATTATCTTTATTTTGACTATAATGAGGCAATAATTTCTGATATGCTGAACCAAATACAAGTTCAAATTTATTCAACTCATTATTCCATTCGTTTTTTTTCAAATATTCCAAATAACATAACCTTTGAAGCTTAGTAAGTTTGATCAATTTGCAAAGTTCTAATAAGGGATATTTATTAATCTCTTTGAAGAATTTCTTAATTGAATCAAAATTCTCATTTTGGAAATAATTTTCCAATAACATTATCATAATTGGTTTCAAATTGATGAAAAAGGGCAATTTCGTTATTATTGATAATGACTTGATAGCATAGTTTCTATTTATTGTAGCATCATATTTATAATTACAAACAGTGAACAATATCAACTGTTCATCTAACTCATTTGTCTTTGAATATTTATACTGTTTTGTGGCCGGGTCTTGATAAATTGGGAACAATGTAAAATCCTCCTTGTCAACGGACTTATTATGCAATTGATCAGGGATTAAAATCTCTGATAAGAACGGTAACTGGTCTTTGAACAATGGAGTTGTTACAGGGTATTGCTGCTTTATCTGTGGACCAAGATTGATATCGAATTCCGACGTTAAAATTAAACTAATAGATGATGACATGATTATTCAAATGGCACTTTTATTGAAAAATTTCTGTATATTTAAACAAGTCTTACGTTGTGAGAAACCATTTAAAATGGAAATGGACTGTAATTCTTGTTATAACTTCAACAACAATAGTTTAAATTTAAATTAGGTTTAAATTGTTCGAATTGATCAATTCCTTGTCAAGGAATGGAATGTTTGTTTCTTCATTGTTCATTTTTTCTCTTTGTTCTTTGTGGGTGTTCCTGAATAGAGGCATTGCAGACAGCCCCAGTTAAATGACTGCCATTTTCTCTTAAAAACACGTGTCAATAAAAAAATCCCTGTTTTTTTTTTTCCATTGAGCTCGCCACTTTTTTTTCAATTAAGTTATTTTGTTGGTGTTTTTAATTCAGTTCAATCAATACAACAACAAACATTATGTCAGCTCAATTAGATAAATCATTGGATGAAATTCTTTCATCAAACAAACCAAAGAAGAACTTCAAATCCAAGCAGAACAAAGTTGGTAAGAAGAAGAACCCTCCAACAAAGCCACTGAATGGTAATAACAAGAAGGTTCCAACTGCTCCAGCTGCTAAGAGGGCCAACGAGAAAGTTGTCGATGCCTCATTTGCCACTAAAGTTATTGTTCATAACTTGCCAAAAGATATTAAGCAAGATGCTATCAAGGTATGTCTTTTCATCTAATATGATATTATATGATGAATGATTTTGGGAAGAAAAGATACGAAGTCATGCTTCTCTTCTTTTCATTTACTTATTTTTTGTTGTTTAGATCTGATCTGTTGTCAAATCTTGGTAGATATTTGTATCATTTTTGTGCTTTGTCTTGTCGGTTTGTGCAAAAAAAAAATACTCTTATCTATATGCTTTTCAAAAGATTGTCACAGAAGGATTTTTTTTTGGTGATTGATTATCTGATATTCAATTATCAAATTTTCTCCCAGTATCTTTAAATCTTGAGAGGGATTGGAATGGAGTCAAGTCTCAGCTATCATAATTGAGTCACATTTAAGAGATGAATCACTACCCAGTGATGAAGAACAGATTAAAAAGTATGGAGATTGTGAGTAGAAATCATGATACTTGTTCTTCGTTATCTTTGTGTTTCTTTAATTTGATAAGCTTCAAAAGAAACTATATGCACTCATTCCATAAAATAAGCCCTATATATATCAAGTTCTAACTGGATGCAGGTCTTTCGTCACTGTTTGACTTGCTTTCCCCACTCGTCTTTTTTCTTTCAGATCAAGAACGAAAAGGAAATTAATGAATAAAGAAAAGAAAAAGAGTCGGTACTTTTAATTAAGATCACTTACTCTCCAAACTCCTAGTTACGTGAGCAGACAGTGGAAGTTTTTTTTTTTCGAATTTTCTTTAAATCATTGATTTCAGAAAAAAATCTCAACTATTTTTTGAAGTTTTCGATTCTTACTGATCTAATTGATTTAAGTCAAGTTGTAACTTTTGTTACTTGTAACTCATATATCATTTCACATATCATATCACATATTATAGAAATTGAAGTAACTAACATTATTATAGGAATTTTTCCAATCACAAGTTGGAGGTGTCAGATCTGTTGCTTTAAGTTACAACGAAAAAGGTCAATCAAAAGGTATTGCCACTATTGTTTTCCAAAAAGCTTCTGCTCTGTCGAAAGCCTATGAAAAATTCAACGGTGCTCCAATTGATAACGGTTCATCAAAATTGAGATTAGAATTAATTGTTGATCCAACCAAGAAACCATTAAGTGCTAGAATAACTGCAAAGTAAGTGTTATTATTCATAATTTCAAATATCTGGCAAGTACTAACAATCGTTTTATTTTAGCCCTGTCACAGCTGCTGTTGTTGCCTCAAAGAAAAGTACTAAAGCTGCTCCACCAAAGAAAGCTGGTGTAGCTGCTAAGAAACAAGCTCCAAAACCAAAAAGAGCTAAGAAGGTAAAGAAGACTGTTGAAGATTTGGACAAGGAGATGGCTGATTATTTCGAAGAAAAATAATTTTAGTCATTTTCTGTTAATATATATATATATATATAAATTGCTTTCTTTACTGTTTTCTTATAATAATAAAATTTTTGTGATATTTAAAACCTATATACAATGTAATATCAGACAACTCCAACCTATTTCCCCCAAATACCAGAGCTGAATTTATCACCTCTCTTTCTCGTCTATAGCAAAATAAACATGTTAGTAAAATAGGTTGTTTAAAAACAATAAAAAAAACATTACTTACTAAATAACTACCAGAAGCTCCTTCGTATTCACTTTTCCTCTCAGCTTCATCTGAGCTTGCTGTTGGGAACCCAGGTCTTATCTTTGAGATATCGTAAGCCTCATTTGGTTTATCATTTTGACTTAATTCTAATTCATCTGGTCTAAATTGAGATCTCTTACGTAAATAGATATTTTGTTTAACATTATATGCAGCAATAATTGCTATTACTGAAATAAAGGCAGTCTGTCTCCAGAATGTCTTGGATGTTGGAAGTGATGCTGATGACATGGCTATTTAATATTGAACAAAACAGTAATAAATATTTGATAATTTTCGTTTTTTTTTTTTTTTTCCTAATTTTTTTTTTGTTTCTTCTTTTTTTCATTAGTATGAATTTTGTAGGGCTCTTACAAATTGACCTCACAAAAGGGATGTCATTTAATAGTTGTGAGGATTTCCATCTAAACGACCTCTCATTTTTTATGATAAAAAACATAAGTAGGATCATCATTAATTTTCAGTTTTGTAAGGAACAGAATGATGAAAATAATAGACTTGTCAATCAGTTTATAAATAATATATAATTGTAATTCTTGTTTGAAGCTACAGATATTTAAAAAACAGTAAAATTTTTATTCTAAATTTTTAAGAGAATCTATCCTCTTACATACATGCTGCTCTAAATTATTCCTCTGAAACCAAACTGTTGATCAATTCATCAATAGCAGCACTCAATTTGCTACTATTATTGGTTGATTCTGCTGCATTGAGGTAAACTTTGGCCTTACATAACAATTGTATCTTTGTCTCCTCATCCAAATCTTCATATGCAATTGTTATTGACACTAAGATGTTGGCCAGCTCCAAATAATTAAATCTTTTCAAATGGTAGTTACATAATAAATATGCAATATTAATATCATTCGAAGAATATTCTTCTAAGAATGGTAAAATAAAATCGGAGTTGACATCTAATAATCTGTCACTACAATTCTGATTGATTAAGAATTTGTATAATTCAAAATGGAAAGTCTTATCCTTGTAATTGAAACATTTCAAGTATGATAAGTCTCTCAAATTTGAAAATTCTGTAACCAAGTTTGACCTTTGTTGTAAACTTTGAACAGCTTTTGAGTCAATATCAGTTAAAATTTTGAAAATCAAATCATAAAACTTCAATTTCTTTTCCAAAATTTCATCCTTCTTTACAACTTGTTTTTGATCCGAGTAAAATGATACTTTAGATACATTCAGTTCCTTATTAGACAAGTTCAATAAGAACTCGATGGCATCCTCGTATGCCTTCATATCAATCATTATATCGATACAATTTTGAACAATTTCAAAATTCAAACTCTTCTCATCACACTTTTCAAAAAGTTTAATCAGAGTTGAAAGGTATCTCTTGGATAAATCATAATCCTTGATATACAATTCTTTTGATTTTTTGAAATTTTCAATTGCCTTATAAATGATGACATCATCACTAGAACAGAAAGTACCACATCTCTCTTGTAATGCTGATGTGATAAACTCAACAGATGATCCTTTCGAAATGTTTTTATTGATAATCGCACTCAAGATCTCTTTTATCAACTGTTTAACTTGTTCTGTCTTAGGAGCCAAAAACTCTTGTAAAGTTAAACAACTTAAATCAACTTGAGATTGAATGGATAAATATTGGAAAATGTCTTTGAAACCTGTCTTTGGATCCATCTCCTCCAACAAAACAATTAAGAATGATAAAGCTTCTTTCACACTATCCAAAAATTGTAAAAGCGATTTAAAAGACATATTTTCAGCTTGCAATATAATTTCTAAATTACGTTCATTCAGTAAATCAAATGAACTGAAATTTTGTGGTGACAAACCTGGAATCTTTGATAAATTTCTTTCAAAAAATTCACATATAATCAAGACTGAACTCAACAAGTATTCGATATCTCCTTTTGTCAAATTTAATCCAAGAAGTGGTTGTTCTTTAGTCTCTTCTATTTTTTTCAACATTATTTGCTCATTGATATATCCATTTTTCTCGAATTTAACAACATTTTCATTCAATGCAAACACTTCTTTATTCCATAAATTCTTGAATAACCTGGATACCAACATTACTGATGCGAAAAATCTATCACTCAATTCCACATTATCCAATACTGATGTCAAACTCTTATTAATGTCACCATTTTTGCCTCCTTGGATGAAAAACTGTGTACATTTGCTCTTGAAAGCTTCCAGCTTACCATATTTACAAGACAAATATAAAGCCGATGAACAACTCTCTTCAGAACCATATTTCATAGAGAATTCCTTGAATGTTAAATCATCTAATGAGTCTTCCAAAATTAAATCTGGAGTTCTGTATTTATAAATATGCAACCCTGAATTTGTAAGAATGGCAACAGATAAGGGTTCATTGACATATTGTGATGCAAATAAATTACAATTTTCAGGAGTTTGAATGGTCAATGGTATAATATCATGAATAATTCCATAAGTATCCAAGAATTCAAAATCCTCCACATAAGCTCTGTCTTTTTTAAGAATACCATAATCTGGAGTGGAAACAAACAACTTGTCTTCATTATCTTTTTCAGATTTAGTAATACCGAAAAATATACCTGGTGCAATGACTCTAGCGTTCTTTAAGTTGTTTAATAATGTAGAACTTTCCTGAGCAGACTTCAACTCCATTGGAGTATACAATTCAGCATTTTGTTGTTGTTGTTGTTGCTGAAGTTGCTCCTTGGTCAATACTGTATTGAAATGTGAACTAACAACAACTTGTGATTGTTGCTGCTTTTGAGATTCCGCTCTCTTTTCCATCTTCTCATAGAATTCAAAATCAGGAGGTGGGAATTTGACAAAACTGGCAGTCAATCTTGCAAGAGTTGGTGCAGATGAACCAAATCCAGCGTATGAAGCACCGTTCAAATATATTCTAGTACCATTACTTAATACAACTATCAAATATAAATTGTTACTTTCAGATTTGGAAACTGGGAAAATTTTGGAAATCTTGAATGTTTTTCTTTGTAACAAAGTTGATTGTAAATTTAAGGTTGTAGTGCTTAAATCTCTTAACATATCATTAGCAGATTTGGAAATCTCTGTTGGAGTTGTAATATTATTTTGCTTATCAACTTTCAACTTATAGGCTCTGACGACTGATTTGGAGGACAAAGTATATAATATGCCTCTTGATTGATCCATCTCCAATTGTGTTATGTATTCCTGCTTTATAGTCTTTGGATTAGGAACGGTTGAATTATTATGGAAAAATCCAATACCACTCAATGAATCTGGTAAAATTGTTGATATACCACTTCTTGTAAGACACTCTTTAGAACATTTATTTGTAAACCAATCCTGTTTATTTGAATAGTTCAATTTCCAGATATTATTACCATCCCCAAGACCAGTGAAAAATATGTCATTAGTGGCTTCGTAGGTGATAAAATTATTGACGATCAAACCTTGAGTGGAAACTGTCATACCAGTATTGAAAATGTCCATTTTTTTGGTCTTTGGATCAAACTCTATAGCTAAAATATAGACATCCATTGGCGTGGAAACAAGCAATAAATAATTGACATTTTCAACAAAGACTCCTTTCTTTGGTTTCACCAACTTCACAGCCAATATAGTATGTTTGATTTCATCTATCGTAGAATAATTGGCATTGCTAATATCTTCATAATCCCATAAAATTAATTTGTTATCTACTGTCAACCAACTTTTGTTCAACTCAGGGAATATACCCATGGATGTTATACATTTAGTATTACTGTATTCTTTCAATACTTCGTCAGGTATATTCAAAATGGAAGTTTTTTCAAATCTTGTGAAATTTTTCAATCCTGTCACTGGCTTGAAATTGTAATTATCAATCTGATATTTTGTAAATACTTCATTCAAGGCAGGTGTATCATCATCCTTATTATTGACACCAGTAATGAACTCTGTAGCCAACTCTAGAGGTGGCAATTTTGAGAAATTAGGGATCTTGAATTTTAATGAAGATGAGACAAAATCATTTGAGATCTTCTGCTGAGAAGCTGAAGAAGCACTGGTAGAAGTATTTTGAAATTGGCTTGAAAAAAACTGAGATCTACCATTAACAGTAGAAGCAGAAGCAGCTGAGCTAGTAGATGACTTTTGAGCTTTCTTCCTAGAAGCTCTCTTGGATTGTAAATCATTTCTCAAGTTCAAATTGTCATTGACTGGTTTGTCACCACCAACTGAATCATTCGGAAGTGGCGACGTGAACAACTGATTGAGATGATTTGACATATTTAAGCAAAAAACGCCTGTATAATATCGTCTATTTTTCAAACAGTCAATGTGATCGACAAGATATTTGCAGCAATAGGAATTGAAGAAGTACTTTTCAATAATTCACCTTGTTTACACTTTTTTTTTCTCTGGACTCGAAATTTTTTTTCTTCTCTTGGACAAAAAAGTTTATTTTGGTAGAATATTACACGACATTAATATAGTAAGTGAAAAATTGCAGAAGAAAAAGCTAAAAAGAAAAAAAAAACACAAGACAAGAGGAGGAAGAAGACATTACAAGTATATACCATAATGGATAGAGGTAAGTAGTTCATGAATGAAGATTGTGAAATTAAAATTTCCGTTTTACTTTTTAGATCAGTTACTAACTATTTGAATCTTTCAATATAGGTGACAGACCACAGGGACCGAGAAGAGGAGTAGATAATTACAGGAGAAATGATGATAGGTCCAGATATTCTGACCAAAGACGAACCAATGGCGATTCTTATCGAAGCAATAGAGATTATAACAGTAGAAGTGATGACCACTATCTGAGAGCTGACAGGAGGGCTCCAGGAAGACGTGATGACAGAGAAGATAGAGGATATTCTCGTGATAGAGATGACATGGGGTACAGCAGAGGCAATAGAGATGACAGAGGATATTCAAGATATAGAAGTGAAGATAGAGAACCATCAAGAAGAAATGACTATCGGAGACCAACACATCCATCTCATGGGGGAAAAGATGACTTACATAGAAAACCAGAAGATAGAGGTGATCCTAGAGCATCCAGAAGAGATACCAGAGCACCTAACAGGGAGGAGGATTTATCAAGTGTTATTTCATTGGATAAAATGGCAAGACCAAATCCTTCTAAATGGGATGTGACAGCTGAGGGTTTTGAAAAAGTTCCAGCAGAGAGAGCCAAGTTGGTTGGATTATTTCAAAAGCCAGGTAGTAAAAAAATTCATGTTGATTACAACAAGGTTTTATCTTTAATAAACAACTCGGGTGAATTTTTTTCTTCTGATTCAAATGAGAATATGTTGGAATCATCTGAAATAAACTTGGCAGATGCAAGGAAATCCAAGATTGTTATAATCTCAAATGTGAATTCGGAAGAAGTTCAACCTGAGCTGGTGACACAATTTATCAATAATTATATTATCACCTTGGACATAGAAGACCACCAGGGGAAAGATAACGTCATATCTAATTACAAATTACATGAAGATGCATTGATCATTGAACTTATTAATTCTGCTGTCACAACTATTGCCGTAACGTTGAATGGCCAATTTTTACCTAATCAACACAACGTCAAATTGCTGATAGCCAGGCCAGGCAATTATATAGCACAAGCTGCTCTTGCAGATATAACGGGAAAATCCGAGAAGATTGAAGATAACTGCGAAAAAATTGCTTTAACAAATATACCGAAGGAGAAGACAGATAAAGAGCTTCAAGAAGAAGTGGAAAGAACAACTGAGACAACCTTAAGTGGATTAAAAGTTTTGAAAAATCAATTGACTCAAGAGAGTTCAGGTACTGCATTCTTGAGATTTTCAGAACCTAAATTAACACAAATTGCAATTGATAAATTAAATGGATATAAATATGAAAATAATGAGTTGAAGTGCTTTAGAGCTTGTGATTCAACTCTTAAACAAGAAACCCCATTGACATACCCTAACATGCCTGAGGCGGTTATTGGTAAAATCACCCCAATGTGTCCTGCATCTACTGTGGTACAATTCTTGAATTGTATCGATATCAAAGATTTTGCTAATGACACAATATATGAAGGAATTAAGAAGGATTTCAAAGACCAATGTTCCAAATGCGGAGACGTTGTTGAAGTTGTTATCCCAAAGCCTGCTGACGTGCACCAAGTTTCTATACTACATTCAGAACCAGGGGTTGGTAGAGTGTTTGTGAAATTTGCTACTGTGGAAGGGTCTAGACTGGCAGTTATGAAATTAAGTGGATATGTATTTGGTGAAAGAACTGTACTAGCCAGTTTTTTCAATGAACAAGATTATAACTTGCAATTATGGTAAATTATTTAGGTATTTGTCTTTTTCGATGACAGTATATACGTTTCTAAATCATGATCGATGTCTTCATAAGTGTGCCTTATCAATAAATCGTATAACTCATCTGGTAATTTAGGTAAGAAACTAACACTCAATTTTATAATCTCTTTTGAATCCAATGCCGGGAAATTCCTCAATAATGTCATTGGCTTATCACTCTCCATCAAGTTATTTCGTATCAAGATTAACTGTGAAACAATAAATAAAATATTCATATGACAACCATAGCAAAACATGAAATCCCATAATTTTAAAACTTCTGTAAGTGGTGGTGTACAAGCTGATAAAGTTAAGACACTGGCAAAACCGTATATTTCTGATTTCAAGTACTTAGAATTGAGAAACTTGTATAATTTATGATCTATAATTTCCAAACATAAATCCAATAACGATAGCCCAGTGTGGACACCTTTCAACAGAGGAGTGACATACATGGGTATACCAAAAGTCAATAATCTATGAAAAATCTTAAACAGTTCTGGTTCTGATTTTGACGAATATAAAATTGGTGATAATAATACATTCATTCCTTGTACATATGGTGATAAAGGTTCTTTCACCGACCACGAATAAGCACTTAAGACTCTTATTAAAGATTGCTCAGATATCTTTGATTGGAAAATTTTATCTGTGGCTAATGTTCTAAAAGTGTCATTGATGATCTTATCATAAGACGATGATTTCCCAAGCTTGATTAATTTCAAATAACTGTCTGTATTTATAGGTGATGCTCGCATTAATATTGACCAAACATAAATTCTATATGGATGTGTTACATTATCAGGATACGATGTTAAACCATCCACCAAGATCATATACCGTAATTGCGATAGAGCCGGTTTTAAAAGTATCTGAGGAGATGATATAAATTGCTCTATATGGTCCTTCTTTCTACCTTTCTTAGTGGTAGTGAGTGTCGAGGCTTTATGCGATAATCTCCTATCCATCTTGATCTGTTTACAAGCTCTTCACAGGATCACATAGATGGTTTTTTTTTGTTTGTTTGTTTTTGTTTACCGAATTAAAAGTCGTGCATATCATCGACAAATATTCCGAACAGGAACTTTCCTGCGGCTCTTGGGTAAAATGTATTCCGAAAACACAAATGATTAATGACAGTATATTTTAGATACACACAAGAAGTAAAACTATAAACACCTTAAGACACTAAAAGGCAAATTTCAGCAGTAAAACTCCGTGAAAGGAGCTACTTAAACGAAAAAAAATTCATCAAAAAAGTTCCCTCAAGATAGGTAGCTTTCGGCAGAAACTTATGATTACTGCAAAACTTTCTGCAAACAGAATATTAGAATGTCATTGACCAGAATAAACACACCAATAACAATGACTGATACCCACAAAATATGCAACCCTTTGGAAAAAGCAAAACATAAAACAAAACTTTATCCATTAACCCCAGTGCAACCTTATAACAGAAGAAGCACAATATGCAAAAAAATGATAAACCAAGGAAAAATTGCTAGATTCTGACCCACTTAGATGATCGGTGGATTATGAGATATGACTGACTTTGACATGATTTGATAAAAAATAAAAAAAACATGATCAATAATATAGCAATATCAGTTACTAAGATTTTTTTTATTTTTCTTATGGAGCTTATGCAATGATAACAAGTTCTTCGGTTTTGAAGAAGCTGAAGCCACCATATCAGTGGCTATCAACAATAATGGACATATGAACCATATACTATTACCGATATATCTCATTAGGTTATGTCTGAATGTGGAACTTGAAGGAATCACCCAATTCTTTTGTGAAATTTTTTTTTTTTTTTCTTAAAAACTTAAATTTTTTTTTTTTTGCTTTTTGCTTTTTGCTTTTTTATGCGAGAAACGGGGTTTTTTAAAAAAATAATATGGTTTGTTTATCTATTATTCCAGGAACGCGAGAAGATGACTACAAAGAAATCAAACATGGTAGAGGACACATCATATAACCATATAAGGTCAATGGTTGACTCTCAATGCTCAAAGATAATACGACCATTAGTTGTTGATAGTGCTTTGTCCCTGGTGATACGACAATATGACATAGATCCACAAGTTGTAAACAAACTTTTGGTAAAGTTGAATCAAGTACGAGTTAACAAATTGAAAAGGGTTTATAATAAGCAGGCAATCCATTTGATATCATTACAAGCATTAAATGCCATGAAGCAAAGGACGATAAAGAAGTTTAAAAATTTGTTGAATTTGAATTTATTGTTGATCCCATTCAAGATGTCTGATTTATCAAATAAAGGACAAAATAAGCACGAATTTCAACTTCTTGAGAGACAATCCCAGTTATTAGAGTTGATTGAAGAATTACCTGGGTCCAAGGATTTAGTGATAGAGGCAAATGATGATGAAGAAACACAAGATTTAGATGAGATTTTACAAAAATATGATCATTTGATTCAGGAATTATTGAAGAATATTAGATATTATAAATTACTTGTCAGTAGATTGGAGAAATATGAAAGCTTCCAAAGATTATTAATATCAAGACTTAATCCATCATTAATTCAGAAAAATTTGGTTATAAGTAGTAATACCAAGATTATTGATCAGATGAATAAGTCAAGGATATTGATCGAGAAAGTTAACCAAAAACTATCTTAATTACAAGTGTATAAATATAAAAAAAAAGATATGAAATAATTTTATATTACATAGGGAACGTATATAAATGAAATATTTTTTGAACCCAATATGAATACTACCTTATCCAGCAAATTCTTTTTAGTTTTATTAGTTTTTGATGATGCTCGGTTTATGAAAAAAGTGAAACTTTCTAATCGAATAAACCGAAACCCATATCAGCATCTGATTCTTCTTCAGCAGCAGCTTCTTCTTCTTCAGCAGCTTCTTCAGCAGCAGCACCTGAAGAGGCAGCAGCACCTGATGAAGAGGCAGCACCACCAGTTGGAACTGAAGCTAATTTGGTGTTACCTTCAGCAATCAATTCTTCAACTGATTTACCTTCTAATTCAGATAATAATGATGATAATCTTGATTCTTCGACATCAACACCGACTGATGATAATAAAGAAGTGATTTCTTCTTTTGATGGGGTAGCAACACCACCTTGGACTAATAATAAGTAAGCAGCTAAGTATTTCATTTCGGTTTATTTATGGATAATCACGTTTAAGTCAAATAATAGACAGACTATTCCTTTAAAGAGTTTTGAATAAAAGAAATGGAAAAGTTTCAAAGTTTTTTTGTTAAAGAAAATTTTTTTTTTTTGTGAATTTTTCACTTTCTTTGGATTTTCCATTTTTGGTGAGTGGAAAATTCTCAAAATTACACTTAGACTATGTGTAAATGAGATCACATCAATATGATATCATATGCACTACTGTTTTTGTGAAGTTCGATGAGATGAAGTGCAAAAGAGATCAAAATGGACGAAAACGGTAATAGCTGATCGCGCTTAAAGAGAGTGACAAAGAAAAGAAAGTGAAAAATTATTTTCACATCTATCAGTCATAAATTTCAAAAACACAGAATATTGCATATATGAAATCAGATACGGTACCGAGTGGCTCGTACTTGGATGAGAGTTTAAGAGAAATAGCGTTGGGTTGTATATCTGGTTCTCTTGGGAAAGTTATAGAATATCCATTTGATACTGTTAAAGTGAGATTACAATATTCACAGTCTTTATCTACTCCATTATTCGATGGTGCTTACGACTGCCTACGAAAGACATATGCCAATGAAGGTGCATTCAATGGGTTTTATAAAGGTTTGGCTTCTCCTTTGATTGGAGCAGCAATGGAATTTGCATCATTGTTTTGGTCCTATGATTTATCCAAGATCTTGATTTCTAATGTGACAGGTTCAAAAGATTTAGAGTTAAAATACAAGATGTTAGCTGGAGGTATGAGTGGACTGATAACAAGTTTTATATTGACTCCTGTTGAGTTGATCAAGTGTCAAATGCAAATCAATAATTTGAATACGGATAACAGATCTACCGTTTCACAGTTGATGAAACAGATATATAAGCAAGATGGTAAAGGCTTAAGGAATTTTTGGAGAGGACAATCGTCAACATTATTTAGAGAGACAGGTGGAACTATGTTTTGGTTTGGAACTTATGAGTATTCATTATTATTTTTCCAAAAAGAGCAAAATAAAGATAACAATTCATCTTTAGAATTATTAATTTCAGGTGCAGCTGCTGGAATTACTTATAACTTATCATTTTTCCCGATAGACACAGTTAAATCAGTAATGCAAACAACTAATGAAAAAAGTTATAACAAGATAATTAGGGACATTTTTGCTAAAGGAGGTCTTAAAAGTTTCTACACTGGATGTGGAATCACTGTCTTAAGAGCAATTCCATCAAATGCTGCTGTATTTTACATCTATGAAACATTAAAGAAAAAAATTGCTTAACGTTTACCGGATACCAATAGTTTATACAGTTTGAAATTTAATCCAACTAATTGCTCTTTAAAAGCAAATAAAAATGCAGCAGTTAATATAGATTGAGTCAATTTGACAGCAATACCATTATAAAACCCAATTAAACCTTCATTTTGGAAAATTTCTTTCATCATTTCTGCCATTGATTTATGTTCATCTTTATCATGTAAATGCATTCTCAGTTTTAAAGTGATATATGGATACGTAGAACCAGTTGCAATCAATTTCCCTAAAGCACCGAGGAAAAAAGCATCTGTCGCAGTAAGCTTCTTATTTCTAGAAACTAACCAATTTTTGCATTGCTCAAAAAATGAGTATTGAATAATTGGATTACCTACTAATACTAAAGCAGGTAAGACACCGTTAAACAATTGTTTAAATCCATTTTTTTCTCTTAATATAGACAAGATGATTTGTAAAGTGTTAGAATCCTTGTGTTCCTTATGCAACACTGTCAGTCTTGTGTTTGCTACCCAAATTGGATTAGTTGAGATAACAGTGATACATCCGGCAATACAACCGATCAACATCGATTGAAGTGTTGTCAAATTAATTTTCCTGTTTCTCAAAATCAGTTTTCTTGATAATTCATAGAAATAGTAATACACAAAATTCGTCAAACCAATTCCAATTATTGCACTTTCCAAACCTGAGTACAAACCTTTAATTCCTTGAGTTGAATATATCTTATGAAATGTTCTCATCATTGAAACTCTCGCTTTATTTTGCTTATCTTTATTTGCGGTTTGTGCATGAGTCGATAATGTGATCAATGGATAAGTTAAAAGCATTGAAAGAATACCACCAGTGGACCCACTGATAGCATGGATTAGATTGGGGATTTGTTCTTGCCTTGACATTGTTAATTAATAGTTCATCAATATTTTATTTGAAATAAAAATGAATTTTATACGTGTGGAGTACGGAAAAAAAATCTAAAAAAAAAAAAATAAAACCATGTTCCTTTTAGTCAAAATGTCTATTTATGTGTATATATAACAAAAAAAAAAAACTCTATCTAGTGATTTCATCAGGTTCATCATCAATTATAAATTCATCTAGCTGTGAACCACTGTAGCTATTAAGTAAACCATTTTCTTCTTCTATCACAGAAATGACATTATTATTTTGGAAATTACTATTAATACCCATCAATTGCTCGTCACCCATTTCCACTATTTCAATCAAATCTTTTTTCGTCATCAAACTTCTTAATGGTAATCTTTTGCTTGGATAACAGAAGATCAGTAATTTTAGTGATAATTTGTCAAACATTCCATATACTGTCAAGATAGGCATGTGTGGAGAAATTAAGAAGTAATCAGTCTTGGAAAGTATCTTATTCATGACACCACCAATTTGGAAAGAAACAGGTCCAGTATAACCTTCAAATTCAAATAACAGTAATTGCAATTCATGTCTCGAGCACCATCCTAGAAGATGATTATCATGTCTATTATTTACCACTGGGAAACCTTCAAAAGAGTAATCCTGTACCAAGTTATTTAAACCTTGAATACTTAATTCTTCGTCATATACGACAACTAATTCTTCAAAAGGCTTCAAGAAATCCTCGCAAGTGAACATTGATAATAATGGTTTGTTTATCTCTTCGTCTAATCCTGGCCTCAAATATGGATAATTTTGTAATTGCAACCATAATTCGTAACATGACTTATCACTGTACAAATCAGCAACAAATCTTGATATCAAGACACCAATCATAATTGGAATAACATAATTCAATGCCCCAGTTAATTCGAATAAGATTACCACCACAGAGACACTCATTCTTGTGACACTTGTAAGAAATGAAGCTGCACCGACAACGGCATATGAACCGGGAGTGATACAATTATCTGGATCTACTGAACAACTTTGGAAAAGTGCAGAATTTGGTAATTTGAATTGGAAAAATTCAATCAATGTGCCTAATAAACGTCCGATTATTGCACCTATTGCAAGGGCAGGCAGTAATATACCAGCAGGTATAAAAGTACCAAAACTATAAGCAGCAAGGGCAAAACCTTGGATCGATGCTAATAATAACAGTAATATGACTTTCCAAGGAAATTTATCAGTTGCATAACATAATGAGGATAAGATCAGACTTGCATTTTCTTCGTCTCTATTATTGCAATCTGAAAATAAGACAGTGATTAATTCAGTCAATGGAGTTTTAGTTATTATAAATGGATAAGTGATTATAGCAGTGATCAAACTTAAAGCAACAACTTCCAAAATTTTGGATCTTATTGAATTATTAATGAGAATATTTCTTGCCTCAGCAAATTTATAATTTAATTTGTTGAACACTATACCCAAATAACCTCCAATAACTCCTAATAACATGAATGGGACAATTTCATAACGAACCCAATTTTGAGAATGATTTGTCACTTGGAAAATCTGATCGTAAATTAATTCGGAGAAAGGATGTAAAGATTCCAATATCATCACTGAAATAGTGGCACATACAAATGAATTCCACATTAAACGATCGACTGGGAAATAAGTACGAACTTGTTCAAGACAAAATAATACACCTCCAATTGGAGCATTGAAAGCTACTCCGATTCCGGCAGCTGTTGAAGCCGTGAGTATTTCTCTTTGCAATGCTTCATTATTTTTAATTGCTGGAAATAATTGTGAAATTGCATGAGCTATACATGCTGCAACATGTACTACGGGACCTTCTTTACCAACCCATATACCAGATCCAATGATTAAAATTAAACCTATTGATTTGGTAAATAATATTTGTAAAGTTAAAAAATTGTTTAATATGAAACCTGAAAGTATAATTTTCAATTCTGAGATACCACTATATTTGGTAAAAGGTTGTCTCTTAACTAATAATGTAGTTAAATATGCAAATAACACTGAAAATATGACAAAAATTAAGTAATTATTCAAATAATGAAACATTGAATCATCATTCTTAACAAATTTGAAAATCAAATTCGACCAACTCTTCCAGTTCTCCTCACCACATTGTACTCTTGATAAGAAAATTGAATGATCTTGCTTGACACATATACCTTGTTTCATATCATTTAAATACCTTGATAGCACATCGATCACTATAGCAACAGGACCAATGGTTAAACCAGTTAAGATTAACACTATCAGTTTACTGTTATCATGAAATATTCTCTTATAATTACTAGGTCTTGCTGAATCCAAGTATTCCAAATGGTATTCATATGACCAATCTATATTTGAATAATTAGAATATGTCTTTCTATATTCCGAATTCTCTATACCTTCTCCTTGTTGTTGTCGTTCAATGCTTGGTACATATTTCAATCTGGGTATAGAAGATGACAATTGTCTATTATCTTCCAGCATTGTGTGTTACCCTTTATCCAATATAATTGGGTCCCAGTTAGTTAGTTGTCTTTTTCTTGTCTTTTGTTCTTTTTAAAGACGTGTGTTAAGTATCAAAAGTTAAATACAGGGGCTGTTTTTTATTCTGTCGTTGAAAGTGAAAAATTTTTGGCGAATGTTTTGATTTTTTTTTTTTTTTTTTTTTTTTTTTTCAAAATGTTAGGATGATGGAAGAAAATATCCATAAAAATAATAGTACTTCGACAAGTATAAACAGGATAAACTAAACAAAAAAAAAAAAAATAAGTAAGCGGGAATGTCTGATGTTTATGTTGCATTGCACGTCTCGACTACAGCAGATGAGAACGGAGTCTACGTAGCTAAAGATTCTTCAGAGATAATTGAGTTACTGTGGTCTTTACTTGATGCCACAAGCTTGGAAGAAATGCATAAGGATTCAGTATTGGTGAAACCAATCAACACCCCGATTACTCCGTTGTGTACCAATTTGACTACATTGACATGGGAACATGTTAGAAATGCTGGTACCTTAAAAGATGCTATTCTGAAGTTGGATTTTTTCTTACAAGAATATGTTATCAAGAAAAATTTGGATTTTTCATTTATCACTTTAAATAGTTGGGATTTGAGGATGAAATTACCAAAAGAGTCTCGAGAGAGATCAATAATGTTACCTCCATACTTGGAATTATCTCGTTATTTTGACTTGAAGAAAGAGTTTATAAAATGGCAAGAAACTGTTCAACCAGGAAGTTTACAAACTTCAACAGTTTCCATTAATCAAATCTTATTACAATTAGAAGTTGATTTATCAAGTTTCCAGCCTTCTACACCGGCATTGCAGACGGCTTTCCAATTAAATTCCCCAAGAAGAGCAAGTGATGAGGTACAAATTATTGCTGATATCTTGAGAGCTTTGGTTAAGAAACTGCCGTATAATTTATCAATTTTGAAACAACCCCATGATTCACATTTAGATTTGAAGCAATTTTTCCAAGAGAAATCCAAGATTTTGTACATGTCCAATTTACCAATGGATACTACTCAAAGTGAATTAGAGAGTTGGTTTACACAATTTGGCGGAAGACCAATTGCATTTTGGACTTTGAAAACTGGTAATGAATCAAGTAATCATCATCATCAATTCAATAATAACAATCATCACCACAATAATAACAACAATAACCAAAATAAACCAACGGCAAATGGGTTTGCAATTTTTGCAACTCACGATGAAGCAGTTGATTCATTATCTATGAATGGTAGATTATTGAACGACAGAATCATTGAAGTTCAACCTTCATCAATAAGAGTATTGGATAGATCCCAGGAAATCTTGACACCATTCCCATCTTCTAAAAACAGACCAAGACCTGGTGATTGGACATGTCCTTCATGTGGTTTTTCAAATTTCCAAAGAAGAACTGCTTGCTTCAGATGTTCATTCCCAGCGGCAAGTGCTGCAGCTATTCAAGAATCTATGTACCCTAATAATAATAATAGTAATAATAAGAGTAATGGTGCTAATTTCAATAACCAACAACAACAACAGCAACAACAGCAACAGCAACAACAAAGCCATCATCATCATCATAATCAACATAACCAGCAACATAATCACCATAATCACCATAACAATCATGATTTCAACCATTTCAACAACAGCAATAATAACAGTAATAATCATCATGGTAATATGAATTATTCTGGTGTTCAACAACAAAATAATAGAAGTTCATCTTCTGTTCCATTTAGAGCTGGTGATTGGAAATGTGATTTGTGTCTTTATCATAATTTTGCTAAAAACATTTGTTGTTTAAAATGTGGTTCACCAAGATCAAATAACAATGGTAATCGTCAACAACAAGGAGGTAATGCATTACATCAACTGGCTATTCCATATTTACAGAACAACAATAATAACGGTAGTCAGAACAGTTTAACTCAACAACAGCAAAATTTCCAACAATATTATCCGAATTCAAATGTTCCGACACCTGTTCAACAACAAGCTTTTTCTCAATTACCTACACCAACATCATCAACTACCAATTCCACTACAATGTTGACCCCACAATTCATGCAACAGCAGCAGCTGCAACAACAACAACAATCAGATTTGATGATTAATCAAATCAATAGTTTGAATTTGAATAATAATCTTTACAGAACAAGTACTGGAAGTACCAGTAATAATAATTCTACAGGTAATTTATCTCAACAACAACAATTTCTTTCAGGTAGTGCTGAATTTTTCAAAGAAAAGTAGGTTTAATTTGGTTACGGAAAAGGATGATGTTTTTTTTTCTTAAAAAGGTTCTTATGATAATTAATATAGAAACGATGGAGTTAAAAAAATAAAAAAAAAAAAATAAAAGGGATGGTGTGTGTGTGTAAGAGAGAGAGAGAGAGAGACTTCTTATTAAAAGTATATATTTGTTAATAAATTTATTAATTTGTGTAATTATCTAGAATAGTAATAGAACAAATTTCATTTGACAAGAAGTGGTCCCTGTAGATTTATATTGTGGCTAAATGGAATGAGAATAATAAGCCACATCTTGTCAAAAACAGAGTGTCAATTACGAAATCACACAGCAGATGAAAAGGGCATATGCCCTATGAAAATTCTTTACACATTATATTGCTTTTTTCTCTTGCTTTTAAACGATGTCATCGATATATATATATATATATATATATATCGATGAACTCTTTTATTATTCATTTACTCTTCTATTGATCTTCTATTGATAGGACAATGTCAGACGAAAAAGCATATATTGAAAAAAGAAGTATAACAGAAACTGATTCTTCATATTCTGCAGATGAATTTTTGAATCAAGCAGTGGAAGAAGAAGCTGGACATTCTATTAATTATAGAAATTGTTCATGGCAAAGAACTGCTGGTTTATTATTTTCTGAATATATATGTCTTGCTATAATGTCATTCCCATGGTCTTATTCAGTATTGGGACTTGTACCTGGCCTTATTTTGACAGTTTTCGTGTCATTAACGGTGTTATATACCGGCTTAATTATTGCCGATTATTGTGCAACTTATCCTCATATCACTAATGTGTGTGATATTGGTAAAAATTTATTTTGGGATTCAAATGCTGTTTGGTATGCAACTGCCGTTTGTTTCTTATTAAATAACACTTTAATTCAAGCTCTTCATGTGCTTGTCGGTGCCAAATATTTTAACACCATATCAGATAATACAACAATTTGTTCTATTGTCTTCTCTGTGGTGACTGCAATTATTTGCTTCTTAATCTCACTTCCAAGAACTTTTTCACACTTGTCCGGTGTCGGATACTTCTCTGCTGCTACAATGTTCGTCGCTGTGATACTTTCAATTGTATTTGCTGCCATCCAAACTCATCCAGATGGTTTCACCCCTGATACCCCTGTTAAATACCATTTATGGCCAGAAAAAGGTACAACATTTGTCGCTGCAATGTCTGCTTTTTTAAACATCGTCTACACTTTTGTTGGACAAATCACTTACCCATCTTTTATTTCTCAAATGAAACAACCAAAAGATTTCAAAAAAGCATTATACGTTGTCACTTTTGCAGAACTCGTTGTATTCGCATTGGCTGGTTCCATTGTTTATGTCTATGTTGGTAACGCATATATCACAGCTCCTGCTTTTGGTTCTCTTGTTGGTAATTATAAGAAAATTGCATTCTCATTTGCATTACCAACAATCTTATTCTTAGGATCGTTATATTCAAATGTCTCTTCAACTTTTTTGTTCCTGAAAATTTTTTCTAAAAATTCATCTCATAGAAATGAACACACTTTAGTTGGTTGGGCAACTTGGATTGGTCTTAATCTGGCCTTGTGGATCCTGGCTTTTATCTTTGCCGAAGTTATCCCATTTTTCTCAGATTTGCTTTCATTGATGAGTTCTCTCTTTGATTGTTGGTTTGGTTTTGTATTTTGGGGTGTAGCCTTCTTCAAGTTGAAAAGATTACATGCTCAAAAACTGGGTGAAGACAAATCAATCCGTTCCCTTTTCACAAATGCCACAATCGGTACCAAAATTGAAATGATCATCAACGTCATCCTCATTGGTATTGGTGGTTTCATCCTTGGTCCAGGTCTTTATGCCACACTTCAAAGTATTATCTGGTCTTATGAAGCAAGTGCTTATGGAAGTGCATTCACCTGTGTTAGTAATAAGATATAATTACTTAGCCCCCTTTTTTTTTTTCCTCTATCTCTCTTATATATATACGTCTACATATTTACTGGTTTATTGATATATCGTTTGTTTTCACTATTTATACTCACTGCTTCTTCTTCTTTGCTTCAGCAGCTGCAACTTTTGCCAAATGTTTTTGACCATTTTTAATCATAAATGGTAATGAAATATTAGTTATAACAATCCATGCGACCAATATTGCATAATCTCTTCCTAAGTTCCCCTTCCATGTATTAAATAATATCACATTGACAATTTCATGTGCTGAATGCATCGGGAATGCGTATCCATATCTGAAAAATGTGGGACAAAGCAGTATCGGATAAAAAGTTGGTGAAACATTGGACACAATGAAAAACACAATCCAAAATCCAATATACGCTCTATTTCTCGCCACAATAAACGTTGCAACATTTTCATTAATCCCACCTAATGCACTGAAATATAAGAAAATAGTTGCCCACAATACCAAGAATCCAGATCTACCAAAGGTTGTGGTGACTGGAACTTGAAATGCAAGAGTCATAAGACTATAAACTAAAGATAAAAAGAAAAAAGTTACTTGTGATGAGAGTAATCTAAACCATAGGAAATCTCTGGTCTTTAACTTGACAATCAATTTTGCATGAATTCTTGCTGCAAAGTTAAATTGATGAAATGACAACACAAGACAGTACACTAACCCCATCAATGATGGTCCAATACCTGCTGCTACAGTCATTGGTCTATAATCAACACTAGTGATAAATGATTTCGATGTGACAATTTCAGAAGCATTTGTGAAAAGACTTGATTTTTGGGTCGCTGTTAAATTATTATTGATCAATCCTTGGTACAAGCCTAATGAACTTGAATTCAATATGGCATCTTGCACATGTCTCAAATTCGGCTCGAAAAAAGCTGTCATCCCCAACAGATCTCTTGCTGTTTCATAAACACATTCGATAAATGTTTCGTTGACAATAGATGTATTAATGTTTCTCATTGCCTCGTACAAATTATATGTAGAATTAGGTCTAATATGGAACCCACCCCAGTAATTTTGATGATGAACTTGTCTATAAAATTCTTGCTCCACTGTATTATTATGCTTCGCTGCCACTTGCATGAAACTTGTTGTGTCATATGTGATCCATTTCCCATAATGCGGTAATCGCAGAAGTGTCTCATTAACCGTTTGTCCCAAATATGGTGGGATCCCATTAATCTCTTCATCTTCGACTACTACTAAAAACTTAGTATGCTTAAATCTGTCAAATCTCTTATAAAAAGACCCCCAATATATAGCCAAGAATGCTATAAAGATAACAAAGATCTCTAAATATACCCTCAAGAACATTAATAGTGGTTTTTTCCTATTAAATTCTACAACAGCATCTTTCAGAGTCAGTATAGAACTTCTTCTTCTAGCTAATTGATTATCTGTAGGTTCCTCTTGTGTAAGGGCCGTAGGAGGAACGTTCCCAGCTGTATATTGCTTGGAATTTTCACTCTCACTGTCCAAAGTATATTGTGATTGAGTATCTGTTGGAACAGGAACAGGAGTCTCGACATTTTCCAGTTGTTGAGTAGCAGCAGACTTTTCCGATTTGACAGGTTCTAAACCTTCTGCTGCAGTGCCCAACATTGGGTTCTCCAAAGGATCAACCAGGCTTTGTGTAGTGTCCGACCTGTGTTTGGTCTCTCCGAAATGAGGATTGAACTGTTGCTGACTCATTGAATCTTCCTCTTGTTCATGAGGTAAGGCTATAACTTTATAATACCGTTGGCTTATTTTCCTCTTTTTTTTTTTTTTTTTTTGAGCCAGATGACTTTTTTTGTTTTGGGTTTTTTTTAGTAAACAACCCATGCAATTTTCATCCACTAAACAAAAAAAAAAAAAAAATATCCATATAGCTAGGACTATTATATTATTTATTTTTCCATCAGAGTGTTAAAGACGATGAGCTATCGAGGATCTCGGGATGATAATGTAGAAGAGGCGAGAGTTGAAGCTGATGACGGTATCTCGTTACCATCTTCAGATGACGAAGATAACGATTCCTTATCTAATTCATTTGCGGAGCAACCGCAGCTGTATACAACATCGAGAGCAATAGAAAATGACAGATTCAACAGGGTGAGAACAAGAGAAGAAGAAGTGCTGAGTGATGAAGAGTATCTCGATCCTAGATTTAATGACGAAGATATCGATGACGAGCTTTCAATGGACCAGAACATTAATTTGTATCTTCTGAATAGTTCTCAAGATATGGCTGGTGGACGACATTTATCAGTTGGAATGGATCAGAGACCCAATTTGAGTGGTGATGTAGAGTCAACGTTATCGAGGCCTCCAACAAATTTGCAAAGAAGAAGAAGTAGTGTGATGCAAGGTATTAAGAGAACATCCACTTTCCAATCCATACAGAAAATGCATCTTTGGGACGATGAATTCAAGAGAGACAGAATTAAAGTTTATTCTGGATTCCTGTTGAATTATCTTGCTCTTGGTATAGGTTTCGTCGTGGTGTTATCTATATATTGGGGGTCATTGTACCACAGAAATTACCGTTATAAGAACATGAAAATGTTAGTGGTAATCGAAGATCAAACTGTTGGTTCATTACCTCCAGTAATAGGTGAAGCCATTGAATACACTGCAGGACTAAGTGCCGTGAAGACTTACGGTGATTGGAGAGTTTATAATCACACCGAGTTTTCTGAGATTGCTGCGAAACATAATAATACCATTGCAGAAGAAGTACGTAGACAGGTGCATCATCGATTATATTGGTCTGCAATATATGTGAAGGAGAATGCCACGTTGAACTTATTTGAAAAGATGGTTGGACTAAATGATAATGTTGTTGTCTCTGAACTCATTGATGCCGTATATGAATCCGGAAGAGATCCAATTCTGATGACTTCATATGTGACTAATTTTATCTTTGTCTTTGAGACTCTGTTTTTGAAAGTTGCTGCATCTGCTATATACCCGAATCTTCTTTCAGCGATGAGTTCCGAGCAAATATCAAATATCTCTGTGTCTTCTTTAAGTGATCCACTTTTACTCAATAGAGTTGATAATTTACCATTGAAAAACCCCGTTATTTTTGCCCCATTACAACTTGGTTTGGTTTATATTATCATTTTTGCATTTTTCCAATTCTTATTGTCATTGAAAATTCAAATTTATGTTGCAGCAAGAGTGAAAGGTGCTAAATATATCTTGTTCCGTATTATAACATCACATGTGGCATACATTGTTCTTTCACTTGCATATTCATCGTTGAATGCTGCATACGGTTTAGAATATAACGCTTCATTTGGAAACTCTGGATTTCTTGTAATGTGGGCAGTGGCATATTTGACCATAGCATCTTTAGGAGGCTTAAATGAAAATATGGCACTTTTATGTTTTGCCTATTTCCCTCCTTTAATTGGATTATGGTTGATTTTCTTAATGGTATCAAATATTGCACCTACATTTTCTCCATTGGCATTGTGTCCAATTTTTTATAGATATGGTTACGCAATGCCTATTCACAATTCATATGAACTTTTGAAAATTATCTTCTTCGATGGTTACAAAGGCCAGGCTGGAAGAAATTTTGGAATCTTAGTTGCCTGGATCATTGTTACAAATCTGTTTCTCCCAGTGACAATGAAACATGTTGTCAAAGTTAATAAACGTAATCAAGAAAAAGCTGCGGAAAAAGAGGCAAGAGAAAAAAGATAGTTCTGTTCCATTTTATTTATTTATTTATATAGTTGCATGTCTAATAGATGAACTGTATTGCCAGATCATGAACTTGTCAATCTGTACACTCTAATCTTCCGCAATGGGAAGTCAATTTTTTGTTTACTCAGAAAATTTGTATCTTTTTTTTTTACTTGTGTTTTAAATCATCATTTAACTATTGTAGGAATGAAATGCTAATGGACAATGATGATGATCCATTGCCTGGTTTTGACCCCAGGGCTCAGACTCAAAGAGTGTTCCAGACTCAAGTGATAATCTGCACGATCACTGGATTATTGATTTTCCTCTTTTTCTGTTTTCTTAGATCAAGGCTTCCTCAAATTTATGAAATTAGATCATTTAGAATCAAAAATCAAATCAAACCTTTACCTTCCTCGACATTTGGGTGGATGAAAATATTGTATAATATCTCAGATCAAGAGATATTGGATAAAAGTGGGTTGGATAATTTTGTTTATTTGAGCTTTTTCAAGCTTTGTATCAAGACATTGCTGCTGATATCTCTATTGGCCATATTCATATTGAGTCCCATACGATATTACTATACCGGCAGATATGACAGAGATGGAATCTCATGGGTGACTCTGACTGAAGTATTTTATGCTCCGAAATCGCTTGATGACAATGGGAACACTATGAATGAGTCTTATCTTTGGGTTTACACAATTTTCACCTATGTATTCTCCTTGTTGGTGATCTATTTCACTTTCAAGGCAACTATAACCGTTATCGAAACTAGACAAGATTACCTTGGATCTCAAAATTCCATAACAGACAGAACTATAAGAGTGTCTCATATACCGAAAAATTTGTTGACAGAAGAGGCGTTGAAAAGACACATCGAGGAGATATCTGTGGGGAAAGTTTACAAAGTCAATATGGTTCATGATTACTCACCATTGAAGAAACTCTTTGACCAAAGAAAGAAACTTATTGAACAATTGGAACTCATTTATTCAAGACAATACGGTTTAAAAGTTAAAATATTTGATCGTAATCCTTCTGCTGTCTTAAAATCACTCCCAGATAGTGTTGATGTCGATACATTACCATATCAATTGAGATATCAGGATGGTGAAGATTCAGATTTATTACCTTTAACTCATGCAAAACAAAAGTCATCACAAAGATGGTCAATGTTTGGTAAGTCTTGTGAAAAGAGAGAAATTCAATTAAAGAAACATATAAACAGATTGATAGAGATTGATGATGAGATCATGCAAGCAAAATTGGATAATAATTTTGCACCTATACATGTTGCCTTTGTCACTATGGATAGCGTTGCTTCTGCTCAAATGTGTGCCCAGCTGGTTTTCTCTTCTAATGTAATGCAATTGATCACTGTGCTAGCCCCATCACCGGTGGATATAAATTGGGAGAATTTTGTTGTCTCTGTGAAGGCAAAAATTATCAAGAAAAATATCATTCAAGTGATGATTTTAGTTGTTTCGATGTTGTTGATTTTCCCTATTTCATATATTGCCAAATTGTTGAATGTGAAAACCATCAAGAAACTTTGGCCAGAATTTGGTGATTATTTGATCAAAAATAAATGGGTCAGTACAATCATCACTGGTTTCTTACCTACATATTTATTGACATTGATCAATGTATGTTTACCTTATTTAATCTCCTATTTGACGAATTTTGAAGGTCTCATCTCTAAAGGTGATATAGAGTTATCAGTCATTAAGAAGAATTTTGTCTACATTTTTTTCAATTTCTTCTTGGTATTCACGTTATTTGGAACATTATCAAATTATTGGGCATTGCTTACGGATACCACTAAAATCGCTTATTTACTCGCCAGCTCTATCAAGAACCTTTCTTTGTTTTATGTCGATTTGATCTTATTACAAGGTTTAATAATGTTTCCTTTCAAATTAATTCAAATTGATGTTCTTTGTCTACTTCTTTGGAACTATGTTCTCAAGAAAACTTATCAAACACCAAGAACATATAGAGATTTGATTTATAAACCATCTATCTTTGATTTTGGTTTAATCTTGCCGCAGCATATGCTAATTTTCATTATCACTTTGATCTATTCAGTTATCTCGACCAAGATTGTCGCCAGTGGGCTCATCTACTTTGTATTAGGTTACTATGTTTATAAATATCAGCTCATGTACTCCACAGTGCATTTGAGGCATTCAACTGGTAAGAGTTGGCCTATCATTGTTCGCCGTATATGTGTTGGATTAGTTTTTTTGCAATTGACCATGCTTGGTACTTTAGCCTTGGAACAATCATACATCTTGGCGGCATTTATTCTTCCTTTACTTCCCTTGACAATGATGGTGATGTTTGGTTTTGAGAAAAGATTTGAGCCACTACTTAAATATGTGGCACTTCAATCGATTTTAGAAGGTAGTATTCAATCGCAAGACGATTTTGAACAGGTTTTGAATTGGGATGACAGTATGGTGTCAAATTCGGGAAATTCACCAGTACAGCATCAAGAACAATTTAGATCACCCAGGTTACGCAAGAGACGAAGTACGATTGAAGAAGAACGTGAACTGTTTCTGGATTATGTGTACCCATATTTAAATGATCCAATGGATGGACCATGGATAGGTTTTGAAAGTGATCATATTAATATGTTGAAATATATAAGGCAAACGTCAGGTTATGGAACAATGGAACAAGATGAAGGAAATGGAGGGATAATTACACGTGTTTTCAGAAAGAAAAATACAAAAGCAGAGTATGATTAATTTATATATATCTATATGAAACAAAAGTTATCTAATCTATAATATCGAAAACTTGCTCATGGGTAATTCTTCCTTCTTTCAAATCACTAAATATTTGGCCAACGACTCTAAATCCCTCTCCATAATCTCTGACTGGATCTTTTCTAATCAGTGAATCAAAAGGACTTTTCCTTCCTGCTGGACCATAATTGAAAATCAAGTGTTCGATAAAATTCTTTTTAATATCCCAGACAGCATATTTCTCTGAGATAATCGATTTATCTTGATCTTCTTGAGATGGTAATTTCTTCAGTCCAGACCAAACACCAGCTATAGCTGCTGAACTTGCCTCAGCACGGTTGAAGAAAAAAGCTGTGTATATGGTACCAACAAGAGCTAAAGTAGGATCTCTCTTGGAAAAAACGTGTAAGTAGAAATCATGATAATTTAAACCGGTTTCCAGTTCAAAATCTTCTAAAAATGGGAAATATTTATGATACCCAGTTCCAAAAATAATTGAATCAAAATCTTTCTCTATAGAACCATCTATAAACTCCACAGCATTTGATTCTGGTAAAAATCTCTTGATTTCAGGTTTCCCAACAATTCCTGAAGAGTATGAGGCATGATTAACCCAGTCGAATTCATTTGCTGGAGTTCTTCTAGAAATGAAAATAGTATCATCTTCCCTTGGATAGCAATACTGGATCAAATCGACGGTGGAAATACCAGATCCAACAAAGAGAATCTTCTTCTTTTGTTGTAAATTTTGAGGCAGTGAAATATTTTTGCAATGTTGTACAATACTGGGATTCTTCTTATAAAATTCTCTCAAATTTTCAATTACCGGAATGTATGGTACTGATTTACCATTGGCTATTATCACAGCATCAAATTCTTGTTGATACCATTTCTCAGAATTATCTCCTGTCAGTCTAACAACAACAATCCACTTATCATTTTTTTTATAAACTTTCTCAATATTGGAATCATATCTGATATAGTTGTTCAAATCGTTATCAACAATCACTGATTCAAGATATTGATTCACTTCCTCCCAAGGTTGCAAAGTCTTCAACATTCTCTTTGGAAGTTTCAAGTCTTCTGTAAATGAAAATGACATCAAATTATATGGAATATTAGTAAATAATCCATCATAAACACCTGTACTTTTCCACTGATTCTTATACTCTACGCTCTCAAAATCAGGGTCCAGTTTGACAAATGGGTTTTCAAAAGTGGCTGATTCAACATCCTGTGGCACAGCGAACTTCTTGAAGCAAGTTTCAGGTCTATCATAGTTGTTATCATCTAAAATTGGTAAATTTGGTTCTCTGTTTAACTTCCCACATTCTGATTTGGCCCAAGTTCCACCGATAGTAGAATTTCTTTCAAAAAGAACAACATCTTGAAAAGCTAATTGATCCTTGTAAGATGAGTTATCTTTACCCACAATAGAGGTACCATCTTTAAGAGTGTGTAAAACTTCATATAAAGCTGCAATCCCTGAAGGACCACCACCTATAATAGCTACTGAGTTTATAGTCATGATCAATATTGATAAGGTCTCCGTTGAGTTCAAAGATTCATCTTTTTTTCTTTTTTTTTGTGTTTTTTTGTGGCTCATTTGTTGAAAAATCCAAAGCCACAAGCCACATCCCTGTACTTTTTTTTTTCCCTCTCCCTTTTTCCCTGAGATCTCAAATATTTACCATGTTAATTGCAATCATTCAGACTTCATGGTGAGTCCAAAAGATAAATAAAAACATTATTCATAAGCGTTCATAAGATGTCTCTCAATGTCTAAGACTAATGGTGTGCTGGCTGCGTTATATGTTTTACATGTTAGTCTACAAATTTCCAAAGTTTTTTGGGGAAGCCAAAACAGGGTCTAGACATCTGGCAAATATGAAACGAGATATTTTATTGAATAAGTAGTCAAAGTGATTTATTAACTAATTGAGATACTTTTCAATCTGTATATGTGCAGATATAAGAGATGAGAATATCCGGAAATAGCAAAAAAGAAAACAAAAAAAAAAATTATTTTCCAGATCTAATGCTGACGGAAACATGCAAAACTATAGAGAAATAAACAAAATATTCCAGTTCAAGTTTAGGCTTCTCTTCTAATATTGTTAGCTTATTCAAAGCTCATGTAATATTGAACTACATGCAGGTCGTTGTTTCTCCCCAAATGGGACAGTAGAATCCGAATTGGGGCTCTTCATCTCATACTTGCATGCATGAATGTTTTTTTTTTTCATTCGATATTATTTATTACCATAAACGGGTTGGTTCACTTGTTGAACGCAAAATGTATTGGAAGCATAGACTTGAGTAAAAATTAGTTCAGTCTTTCCTGTGATAAATGCACGAGCCTGCTTTTGTATGAAAAAGAGCTAAAAAACGGCAAAAATGTATATTTATACTTGATGTTATCGTAAATTTGTAAAAGATAACAAAATTCTCAAACACGATCTTAGTGAAGAAACACAAGACATGATTTGTTTCAACTAAATTAAATATTCTACTTTTTCTAAATTAATTATTTGTTACATGACCATGAGCAAAAATTATTGTTTTGAGGCTCTGAAATAGGCTAATCAATGAGAAACATTTAGCAGACAACATTTACGGGGAAATATTCAAGTTAGTTTAACTCCTAGTGCTATATTAGCTTAATACACAAGACAAAGTGAGAAAAAAGACAGTCAGATGAAATACCCCGTACATGTAATATAGACTTACTTTTGTAATAGTACAGTTGAAATTAGTATTGTCATTCACTCGCTATTGTTCCTCCACCAAGACTTTCACTTTTTTTTTTAGTTTTTTTTCACAGTTAGACGTAAATCCCTAAGCACGTTGGCTATTTCGTGCTGCTATTTTTGTCTTGTGGAGCGCACCAATGTAGGTTGCTATCAAATCTTTAAGTTCCAGGTCTTATCAACTGTACATGAATTGAATACTATGGTGATAATAAATTAAAGTGTCTTAAAAGATCATATGAGGCACGAAGAGAACGAATAAGTCTCATCATGCACGAGAAATAAAAGTCTCAACAAGATACCAAAAAAATGCGCGTCTCAATTGCTTTATTGTGAAACCATATACAAAAATAGTGTCGAACTAATCTATCTCAGATGAGGTGGGACTAAATGATTTCGAGATAAGTTAGTATAATTATTAGGTTAAAAAAAAAAAAAGCTCAACACCATTCTAAAGAGATCTGCAGTTAAGAAAAAAAAAAATTGTAAATATCCCAAAAAAAAAAAAAGAGCAAACAATAGGAAAAGAAAAAAAGTGTAACTCTGTTTAGGATGTACAAAAAAGACAATTCCAAATCTAATATTAAAGAATGGAATTTCAAAAGCTCTGTTTCATTCTTTGAAAGACAGGAAATGGGAGAGAAGGGTGTATATCACAAACTGTTACAAGTGCAGTTGAAGTGGTGGTTATTTTAAACTGTATCTGGAAGTGAAGAAGTAGTTGAGGCAGATGTGCATATTGTTTATGCAAGCAGACGCATCTCAACTTTCCCGTAACACCAAAGATGCATGCAAGTACTCTTAAAAAAGTTAAAAACTGAAACACTGGAAGCAGAAAAAAAAAACACACAGACATACTATCTTTTAAATATATATAAACACCGTTTAGGTACCTCAAATCTTTTCTGAAGTTTCTTTATAATTTTATAAGATTGCAATCAAGTTCTGCCATACTTTCATACAATTATCTAATTAAAGCAAATACAACCCACTTTCGTTTTATTTTTTATCTCTTTTTATTATTATTATTATTATTATTTATTATTGCATTTATTTTTTTGTTTTTTTTATTTACAATGAGATTCTTGCAAAAATTCATATTACTTCTCACGTTGTTGATATCTACTTCACAAGCTATTCCATTATTCGATTCAATTATTGGTAATACACTGAATAAATATATCTTGGTTTTCGAAACAGGAAATATAACTCCATCAGAAAGAATTCAACAAGTTAGAGAGAAGATAATAGATATTGGTGGTCATATAACTTTTGACTATTCTTTAACTATCACAGGATTCAGTTTCACTTTAGATAAGACAAAAGAAGTTAGTGCTTTGGATATTTTGAATAATCCTAAATGGCCTTTCTTTGTTGAAAAAGATACTGTTGTCAAGACTCGTTAATGAGATTTAAAATTGAATGCAGTGTTTGCTTTTTAATGATGTTATGATTTTTTTTTTGATTCTGTTTACTCCTCATTACTGGTATCAAAGGTCTTTCATTATGTTGTTTTCAACAATATTTAGTTCGGTTTTTTTACGTGTTTTTTTGGTTTTAGTGCTATTGGGTGGTCATTGTCTTTTTTAACCAATTGTTTACTTCGACTTCTTATTCGTGTCTCAACTTTCCATAAAATTTCCATGGTTTTGTTATGAGTTTTATATTTCTGTTGTTTATGTTCTACTGATGCCTTCAATTTCGAAGTGTATCAACTATTGAGGTAACGTTGAGTTTGACGCTTTCCTCAGAACTTGTTGCTTTTCATTCTTTATTGGTTATTTTCATGTTTCGTCTCACCCCCACATATACACTATTTGCATGTTTTGCTTTTATTATAGATCTTTCGCATATTGGTAATTGTATATTTTAATTTAATTTCATTATTGTATTTAGTCTACGCTAACAACCAATTCTATTTTAAACTTATTGCCAATGCTATTACTCAGTTTAAGAGGGGTACAGTTCTTACAATTACTTGTTTTGTGTATCTGTACCTGTATCGGGTTTTAAGGGAAAACGAACGTGGATAAAATTACCAAAAACGAATCTCTCACTATCTGTTTGTCTCGCCGTATTATCAGCCTTAAAGGAAAGAAAAAAAAAAAAAAAAATAAGACAAAAAAAAATATGCTCATATAAAAGAACAAGACTTCTCATAAACCATCACCTACCTAATACCTCTGTAAGAGTATGGAGTCCTTAACACTGTCAAATCCTTCCTCGCCTGCTGTAGGTAGCATAAGAGAGAAGTTAGCAAGTCAAATATCTTCTTCACCTGTGGATTCCCCAGGTCTTCATCCGGTATCGTCTGAAGATCACAACGTTGTCAAGAATGAAGATGATGTTGAAGTTGATAAAGAGCTGGAATCCATTCAAAATATAGATGACATTGTTGATATAGATCCACTGTTTATATTAGAAGACGAAACAAGCAGAAATACTCAGTTCAATTCCTTGCTTTATGATCAAGAAGAAGATTCATCCACCAACTTAGTACCGGATACTTTACAAAACGATGAGTTCCTTGATAAATATAGATTAATGGAATCCACATCTTCTTTGAGTTTGAATAATACATCAGACAGCACATTGAAGAAACCACAACCATTACGTCCATCCACTTTGACGTTTTCTCAGTCACCATTGTCTTCATCAACAGTCGTATCTCCTGTGATATCAAAGTCAGGGACCCCGATAAGATCTAATCTTAAATCTCCATTAAGTACTCCAAGACCTGCATTACTGAGGAACAGTTCTAATTATGAAAAGAGAATACTGTTTGACACTTTAAGCAATATGAAAGCCAGTAATTTACAAATGATATTAAAAACAAAACACAAGGATTATAAATTTACTAGAATATCAAGAACTTTCCTATGTGGTTATGATGATCACGAATATAGTGAAACAGCATTAAAATGGGTCGTGGATGAATTGATGGATGATGGGGATATGATTGTATGTCTAAGAGTGATTAATAAGGAAGATTTGAACCCACAACATAATTACCAATTAGAAAATGAGAAAATAATGGAAAGGATTTTACAATTCAATAAATCAAATAAGAAGATATCAATCTTGTTAGAGATAAGTGTATCTTCAAAAGTTAGTAAGAAGATCATGCAAGCTATAAAAGATTATGAACCATCATTACTTATCGTCGGGTCGAGTGGGGTACCGAAAAAGGGTTTCAAAAATATTATATCGCCAAAATCAATGTCGAAATATTGTTTACAATATAGTGATATTCCAGTAATTGTGGTGAAACCAACTTATAAGCCTTTATTCCGTACTAAATCTTGTATTACAATTAGGAAAGTTGCAAGAGAAAAACCAAATCAAAGTTTGGATACTTTGGTAATGAGCGATAGTGATAATGATGACGAAGAGGATGAAGAAGAAATTGTGGACATTGATGAAAATTATTATAAAAAACTTCTAACTTCATATACATCATTGTCGAGGGAACAAGGAGGAGTGAAAAATGAAGAAAGACCAACAAGGGCAGCAAGACCCAGATCTTCCATATTCCCCAGACTGCTTACTCCACAACGTTCTCATGGTAACGAGTTGACTCCGACAAATTCAGGAACTAGTGAACTATTGAGACCAACTAGGAGTAGAGGTTTATCACCAGTGCGGTCATTATCACCATTTTGGAGGAAAAAAGAAAAATAAATGTATACCTACTCATAGCTTTAATTAACATATTTATAAATACTTTCATCTTAGTGATAATTCTAATATTCGATTTTTATTCTATATACCAACCTCATTTTTCTCTTGTATCCCATACTAAAGTAACAGGTCCATCATTGACCAAACCTACATCCATCATAGCACCAAACTGGCCATCTTTCACCTTCTCGTCTCCTAATCCTTTCTTCAAATGCGATAAAAACAAATCATACAATTCTTTAGCCAATTCACCTTTTTGAGCTTTATGGAAATCTGGTTTTGAACCTTTCTTGACAACGCCATATAAAGTGAATTGGGAAACAGATAAGATCTCACCCTGGATATCAATTACCGATTTGGACCATGGCTTGCCGTGCCATTCGGTCTTTGTCTCAGGTGGACTAGATAAATCTTCAAATACTCGAAGTTTCAAAATCTTTGACGATAATTTTTCAACATCTTCTGCAGTATCTTCCGTGGAGATACCTACTAAAAGCAATAACCCTTTATTAATTTGGGATATTATCTTGCTATCAACAGTCACTGATGCTTGTTTCACTTTTTGTAATACCACTTTCATCCTTTATCTTTATCACTGATTTTTCGATATCAGTTGAAAAACATCTTTTTTGTTATTTGATTTTTTTTTTTTTTTTTTTTTGGTTTTAGTTCGTTAGCTGAAAAATTGATAAGGATTTGTTATCCCTTTAAAGATATTGCACAATTGTATATTTTGTTATAACATTATAGTGAATCAAAAACTTGCCCAGTTATGAAACTTCAATCAGTTCCATTGAAAATTTTCTAGTGATTGGAAGGTTTCAATAAACTCGATTTATCAGGTAGTTGACCTCTTTTTAATCACTCACAAGATCAGGTAGAGCAGCTAAAATAAATCACTTTTGCCGTTGCACATGATGTTTTTTCTCTTGAAATCTTTCAAGTTATAAGAACACAGATCTTCCTTTGAAAACACAATGTCTCGTTACACACTTTTTGGTTTTAAAGAAGGGAGATAGGGAAAATAGTACTCCAATTTCATTATAGTGAAATATCAAGCACAAATGTTTACTCAGAATCCATTTATAAATGTCATTATAATACTAGGCTCTGTAACTGGAACCTTGAATCATTTGAATATCTTCAAGTGCTTATTCATATACTTATTTGTAATTCTGCCATTTCGTCAAATTTGCTTACTATAGCCCGTGTCAATAAGAATTGTTTGTTTTAGACACTACTTCAATTACCCTTTTTGGCGTATTAAGTTGTTAATCCACGACAAGATGTTTCATGCATAAAAATGCGAGGGGCATGCAGATATATGCACTATCCAGACAAAGTTCTTTCCTTGAAGTACTATATGATTTTTGACTCGCAGTACCTAGTAAAATTACTAGTTCGACTTCCACCATTGTGTAATTACCCTGGTATATCAGCATGATAAGAAAGTCAAATGATTGAATGTTTTCTGGAACATCCCTCGATATCTGACACTACTCTTCTCATTAAACAAAAAGAATGCACTTATAACACAAACTTACAATCACCTTATATTTAAGGAACTGTTATTTGTTTAGAGTTGAAGTTGTGAACTACATATTTAATTTTGTCTATATATGAACAAATTATTCTGGTTGTAGAGGTTGAACAGTCTTTCCTCGATTGCGGCCAGAGTTAAATAGGAAACCAATATTCATCTTGGTATAACTTGCCAATTAGTTATATATTCATTGATTAGATAAACTGTGGTTTACTAGGTCAATTCTGTCAGTAAAGGGCTAAAATGTTAAGTTCAGTAGTTGCCCAATTTTTTGCTATATCTTTATTGTAGAAAATGAATTGTTATTTTTATTGCTTTTTGACCCAGTTCAGAATGTTGAAGTTCTAAACACCTTTAGGTAGCTGATTACTGAGGCTCAGTATCATCGTATAAGTAAGGGAGTATAAATCAATTTTCATAAGGATAAATATGTACTATAAGTGCAAGAAACAAGAAAACTTACGTAAAAAAGATATATAATAAATAAATTTAATAAATAGAATAAATATACAATATATAAGTCTAGTATCATGGTGAGAAAAAAGACCTTCCATTATCAACACCACTCAGTTTTTCAATGACTCCCCAAATTCTATCCATCTTGATACCTCCACAATTATCTTCTACGTAGAAAGATCTCATAATTCCATTGTCAGGATCTTTTGATTCCCAATTGATCCATCCCAACTTCTCATTAGCTAATGCTATACTATTCAACATCACCAAATTATCCACTGTTTTCCTTCCAGTGAAATTTAATTTAGAAATAATGAATTTCTCATCTTCAATAAGGTTTTCTAAAGTTTGAGGCTTTGTCTTATCATAAATTCTATGAATTGAGACAACATAAGATGATGTTAGATATTGAATGATTGGATACGGCAATGTGGTTACCAGTAAGGTGAAATAACTGATCTCAGGCAAGAAAAAATCGATATCGTACAAGATCTTACTCACATAGATACCAATGATACCAAATCCCATTGAAACTTTTTTTGCCATACTGATTTGTTTTGCGTAAGGACCAATATATGTTGGTGACACTCCTTTCCTGAATTGCAGAGGTAATTTCCTAGTTGTTAAATTCAAACCTGCTGTCTTGTAAGTTACTGTTTCATCTTTTTCATTAATTCTATTCAATTCGTCTGGTGTTATATCCAATTGCAAATTCCTGTTATTCAATTGTAAAGACAGTGTATGAAACTGTGAATATAAAGGAACAATCTTATTCAAAGACAACTGATGAATCGGCCTGTGGCGAACTAATAACATGATGTGAGTTGATGTATATTAGATTATTGCAGTTCACTTCCAGTTATTTTATTATTTTTCCAACAAGCAGAAAAATAAAAAATCAATCGGAGCCAAGAAAAAAAATACACAAGAGGAACGAGAGAGAGAGAGAGAGGGAGTGGGAGTGTAAAACTTCTGGATGAAGGATATACAAAGTGCAAATTAATTATAAAAATACAGTAGAACAAAAGTAGGCTTATCTCTAAATATCAAACTGCTGTCTTAAAATGAAACAATTATCATACAAGTAAACAAAGTAAGCAAAAAAGAACAAGACAGAAAAAACACAAAACAAAACCAAAAGAACAAAAAAAAAAATTTTTTTTTTCTTAGACAAAAAAAAAAAAAAAAAAAAAAAATTGCCATCAATTTCAATAAATAAAATTCAAGAAACAAACAAACAAATACTTCAAATACTTATTTTTGGATATTAATCAAATATTCTCATTTTGTTTGTTATCTTTATATCATCATGGACTCAGACGCAACTGAAAGATTTGTTCCTGAATATAGAAGAACCAATTATAAGAATAAAAACAGATTTCAACAAGATGAATTGAGAAGACGTAGAGAAACTCAACAAGTTGAATTAAGAAAACAAAAAAGAGATGAAAAGGCTTTATCCAAACGTAGAAACTTGATCAATCATGTTGGAGTCACTGCTGATGATGATTCAGATGAAGAAAACGATTTCAATGATGATTCTTCATTTTACAAGCAGTTATTACAAGAATTACCAAGAATGATGGAACAAATTCAATCAAGTGAATTTGATTCCCAATTGGCTGCAACTGTGAAATTTAGACAAGTGTTGTCAAGAGAACACAATCCTCCAATCGATTTAGTTATACAAAGTGGTGTTGTTCCAATCTTGGTTTCATTGATGAAAGAACAACCAGAAATTTTACAATTAGAACTGGCTTGGGCTTTGACCAATATTGCTTCTGGTTCTTCAGATCAAACTAAGATTGTTGTTGATTCAGGTGCTGTACCATTATTTGTCGAGTTATTATATTCAAATTCAATGGAAGTTAAAGAACAGGCAATTTGGGCCTTGGGAAATGTTGCTGGTGATTCTACATCATACAGAGATTATGTCTTGAATTGTAGTGCTATGGCTCCAGTATTATCACTTTTCAGCTCTACAAAGACGTCATTGATTAGAACTGCAACTTGGACATTATCCAATTTATGTAGAGGTAAATCACCTCAACCAGATTGGAATATTGTTAGTGCTGCATTACCAACTTTACTGAAATTGATATATTCTGTTGATGTTGAAACTTTGATCGATGCATGTTGGGCAATTTCATATTTATCAGATGGACCAAGTGAAGCTATTCAAGCTGTTGTTGATGCTAGAATTCCAAAAAGATTAGTTGAATTATTAGGTCATGGATCTACATTAGTTCAAACACCAGCTTTAAGAGCTGTTGGTAACATTGTTACTGGTAACGATTTACAAACTCAAATTGTTATCAATTCAGGGGTCTTACCACTGTTATTACCATTGTTAGCATCATCAAAGGAAACCATTAGAAAAGAAGCTTGTTGGACTATATCGAATATTACAGCTGGTAATTCTGATCAAATTCAAGCTGTTATTGATAGTAATTTAATTCCACCTGTCTTAAGATTATTAGCTCGTGGTGATTATAAGACAAAGAAAGAAGCTTGTTGGGCAATTTCCAATGCATCAAGTGGTGGATTATCGAGACCTGATCAGATTCGTTATTTAGTTCAACAAGGTTGTATCAAACCATTATGTGATTTATTAGATGTTGCTGATACCAAAATCATTGAAGTTACATTGGATGCATTAGATAACATTTTGAAAATGGGTGAAATGGATAAAGAAGCTCGTGGTGCTTCAATCAATGAAAATGCTTTATATATTGAAGAAGCTGGTGGTATGGAGAAGATTTACAATTGTCAAAGTAATGAAAATGACAAGATTTACCAAAAAGCTTATAACATTGTTGAAAAATATTTCAGTGAAGAAGATGCCGATTTGGATGAGATGGGTAATTTGGCCCCAAATCCAAATGGTGAAACTTTTGGATTTGGTGTTGATCAACCAAATACTTCATTCAACTTCAATTAAGTCCAATAACATTCATTATTATCATTATTATCATCATATACTTTCCACAATAAGGAAAGCTCTCTTATTTTATTTTGTTAGGATAGATTCTTTTATACTTTTTTTATTTTGATCATTTGGGTTGTTTGTTTCTTCTTTTTTTCCCTCATCTTTTACGTCTCTTTTTTTCATGACTCTTTTATCTTGTTGTTTGGTTTTCATCTCTTATACATACATCCCATCCTCTTAATCTTTTATTTGCCAAACCATTTTATCTTTTAATGCTCTTTTTTTATTATCTCTGATTCATTTTGTTGGGTTTACATTTTTGCCTTTTTCCATCTCTCTCTCTCTCTCTCTCTCTCTCTTTTAATGTCTGTCTATCTTGTTTGCTTTTGTTACATCATCTCTTTTACCCCCTTGTTTTTGTCTTTTTATACATAAAAAAATTCTATTTATTTTGCCTTTCAAGTAGTCGTGTACCAGTACAAAGAAAAAAGAGTGTCGTCATTTTCGGGTGGGTGGTCTTATTACCCGATTAGGACAGATTGTTACCGAGTGAGGCCGGCGGCGACAGCCCCAGTATGAGGTATTTATTTTTGTCCTAAGTGAGGGATTTGTCCAATGGAGGAAACACACAAACAAAAGAAAATTTTACTTTCTCGGTTCTTTTCCCAAAAAAAAATTCAATTTCAATGTTTTATTAAGGAACCTGCTGCCTATTTTTTTTTTATTTAAAATTTTTTTAATTTTGTTTTTCCTGTTCTGTTTTTATTCTAATTAGTTGACAATGAAAGCTTCATCATTAGCTGTTGGTTTAATTGCTTTAAATGCTGCTGCTGTCATGGCTCTGCCAGCTGATGGTAATGTAGTAACTGTCACCGTAACAGGTACAGATTCTACTAATACCAAGAAGTATGGTAGATTCAACAAGACAAAAGCAGAATCTTCATCTTCATCAACTGGTACCCACAAGTACGGTAGATTCAACAAGACCAAGGCTTCATCTTCATCTTCTGAAACTGGTACTCACAAATACGGAAGATTCAACAAGACCAAGGCTTCTTCTTCTTCATCATCAATCGGTACCCACAAGTACGGTAGATTTAACAAGACGAAGGCCTCATCTTCTTCATCATCAACTGGTACTCACAAGTACGGTAGATTCAACAAGACCAAGGCTTCTTCTTCATCTTCTGAAACTGGTACTCACAAGTACGGTAGATTCAACAAGACCAAGGCTGCTACTACCACTACTGCTTACGTTCAAGAAACAGGTGATGTCTCCAAAGATGTACCAATCATCAAGGCTGCAGGTTCAAATGCTTCATCCAATTCAACTAGCTCATCATCTACTAATGCTGCTGCTGGTTCCAACATTGGCTACTCCTTAGGTTCAGCTGCTGTTGTTGGTGTTGCTATGTTATTATTATAATAATTTTTATTTTCGTTAATTGTTTTTGAGATTTTTCATTCAAAATGACTAAGACTTGATAGTTTTAATTATTAGAATTTTTGGTAGAAAACATGAAAAAAAAGAATAAAATGGATATAAATGGGGAAATCAAGAGAAACAAAACATAATCATAATATTGGGAAGGAGTTTTTAATTAAATTATCTTTTTCAAAATTAATTCAAACAAAACAAAACAAAACAAACCAAAACAAACAAACAAATTTTTATTTTCTTTGGACAACTTTTTACTAATAATTATTTATTCAATATTGTCTGTTTTAAAAGAAAAATATATACATAAAATACAAAAAAAACCAAAAAAGTATAGTTATATAGTTATCTTTGTGAGAGGAGATCAATTATCATAGATTTTACTTTTTTCCGAATTCCAAACATTTGTAGTCTTCAACCAAAATAAGCTTATCTATCATCCCTAATTGCATATTTTTTTTCCGCTGAATTTTATCATACATTAAACTTCACAGCTTATCTAAAAGAGGCAAGTCATAAAACTAAACTTTTGTCATTAATTTGGAACCTCCAACGATGTATCTTCCAAAGCACCAGATACCTGCTCCAACAATACTCAAGCTAGATATATATAGGACCAAATGGTCAAAATTTGCCGAACTGTTATCACCAATGATGGCACCAGCAATTGGAATACCAAATAAATTCCCAAATGCCACAAAGAAATACATTGTCGAATAACGTTTCCCAAAATCATTGATTTTGCAAATTTGGGCACAACACACAGGGTTTAAAGTCAAGACAGATGCAGTCATGAAACCATAAGTAGCACTAAAGGCATAAAGTACAGAGATGTTGTTTCCAAAGGGAAACCAAAGAATGAAATTCAACATTGCCACAATAAAACTTGTGATAACCATCATATTGAAATTCCCCAATTTGTCTGCAAGTCTGCCACATAACCATCTAGCTGGGATTCCAGAGGCATTGTAAATAGTGATCAATAACATTGATTTGGAAGTTGAGTAACCTTTTGAAATGGCATAAGAAGATAAATATGTTAATGTGGTCATCAATGATAACTCTGTCATGAAAAGGCCACCAATGACACTTAAGAATTTCCAATCACATAGGGAATGTAAATCGATTAACCCACCGACATATGATTTCAATGTGATCTGTTCACTAGTCTTCTTATGTCTATCTTTGACTAATAATATCGAGACACTTAAACATAACAAACATACAAACCCCAAGATTCTCATCCCCCATGCAAAACCAACTTTTGGGAAAAGTGTTCTTAACATCATGGGAAAAACAATGCCTCCCACAGAGCCTCCCATTGTTGCCAAACCTGTTGCGGTGGCTCTATTAACCAAGAACCAGTGTCCAATGACACCAATCAATGGTGTCATACACAACGATGTTCCAATTCCACCAATTATACCAAACCCCAAGATGAATTGCCATACTTTTGTGCAATTAGCTGAGATGAACAATGATCCAGATATCAATATCGTCCCTAATAACATTGGCTTTCTAGCCCCATATTTATCAAAAAATGAACCACACAAGATATTCCCAGCATAGGTTAAACACATGTATAATGCGAAAATCCACGAGATAGTCGATGAAGAAGTTGTCTTCAAGACATTTGTCGAGACTTCAGTCTCAATTGACCCAATAGAGTTGGCTAATCCGAAATCTGCAATGAGGCCAATAAAAGATCCAAGTACTACAAGGTATGCTTTCCAACCTCCATCTGGGAACTCGTCATGAATATCCTCTGTGCCAGTGAAATTATCTATAGTTCTTTCATCATCAAATGTACTTTCAATTTCAATTGTCTTATCGAGAGCTTTGTTATATGGTTGATTATCATAATCTGAAACTGCAATTAACGTTGCAGAAGACCTTCCTGGTAACAAAGCAGGACGTATCGGATTTGTTTCTGTTGTCATATTCTCATCTTGTTCTCGTTTTTTAGTCTCCTCCATCGACTGTTCTGTAATATTTCTTTTTACTATAACTTCTCAAATAAGCTTATCTTGGGATTTCAAAATTAAGCTACTTCCTGCGTTTTTTTATATTCAAGAGTCATCGCTTACTTATTCTAAATAGAAATTTCTGCAAGTTTCTATCTGCTACTATATTTAACCAATCCACTTTTAGCTGCGGAAGAAATTCTGCTTTTAGCAAAAAATAACAAACGAAATTCTATTCATGCAAGATCCTTAGCCTTTGGTCCCATACTGGGAAGGAGGAGGAGTATTTTTAATCATTGACTGAAGTTAAATGTGTGGTGGTGCTTTGCAAAAAGAAAAAAAAAAAATTTTCTTTCTTTTTGCATTTTTTGCCCAAACTGTATCGGTGCGGCTACTTTTCTCGGGGAAGAGATCACGATCTAGAATCCCACTATTTTAATTAAAACGTATACAACTTCTCTTCATTCAATATTCAAGTCAACAAGAGGTGTAGTAGTTGAGTGAGTCCAGGCATTACAATGCTCCACAAGTGTACACAAAAAAAAAAAGACAATTGCACACTCTGAAATCACAACTGTGGTGTCGATGAGTAACAGTGGATACAAATGACTATTCCGATTTAGTTAATTTGCGAAGAGAAGGGAGGGATATCACAATTTCATCAGCTTTCTTAGCACACGGGATCGGGTCCCCTTTTTTGTTTTTGTTTTCGTTTGTGTTTCGCTTATAATTGGTCGATTAATTAATTGACCAAGACCCCGTGTCATTGACTACGTTGGTCCAATAGAAACTCCAATAACGGACTAAATCCAGGACTTCCCACGATATGTATCGGGTCCAAAATAAGCTCACTCGAATTATCAACCCCGAATTTGGAAATTTTTTTTCTTTGCGTCGAACGGTTATCGTGATGGTCTTCTTCCTAAATCCCGTTAAAGGGCATCTCTGTGTCGAGAAAGGCAAACTCCAAAATATTACATATCAATGGACACATAATGTCCTTTACCTCAAACAACTTTGGTTACGTGAAATAGGTAAGCTATTGATATGCCATTATTTTGAAATTGTATATCTAAGCGAACAATTATTATCCGTGGAAAATATCCATCTCTGACTTCAAAAAAAAAAAGACACAAAAACAAAGATGAAAAATACAAAAAAAAAAAAAAAAAAAAAATAAGGCAAAAAATCTATATAACGGTTATCAGTTACCAACATGTCTGTACCTCCACAGGCAACCATATACTTTGTTGATGTTCCTTCAAATGATATCCAAAAACTGCTTTCTGTGGGAATTGATTTCAATTTCTTTCAGATGGACAATTCACTGACAAACTTCAGAGGGATCAAATTAATTAGTCCAGGAATACATTTCTTCCATTATGAGACTTTGAGTTTGGGAATACGAAACGGAATGTTCATGAATTTTTTAGAAAATCATGTTTATTTCTTAAGATGGGATCAAGGGACCGAGGAGTTTCAAGTTTGGGTAGTTGATCATAACTTGAAAGTAGTCCATGATTCTAATACAAATAGAAAGAGAAAAATCGAAGAAATAAATGAAGTAGATGAAGTATCATTAAATATATCTAAATGGATAGGTGAGGTGCCCAGAAACTATCAATTTATGATCAATTTTGGTGCTCTTTCACAACAAGAAAATTACTTGAATAAAGATTGGCACATTTTGACATCAAAAATTACAATGAATTTAGTGAACCTTATATTACCAAATCATGGTAGTGACTATGTGAGTACAGCAATTTCAACATTTGATTGCTCTAAACAGGAAAATGAGAAATTGCTGCATTCTTTAAGAGAATCTTTAGTCAGGAAATACATGGACCAAAATAAAGATGTTTCGTTAGTTGATCAAGAACCAATTATCCAAGCGTTGATCTCTGAAAGATATAAAGAATTGAAGTTCACCTCAATTGATTTCAAGAGGACACAAAGACCTAATGCCACATTAGAACAAATCACAAGAGATTCATTGGATAAGTCTTGGTACTTGCATGATTTGCTAACCCATCATATAAGTGAGGAATTTTTCATAGGTGAGTTTCAATTATGCTTTGTCGGAATAATGTTATTGAATAATTATAATTGTGCCGAACAATGGATGAACATGATTAAAATTTTGATGATGAGTTTTGAGATAATATGCTCACGAACTCTGTTTTACATCTGTTTTATGAAAATTTTGAATACGATGTTATCGAATTTGAATAAACAATTAGTTGAAGATCAAGAAGGAGAAGCTATAGTGAAATTATACGATTTAAAATTTTTGAAAACTTTGAAAGAGTTTCAAAGTTTTTTATTTTACGATCTGACAACAACATTAGAGATCAAACAGCTTCAAAAATTGACTTTAGAACTATTTGAAAAATTCAGAGTTAAATTTGATATGTTAATTTCCTTGGATGATGATAATGAAGAAGAAGAAGATGATGAGGAATACAATCCAGTTATAGTGACTATATAAATTTATCATAAACGGGTAATCCATCTTTCTTGTAAACTTCTCCATCTTTCATAACAAACTGTATATCTCGCATCACGGAGAAACTGTGTATAGGATTTTCATCTACAACCACCAAATCAGCTGAACAATTCTCGTCAAACCACCCAAACCTACGACCAATCAAATCTCCTCCACACGATTCCCAACCTCTATAAGTCAAAGCTTTCAACACCTCTTCAACTGGAATCCCAGCTTCAACCATCAATTCCAGTTCTCTGATATTATCCCCATGTGAAAAAGCACCAGTATCACCACCACATGCTAATCTAATACCCATATCGTAAGCTTTTCTAACCAGATCCAATATCTTGGACATGTTGTTTGGTTGTAACAGTTCACAAACAGCTAAAGTTGGAACAAAAATACAATCATGCTCTTTGATTATTTGCAACGTCCTCTCATCTGCATTATAACCATGTTCTATAGTTAATACCCCAGCTTTGGCTGCCATTTCAACACTCTCATTTTCACCGCAATGTGCAGCCACTACACATTGATTACGTCTCGCCTCTTCGACAATTGCATTCATCTCCTCTTGGGCAAACAACACAATAGCAGGATTCGGATTTGGTGGTGGGAATCTCACAGATCCTTTGTAAGGATGTTGAACCAGAGGAGGAAATCTCATTATTCTCTTCCGATAATCTGCATAGAACTTGATTATGTCAGCACCTGCAGCGATTCTCTTTCTAACCAGCTTCTTGATATCATCGACACCATCACATGGTTCACTTGCCCTAGGTAATTTCAAACCTCCAAGTGCATTTTCAGTTCTCAATTCGTAGGACAGAGTAGAAGCTAACAGTTCAGTTGCAACATAAAGTCTAGGGCCCGGAATTATACCCCTATTAATAGCATCCCTGACGTTTGCATCAGCATCTTGTAAGGCCTCTGAACCTAAATCACGATAAGTGGTATATCCAGCCAATAACAGTTTTCGACAATGATTCGAAGACCTCAAGATTCTCTCAGCATAGGATTCATCTCGCATTTGTTCCGTGGCAGATCTCTCAGTATATGCGTGCAAGAAGATATGAGTATGGGCATCAACAAGACCAGGTAACACGTATTTACCCCTTAGGTCAATGTCCGGAGTCTTCACAACTGCCAATGGCTTTGATCTCTTATAACATGACACTATCAAGCCCGAAGCAGGGTCTATCTCAAGAGACATATCTTCAAGAAATCTCATCGAAATGGGATCAAACAATTGACTGGTATGGATTAAGAAATGACTGACATTTTCAATCACTGGATTCCCGGCATAGTTCAATTGTGGTTTACCAAGGCAACATTGACAGTTCATTTTATATGGTTCTGGTGATTAGATTTTTTTGGATTTTTTTTTTTTTTAAATTTTTTCGGGGAATAACTTTGGGCCTCAGATAGATAACACCCATGTTACAAAATGGTACATTATATTAACGAATATTATTAAATGTTTATATACGGGAATATTTATTGCGATGAGTTCAAAGCATCTTTGAATTGAGCTGCACTTCCACCAGCAACAGGAATATGAGTGAATGAAGATTGATTCGATTCTATCTTGGCTTCAGTGAAGTCAACATCACCATAGGCACCTCCTCCAGGTGTGCTGATTTTCAAGATATCTCCAACATTCAATTCCAATTCAGCAGTTGGACCCAAATGTTTCCAGTAAATTTTACCATCTGAACCCATTCTACCTAACCTGTTTTCACCACGAGCACCGTCACCTCCACCTTGTACACCATAAGGTGAAACTGTTCTTCTTTGCGTCAAGACAGAAGCATGAACTGGAGAAGTGAATTGTAACTCTCTTATTAAACCATCTCCACCATTCCATTTACCTTTACCTCCAGATCCTTTTCTAATGGAGAATTGGTTCAATACAGCAGGGTATCTCTGTTCTAAAACTTCAGGATCAGTCATCAAGGTATTAGTCATGTGACACTGAGTGCCACTGAACCCATCAAAACCTTTACCGGCACCTGAACCACCACCAATTGTTTCACAAAATCCGAAACCTGGAATCAATTCACCAGTATGTTTATCAATACCACCTTGACCGAAACAAATACAGTTCATACAACCGTAAGAGGCAGCTACAGTACCAAAAGCTTTCAATATGGTATCTGTAATTTTCTGAGAAGTGATACCATTACCACCAGAAACAGCAGCTGTTTCACTTGGGTTCAAGACAGTGCCTTCCGGAATAATAACTTTTAAAGGTGCCAAGACACCTTCATTCAATGGCAAGTCACCATCTGTGATGTGGCACCTAAGGCAGTAGGTGATACAAGCATGAGTGATTGCTCTTGGAGCGTTGAAACAGTTGTATGTCTCTTCAGAAGTACCTGTGAAGTCAAATACAGCAGATCCATCTTCTTCATTAATATGAATGGTGATTTCAATTCTGGCTCCATCATCCATCTGGTCAACTGCATGTAAAGGTAAATGTTCCTTATTTGTAATGGCAATAGACTTGAGGAATTTTCTAACAGCCAGCTCCGAAGTGTCTTTGATAGCCTTCATATAGAATAAAACGATATCCGTACTGTACTCGTCAAAGACATCAGTCAACAAGTTTATACCTTTTTGATTTGATGCTATCTGGGCTTTTAAGTCAGCAATATTGTCAGAAACTTTTCTGGAAGGAGAAGATCCTTCAAATTTCTTTGGTTCCTCAATGAAATACTTCTCGACACCTGCATAGTCAAATTCCCCCTTTTCGACAACTTTCCAAGCAATGAATTTGGCACCTTCTTGGTCAAGTGAAGTGGCATTAGCATCCATACTTCCAGATACTGTACCACCAATTTCAGCATGATGAGCTCTTGAAGCAACATAAAATGTAATTTTGCCATCAATGAAAACAGGAGATATTAAAGTGATATCTGGTAAATGTGTTCCCATTGCCTTTGGATGGTTTGTTGCCAAGATATCACCTTCCTTAATATTTTCACCCCAGTACTTAATTTGGTATTTAACTGCAAACGACATGGAAGACAAATGCACTGGAACGGCAGGTGCATTTGCAACAAGATTTCCTTCATCGTCAAATAATGCACAACTGAAATCCATTCTTTCCTTAATGTTAGCACTGACAGATATCTTTTGTAAAGTGGTACACATCGATTCGGCAATTGCCATGAATCTGTGAGAAAAAATTGATAATTGCACTGGGTCAACTTGTGTGAGAGAGATATCTTTTCCAATAGCTCCTTCCAAGTCAATAATGACGTGTCTTGGTAAGACAGTGAGCTTAGAGCGTGGCTCAACCAAAATTGTCTGAGTAGAATCTAAAATCAAAGCTGGACCTTGAATGACACTACCTACCTTGAGATCATCAAGGAAGAAAATCTTAGAATCCTCAAACCCATTTTCAAAATAAATTGGAGCAACGAGTTTCTCGATACCTTGAGAAACAGTAAATTGGTCAACTTCTTTGAGGTCATCAAATGGAGATCTTTCACTGATCTTATTGATGTTACCACTTCCTCTTACTCTAATATCACTGACAATGACGTCCCTAGTTTCATCATTGAAGGAAAATTCTCTTTGGTGAGTAGCATAGAATTTATCCAAGAAATCAAAACCTTCCTCTTCATCTTGTAAAATCATTAACTTGGAATCTGAACCTTTATATCCCATGTTAAAGAAAACTTGATAACTGACAATATCAGGAGTAACACCTTGTTCCAGTAATTCTTTATTAACTTTCAACTTTAATTTGTCACATGCTTGTAATAATTCTTCTTTAGAGGAACTGGTGTAAACAGTAGAAGTAGGTTCCTGAGCCTCATGGACAACGTCAGCTAAAGCGATACCATATGCTGACAAAATTGAAGAATACTTGTGAATAATCACTCTGTTCATCTTCAAAACTTTTGCCAAAGCATTAGCATGTTGACCACCTGCACCTCCGAATGAAGCCAAATTATGTTTTGTGACGTCAAAACCTTTATTTTCTGTCAACTGTCTAATTGGTTTAGCCATAGAAACATTAGCAACATTCAAGAAGCCCAAAGCCACTTCATAAGCTGTTTTTGGTTTAGAGTCTGGATGATCACTGTTGATTTCATCAGCCAATACTTGAAACTTTTTGGCAACAACCTCTTCATCTAATGGTTCATTTTCATTAGGACCAAAAATCTTTGGGAAAAATTGAGGTAAGATTCTACCACACATTAAGTTTGCATCAGTGACAGTTAAAGGACCACCTTTTCTGTAACAAGCAGGACCAGGGTGAGCTGAGGCAGACTCTGGTCCAACATTGTAAATACCATTTTTATATGTTAAGATAGAACCACCACCAGCTGCAACAGTGTTAATGTCCAATTGAGGAGCAGCGATTTTGATACCAGCAGTGGTGGTTTGGAAGACGTGCTCATAAACACCAGCATATCTGGAAACATCAGTTGAAGTACCACCCATATCAAATCCGATTGTATGTGTTCCTTCAGCAGGATCATAACAAGTTTGAGCATGCCCAACAACACCACCAGCAGGTCCTGATAATAAAGCTTTCAAACCACTGAACTTATCATATTGACATAAACCTCCATCTGACATCATGAACTCTATTCTGGTGTGGTTCAGGAATCCATCTGCAAATCCTGAAAGTAATTGGTCAATGTACTCTTTGACGATTGGTGTTAAATATGCATCAATACAAGTTGACTGACCTCTATTAACAACTTTTATCATTGGTAATAATTCATGAGATAATGAGACGTTCTTGAAACCCAATTCTTTTGCCATAGCTCCAATTTCCTTTTCATGATCTTGGTAGTTATAACCATGAACAAGACATATACCAACTGAGTCAATGCCATCATTCTTAAGTGCGATCAATTGTTGTCTGGTCTTTTGTTTATTAAGTGGTTTCAAAACTTGAACAACTTCTTTTGTTGCACCCAAGACATATTGACTTTCATCGACCAAATCTGTTGCCAAGTAACCTGATGCATCTTCAGAGTACAGAGGAAGTGTGACTCTTTCCTCCACTTCAACAACTTTTTCATATAACAGTTCTGGTTTTCTGATGTTCAAATCAAAAAGTGATGGACGAGATTGGTCACCAATATGCAAAAGATCCTTAAAACCTTCAGTGATCAATAAGGCAAATCTCACACCTTTTCTTTCTAACAAAGCATTTGTAGCAACTGTTGTACCAAGTCTTATACTTTCAACCCTAGAAGTATCCAATGGAACACCACGCGGAATTGAACTCTTTGTAGCTTTCTCAAGAACTCTTCTGATACCTTCAATGTTTGCATCTTTATAATTTGAGGGATCAACAGAAAGCAATTTGAACACATAATCTTCTTCCCCAGGGATTATGGCCATCACATCTGTGAAAGTTCCACCACGATCAATGGAAATTCTAATACCTTTTTCAACCGTCATCTTTTTTCTTCAGCTATATTCAATTATAATTGTTAAAATCGAGAATAACCAGCTTTAAATAGATTGTCTATACGGCAATTTCTCTTAATAAATGATAGGCAATATTTATGAATGAGAGAGTTAATAAGCCAGGGTCGTTTTGTCGATTAGATTACCTATTTTTGATTATCCACATTAGTACCAGGCGGTTCCAGCTTCTCAACTTTTTTTTTCTTTTTGGAAAAAAAAAAAAAAAAAAAAACTGATAGAGATATTGTATGCACTGTCACGACAGTTTTACAATCTGATAAACAGAGATTGAGCAAGTTACATTAATCTTTTACTACTTTGAAAAGAATTGGAAGTATGTCCAGCCGCCTAATTATGAGATTGATACTTAAGTGGAGATGAGATCTCGTTTTATTTTGGCGAAGTCACTGATGTACGTTCACCAACGGGCCGAGAAGATGGAGATAGCTAAACGAAATAAAAACAGTAAATTGAATATTAAATATATACATCTATATGAACGAGCGGATCGAATCACCTACAATTTGGCAAGAAACCCCTTTCTATCTTCTTTTATCCAATCAACCTGTGAAAAATCTAAGGCTTCAGAGGTGACCCTCCAGTCACATGCAGTTGGATCAAACTCGTCAACACCCTCTCTCCATTTCCATGGATCGGCATACTCTTTTGCCAAAGTTCCTTCTAACTTGGCTTTAATGTATTTACCAATAACTGGCAAAAATTTAAAGACATGACCACTATCACCTGTAGCAACGAATACACGTTTAGATCCTGGGATATTATCAACGATCAAATGTGAATCAGCAGTGTCTGCAATCCAACAAGCCTTGGATTCAAATAATTCATGATATGCTAACTCTGGAATATACTTGGCTAACAATTGTTTAGTTTGAATAATTGCATTGGAAGGCATTGTATCCTTCGGGTTTTCATTTTTGTATCTTGGCAATGAAGATTTCTTGGAGGGATTGTGTGGGTCTGCTATCATGTTAGAAGCACCGGAACCAGGTAAAGCCACTTTCATGATCTTTGTCTCCGGATCTGGAGGAAAAAAATAACCCATTTCAGCATCAAAGACAATTGGAATATTCTTATATTTTTGATACTCGGCAGAGGTTAATCTGATATGAGTAACGAATAAACCTGTTGCAGATTGCTGTTGTTTCAAGTCAACAATAAATCCTGTAGCAGCACCAGCACTTAAGACAATTTGATCAGCGGTGTATTTGGAACCATTTGCAGTGATAACATACTCTTGTCCATTGATGTTTTCAATTTTCTTAGCCCAACCAGATTTTCCAAAGATAAATTTGACACCGAGCTTAGAAGCTTTCTTGTGCAAAGCTCTTAAAGCATTTGCAGAGTGACCCAAACCAGCTTCCGGATTCCATTTGGACTCAGTAGTTGGTCCAATTGTGTTGTATTCCAAAAATGGGAAGTTTGATCTTAATTCTTCTCCACCTTTGAAATATTGAAATTTCAAACCTTCACCGGGGATCTTTTTCAAGTTCTCAATTGATACTCTTTCAAATTCTTTACGACCATTATGAGTTTCTGGTGTAATTAATATTCTCCCACATTCATTGTAGATGCCTTTGTACATTGGATCGGACCTCCAAAGTTTAACAGATTCCACTGCCATTTTGGTATAAATAAAGTCAGTGTACTCGGATCTGATAATCTTGTTGATATCATTGGATGCAGACCATTTGGAAGGAACCGCGTGAGCATCAATCACAGTGATTTGATAGTCACCTTGTTCTGCTAAATAAACAGCAGTAGATAAACCTATAACACCTCCACCAACGATAAGAACAGTTTTTGGCATTTTCTCTTTGCTTTCAATTTAATTTCGAAGATTCACTGGGAATTGCAACTTTATAAGTTATTACCAAGAATTATATATCAGTTCATAAATGAACACATAAAGCTGCTGATCACTCGATTTAAAAGTTGTATTATTTTTTCTTTTTTTTTCCTTCGATCTATCCAACTAAAAGCTCTAAAATCCACAATCGATAAAGAAAAGTTTAAAAAAAAAAACCAAAGAAAAAAAAAAAAAAAGTGCTAAAATTTAAGTACACCCGAAGGAAAGCTGGCAAGTGCATGCGCTAATCTGTTGGCCGAAAATGGATATCTTACCTTAAATTCTGAGGGTCCCCATTGCGCTGGTCACAAACAGAAAGAATCCCAGTGACAGTGATCGACTGTCACTACTCGATATACCTTACTTGTAGGGAAGTAGTTTCCGCTGGTTAAATGCTTCGACCATTTTTTCTTTGTCTTTTTTATTTTTTTTGCTTATTATTTTTTTTCGGAAATTTTTGTTATCAAAAAATCTCCATAAATTAGAACTTACTGATTGACGTTTCTTGTATAAATACATCCATGTATACCTGATAATTAGCAATATCTGCTCGCATAAAGTTTTATTCGAAGAAAATGGGAGGAAGTAATGATTCTCAAAATGACGAGGAAAAATTGCAATTCTCCAATATAGAAGAGAAAGCGTTATCAAACTACTTAACTCAAAATGAAAGAGATCTGGATTTGGGTGCTAAATATTTGTTGGAGCATCCAGAGCATGCCGACTACACTGATGAGGAGGCCAAGAAAGTTTTGAAGAAGACTGACTGGATGCTTATGCCTGTTATGACTATTGGTATTACGTTGGCTGCTGCTGATAAGATTGTTATTTCAAATGCAGCTTTGTATGGTATGAAGACAGATGCCCATTTAGTTGGACAACAATATTCATGGATTGGATCGATTTTCTATTTTGGGTATTTGACCATGGAGGCACCAGCCAATTATATTATTCAAAGATACCCAGTTGGAAAATGTTTAAGTATCTCATTCATATGTTGGTCTATAGTATTGTTATGTATGGCAGCTGGTAAGAATTTTGCAGGATTGGCTGTTATGAGATTTTTATTAGGTATGGGAGAAGCTTTCTTATTCCCTGCATCAACTGTTATAACATCGATGTTTTATAAGAAAAAAGAACAACCTTTTAGAACTGCTATTTGGTTCAGTGGGTTTAGTTCTTTAATAACATCAATTTTATCATATGCACTTGGAAATGCTAGTTCATCAAAGATTGCTAATTGGAAATTGTTGTTTTTGACCTTTGGTAGTATTACATTTGTCTTCTCATTTGTCATGTTATATGTGATTCCAGATTCTCCAATGACTTGCAAATTTTTCAACGACAGAGAGAGATATATTGCCGTTGATAGAACAAAGGAAAATAGAACTGGTACTCAGAACAAAATTTTCAAGAAAGATCAGTGTATTGAAGCTTTAACAGATTGGAAAACTTGGGTAATGGCAATTTTTGTCTTGTCAATCTCCATTCCTGGATCCGGTTTAGTCACTTTTGCCCTGCAAATTGTCAGTGGGTTAGGTTATTCCAAATTGAACACAGTCTTATTAGGTATGCCAACAGGTATGTTTATGAATTTAAGTTCTTTCATTATTGCCATGCCAAATTTGGTACAACCAAAAAAATTTAGAACAATTACCATTGCTATTGTATCTGCTGTTCCATTGATATGTTGTGTCTTGATGATGAAATTAGCCGATGATTTAAAAATCAATAAATTAATGGCATATTATTTCTTTTATTTCTACTGGGGGCCATATGTTGGTATGTTGGCATTATCTATGGCAAACACTTCAGGTCATACAAAGAAAACAACTGTAAATGCAGTTAACTTCATTTCATATTGTGTTGCCAATATTATTGGCCCTCAATTTTTTATCACCTCAGAAGCCCCGGGTTATAGTACAGGATACCATGCTATCTTAGGATTTATCTCCGTTGCCATTGTGGCTATATTGGCCTATGGTATTGGATGTATCTGGGAAAACAAGAGAAGAAACAAGAAATTTGGTGAACCAACTACAAGCTATACTATTGAAGAAGATGGTTTAGATTTGACAGATAATCAAAAGGAAGATACATTCCGTTATACATGGTAGTATTGTTTGAAATTTTTGTTAATGTTGTTTCCATTTCTTTTTACTTTCTCCGAGTTATAAAATTATAATATTCACATCTATTAATATCTTCTTAACCGGTAGTAAAACTTAAAACAGAGATAAATTTTACACCATAATCTTGCGATGCCCTCGAGGGGGGAAAAAAACAAGTGCAGGGTCAGATTTATGTTTCCCAGTTAAGTAAAAGACTCCTATCTTCGCACTATACAGCTTATCAGTTACAGAGAAAATAGAATCAGGCGTAAGCTTGCTTAAAAGGACAATAATAGATCGTGATAGCACATCAACCAATCAGGATCAAAATCCTTGGTTATCTACAAAAGCAAAAGACAAAAAAAAACAGACAAAAAAAAAACCTTCAAGCTGCCAAGATACTATAAGTTTTGCAAATCGTTCACTTTATCAAAAAGAGTTGGTACGGGAAATTGTATGAAAATGGCTTAAGTCCTTCACATTTCTTGTCATACGGGTTTTCCTTAAGGTGTTCCCCCAGACTATCCTGGCTTTATTTTTATAAAAATAAAAAATTTCTTGGGGCAAAGGGAGAGGAGCAATGGTATTGCCATAACAAAATACTTCGATATGAGGGAGTGTTTGCCAATGTATCATGATTATAGAATTGCTTTTACTCCAATTAAATGAACTCTGTTATACCACAACATGTATTCCGCTCTAAGGAATAAACCAATCTGTCAAAAAGAAGGAGAGGGGCAAGGCAAGGGAAAATGTTATAAGGCTTTAGAAGAAGAAGAGATGGCCGCTGCTGCGCATAGTTAAGAAAAAAAAAATTTATAGTTTCTTGGCACTAAAAGGGAAGATAAAGCAAAATGATGATGCAGGTAGATGATGAACTGAAAGAATGCCTTTTAATTTTTTTTTTTTTTTTGTGGTCTTGCTTTCAGTTACATGGAATTACCAAGCCAGTCACACACACATAAATCCTCAACGGCTACTTATGCGTATCTTTCTGTGGTTTTTTCTTGACTATTGATAAGAGAAAATTTGGCAAAAAAAAGCATGTTAAATTTCCATGTTCATTTAAAAACCCCCCACTATCCAAAATTTTTTTGTTTTTTGAATTTGGAAAATAAATTGTGTATATACTATATTTCAAAGTGATGTCCAATTCTTCTTTTGAAAAATCAACTAACGATCCGGAGAAGAATTACTCTTCTGTTGAGTTAAACCCTATATTATCACTGCATACTCAAGAATATGCATTAAGAGCTTCAGAATCAACCCCAATTGCCATAAAAGAAGGTCACCGTTTGAAAAGAGATTTGAAAGCACGTCATGTTACTATGATCCTGTTGGGTGGTGCCTTAGGTACCGGTTTGATCATTGGTACCGGTTCTTCTTTGGCAAATGCTGGTCCTCTGTCTGTATTTATCTCTTATTCATTTGTCGGATTACTTGTTTATATTGTCATGTGTTGTCTTGGTGAAATGGCCACTTATATTCCATTACCTGATGGGTTCAGTGGATATGCTACTAGATATTGTGATCCAAGTGTCGGTTTTGCTGTCGGTTATTCATATTTGATCAAGTATCTTATCGTGACTCCAAATCAATTGACTGCAGGTGCTTTAGTTATTCAATATTGGATTAGTAGAGAAAGAGTCAATCCTGGTGTGTGGATCACAGTTATTCTTGTGATTATTGTTCTTGTCAATTTAATTGGTGTCAAAGTATTTGGTGAATTGGAATTCTGGCTTTCGTCTTTAAAAGTTATCACTGTTTGTGGTTTGATCATCTTATTATTCATTCTTATGCTCGGTGGTGGTCCAAATCATGACAGATTAGGTTTCCGCTACTGGCAAGACCCAGGGGCTTTTAAAGCTTATACAGGTATTCCTGGTGATAAGGGTAAATTTGTTGCCTTTGTCAGTGTTCTTGTCACTGCTGTATTTCTGTATCTTGGTACAGAATTAGTCGGTATCACTTTTGGTGAATTGAAATATGCAAGACATGCTATTCCAAAAGCCATCAAATTGACTTTTTACAGAATTGTGCTTTTCTACTGTATCTCTGTCTTATTATTAGGTATGTGCGTCGCTTATAATGATGATGATTTGATCTTTGCTACAAAGAAATCAACTTCTGCTGCTGCTTCACCGTTTGTTGTCGCTATTGTCAATGCAGGTATTCCAGCATTACCACATATTATCAATGCTGCCATCTTGATTTTCATCTTGAGTGCCTCAAATTCCGATCTTTATATTGGTTCAAGAACTTTATACGGTTTATCAGTCAATGGTAGTGCTCCAAAATTTTTCTCTAAGACGAATAGATGGGGTATTCCATACTACTCATTGGGTGTTTGTGTCTTGTTTTGTTTATTAGCTTACATGAATGTCTCATCACTGTCAACCACGGTTTTCAACTATTTCGTCAATGTTGTTTCCATCTTTGGTTTATTAACTTGGTTCTCCATTGTTCTTACCTACATTTCATTTTACAATGCTCTTGAAGCTCAAGGTGTTCCTAGATCAAGCTTAAGATATAGAGCTCCATTCCAACCATATGCCAGTTATTTTGCTTTGTTTTTCATCGTCTTAATATGTTTTATTAAGAATTTCACCGTATTCTTAGGCGGTGAATTTGATTACAAGACTTTTATTACCGGTTACATTGGTATCCCATGTTATATCATTTTTTACTGTGGTCACAAGTTGATCACTAGATCTAGAAGAATTCGTCCAGAAAATGCTGATTTATACACTTATAAAGACATTTTTGATGCAGAAGAAGAAGAATTTGAACAGATTAAACAAAACAGAAAACTGACAGGAAAACAAGGTTTCTCGTGGTACAGTTTGATCTCTTGGTTATTCTAGATATCCCTCTTCTTTTGCATATTGCTGCTTGTTACTTTTTTTATTTATCAACTCACTCTTTTTCAATATGTATTAAGATTCATTCTATATAACAAATATTGTAAAAAATTACTTATCCAATTGAAACAAATTTGGGAACTTCAAATCTTTCAAAACTTTCTCAGTGATTGGTTTATTTCTATTTTTTATATTTTCAATCTTTTGTCTCTTCAGATTTGAAGTCTTGTCATTGTTCTCAAATTTGATCTTCAACAAGTCACTGTCATCACTATCAAATTCCACAGTGTCACCATTAGCATTTCTTCTCTTGATTGGGATGTTTTCATTTTGTACCTCAGAAAGAGCTGGTAATCTTGTTGAAATTTCAGCAGTTTCATTTTTTTTCAAACATGATAGTTCCAGAGCTTCAATTCTTCTGTATAAGCCATCTCCAACAGGCAAATACTCATAATCTTTCTCAACTTGTTTTGTAGTATTGTCTAAAGGAGCATCGACAAATGGAACATGATCAGGACAGGCAAGTGTCTTTTGATACACAATACGCTTCTTAGACTCTTCAAACAAATACCATATTCTGAAAGCTTCCGTCTTCACACAATTGCAAGTCATTGTGTGCAGAGACGTACTTGAAACTTTGGGACATGTCTCCCTATGTGATTTCCAAATTATTGATTTCTGTAATGAGGCGAGGTTTGACGGATCTAGTCTTGGTAAATGAGTCTTTTTCAGAAACATTGTAGATAAAGGGCTACTAAGTAAAGGTTTATAACCGCTGGTTTACTATAATAACTATTTGTAAGTGAAGCAGGAAAAAAAGATAATGACAAAACAAACAAAGAACCCCCCAGATTTTAAATAATCGGAGATAACAGAAGGAAAAAAAAAAAACAAATTAAAAAGGCTAATCAACTGGGATTGATTCAAAGTCAACTATGACACTTGCATCGTTGCTGTTGCACTCTACATCCATCTTGGACACCCATTTCCTGTATGTGGAATCGTCGAATCCATGATTTGTGTCATCATTGAAGTGAATAAAGAGTCTACCATCTTTGACTTCTTCAACACCTTTACCGAAATTGTAATCCACACCTGTGACATTATTAATATCATGGATCAAATGTCTGTCTAAATGGTGATGTAAATTCCTGACAAATTTCTTATTAAGGCAGTTCATTGTTGGTTTGATCTTCTCAATATCTCCATGACATTCGTTCATGACAAATGGTGGGTAATAGGTCAATTTGGCATGAATGAAATCAAAATCGTTATCCCAAGTTTCATCTTTTAAATACTGTTCAAAAGATAATAAGTCATCAAATTTCTTCAATTTTGGAGTCTTAGAATTACGCGAAGGCAGTGGAGATAATGTAACAAGTTTTGGAGAAGGTTCAATTGAAGAGCTGGAATCTGTGGAAGCTGTTGAGGATTTTCTTCTCATGGTGGTCTTTATAATATATATATAATATATAAGAGATGTTCTCAATGATTAGGATTTTGAACTAGTTTTAATACTTGAGTGAGTTTTAGTAAAATTGTGGAGAAGATAATTTGATGATCATCTTGTCTCTCTGTGCCAAAATAAGATATCTATCTCTCTTTGCTATTGTTGTTGTAAGAATCTTTAGTGAATATGTGTGTTACCCTCTTTAAATACCCCAAATCTGCCAATTACAGCTGTCTTGATTGCTTTTCCCGTGTCAATAACAAATTAAAACCACCGCCCCCCTTTTTCAATTTATTTTTATTTTTCTCTGTCAACAAAGACTTTTTCTTGTAAAATTGTTTATTTACATATTATCACACAACTAGGGCTTTCTTTACAAACATCAACTTTTCAAGTTATCCCATTTGGTATTACTGAAATCCAGTATCATCACAGTTATACTACACAACTGAGTTTTTGGTTCAACAGTAATTGCAATAACTTGTATTATAAGATATTTTAATCATTTGTTTACTATTTTTTTTTGTATATTTCAATTGATAGAGTAAACAATGTCTTCTGATTCTATGATACAACAGTCTCAGTCACAACAGCTGCAACAGGCAAATGGCTCTGATGTTTCATCTGTGTTGGTCCAAGGAATGGAACCATCTTTCAAGACAAATTTCAAATCTAGTGCTAATAGGGAAGGTGGGACAATAACAACTCAGCATTCATTAACTTTAGAGAATTATAATTCGATAATGAGATCTGAATATTATAACCATCAAAAATTGGCACCTCCACCTTTGATATATGCCAAGGACAAGCGTATATTGATCGAGTTGGCTAAACTGTTTGCCTTGAGACATGGCTATCGTATTGTTATAAATAAAAATGATAGCAGGAGGGTTATTTTACTTTGCTCTAGACATGGAACTAATAAGGTCTCCTCGAGGTCTAAAAAAGAGAAACCAGAAAATTCAACCTTCAGTACCAGTGTTAAGACACATAAATGTCAATGTCCCTTTAGAGCTGAAATTCAATTGAAGCAACGTCGTAAATTATGGATTTTGAAACCAATCACTATGGAACATAATCATGACGAAGTGTTGCAATTACCAATTACCATTGACAACTCCACTTCCACTGCTGTACCAGCTGAAACAACAGATGGTGGTTCAATCAACAAAAAATATACTGTCTCATCTTTCTGTAATATGGCTCATCATTTGGAGTGTTTTTTTGAGACAAATGATTTCAATAAATTATTAGGTTTAGATGAAGTAAAAGATACTATGATTCACCATGAGGATGGATTGAAATTGATCACTGCTGAGTTATTAAACAATACAACAATCACAGACTCTGCTTCTAACAATAATCATAATGATAATAATAACAATAAGAGGAAACAGAATCATAATAGTACTCCAGAAAGTGAGCAATTGTTGGCAAATGAGTTATTGAAAGTGGCCAAGAGAGCAAGAAATTCTAAACACAATAACGAGTTTATATTATTGATTAAAAATGTTAATCCTAAAAGTTTTTTCGAAGATTTCCCAAATTTCTCCATAGATGAAGAATTTGTCCAGATAAAATTCGATGTCTTACCAAATAATCACAATTCGCAAAATGGTACGGATGTTGACGACTCAAATTATTACAATTTCCAATTACTAAATGCAGACGATAAAGTGTTGTTGAATGAAGATGTGATATCTTTAAGTAAAGAGATGAACGATATCACAACACAAGATTTAATTAAAAAGATTAATCAGGTTACTTCTTCATCTACAGTGGAGAGAGATGCTAAAGTTGAGAATGATAATAGAACTGCAAACATTTTCCAACATCACGATCATCCACATGAAGACGATGAAGCAGACCCTGATATTGCTAATATTACTGCTGTTGCAGTCAAAGCACAAGAACATGCCGCGGCTAAAAACAGTAACAACAGTGAGCTTTTTGTTGACCCTGAATTGACCAAATGAGAGAAGTTTGAAGTTTTCTATGTATTTTTTTTTGTCAACTTTGTTTCAATTTGTATTATTTATTATTATTATTTAGTGTTTTTAGTTAGTTGTTCTTATTATTGAAAGAAAAAGAAAGATCCCTGATTCTATTTACTGATCCACATATTGTTTCTACTACTTCTGTAATAACTCTGAGTCATTATCTATTACAAAACTATATACTAGTAACATCAGATCAATTATTTGATTCAATCAGATCTTTTCTCTAAATTTACCCCCCCAAAAAATCGAAGCAAAAAAATTCACGAAATATTTTTTTTTTTTCTTCAACGAAAAGAAAAAAAAAAAAAAAAACGGAAGGAAACAAATGATTTTTTTTTGTTACAACAAATAGTTAATTATATAAATTATCATTTTAAAATTAGATAACAGATATAGATAGAAAGAGACAGAGATCATAATATTGTTTCACTATCTTTATCTTTAACACCTACACCCTACAGAGTTCACCTACGTTGTTATAAAACTATAAACAAATTAGGTTTTCATTTTTCATTCCATTCCATTCATTCATTTTTTTTTCCACCTTCAACTACCATGTCAGTACCTTTTTTACAAAGTACTTCAACCTCATCAGTTTCTCCTTCAATCAGCTCCACTGCTTCATCTACTCCATCCATTATGAATGCAAACAAAAACAATGCTGTCGCATTACCTTTTGCTCAACAATTTGATGGTAAGTTTTTTTCTTTTTTTCCTTTTCAACCAAACAGTTAAAAAAAATTTTCAACTTTTGCTTTTGGTACTTAATGAAGAATATCAACAGAATACTAACTATTAACGATACAGAGATCGATAGAAAGATCTTAGAGTTTAGACGTAACAGTCAAAAAGTTACTCATAACAACCACAACCACAACCACCACAACAACAACAACTACAACCAAACACCTCAACAACCAATTTTGCAACAGGCTCAACAGTTTAGATTGCAACAGCCTTTACCTCAACAACAACAATTCCCATTTGCAACATCTTCTCATCAGCAAATGCCACCTCAACAGGCTGTCTTATTTCAACAACAAAGACGTAGCAATTCGTTATCACCTCAATACTTGCAACAACAACAACAACAACAAAGACCTTTAGTTGCAACACCAGTTACTAGTGGTACACCCTCGATCCCTTCATTCCCGCCTCCGAATATGATTGGAAGTAACAATTTATCAACTACATCATCAATTTCATCTGCTTCAACCACCACTTCTGATTTATCAAATAGTACTGCAACTGCATTAAATTCAAGATTAAACGGTACCCGTGGTAGTGGTAGCCAACTGTCTTCAACTTTTGATGATTTATTATCACCAAAATTCAATCCATTTGGTGGGAATAATGGATCATTTTTGAACAGTGCTAGTACTGATTTTAGTTTAAATTCGTCAAGTACTTTAAATAGTAACATGACTTTTAAACAAAATGGACCAGTTAATGCAGCAAATAGAAATACTGGTAGTTCTACTAATATTTGGGGTAATGATATGAGTGTCTGGCGCTGATTTGGCTACCTCAAGCACCTAAAGAAAAAAAAAAGAGAAAAGAGACGAAGAGGGACGTGGGGGATTTTTGTTTTATTGTTTTCATCTCTGGCTTAAAAAGAATTTTTTGTGTTTGTTATTATTATTCGTTTGTTATTTGTTTGGTTTTCAAATGTGAATTAAATTTGTTGGAATTTGACTTTTATTGTGTGTTTTTTTTTTTCTTATTTTTATTACTATTGTTTTTCATTGTGAGTCAAAGTTTGTGTGTTTTTCAGGAAGGAGGCCATTTATTTCATCACGAAGGTACTGTTTTTTTTATTGTTCATTTATCATTCATTATCATCAGACTTAATTTTTAATCATGTTCTTTTCGTTTTTTTTTTCTTTTTCATTTAACGAAAGTTTATTTCATGAGACTGGCAAAAGGAAAAAGGTTGAGTCAAGACATTCATTTCATTATAAAAGAAAGGAAAAGAAAAAAATTGGGGATTTTGTTGTGGTTATATTTTTTTTTTTGTTTTACTGAAAGCTTATTGTGTGTTTCATTTAAAAAGTAAAGTTATCATTATGATTTCCAAAAAGAAAGAAAAGAGAAAGAAGACATTTGAACTTTTATTATTATTATTATTATTATTCTCATTTAAAGTCGATTGATATGCTGTTGTTGCTATAATTGGGTATCTATATGTGTGTGTGTTTTTGTTTAGTTATTATTGTTAATGTTGTATCCAAAATAAAAGATTTAATGAAGTTGATTAAGAGAGAAGAAGAAAAAAAAAAATTAGGTTGCTTTTATTTATTTATTTAATTAGTTTCTGTTGAAAAAAGGATACTTAGTCTATGTTGAGGTGTTTTATATATACATATATGGTTTATAGTTCTGTTGTTGTATATCTTTTATTATACATGTGGTTGATAATCTATCTATCTATTTTTAACTTGTAGCCTCCATCTCTCAAGAGGTGGGCGCATTGAGTTCATAGCATTCCAGACATATCTTCGCATCACTACATCACCCTGTCTTGTAGTTCTTCTTGTTTGATTAATTAAACGTTCTAATGTTCCCTGTTGAAAAGGTAGTGAACAAAGCTTTAAAATTTCCCATTCTTTTTTTTATCGAGGAAAAAAAAAAAATGGAGCACTTTTTTTAGTTTGAAAAAAGCAGCCAGGTTACAAGTCCAACGGAATAATAAACCATCAAAGAGAATGACAGTTGAGAACTCCTTTATAATTGATTCTCCATTTTTTGAGAATTTGACAAAACCAATTCTTTCAAGATCCCTTGGTTCATCAGATTCATCTTTACAATCAGATGAAATTGAATTATTACAATATTTGGAGACATTGTCAGTTGAAGATAAATTCAAAGAAATTGAGCAAAATGCTTCAACTTATTCAAGCAAATTCATCTCAATATTAAACAAAACAGGATCCACAGAGGTTATTGAAAAGACATTGAATTATATTATCAAGACATACACCGACAAATCAATTGATGATTTAATTGTTGCATTGTTGGATTTGAATAAAATTGATAAGGCTTTACCTTTCAGTAGTTTATCGAGACATTTGAAATCTACAAATGAAATTATCCAATTACAATCATCATATTTGTTGACATTGTTGATCTTCTCTGATTCAAGTTTATTAAAGGATGATGCAGTAGTTCTGAATTTATTTGAAGTGATCAATATTTTTTTCGAAACCAATGATTTAAATTTCTTGAATTTTGGTTCTCAATTACTCGTGAAATTGCTTTCAATAAAACCTTACAGAGATTTATATTGGTCTTTAAAAACAAATTATCTTCCAAAAGTTTATGAATTATTGATAAAAACTACAGATTTACAATTGAGATATAACCTTTTGTTGGTCATTTGGTTATTAACATTCAATGAAAAAGTTGCAACCAAATTACCGGAATTATATAAAGATATCGTTAACAAATACTTGGGGCTTGCTAAGGACTCTATAAAAGAAAAAATTGCAAGATTATCAATCGCCACATTATTGAATTTCCTCAAAATCAACAAAAATGATTCCATTATCAAGATTTTCCTTTATGAGAAATCCATTGATACTTTTAACAAGTTGCAAGAACGTAAATGGGCAGATGAAGATTTACGAAATGATATTCTGGAAATCTTGGAAATCTTAAACGATGCAGTAGTCAGTTTGACAACATTTGATGAATATGAAATTGAGTTATCAAAGCAAAAATTCAATTGGTCTCCTCCACACAAGAGTGAAGAATTTTGGATCGATAATATTGATAAATTTAAGCAAAGCAATTTCAAGATTTTCAAAGAATTGATTCAAATATTAGACAAAGATACTGAGTCACTTGGTGCAGAAGATTTAAAACAACACCAATTGAATCAAACTATTATTTGTCATGATTTGGGTATGATTGTTAAACATTTACCTGATACCATCAAATTCTTGGAGAAAAACTCAAATTTGAAATATATTATAATGAACTTGATGAATTCTAAAAACAGCGATGTCAAGTATGAAGCTTTAAAGACTACACAGATTTTAGTATCCTATAGTTTTGCCTCATAAATCATCATCTAGTTTCCATCACATCTTTATTTCCAATTCTGAAAAACAAAAACAAAACAATCAAGACAATAATAACGTTTTGAAATTAATTTTGCTCTTTATCTTTCTACTTTTTTAGATCTTTATATACATCATATTTGAAGTCATGATTTCAATTTCCATACGAATTTTATCCAGCTGTAGAATCTTTTAAACTAAATAAGCTAATATTTTCTTTGTTTCCCTACACGACCACATCAACAACTGAAGAATTTTTTTTTTTTTTTTTTTTTTTTTCAACTCGTTGCTGAGAAATTATCACAAGTATATATCAAGAAGAAGATTTAATAATATATGCTTTATTCATTAGTTATCTCAAGTAAGAATCCAATAAAATATAATAGTAATAATTCCAAAAGAGAAATAATACCGAATAACTAAATTAATCAATATGTCATTCATCAATATTTGCCGTGAAAACACCGATCCATTTTATCGTTACAAGATGCCTCCAATCCAATCAAAGATTGAAGGTAGAGGTAACGGTATTAAAACTGCAGTTGTCAATTTAGCAGAAGTCAGTCGTGCTTTAAACAGACCTCCTTCATATGTTTTAAAATATTTCGGATCAGAATTAGGTGCTCAAACCAAAGAAACAAGATTCTTAGTTAATGGTCAACATGATTCTGCCAAATTACAAGATTTATTGGATGGTTTCATCAACAGATTTGTCTTATGTGGTTCATGTAAGAATCCTGAAACTGAAATTTTGATAAACAAAGATGATACTTTAACTAGAGATTGTAAAGCTTGTGGTAAGAGAACTTTGATCGACCCAAGACATAAGTTGACCACATTTATTTTGAAAAATCCTCCACTGAATTCTAAAGGTTCAAAAAAATCAGCTACAGCTTCAGCCAATGTTGTTGGTGGTGGTGTTACCATTACAGATTTAGCCTCAGGTGCTAATACTGCAGGTAATGGTAAAGCTGTTGAAGGAGATGATGATGAATCAGATGATGACGAATTAGCCAGAAGATTTAATGCTGAAGCCCAGGCTTTACCTGATGCTGCTCCAATCAATGATGACGACTGGGCCGTTGATATGTCTGAAGAAGCCATTGCTGCAAGAGCCAAGGAATTGGAAGGTTTATCTGTTAATGATAAGTCAGGATTAGACGAATTTGAAGAATTTGGTGAATGGTGTTTCAGAGAAGATAAGGAAGACTTACCAAGTGATGTTGAAATCTATAAGAAATCAGCAGAATTGTCCATAGTTGAAAAACCAAACACCATAACTGTATTGGTCCAATGTTTGTTTGATGAAAATATTGAAAAACAAATTAAAGAACATCAAGGTTTATTGAAGAAATTGATCACATCTTCGAAACATGAAAAACTGTTCCTTGGTGGTTTTGAAAGATTAGTAGGTGTAAGTTATCCAGATTTAATTGCAAAAGTTCCAAAAATCTTGATGGTTGTCTATGATGAAGATTTAATCAGTGAAGAAGTCTTAATCAAATGGGGTACCACTGTCTCCACAAAATTCCTTGATGATAAAAAATTGGTTAAGAAAATTAGAAGATCTGCTAAGCCATTTATCACATGGTTGCAAGAAGCTGATGAAGAGGAAAGTGATTAAATAGCTACATAGGTGATTTTTTTAAAAAATTGTTTCTAATAGTTTTAACATAAAGCAAGTTTAATAGATAAAAGATAACAGTTCTTACCTGGTTGTTAGTCCAAATTCAGTGTTAATGTCTGTGTCTCTGATCTAGAATGAGGTTTTTTTTCTTTCCCCTTAAATAAATACGTCGTGTCTGCTGTTCACAAACTTAACACTTTTTTTTCCCAGCTTTTTTTTTTTTTTTTCGTTTTTTCGCCTTCAAGCAACTTTTTCAAGTATTTATTAAATCATTTGGTGTACATTGTTATAAGATTCATTCATTAGAGTTTGATTTATAATTAATCAAGTTTCCATTTCAATCTCACTTTCTTCTTGTGTTTTTGTGTTTTTTTTTTGATTTATTTCCATAATATTGCAATTGCATATTGGAGTATTATTGTTAATGGAGAAGAGATTTTAAAACTTGTTCAATTCATTCATATACAGTCATTTATTTATACCCCTATTTAACTTCAGTGGTCAATTGCCACATTTAGTGAATCAGCATCAATAACATCTCAATTAAAGATATTTCTATTTCGTGAATTGAAAGTGTATTAGGTTTTTGTTTCTTTAGTTTCTATTCGTTATTGTTTTTTTTTTATTATATTGCAGAAAAGTAAGAAGGCTTAAAGAAAGGAATCAAACTATCCAACTCAATTTCATTACAACTATATCAAGATGAGTTATAGAAGTAATAATAATAACAACAATACAAATAATAATAGGTACAACAATAATCATGACCAATATTTGAATGTGCCAAATACATACTCACAACCACCTCTGCAGCAAGGTGCAGGTGTCACTACCACTACCACAGGTGGTCCAAAACCTAAGACTCTACACATTGCACACAGAAGGTCACCTAGTGAGTTAACAAGTTTAATGAGTAAGTATAAATCAAAATTTTTTATTTTTAATTACAATATTCAAACATGAGTGAAGAAGAGGAAAAGAAAAAAACTGTTTTATGTCAACCATTTCAGATCACTTGCATTCTAGATGGAATCTCAATGACCTAATGAGCAATCAACTCTATCCGTCAAGAAAAGTCTATTGCCTATTTCACCAAGAGATTCTAGTAATTTCCAGGATTGGATTTTTTTTTCTTCGCTCCCTGTTTGGGACAGAACACAACTGAGGGAAAAACTAAAAATAGCATCTGCTTATTTAGCCTCCGTACACTTTACACTCAAATATTCAGGGACTCGGTTTTTTAAATTTCAAGACTATGACGAAATTTCCTAATTCCGTATTAACTGAATGTGTTTGTTTATTGTTTTTTTATGATTATTATTATTATTGATCAAAATTTTTTCTCATATACTAACATCCTATAGTTGAACAATTCAATTTACAACGTCAATTGGAACTGGTCCAGGCTCAACAACAACAAATATTGCAACAACAACAACAGCCTAATCAGTTACAACCTCCATCCCTTGCATCTTCATCTCATAATCGTAATAGTTCATCATTTGGAAACTCTGGTGCTTTTGGCCATTTTCAAATGCCTTCAGTTCAACTACCACCTCCTCCAGCAGCCACACCACCATCATCACATCACAGACGTACTTCAAGTGGCGTAGAGGTATCTAATAATGCACAAGACAATATGAATAGTCACAGAAGGTCTCAATCAAATGCCACAGGATCAATCGGAAGTTTTTCGATGCCACTACTGCCACCTTTCAAGCCAAGTCCACAACAACAGCAGCAACAACAACCATCGATACAGGCTTTAGGACACTCAAGAAGACATTCCCTAGGATTGAACGAAGCTAAGAAAGCTGCTGCTATTGTCCAGTCACAACGTTCCAGCAATTCACCTTCGAAATTATCAATTTCATCCGATTTCCATCAGCAAGACTTACAGGAAGAGAATGATTCCCCATCTACTTCAATGCCTCCACCAAGTTTCAAATTCCCTGCAACACCACCAACTTCAAATGAATCTGACAACGCAGGTAACATTCAAAGACAACCTTCTCACGGAAGATCAAGATCTATGATGTCATATGGTGGTGCAACAGCATCAGCTCAAGGTTCAGAAAGGTCTCCTCAACGTTCTTTCCAATTCCCTGCAAGGCCTTCAAACTCAAATGAGATGCAACCTCCTGTTCCTCAATTCTCATCTCATGATAGAAGACAGTCGGGTCATTACAGATCAAACTCAAGAAATGATCCAAACTGGAGAAGACCTTCTCCAAGTAATAGTCAGAATAGTATGAACACCTCATATACTTCTCAACTTTTAGATGCTACTCCTCAGCAGTCATCATCAGTTTCACAGTCATCCACACCTTTTGTTCCTGGTCACAGACCTGGAAGATCTTCTTTTGGTGGTTCCATATCATCATTGGCTAATTATGGTGGTCATCCACAACAGGGCGGATCACAAAGAAAATCTTTATTTGCTCCATACTTACCGCAATCATCATTGCCTGCATTAATTGCTGAAGGAAGACTAGTTACAGGTACTTTGAGGGTCAATAAGAAGAATAGGTCTGATGCATATGTCTCTACAGATGGATTATTAGATGCTGATGTTTTTATCTGTGGTTCAAAAGATCGTAATAGAGCTTTAGAAGGTGACATTGTAGCTGTCGAATTGTTGGTTGTTGATGAAGTATGGTCTTCAAAAAGAGAGAAAGAAGAGAAAAAGAGAAGAAAGGACAACCACCACTCCATCCATAAGACTTCTGCATCTTCTTTGAATGATGATGTTCATAATGATGCCTCAACTACATATAGTTCTGCAGAAGCAAATAACAACAATAATCAGACAAGTTTGAGCAGAAAAGGGTCATTGAAACAAAGACCGACCCAAAAGAAGAATGATGATGTTGAAGTTGAAGGTCAGTCATTATTATTGGTTGAAGAAGAGGAAATTAGTGACGAATACAAACCATTGTATGCAGGTCATGTTGTTGCCGTAGTTGATAGAATACCAGGTCAGTTATTCTCTGGTACTTTGGGATTGTTGAGACCCTCCCAGGCTTCCAAAGAGAAAGATAACAAAGATAACAACGATGATGACAAACAACAGCAACAACAACAAAGAAGACCAAAAATTGTTTGGTTTAAGCCAACGGATAAGAAGGTTCCATTAATTGCAATTCCAACTGAGCAAGCACCAAAAGACTTTGTTGAAAACCACGAAAAGTATTCAGGTCAATTATTCGTTGCATCTATCAAGAGATGGCCAATTACTTCTTTGCATCCATTCGGAACTTTGATTTCCCAGTTAGGTCCAATGGAAGAGTCATCAACAGAGATTGACGCTATTTTGAGAGATAACAACTTTTTATGTGATGAATATCCATTAGAAGGTTCCACCAAGGAAAATGAAAAATTGTTCCTTGACTTGCCTAATGTTGATGAAGCCTTACAAGATCCATCAAGAAAAGTGTTCAATAATGAATATGTAATTTGCGCTTCTCAGACAGGAACACTAAGTGATCATGCATTCCATGTCAAGCGATTATCTTCTTCAAAAATTGAGCTTGGTGTTCATATATCTGATGTCACTTATGGAATTAAACAAGGTTCAACTCTTGATAAGAAAGCTAAGAAGAGATCACATTCTGTATTTTTGCCTCAAAAGACTACTCATTTATTCCCATCAAAGATCAATCAAATGTTCTCATTCAAAGAGAATCAACAAAATTTGGCTATCAGTGTAGTCTTTGAAATTGATACAACCAGTTTTGAAGTTGATGATATTTGGATTGGTGAGTCAGTCGTTACTCCAAAGCAAAAGATTCTGTACGAAGCAATCGACACTATATTGTCCAGCTCTAATTCAGAAGATAATTCCATTGACGGAATCTCTAATGCTACTGCTGATTACATTAGAACATTGTCATTGATATCCAGAGAATTTAAGAGACAAAGATTAGGTGATCCTAATTTGGAATTTGAGGCAGCTTTACCTTTATTCATGCAATTGGATGACGAAAGAGTTAAGTTGACATTAAATATTCTTGATGTGTCTCCGGCGTTGGCATTAATCGATGAAATTTTCCATAAGGTAAACTTCACAGTAGCTCAAAGGATCTTCAGTGGGTTAGGAGATCGCGCATTGTTAAGAAGACATGCCACTCCAACTTTGCAAAAATTGGAGACCTATCACAAGAAAATTTCTGAATTAGGTGTTGAATTAGATACTACTACATCGGCCACACTTCAAAATTCAATCTTACAAATTGAAGATCTGAATGTCAGGAAATGTATTGAGACTTTGATCATCAAATGTATGAGCCGTGGTAAGTATACAATGGCAGGGAAGACTGAGCCTGACATGCTTAATCATTATCTGTTCTCATTACCTTTGTACACTCATTCAACCGCTCCTTTAAGAAGATATGCTGATATCATGGTCCATAGACAATTGAAAGCTGTATTACACAATAAAGTTGAAGAATACTTGGATGACATCGAATCATTGAAAATGACAGTTGATTATTGCAATTTCAAAAAAGATTGTGCCAAAGCTGCTCAAGAGCAAGCTATTCATTTATTGTTATCTCAAACTATAAATGAAATGAGTAGTGCTACAGGTCAATTGTTATGTACAGGTACTGTTTTGCAAGTTTACGAATCTTCATTTGACGTTTTGATCCCTGAACTCGGTATTGAAAAGAGAGTCCACGGTGATCAATTGCCACTTACAAAAGCTGAATTTGATAAGAGAAATCATGCTTTGGAATTGTACTGGGAAAAAGGTGTGGATTCTGCTACATTTATCCCAGAAGATGAAAATGATGCCTTATCCTACAGAGCTTCAATCAAGAACAAACACAGGTCTCCTGCTTTAGAAGTAGCTAGACAACAAAATCGCTCTATCATTGAAGGTGAAGATATTGTCTCTGACTCTTTAGTTGAGAAGTTGGCATCGTTTAACATTTCTCCACCAAAAGTGTCGATCCCAACACCTTTGTTGTCTGTTAATTTACCTGCCAATGATGACAAGATAACATCTAGTGCTCCTACGACACCAAGAGAAAACAAATTCTTGAAAAGGCCATTTGACAATGGTCCAAGAACTTTTTCATCATCAATTATTCCATCCTCTAACTCATCTGATGAGAGGGCTATTGCCGCAACTGATGATGTTGGTATATTGAATGCCTATTTGAAGAATTGCATCACTAAAATTGAAGGTGAAAATTATATTCAAGAGATTAGAGAATTACAACAAGTTCCTATTCTTTTAAGAGCTGAAATTGGTATGGCATTACCTTGTCTAACTGTTCGTGCTTTGAACCCATTCACTAATGTGAAATGAATGTCCTTTGTTAACTTTTTCTATTATCCCACCGTTCTTTAGTCCCTTATCTGCATTAGCTTGTTTTTCCCATTTTTTTTTTATTCCACTTGTCGATCCTGTCGATCTATTATATAATAACGAGAACTCATTATTTTATCTAAAGTATTTGTAGCAAAATCGGATCTTTAGATAAGACCACAAGAATATTAGACATTAAATTATAGAATATATATGTATTTATTTTGATGATGTTAATTCCTTATGTTTAGCAATAACTTTCTTGGCAGTATCAATTAAACCTGTACCAACAACATCTGGGGTACCAAATATTTCAGTACATGGTTCCAACTCATGAACATCAGACCAAGCAGTTCTGAAGTTTCCTTGTCTTGCAGCACAAGAATCCCACATATGAGCTGCGAAGAACCATTTGTCGTCATCACTTGATTCCTGTAATTTTTTAGACATTGTCTCATAGACAACAGCTTCTGGTTTACCGGCACCCAATAAATCACAAGAAATTAAATTTTCAGCAGACATTTCAATACCACTGGTTTTGAAATAACTGAGGACTCTGTCAGCAGAAGCATCAGTTAAACAGTAAACTTGGAAACCATAGTCTCTTAACAAAGTCAAGGCTTCCTTTGTTTCTTCTCTAGCAACTAAATGGAAGAAACCTTTATACACAACGTCATTGACTTGTTCTTGTGTACAGTATGATCTTGGGTCCTTAATACCAGCGAAAAACAATGATCTGTAAAAAGTGTATTCCATAATCTTGGAAAATGGTTGATAGTTCTTTGATTGGGATAAGTAAGAGTAATCTCTTTCAGCACCAGCTAACCAAAAGTAAAAAAATAAATTGGCATCGATTCCATCACTCTTGAATTTTTCACCCAACTGTTTCTCAATTTCTGAAATACAGTTCTTGTATGAGATAAGGGTTCCGACGATATCGAAGACAATTGAAGGCATGATTAATTAATTAGTATGTTATTATGTTTTGAAAATAATTGATGTAGGGACTGGTGGTTATTCCACTGGATATTTATATTCCTCGATAAACTTTTGCCGTTTTGTTGGAAATAGGTATCTTGGCTCGATATGTATATTTAGGCGGTCGATAGATCGTCGTCTATTTGCAAGAAATAGCCGATAAGACAAAGTAAGGCAGGACATCGCGCTGACTTCCAAATAAGGCAATTTCCCAGTAAGTTATTTCTAGTAATTTTGCAAACGACCTTATTTTTTTCAGTTCAAACTTTTTGAAGAAAGAAAAAACTTTTCAACGCGTACTAAGAAAGAAGTAAGAAAAAAAAAAAAAATTGTCAATTTAAACATAGATCAGGTTTAAAGACAACATTAATCAGCACAATGCAAGCACCTGTTGTATTTATGAGTAAGTTATTTTGATCAATTTTTTGATGAGTTTTTAAAACTAACCAAATATATAGATACGTCTACTGAAAGACAAACAGGACGTCAAGCCCAAATTTCTAACATCACAGCAGCAAAAGCTGTTGCTGATATCATTAGAACATGTTTAGGTCCAAAAGCCATGTTGAAGATGTTATTGGACCCAATGGGCGGTATTGTATTAACCAATGATGGTCATGCAATCTTAAGAGAAATTGATGTTGCTCATCCAGCAGCTAAGTCCATGATTGAATTAAGTAGAACACAAGATGAAGAAGTTGGAGATGGTACTACTACTGTTATCATATTAGCTGGTGAAATCTTAGCTCAAACATTCCCTTATATTGAGAAGAATGTTCATCCTGTTATTATCATTCAAGCTTTAAAACAAGCATTAAGTGATGCATTAGAAATCATTCATGAAATTTCTAAACCAATCGATTTAGAGAATGAAGAAGCTATGATCAGTTTAATTAAAGCTTCAATTGGTACCAAATATGTTAATAAATGGTCTGATGTAATGTGCAAATTATCATTGAAGGCAGTTAAGACTGTTATGATTGATCAAGGTGATCACAAGGAAATTGATATCAAGAGATATATAAGAGTTGAAAAAATCCCAGGAGGAGAAATCACAGACTCTGAAGTATTGGATGGTATTCTTTTGAATAAAGATGTCACACATCCAAAGATGAAGAGACATATTGAAAATCCAAGAATTATATTATTAGATTGTCCATTGGAATATAAGAAAGGTGAATCTCAAACAAATATTGAAATTACAAATGAAAATGATTGGAATAGAATTTTACAAATTGAAGAAGAGCAAGTCAAATTATTGTGTGATCAAATTTTAGAACAAAAACCAGATTTAGTCTTAACTGAAAAAGGTGTAAGTGATTTGGCACAACATTATTTGTTGAAAGGAGGTGTCACTGTCTTGAGAAGAGTTAAAAAATCAGACAATAACAGAATTGCTAGGGCCACAGGTGCCACAATAGTTAACAGAATTGAAGACTTGAAGGAAACTGATGTTGGAACTCGTTGTGGATTGTTTAAAGTTGAATTAATTGGTGATGAATACTATTCATACATTACCAATTGTAAAGATCCACAAGCTTGTACCGTGTTATTAAGAGGTCCATCAAAAGATATCTTGAATGAGATTGAAAGAAATTTACAAGATGCCATGGCTGTAGCAAGAAATGTGATGTTTGAACCATCATTATCACCAGGTGGAGGTGCCACAGAGATGTGTGTTTCTGTCAGACTTTCTGAAAAACTGAAGAAAATTGAAGGTATACAACAATGGCCATATCAAGCAGTTGCTGATGCTTTTGAAGTCATTCCAAGAACTTTGATTCAAAATTGTGGTGGTAATCCAATTAGAATCTTGAGTAGTTTAAGAGCCAAACATGCTGAAGGTAACTATACTTTTGGTGTTGATGGTGAAAATGGTAAAGTTGTTGATATGGAGCAATATGGTATCTGGGAACCAGAAGTCATCAAGCAACAAAGTATCAAGACTGCTATAGAAAGTGCTTGTTTATTATTAAGAGTTGATGATATCGTTAGTGGTGCTAGAAGAGGTGGCGGTCAATAAATATCTTGATCAAATTTTTTATGTATTACATTAGTAACTTATATATACAGTGAAAAACACACCTTGACAATATTTTACTCATTGTTCTAAAGTCTCTTGAGCTTCTTCAAACTCATCATCTTCTTCTTCACCATCTTTCATCTCAACATCACCATCGTCATTATTATCCACTTGTCCTTCTTCAGGCACCGGAAAACATTCAGTCACTAGTGTTAACATTTCTTCGCATTCTTGTTCAGTGAATCTTTGATCACATTCTTCAATAATACTGTACAATAATACCATGTTTCTCGGTGTAAAATTCAAAATCTGCAATACTTCAATTTTTTCCAATTCAAATTTCTTCAACCCCGTTATCAACTGTGTAATCGAGTCTTGGGTTTGAAATTTTACCTCTGATTTCGACAAATAGGAAAACAAGTCTCTTGTTATCAGTTCTAATTCCACCAAATGATTTTGTCTGTATTTCTTATTGGATAAATCCTTCTTAGATTCTGGATCAAATTTCCATCTATGCATATTTTGTACGTCTTTTAAATGCTCAAATACTTCATAATTAGACAAGAATTTGTCCCTTGAAACCTCCACCTAAAACGCAAATGTTAGCCAAAGGCACTAATAAACTGAACTAAAAAAGAAAACATTACTAACCTTCATTATTATTGAATTGTAATCGTCCTAATTGATCTCTAAGAATTTTTTTTTTTTTTTTTTTTTTTTCTTAAATTTTAGAAATTTTTTTTTCTCTTGTAACAAAACTGTTTTAAATATCCTCCATCTCATCTTGACTGGGCTGATTTGGACAATTTCCAGAGATTCGTTATAGTTTGTAGTATTAAATTTCCCCTGTATAGTTGTATGCCTGTATTATTATCAAGACCATTTTCTAGATTCTACAATGCCTTTAATCAGTTAAATATTCTGAGACATCCCAGTTACTCTATGTAAAGTGTACCTTTTTTTGGGTGAAAAATTGGAAAAAAAAAATGAAAATACAAAAAAACCACGTATCGGAAACCACTTTATATAAAGAATACACCAATTGTACTTGCCAAAGATGAAGTTAGTACAAGTAGTGATTCTGATATTTTTCTCTTTGTTTGCAACCGTCCAGTCAATGACTGCTGAAGAGTTGACAAAACAAGTTGCTGCAAATAATATTATCAAAATCACAGACAAGAACTATGAAAAGATATTAAATGATAGAAAAGACTACAGCGTCTTGCTTTACATCACTGCAACATCTGCTAGAGTTGGATGTGTCTTATGTACAGAGGTACAACCAGTTATCAATACATTGGCCTCATCATACTTGGAGAACTTGAGAGCTCATGATTCTTCAGAAGATGGAGCACAAAACGTCTTCTTTGGTGTAGCCGATTTCGCTGACAATAAGAAATTCTTCGGAGAACTTGGTTTACAAACAGTTCCTAAGTTGTATTTATATACTCCCACCACAAAGAGGTCGTCTCAAAATATCATGAAGTTCGAAGAGTACAATTTCCTTGCAGGGGATCATTATACAAACATTGTTTCATTTATTACTGAGTTCACCAAACTATCATTGGACTTATTCGAGATTCACGAACCAACAGATTATTCAAAAGTTTTAACCAAATTATCTTTTGTCTTATTACTGGTTGTCATACTTTATAAAGGTTATTACAAATTTGATAAAGTTTTCAGATCCTCATTCTTGTACAAAATATTGTCCTTAGGTGCTATTTTTTCATTAACTTCTGGCTTTATGTATAACAAGATTAGACAAACCCCATACTCAAGAGAGAAAGATGGTGCAACGTACTATTTCCTCCCTGGACACCAACAACAATTGGGTGCTGAAACTCAATTAGTGTCAATCGTATACTTCGGTTTGTTTTTGGCAATGTGGTTCTTGATCAGTAGAGTTCCAGAAACAACTGATGCAAAAGCTAGATTAGTTAGTGTGATTGCTTTAAATATCTGTATTTTTGTATTATACAGTCTGGTAATCAGTTTCTATCACATCAAAAATAGTGGATATCCATTTTACCTTACAACATTATTATAAATAAATAACAAAAATTATATATCTTCACATATATATAACGAAATAAAAGTTTTTAAACAAATCTGTAATTTGTTAGAATGCTGTTAGTGTCTCTTTTGATACATAAGTCCTAACATCAAGATGGCCACAAATAAGCATAAGCCAATATTGATTTTGAAGATTTCATCGTAACAATGCTTACCTACAATGCACATGTACTCACCATCAACAAGTTCACTCATTCTGTCGATATTTTGACCAAAGATTTTGGTCAAGAAATACAAGCCAACTAAAGGTCCTGTACATATTAGACCCCAAGATGTTGTAAAACCTTTAGAACCAAATTGATCAGCAATAACAGCAGGGTAAACTCCAAAAATTGATCCATACCCGAGTCCAAATAAGATTGACGCAGTGGAAATCTTATTGACATCGTTTATCGAAAGTGTAGCTATCTGTCCAAAAATAAGTAAGATATTAGAAAGTAAAACCAACCATAACCTTTGATATTTGAATTTCTTGTACATCAAATCAGATAATGGGCCCCATAATAATCGACCTGAAAAAGATCCAAAGGCTAATATGGAAACTTGTAAAGCCTGGTATGCCTCTGGGCTCGATTTTCCAGCACCTGAAGTATCAACCATTGAGTGTGAGCCCATGAGGACTAAAGAAACTAATGAATTCAAGTCGATGGAGCCCGAGTAGAAGAAAATAATACCGTTCAAAGCATATACTAATGGTGTGTTCCGAGATAAGAAATTAAGGTATTTGCTGGAATTAACACTTTGAATCAGTAATTCCTCCCTCTTGTTGAACAATGCTCTAACCATGAAACCGACAGAATAAATGTATAATTGTCCAATGGAAGACATTAGCCCTAACATGAGGTAATGTAAAAGGAATAATCTGTTTGTTATCAAATTCTTCACATGTCCTGAAGCTGAATGTGGTTGCTTTCTTTTCCTGAGTTTTCTAGGAGGTGTTGGTTCAATCAAAGGTGTTTCTTCATCCACCGCAGGAGGGGTTTCAACGTCTTTCTTCAAGAATCCTTTATCAAGGACTTCTTTTTTCAAAGTATTTTTATCAGGTGCCGAAAATGAGTTTCTTGGAGACACACCACCAACTCCAAAATAAATACCTTTAGAAGATGAATTTCTATGATGGAAAGGAGCTCTCAGAGTCTCCAGTGGGGAAGATGAGCTTGCAGTATTTGGAGAGCCTGATATTCTTGAAGATGTTGGTGATGAGTTGAAATAGGTGTTATTGATATTATTCACTGTTCCAGATGGCACTTGAATGGCTTGATTCTTTGTAGGAGAAGTGGACACAGAATTGTAAGAAGACAAAGAGCTTGAAGATCTCGACATCAATGAAGATGCATATGAGAACAACGATGTAGCTGACTCATTGAAATTAATTTGTGCCAATGAACCTCTGTGTGCTCCAAGAAATGCTCCTAAACCAGAATCAGATTTATTGATATCTCTTGGTTGAGATCTTTGAATTGTAGTAGGCGTGTCATCTCCAACTTCCTGTGATACACCCAAATCAGCTTCTTCGTCATGATGCTCTAACTCTTCTATCTCTTCGGCATTGTACAATTTAATGAAAAAACTACTACCTGCAATGGTGATACCACAACATAATGATAAAAATCTCAATAAACCTTCGGTATCTTCACTGAACCAATATGCCGAAATGGCACTAAAGATCAAAGCACTTAAACCAAAACTCGATACTGCAAATGCTCCTGCTGTACCACGATGATGAGGGAAATTTGAAGTACAGACTTTCAAAGTCGAGAAATATGAAATAATGGAACCGAAACCGACAAACAGAATACTGATTGATAATATCAAGAGACTTGAAATAGCATTTAAATAACAATAATGAAGACTCGAGTAACCCCCAAACAAACACGAAGCACCTAGCAATAATGAAAATCGGACTCCAAACTTATCTATTATTAAACCAGCCGGGAAACCACCTAAACCTGATCCAAGATTGGATGCAAATGAAATTGTAGCAGCAGATTCTGCCGAAATCTTGCATCTATTGATCAATTGTGGAGAGTAAACCCCGTACAAGTATGGTGTCCCTGCTGCCACTGCTGCAAGCACTGAAAATATTAATGCGATAAACCTTGGATCAATTGAAGGCGACACTGACATGCTTGTGAAGTATAATATGAAATGAACTGATAAGCTGTTTTATCAGTGAAAAAAGACAAGAAAAAACCAAAGAAAAGGAAGATGCAACAAGAGAGATTAAATGGGTGGGGGGTCTCCAATTAAGATCAAAAACTATAACGAATTGAAAAAACAAATAATGATTGCAATAAATAAATAAATAATAGACACGAGATTCACTTGTTCCTTCTGCCTTATCTCTCGAATCTGCTTCCACTTTTTTTTTCTCTCTTTTTTCCTGTTTTTTTGCAACAGTTGAAAAAAAAATATAAGCGTGTTTGAGATCAGTTATTTATCTTGAAAGCTTATTCAGGTAACTCTGTTGAGTCAACTAAGAGACATCTAGCTGAAGTCTGTGGCACGATCGATATATATACACGCGTAAAGCTCTTGAAAAACGACATGCCAAGAAGATCAAGGAGAATTGCAAGCGAAGAACTAGAAGAAGAAGAAGAAGATGGAGCAGTGCTATCACCTGAACAAATTTCACAAGAAGAAGTAGAAGTCACCCAACCCGATGAAGCAGAAGAGGAAGGACCTGCGCTCCCAATATCGAATAATCAAGCCAGTATGGATAATTATTTTTTCTCACAATTGTCAGCTCGTGAAAGGGAAGTGGCATCTTCTTATGGAATAAAACTTTGCAAAGCAGCTATGGCAGCCGAATTGCGAAATCAAGTGATAACCAAGGGATATATACAGAAATACGTCTTAGGGGACGAACGTGGAATTAAGTTTTCTCATGTTTTCAGATATGCCCAAATGAGTCTTGATATGTTTGGGTTTGAGCTTGTGCCGTTACCTTCAAAAGATCAAAAAGAGATAGATCCAGCTAAAATAGGACAATTCTTGAACTCTTCATTTATCGTGAGGTCCACCTTGCCAAACAAATTCCAACATATTATCGGAGACTATTTTGTCAAGATTTCCAATGACGATTGGGAAACCCCAAATAGTTTTGGACCAGTGCTATTAGTGATCTGTTGCATTGCCTTGCATAAAAACAACATCAGTAAGAAAGAATTGGAAGTGATCACACAAAAATTCGGGCTAGTGGACACCTCATTGGAAGAAACTTTGTCCAAGGCAATCAAGGAAGAGTACATCATAGAAGAAAGAATCAGTAATGGTGAAAAGACTCGTAAGAGGAGGAGGAAGCAAAACGGCGAAGATGATGAGTTTATACAGTACCATATCGGCAGGAGAACACGGTTGGAGTTTGGAAAGCAAAGGACATTGAAGTTTTTAGAAGAGTTGTACGGTGATACATTTGATGAGCAAAGAGCTCAGGTGTCACTATCGTGGTGGGAAGAGTAATGGACTTATCGTATACAAAATACATCTTGTTCACGTGAGTGAAATTTATCGTGTGTTTTTTTTTTTTTCTCTCTGTAAATTTTCATCTTTTTTTGCCCAATTTTTTTTTTTTTTTTGTACTTGTTGTTGTTTGTTCTTGATCTGATTGATATCATCTCAGGGGACATATATATTAGTTTAAGATGGCGCTTGATACTTTAGATATCAGCATATTGTTAGCCGTATTGGCAGCTTTGGTGGCCTATTTTGCCAAAGATAAGATTTCTTTTTCATCCAAGGATCCTTCTCTTAGTGTATCTGTTGATTCGAGAGATATAGTTGAAGTATTACAACAAACGAGCAAGAAATGTGTCGTATTTTATGGATCACAGACGGGTACTGCTGAAGATTATGCTCATAAATTTGCAAAAGAATTACAATCCAGATTCCACATTGCCACTATGTGTGCTGATTTGGCTGATTACGATTATGACAATTTTGCCAGTATTCCTAGTGAGATTCCTGATTTCAAATGTGTTGTTTTCTTGATGGCCACTTATGGTGAAGGTGAGCCAACCGATAATGCAGTTGATTTCTTTGACTATTTGAACAACGACTGTGAATCATTAGACGGTACCAAATTTATCTGTTTCGGTTTAGGTAATTCAACTTATGAATTTTACAATGCATCAGGTAAGAATTTGAATAAGAAATTCTTAGAATTAGGAGCCGAAAATATTGCAGAATATGGTGAAGGTGATGACGGTGCTGCCACAATGGATGAAGACTATTTGGCTTGGAAAGAGACCACTTTTGATTCTTTAAGAGATCATTTAAGCTTAGAAGAGCATGATGTTCAATACCAACCACTGTTGAAACTTGTATCGAAACCAGCCTTATCAAAAGATGATTCTTCAGTAGCAATTGGTGAGCCGACTGGTGATTATATCAATGCCTTTAAGTCCGAAGAAAAACAAAAAGCTTTACAATATGGACCATTTGATCATGGTCATCCTTATTTAGCACCAATTTCAAGTACTAGAGAACTTTTCACATCCGAGTCAAGACACTGTATCCATGCGGAATTTGACTTGTCAAATACCAATTTGAAGTATTCCACTGGTGATCATTTAGCCATTTGGCCATCAAATTCTGATCAAGATACTGAAGTTTTCTTGAAAGCATTTGGGTTAATAGACAAGCAACATGAAGTATTTGATATTGAAAAAATTGATGCCACAGCACATGTTCCATTCCCATTGCCAACGACATATGAAGCTGTTGTTAGACATCACTTGGAAATCTCAGGTGCCGTTTCAAGACAGTTTTTGCAAAGTATCCACCAATTTGCACCAACACTGGAAGCTAAGGCTAGAGTTGCAGAATTAGCTGGATCAAGTGATATTTTCCATAAAGAAGTTACTGCTAAGTATCACAACATTGCTGATGCGTTGTTGACTATTTCCAATGGACAAGCATGGACTGATGTCCCTTTCAATTTTGTTATTGAATTTATTCAACATTTACAACCACGTTATTATTCAATTTCATCTTCTTCTTTATCTGAGAAGCAAACAGTTCATATTACAGCCGTTGTTGAGAATGAAGTGCCAGAAGGAAGTGACCACGCTGTCACTGGTGTTGCAACTAACTTATTATGGAATATTGAATTAAAGCAAAACAAAGAAACAGTAACACCAAATGTCACCTATGATTTAGATGGTCCAAGAGACTTATTTAGACCATACAAGTTACCAATTCATATTAGAAGATCAACTTTCAAATTACCTACCAATCCAGCTACACCAATAATTATGATTGGTCCAGGTACCGGTGTTGCTCCATTCAGAGGCTTTGTCAGAGAAAAAGTCAAGCAATTGGAGAATGGTATTTCCAATATTGGTAAAATGTATTTATTCTTCGGTTCCAGATCACAAAATGAAGATTTCTTGTACAAAGATGAATGGGTTCAATATTCCAAGAAATTGGGTGACAATTTCAAAATGATAAATGCTTTCTCAAGAGATCAAGCTCATAAAGTTTATGTCCAGCACAAAATGCAAGAACATGCCAAAGAGATAAACGAAGTCTTAGGAAGTGGAGGTTTTTTCTACGTTTGTGGTGATGCCTCAAGAATGTCAAGAGATGTTAATGCTGCTTTGATAAATATCTTGAAAACTGAAAGAAATATTAGCGAAGAAATGGCCACTGAGTTGGTAAGAGGTTTGAAGACAAGTAATAGATTCCAAGAAGATGTATGGTGAAACCTCATCCTAAAAATATAAATCAAATCATATGTGTATCATAAATATATAGATAATCTGCCTTTTCAATCATACCTTAATTTATGTTTAACAATTTTTTGTACTATTTGAAAAATCTTGAAAAGGAAAAAAAATTGGGAAAAAAAAAAAGTTGGAAGAAGAAATCTGTTGATCAAAAGCATAGCTAAAGATGCTCCGTTCGCTTACAAGGGCTCCTTTGAGAGGGTCATACGTAGCTAGTCCAAGATTTTTCACGTCGACTAGTCTTATATTGCAAAACCAACCAAGTAAGCCAGTTGTCTTTAGAAGAAAATCGAAGTTCCCAAAGAATGAAGAAATCCTTGAAGAAGAAAGAAAGCACCAAGAATATTTGGAAGCTATAAATTCTGGATCATGGTTGAAGAAATATGGTGCCATTGCTTCATCTCATGCATTTGAAAAGAAAATGATCAAATGGTATATACTAGGCTATGGGATCTTTATCATGTTTGGTATTAGATATTTCCAAAAAGAGTACATGAAGGATAAAGAGCATGATCTTTTACTTGAAAAACTTAAACACACCAAGCAACTTTCCGAATATGAAGAATTAAGATTGAAACAATTGAGTAGAGAAAAATTGAGATCTTCTGAGATCCTGAAGTTGAAAGAATATGCTAAATTGAGAGAAGTCCATGACGAATCCAAAGGTGAATTCAACCCACAACCAACAGATATCCATGTGCAACCACTTGTTGCCACTGAAAATGACAAGATCTTGCCTCCAAGAGATTTGACTGAGTTTTATGATAATATAGCACCAACATATGACTCTGAAATTGGTACTGAAGAAGCATTGTCTTTTATTGGTGGTAAACGTAAGTGGTTGATGAAGCAGATTGAAGGAGACGTATTGGAAGTAGCATGTGGTACAGGGCGTAACATCAAGTACTTGGATCCTAAGAAAATTAATTCAATAACATTTTTAGATACATCTTCAAAGATGATGGAGATCACAAATGAAAAATTCAGGAAGAAATTCAAAGATTTCAAGAAAGTTGCATTTGTCACTGGGAAGCTGGAACATTTGACAGAGATTTCCAATGATCTGAAATATGATACAATAATCGAAACATTTGGATTATGTTCCCATGAGGATCCTGTCAAAGCTTTACAAAACATGGAAGCTTTGTTAAAACCAAATGGAAGAATAATATTATTAGAACATGGAAGAGGTTCATACGATTTCATCAACAATATCTTGGACACTCGAGCCCATAAGCATAGTGAATCATGGGGATGTCGTTGGAACTTGGATATCGGAGAATTAGTCGATCTCTCTGGATTGGATATTGTGGAAGAGAAAAGACATCATTTCGGAACTACTTGGTGCATTGTTGCAAAGAGACCAACAGATCCAAAGAGGAAAGAAGAAATTGGGTTTTTTGAAAAATATTTCAGTAAACCTAAAGAAGACCAAAATTGAATATAGTGATAACTTGTAAATATTAACATCTTTTAACATTTCGATTTTGTAGAAATTTTCAGTTTTTTTTTTTTTTTTTTCGGGTTTTTTTTCTGCTTTATTGAAAATTAAAACAACAACAACAATAATAAAAATATAGACAGATACTATTCAAATATGAGTAAGAGACCACCGAAGGCTAAGAAGAGTGTATCATTTTCAGATATCCCTACACAGGCAGTGGCAGCTTCAAAACTGTCTTCAGCAAGTGCTGATCATGAGGTGCAATTCACTAATGCACTTCTGCTCGTACCTTATCATTACTTAATCATCGTCTGGACATTGTTCAAGCATTACCAAATTACTGTCAATCAAATATCAGCTTTGAAACAAAGTTTTTTCTTGTTATTGAGTGTTCAAATTGCATACGGGTATATAATTCAAATGAGTATCAAGAAGAAGAAGAAAGAAGTTAGTCTCTTGTATAATTTAACTTGCGTTTTCATATCATTAGCAAGTTCTTTCATAATATTTATCATATTGATCTTATTTGGAGCTCCTTTCTTGTCTTTAAGTTTTCAAACATTTTTGTTGTCATTACATTTATCATTGACTGTTGTTTATCCATTATTGATCACTTTCAACTTCATAAATTCTTCCAATTTAAAACAATATTGCGAGACTCTTATAGGTCAATTCAACTTCAAAAATCAAATGTATGTCACTTGTGCTGGGTGTATTGTTGGCACCTGGTTAGGATGTTTCCCTATCCCATTGGATTGGGATAGAGATTGGCAAACTTGGCCAATCACTTTACTCGTTGGTGGTTATATTGGAGGTGTTGTAGGTGCTTTCTTAAGTATCTTGGTCAAATTGGTCTTATAAATAGATGTAGATAGGTAAGATAAAGCTTAATTACTTTTGCATAACTCCCAATCATCGGATCAACTGTACATTTTTCCTACAGTAAGCCACAAAAAAAAAATGACCGGGGAAATTCTGTTATCATTTTTTTTTTGTCCTTTGGCCGAGAGACAGCATTCGAAGATCGAATTTTCATATATATCGAACATTGAAGTTCAAGTTATTAACTTTATATATTGTAAGCAAATATGGATACTAAATTCAATTCTCGTCGATCTGTTGTGCACTCAGCTAAAGGCATTGTTTCATCTACTCAACCTTTGGCCAATGCAGCTGGTATCAAGATCTTAGAAAAAGGTGGTAACTGTGTTGATGCATGTGTCGCAGTTAGTGCAGCATTGTGTGTCACTGAACCAGGTTCAACAGGTATTGGGGGTGACTGTTTCTGCTTATACTACAATAACGAAGACAAGAAGGTCTACGGTATGAATGGAACAGGTAGGGCCGCATCAGGTTTATCTATAGATTACATTAGAAAAAACTATCCAGATCATATCTTGCCAAATTACAGATTGGAGGAAAATTCAATATTCAATGTTAACGTCAGCGGTGCCATTGCTGGCTGGTGGGATGCAATTGAGAAATGGGGGTCTGGTAATGTCAGTTTTGAAACTATTTTACAACCAGCTATTGAATTGGCGAAAGGTGCACCTATTTCACAAGTTGCTGCAAGACTGTGGTGTGGACTGGAAGGTAAATTCAAGAGACAAAAAAACAGTGAAGAAGACCTTAAGAACATCTTACCTAATGAAGGGTTGAAAGGTCCAGAGCTGGGTCAATTTGTCACTAATTCAATGCTTGTTGAAACATTGGAGTTGATTGCGAAAAACGGGAAACTGGGGTTCTATGAGGGTCCAGTCGCTAAGGCAATTGTTGATGAAGTTCAAAAAAGAGGAGGATTAATATCTTTGGATGATTTGAAAAACCATACAACCACTTTTGTTGATCCTATATCTTATCAATTAGGTGATCAAAAACTTTGGGAGATTCCACCTAATGGGCAAGGTCTAGTAGCATTACTCACTTTAGGATTAATCAAAGGACTCGATGAGAATAATGAAATTGATTTAAAAAATTTGAAACACAATTCTGTCGAGTATTTACACTTGATCATCGAGTGTTTGAAAATAAGTTTCAGGGATAGTGATGAATATGTCAATGATGCTGATTTTTATAAAAAATATGGGAGTGGAACTCAGGAGGAAACTATTGCAAAATTGTTAGATTCTAAATATTTTAAAGAAAGGTCAAAATTGTTCCAAAAAGATAAAGTCATCGACAACTCAGAGACAAAATATGGTATACCAAATGACATGTTTAAATCTGATACTGTCTACTTCACGGTGTCCGACTCCAAAGGGGATGCATGTTCTTTTATCAATTCTGTATATGAAGGTTTCGGTTCAGGTATCTTAGTACCTGGTAAAGGTTTTGCCTTACACAACAGAGGTGGGAATTTCTCTATGAACCCAAAATCCAAGAACTGTTTGGAAGGAAACAAGAGGTGTTATCACACTATTATTCCTGGAATGATTACCACACCTCAATCAGATGGGTCAGAGGAATTATATGCCAGTTATGGTATCATGGGAGGTTTCAATCAGCCTCAAGCTCATGTTCAAGTTTTTTTGAACATGGTTCTCTTCGGATTCAATCCACAAGAACTGTTAGATTCACCAAGAATTACCTTAATTCCAAACCCTGATGAGAAATTGAAAGACGAGGGTTTTGGAAGTGATGGACCTGCATCTACTCCAATATCTATTGTCCTATTAGAAGAAGGAATTGATCTTGCAGTTGTCGCTGGATTAGAGAAAATGGGTCATAAAGTTAAGGTTCTTAAAGGTAATGAGAGATCAAGTTGTGGTAGAGGTCAAATTATTAAGAAATTACCTGGTAAAAATTTAGTTTGGTCGGGTGGCAGTGATTTAAGAGGTGACGGTGCAAGTGTTCCTTTCTTTTAATTAACTTTATCTATAGACAAATCTAAGCAAATGCAACTTCTTCTGGAAGTTGAAAACTAACGCAAAACATTGGTTTTGTTGGAGAAACTTTTCTCACTAAGTGGAAACTAATTTTCTCGAATTTAATGTCATAATTAATAAGTTTCTTAATCTTCTCGTGAATTCTGTGTTGTAATTCTTCATCTGTTGGAGACTCTGTATGTTCAAACTTCTCAAAATGGTGAAAATTAACAACCGGTAATTTAAAATTAGGAGCGGCATACAATTCTTCCTTCGTAAAACCCAGATTACTGTACAAACCAACATATGCATCCAAAAAGGTAATAGCTGAATCTGGTAAATTCATGATATAGTGACTGAAAAACAGAGGAATCTCTTTCTTAACTGGATCAGTATTGTTTTCGGTCTTCTTTTTTTTTCTCTGGTTTGACTTAATTTCTATAAATTTCTCGTTAGAGCTGTAATCTTTGATCAATTTTGGAGAAGATTTGATGAAATCTCTACCATCGGTATTGAAACTTTTCACAAAATTTCCAACTTTATTGATCTTGATATTTTCATTCAACCACTTATAAGATTCCGGATTCAAATCATTTGCAAAGACAATGTTTTGTTTCTTCCCACTTGGAATACTGAATGGACCAACACCAGCCATTACATCACATATCAGCTCCTCTGGTTTGAAAGAATCGACTAATCTCTTATGTTCAGTATGCAATCTGGAATTCCAATAAACTTTCGAGAAATCAAATTTGAATTGGCAATCACTCTCCGATTGTGTCACTATGTAGTTTTCTTCACCTGCGATGACTTTCATTGGGAAAGTTCTAAATTCAGTGGCAATAGAATCTACCTTATCTACCACAGTCCTAACTGACTTATTTTTGTCCAAGATAACTTGTCCTATCAATTTATCATACGGTTTGAATTCAGTTTTTAAATTTATATGTGCAATATGGCCAGTTCTGGTAAAACCAGAGGGAATTTCTTCATCCAAGTTATTCGGTAATATAGCTTTCAAAATCTCATCTGTTTTCCAATAATCATAACCAACTGTCAACTCATAAGGTTTAAACTCCCCATCATATTTCTTTATTAATTCTAAAGCCATTGGTGATAATACACTTTCTGCATCTTTTATATCCGTTAAATTGTCTGTGAGCAATAATAACTTGTTATCTTTATTTTTGTCCGATTCAAAATTAGTTTTGGATCTCACTATGAATTCAATACCAGGAATTTGTAATAAATCTTGTTTGCAATCAGTAACGAAGAACCTTATATTACTAGCATCTTTCAAGTATAATGACCATATAGCGAATTTTTTGGCAAAAAAAGAACGGTCAAGTTCTTTCATTTCTCTATTCACTGGTGGCAGTGCTATTTGTTCCCTGATATTCATCTTTGTTCCAATTAAAAGCCTTCTTATCAGTCTGATGAACATCGATTTTTCACTAAAAATTTTTTTTTAGAGATTTTTTTTTTTTTTTGGTATTTTTCACTTACCTTATTTTTTTCGTAATTGATAAAGTAAAAGAATCGATGAGATAGATGATGTGGAAACAATTATTGCTCAAATCTGAATGGAAAACCAATGACATAATATCTTCGAATAAAGTGCGACAATTGAATAATTTGCTACCTTCCCCTGCGACAATCTCAAACTCTGTGTTGCCTTTGCTGTATCATTTCATGTATTTGACACCTTCGAGTACAACCAAAGACTTGGATTCAGATGGTTATGATTCATATCAGTCTCCTCCAACTTTCCAAAGAAGATTATGGGTAGGAGGGTCTATAAAAATACACAAAGATATACGTATTGGGTCTCCAGCCACTTTGACAGAAAAAGTGCGAAGAATAAGGGAGATGAAAGGTGCTACATTAGTGGAGATTGAAAGAGCGATAGAGAATGAAGGTGGAGCAGCGTTGACAGAGATAAGAAAGCTCATGTATTTGGAATCCTTGTACAGTCCTGTGGATCCAATGTTTTCTGAGCAGGCACCAAGATATTCCACAGAGATTCAGCTAACACCATTGGACTTGATGAGATATTCTGCTTTAACTTATAACTCTCATAAGATACATTATGATAGTTGTTATTCCAAGGAAATAGAACATTATCCAGACATATTGGTACATGGACCCTTGTTAGTTACATTGGCAGCAAATTTTATAAAACTGAAGATGCCTTTAGTAGAAATACACGAGATGAAATACAAAAATATTCAACCGTTGTTTGTGAGCAATGTTTTGAAATTGAACTGTGCAGAAATTGAAGAAAAATTACATGTTTGGATAACTAATGAGAAAGAGGAAATGTGTTTCTCTGGAATTATAAATTAACATTTTTATTGCAATTCAAGTCTAGATCTTTGTTATATAATTTTTGTAATTCAAGTTCAGTTCTTTTCCAATGTTTGAACTTGGCTGAAGGTTTTAAATCTATATCACACATTTTAATCTCATAGCTTGTGTTATCTTTATATATTGACACAAATAAAGTCACGTCTCGTAAAGTCATTTGTTTCCGCAATTGTAATGTCACATCTTCTTGTTTCCCTAATGACAAAAGCTCACTATGGAACTCATCGCAAGTTTGCTCTTCGTACAATATCTTTAGTATGTCATCTTTTTTAAAAACATTTTCTAACTTAGTTATGGCCCATTTGAAAGATGTGTGCTGGAAAACCTCTTTGCACCATAAATAAATCTGATCCAGGTCCAACAAGTTCAATGGACAACATACGGTTTCATGATTTTTCAATACATTTAGACAACAATTCCTGCAATTTAAAGTATCGCAATGATAAAGCCATTTAGGTTTAAACTCCACTATAATTTTGTTATTTGTATCATCAGTGTGGAGCGAAATATATCTAGACACTTTGGTCTTTGAAGTCATCCCTACTAATACATTATCAATTATTAGTGCATGGGTATCATCATCTTTGATTCTATCATCCATACAGATCAATTTTTCACTTGCTCGTATAAGAGTTGTTGTTGGAATGTAGTTTGCAAAACGATGGAAATTAGATAGATTGTTATAATTTTCCAAAGAAGTATTATGACTTGTCTTTTGGGAAAGACGTAACAACTTAGTGCCATCTTCATTGATGAATAAAATGTTCAGATTTCCTTTGTTGAAGTAACTCCATTTCATCTCTCATTGTTATTTACAGTATCTTTCTTAAAAAAAAATATTTTTATTATTATATTATTAAATCAATTTTTATACAAAATTTTCCTCCCCCATTAAATAAAAAAAAAAAAACACACAAATAAATACTTATAAATTATCAAAACCTTTAACCGTTGGAGGGAAAGTGTCTTCACTGATATACCTCAGTATCTCATCAAGAGCTATTGCGTCAAAGTTGCTCAATTGGTCAGTTCCTAGAGTGATATCCATATTAGGTAAAGAACCAGAGGAATCTGAAAATATGTCATACGTTGAGCCAGCAGTGTTGATGAAATTGAAACCTGATGGAGTCACTGGAGGCACACCACTGTATCCATTGGTGACTATATTAGTTCCACCGAGTTGGTCTGGTACTTTACCATACAAATCTGTGTACTGCACGGAATTTTTGTTATTCAAGAAATCAATCCACCATTTATCGACATCCGGATCCATCGCAAGGTTTCCAGGAGAAAATGTATGGCCAGATGTTGTAGTGGATTCCACTGAAGGACTGTTTATTGTTGTACTAGAAGAGCTATCATCAGTACTTCTCAACGGTTTGGTTCTCTCAGATGATTTCTTTGAATAGTGGCCAATATCGTAACCGTAACTAAAGATCAAATTATCTGCAGGGCTGCCTTGCTTTGGATCAAACACTTTGTCATTCTTCCTACTATCTAAAGCGTCTTCAACAAAAGCCATAAATGATATAACTTTGCTTTGGTTTAACCTTTCCAATATTGAATTTTGTGGAGGCTTAATGGCATTCTTATCGTCACCTTTTATTGTCAAACTTCCATCTGGTGCAACTTTGAACAGTTGTTCTTTACTCATAAGTAAAAGTATACATATTCTTTGAAATTTACACATTTTCCATGCGTAATAGTATCTGTCTGTAATTGTGACAATGGCCTTAACTGATTTAAGATATGAGCTGTACAATGCATTGATAAGTGACTTGATACGATCATCAATGTTGTCTTGTGAACCTTTCAACTTGTATAACACTTCATACTGACTCAAGCGGAATTGTAATCCATACTTCATCTGGATCGATTTATGAAACATCAACTCTAAAGTTGGAGTTAAATAAAAATCATATCCTTCACCAAAAAACGATTTTGATTTGGTTAAGAAATGTGACAGACTCTCACTTAATTCAGCTCCAATCTTGACAATCTTTTGTAAATAGTAAAATGCAGCATCATCATTTGACTGTGAAGCTTCATAATGTATGAAGACGTGATAATAAACTAAATAAATCACACTCTTCAATTCTATATACTGATTTGTAGAGAAAACTTTGCGAAGGTTATCCAGGTATGAATTACCAGTGGCATATTTATTGAATAAAATTTCATGGAAATCTTTAAAATCACTCAGTATCTCCATTTCAAGCTTATGAACTCTCAGTAAGATAATTTTAACATTTGAAGGTTTAAAACTAAGCAAATCATAGATGAAATTCTTGACGATAGAATCGTACTTGGCAAACTGATGGAATGATTCGTAAATGAAGTTTTCAGCATCCATATTATTTGAGTTTCTATTAAGATCAGTCGGTTTATGAGGGAGTGCGGTGTCATAGAAATCAATTCTTGCTGATGAAGTACCTGCTAACACATATGTATGGTAACTATCATTCATAACAATGAAATGCCAAATTTTTCTTTTCAAATTGCCAACATTCTCTGGGACAATTAAGGCATCTGTGTATTCGTTAGATTGAAAATTTAATTTTGAGCTTCCATATGTCTCACTGTCTCTGTTTAATCCAAGTGAAACGGCCATTTGTAAAAGTAAACCATTAAAAATTTGAGACTCATTAGCATCAGTTCCATCACCATCCAGAGGAGAATATCTCAGATAAAGTCTCTTAAAGATGGCTAATTGAAGAATTTCGAGACTTACATGTCTGAAAAATTTGAATTGTGCAAAACAGTATTTAGCCAGGGTGGCATTATCTTGAGTCATTTGGTTTTTGATCAAATATTCGGCACTTGCGTCATCTGTTTGATCATTAGGAGAGTTGTGGAACAATGTGAAAGAACCAAATTCCAAGACAAAAAGTAAGATTCCAATATGTGCGATTTCCAATTTACTCTCGATATTCAATTCGGTAATCTCTGTTTCTCTCATTGATCTTTCACCAATGATTTTGGTCACTGATTTCTTGAAACAGTTTTCATCCACATACGGCATAAACGGATATACATATTTGAAAAACCTATCGATCAACAACCATACAACTTTCTTGTTGGGCAATTTATCCAATATAAGTTTTACTAATTGGTCATGAGTAGTAGGTCTTGGTACAATCATCTTCCATTTGGCATATTTTGGATTTGAAGAACTTTCGATGCTGTTGTTCAAAGATTTCAATTTTTCATCTTTCTCCACTGCACTGTAATCGATCTCATTCACTAACATTTGTGTCACTTTTGTGATATTACTTTCCAATTTCCTGTGCTTCACCATGTCCTCAGGTAATTGAAGCATCTCATTACCTTCTACCTCTTCTTTGATCATTTCGGCATCATGAAAGACACTATTCAGCACTAATGGGTTCTTCTTAGCTGCACAATAATTACTTTTTGATTCCCTTATAGATCTTACTAACAGTCTTCTCTCCGTTGAAGCTATCAATTTCAACCATAAGATTTGAATAAAAGGGTCTTTCTTTATCATAGTTTTCCATGAAAAAGCAGTCATAGATTGGCCACCAATTCCTGCAGTTCCAGTTAAGCAATGGTAACGTGCATAAAAATCTATTGTATCGGTGGGACTCACATATGGATGATTCAAAGGTAACCCCAAATCGCTTATCTCATTATCTGAAGGTAACATGATCTGTCCATTTTGCTCTATTGTGGATTCTATATTAGCTATTTTGTTTCTCAAATTTAAGAGTTCTTTTTCCAATCTATGCGTGTACTCTGCATTGTTGTTACTATTGCTTACACTTTGTCCTGTTTCTGGAGAAGAACGGGCAACACTCTGATCCTCCCATGTGTTGGGACTCTCATATATACATTCAAGCTTGTTCTTTGTACAATACTGGCACCTGGGTTTTGTCCTATCACACTATTATTAATTCTTAGTACGGCTGTCCTCTTTACCCTAGTAATCTTTTCTTATAAACTCGTTGGTATACGTACCTTGGTCTTACGTTTCCTGCAAGCCCTACAACTCACAGGAATCCTGAAACGTTTCCTAACTGGCTGGGCAGCTGATTTATCCATTTTCAGTAACAAGACAATTCGATCCTCTTGATGACTTATTGAGGGTTTTTGTTTTGTTAAAAGGAAAAATAATAAAAAAATTATAAGCCAAAAAAAAAAAAAACAGAAGAAAAGAAAAAAAATCGCTACAGTTAGGAGTTACTGGAGTTAGATGCCTTTTAAGCAGATTAATACCTATAGAAGTATTGTATTATATTCTAAATATTGTTTTGGATCACTAGAGTTACTGGCCCATTAAGCTTTAATAACTTATCACTAGATTTATTTGCTTGTCTTGTTTTTAAATAGTCATTAAATTTCTTGAAATACGAGTTCTCTTTTGTGTCTTTTGGAGTATCATTTTGTATTTGTAACAATGTTTTCAGTTGATTTAAGAGTTTGTGATATATGACTATTGCATTCTCAGGTACGCTTAGAGCAGGTAACTTCAAATTTATCAACTTGGTCTCAAGTTTCGTGATGGCAATATTGTTTGTATTATATGCGATAAGGTTATTTGGATTCACGAGCATACTCTCTCCTTCTGCCAAATCAATCTTGAAAATGTGGCCAGTTCCTTTCAAGGCCAAGACACCTTCTCCTGAAGCTTCTAGTGTGTTGAAACTATCGAGTAATTTATTAGATAATTTTGAAGAAATATTTGATCCGTACCATGCAACTAAACTGCTATCTTTGATATTCCATGTACCGGACTGGACATTGAGTACGACAAAATTATGGAAATTTAAATGATTTGATACCATTAACGACAATGGGCTTGCATTGAATATTCTTTGATATATAATTGGTTTGAATGTATTGCTCATCATCGAAACTTCATTGGTCAAGTTGTCAAGTTGGCCATTGATCCCAACAATTGAAGTCTTGTTGTTCAATCTAAGATTCAACACGGCAGATGCTGGAAGCTTGATGTCTAACAAGGAAGAAGGTGATCCCACAACATTGAATTTCAGAGGTTCCAGAAATGGGCCATTACCGGTGACTTTTGGCAACTCTGTAGGAATTGTATTTGTAGAAGACTTGAAAGAGCCCATTATGGACCCTAAAGACAAGAACCTTCTCAGCTGTGGTCTAAACATTAGTGGAGTACTTGTTCTTCATATGGTTTCCAGTGTTTTTTTCTCTTCAATTTTTCATCTGAGAGAAAAAACTCCAAAAAAAAAAACACACAAAACTGATTGGGTATATACACAAATGGTCATACTCTTGATATCTCACATAGTGAATTCGAAGATTGTAGTGATTCTATTACCGAAGCTGCCACAGCTGGGGTGTAGAATCAATATTTCCCTGTAGTTTTCCATACACTGTAAACAGCTCTTTTCTCAGCATGAATGGTTCAAGAATATGGAAAGTTCCCCGATCTACAAGCATGAAAGACTTCTCTTTATATCTTAGCTCAATGCATGATAGGAGTTCTAAATAACCATTTATAAGTCTATTAAGCTTCTTCATGGTTGTATGTTAAGTAGTGCACATTATCACCAATCTCATCGCGTTCAACGCGTATTATTTTATATTTTCGCTTTTGCTTTTTTATTTCTGATATGACAAAAAAGAATTTGTAATAAAAGGATAGTACTGCAAGGTCAAGATGGCTCCTGTTGCAACTGATAGAGCTCCTCTTAAGCATTTGAATAATGATGATTCAGAATCCACTGCTACTAAGAGATTAAAATCGGATAATAATATACTGGTGGACCAGAGTATAGGTTTCAACTCTGCCCATTCATTGCCCGTTGCTAATCAAACTATTGGAGCTGATAACAGCACTTTGCCACACCGTCATTATACCACACTTGATGCTTATAAATCTAAGCTTGCACCAGCTGCTGATCAAGCAGCCGTATCGTCTTTTGAAAAAGAGTTGTTGAAGATGGAAGAATCCAAAGTGATAGCAAGAGGAGGTACTGGAGAGCATCAAGTTTGGACAAGACCAAGTGTAGATCCTTCATTTAATGGAACAACGAATGATATCACTTTCCAGCAGTTGGATGCTGAAGAGGCCACTATGGCTAATGGAGCTTCGGCAATTAGATTTTTCGGTGTCACAGAGGAAGGCCATACTGTATTTTGTTATGTCCTTGGTTTTTTGCATTATTTTTATGTCCCATTGCCAAAAGGCTTGGGAAAAGAAGATTTACCAGCATTGACAAAGTATTTGAGAGAAACTCATCAAGGAGTGCATCATTTGGAAATCACTTTTAAAGAAAGTATTTGGGGTTATAATGATAACACTAAATTACCATTCTTGAAAGTTATCGTTGATAATGCTAAAGCTATCGGTAAGATTAGATCAGCTTTTGAGAGAGGTGAAGTACAATTCCAAAACTTGTTCCCAATTGATGGTATTATGACTTTTGATAATATCCAATATCTTTTCAGGATGATGATTGATTGTAAAATCACAGGTATGTCATGGATCACTTTACCTAAGGGCAAATACAAGATGGTTGAAGATACACGCAAGATTTCCACATGTCAACTTGAAGTGACAATTCACTATAAAGATTTGATCAGTCATCCAGCTGATGGTGAGTACTCTAAGATTGCACCTTTAAGAATCTTGTCATTTGATATTGAATGTGCTGGTAGAAAAGGTATATTTCCGGAAGCTGAAAAAGATCCAGTAATTCAAATTGCCAATGTGGTGAATAGAACAGGTGAATCGAAACCTTTTGTTAGAAATGTATTTACCGTGAAAAGTTGTTCACCAATCGTTGGATCTCAGATCTTCTCATATGAAACTGAACAAGAAATGTTGATGAAATGGAAAGAATTCATTGTTGAAGTCGATCCAGATGTCATTATTGGTTATAACATTGTCAATTTCGATTTACCGTATCTTATTAACAGAGCTGCAGCCTTGAAGTTGAACAATTTCCCATATTTTGGTAAATTATCAAATGTAAGACAAGAAATCAAAGATACTGTTTTCACCTCAAGAGCCTATGGTATCCGTGAAAATAAATTGATAAACATTGAAGGCCGTATGCAATTGGACTTGTTGCAAATTATTCAAAGGGATTATAAATTACGTTCATATACTTTGAACTCTGTCTCGTCACATTTCTTGGGAGAGCAAAAGGAAGATGTACATCATTCTATCATTACAGATTTACAAAATGGGGATTCCGATACAAGAAGAAGATTGGCTGTGTATTGTTTGAAAGATGCTTATTTACCATTGAGATTACTAGACAAGCTTATGTGTCTTGTGAACTACACCGAGATGGCAAGAGTAACAGGTGTCCCTTTCTCCGCTTTAATCACCAGAGGTCAACAAATTAAAGTCATATCACAATTATTCAGAAAATGTCTTGATTTGGATATCGTTATACCTAATATGAAAAGTCAAGGTACAAATGAAGAATATGAAGGTGCCACAGTTATTGAACCTGTAAGAGGTTATTACGATGTTCCTATTGCCACATTAGATTTTGCTTCTTTGTATCCATCTATTATGATGGCTCATAATTTATGTTATACCACTTTATTGAACAAACAAACCATAGATAGGCTTGGACTTAAAGAAGGTGAACATTATACTTTAACCCCAAATAATGATTGTTTTGTTAAACCAGAATTGAAAAAAGGAATATTGCCAACAATTTTACAAGAATTGTTACTGGCCAGAAAAGTTGCAAAGAATGATTTGAAGAAAGAGACTGATCCATTTAAGAAACAAGTGTTGAACGGTAGACAATTAGCTTTGAAAATTTCTGCAAATTCTGTCTATGGTTTCACAGGTGCCACTATTGGTAAATTACCGTGTTTGGCCATCTCTTCATCTACTACTGCTTTTGGTAGAATTATGATTGAGAAGACTAAGCAATCAGTTCAAGAAAAATACTGTAAAAAAAATGGGTACGAATTTGATGCTCAAGTCATTTATGGTGATACCGATTCTGTTATGGTCAAATTTGGTCATGAAGATTTGGACACATGTATGAGGATGGGTGAAGAAGCAGCACTGTTTGTATCCACAAAATTTATAAATCCTATCAAGTTGGAATTCGAGAAAGTTTATTTCCCATATTTGTTGATCAATAAGAAGAGATATGCTGGTTTGTTTTGGACTAACACTGAGAAAGCAGACAAGATGGATACAAAAGGTATTGAGACTGTGAGAAGAGATAATTGTAGATTAGTGCAAAATGTCATTACAAAAGTTTTAGAATTGATCTTGTATGAGAGAGATGTTGAAGGAGCTCAAGAGTTTGTTAAGAAGACGATTGCTGATTTATTACAAAATAGAGTTGATATGTCACAATTGGTCATCACAAAAGCTTTATCAAGACATGATTATGCAGGTAAGCAAGCACATGTTGAATTAGCTGAGAGAATGAAAAAGAGAGATGCTGGTTCCGCTCCATCGATTGGAGATAGAGTTGCCTACGTTATCATCAAGACTGCAAGTGATAAGAATTATGAGAAATCTGAGGATCCATTATATGCATTAGAACATTCATTACCTATTGATTCGAAATACTATTTAGAAAACCAATTGAGTAAACCATTGATGAGAATTTTCGAACCAATATTGGGAGAGAAGAAGGCTAAAGAATTGTTAACAGGTTCTCACACAAGGACAGTTGCCATGGCTGCACCAAAGACTGGTGGGTTAATGAGATTTGCCAAAAAAACTGAGTTATGCAAGAGTTGCAGAAGTCCATTATCAAATGATAACCAAGCATTATGTGAATCATGTATTGCCAAAGGTCTTGGAGCAGATTTTTACAGTGAAGATTTAGCCAAATTAAATGCATTAGAAGTTAAATTTTCCAAATTATGGACCGAATGTCAACGTTGTCAAGGTTCATTACATCAAGAAGTATTATGCTCAAATAATGATTGTCCTATTTTCTATATGAGAACCAAGCTGGGTAAAGATTTGAATCAACAAACTTTGGAGATGGCAAAATGGGACCACACAGTGTGGTGATATATATAGATCGATTATTTATCATAATTTTTACTATTTATTTTGTTTAAAAGCGTTGTGTAATATAGCACCTATTCATATATTGTGAAAATTTTTGTTTTATATAAGCAGTAAAATTAGAGCAAACCCATTGATGATAATCTTTCGCAACTTGGAGTTTCCATTGCCTGAGCATCGGCCAATTTTTTTTCATTAACAAAGAACCAAAATGAACTATCTTCAATAGCATCTTGTTTTCTCAAGTTTTCATTATGACATTTATATTTGAGATCGTTTATATACAGATTCTCAACTCTCTTATCCAAAGTTCTTAATTTTGCACTATTGGCATCTTGATAACCACCATTATTGGTGAATGTTTTTTCATTTATGTAATATGGTATCTTGTATTTACTTGTGAAACGTTCAACAGGCAATGCAGGTTGTGGGTCAAATGAATGTTTAGGTAAACGTGAGCCTGTGGCAGATGTGGAATCTTCTCCACCGAAAAGGTTTGATAATAATGGGATAAGCAAGAAAATCAATATCGGAAGTAATTGTTTAAGTGTCTCTTTAAATTGCTCTATAGGGTTAGCTGGTTGTGATCTTTGTTGTTGTTGCTGTTGTTGTCTTCTTTGTTGATGCAGTTGTTGTTGTTGTTGAAACAGGGCAAATGGATTACCACCACCTCCAAAACCTTGAGGACCCCCAAATTGGAATGTGAAACCGTTGCCGTTGGAAAAAGAGGAAAATGGAGATGGTCCACCACCACCACCTCCAAACATGAAATTCAAAATATCATCTTGGTCAAATGCCCCACCTTGGTGACCTTGGAAAGCACTGAACGGATTACCTCCTCCTCCTGCTCTTCTTGAATATGCATTGGCACCACCATTTGAGAACCCACTGAAGCCACTCGAGGCAGCACCACCTCTAGCATCAGGATCAAAACCAGTTTGATCATAAATACGTTTCTTATCTGAATCACTCAACACTTCAAACGCTTTGGCCAATTTCTTAAAAGCTTCAGACGATTTTGGATGTTTATTCTTATCAGGATGCAATTTGATAGCCAACTTCCTATAAGATTTCTTAATCTCTATCTCACTCGCACTCTTCTCTATATGTAGTATCTTATAATAATCATTCTTATCTATTGCTAAAATTTTCAGCACTATTGTTTCTTGATCTTTTGTATATTCTGACATTGTAATAATGTTGGAGATGAGATAACAGCTTCTTTTCTTAATCTCTTCTATAGCAATCCTCTGATGCAAAAAAAAACCTTAAATTGTAACTCTAACTTGAAAATAAACAAAGAATGTTATAGATATCGACAACCAAATTGATGACCACTTGTATAAAGACTCCTATAAAGATAGATCACAGATCAATTTAAGTAGTTTTTTGAAAAATTGTTGTGTGGCCATTTTTTTTTTTTCTTCGCTTTTTTTGGGTGTTTTTTTTTTCCTCTTCGTTCAGTAAATTGGTAATTTTTCTGTGCTGTGTGTATTTGGTGCTAAGCCAGAAATTAGTGATAAGGGTTTTAAAGCAGCAAGAAATGCAATTTAAATGTATATGTCTGTATATATCTATCTATATATATATATCCTATCCAGTGGGAATGTTTATAAAATATCCCCATTCTTGAAGAGCTGGCCTTTTACGTGTTGTAAACCTTCTCCGCTGTAACTGGTCAGAACACTGACTTCGACCAACGAATCTTCTTTGTCCAATTTACCTCCATTTGCGATAACCCACTTCGTTTGTAGTGTCAAACTATCATGTCTGGCTGTTTCCGGGCAGTCATTAGCACTTCCTGGTCCATTTTTCAAAGGAGAAAATTCTTGTAATCTATCAACTTCAAGACATCCAAAGTTTTCCAACTTGATCGATGGGAAGATATCAAAGATGAATTGTTCCAATTTGACACCATTTGGCTCTGAAGGGGTAATCAATTTGCCAGTCTTGGAGTCTAAATGTTTAATCTTCTTCTTGGCAATGTGGAATGGCAAGTATTTTTGGGAAGAGATCCAGTTTTCAATTTCTGATCTCAATAATTCCACATTGTAATAATGGTTAACAATGTTGGCGGCTTTCAAATACAAGCTTCCGTCTGGATTGGTCTTTTCTGATAATTCTTTTGAAATTTCTGAATATTCAATGACACATGGACACTTGTTATCAGCATCAAGAACAATCAAACCAACACTTTCAGAGGCATTTCTCTTTCTAACAACTTTTGTTGATAATTGGTAATTGTTTATAGCAGACCATCCAATGAAAACTGGATCAGCGACTTTTGCCAAACAGTTATCAACACAGTACATATGAATATGCTTAATATTTCTCTTGTCAAAATCTTCCAATAATTTGGAAGAATGAATACCTCTGTAAAGACCACCATTCCCGTCGGGACTTTCGCAAATAGAGTTTTTGGAATTCATCAATATTTGGGAACCATCTTTTGAAAAACATGGTAATGTTCCTTGGTTGAAGAAAATAATATCATTCTTGTCCATTCCAAAATAATTATTTTCAATGAAATAATTTTCAGTTACAGCTCTAGTGGCCACGGATGTCATAATATACCAAGGAATCTTACTATTGGTACCAAATTTCTTATTTGCCAACTGTTCAATTTTCAAGATTCTTTCAGCTTGAATTTGAAATAATGTCTTGTGAGATGGTAATCCAATATCGTAACAACCTTTTGGAGCTGATGAACCTAATCTTGTTCCTTGGCCCCCAGCCATCAATATCACACCAACTTCACCTTTACTGATCAATTCTAAACCTTTGAGTTCCCATTCTTTAACGCTTTCACTTGGTTCATCTAATAACGATGAATGACTGTGATGCGGTAATGGCTCAAAATTTCTTGGGGAAGAAGATTGTGATTGACTGAACTTGATAGCTTCGCTGACGGTGTCTACCAACTTGGTAGGGTTCTGGAATTGCGAAAGTTGGTTCAAAAATTGCAGTTGCTGATCTGAGTTCAACTCATCCCAATATTGGAATAAATGATTTTGATTTGCATCGATGAACTGTTGCTTAATATCGGCAGTCATAGAAGATGGCATTTTTCTTTTATTTTCGTATTTTAATTAAATTCCTTTGTTATATAAACTATAATCCACACAAGATATCCGAACGAACAGAGCTATTTATAACAAATCAAGTAAAACACGTTAATTATTGAAATTCTTGATTAGAGAGAGAAAAAAAAAAAAAAAAAGTGTCAATTTCATACAAAAACGGTACAATCGTAAACACCAAATATACACGACCTAACAGGTACGTCTCATCTATTTATAGTACAACTACTAAGAAAATCAAGATAACTAATAATAGCACTATAGTCACCCAACTGCCATTCTCTTTCAACTTTGTATTGAATTTTTCTAATCGTTTCTTACCTCTTTCCAACTTGTTTCCTGTACCATCGATCATCATTTCTAAATCATTCAAGATAATCATATGGTCATCCAATTCCTCATTGATGGTGACACCCATATTGTGTTGTGTTCTGATGGAACCTGATAACGATTCGAGCATGGTGTCTTGACTGAGCAACTCTTGTTGATTGTTAATAAATAATTGTCTATTGGAGAAGTCGTCATTATTGCTGCTGCTGCTGCTGCTGTCATCTTCATCTGGTGTCGTCAGTGTTTGGAAAAGGTTCAGTTTCAGTTGGTCATCTGCAAGGGACAAAGACGAAGATGATGGAGGGTCTATTAGTGAGTCTTTGAATCGCACAGATTTCTTGCTTTTCAATGTGCTACTGCTATTTTTGGAGAGCAGTTGTTGTTGTTGTTCCTGTTCAAAACATTTCAAACTGTTTATCTTATATTTCTCTATATCGATTGAAAATTTCCCATCATTTGATGAAATCGTTTGTAATATTTTCCCATAATTATCTAATTGGTCTTGTAATAATGATTTGTTTTTCAAAAACTCCTTAAGATTATAAACCAACTCAGAGTCAATGTAATTGAATAATTTTACAATAGACTCTAAACTTTTTTTCAAATCATCGTCTTCGAAAGGTTCATCCAATTCGTATAATCGTATCTTTTCATCTATTAAATCTTGTGTCTCTTCTATTTCTAAGGGCAATTTCCTCAATGATAATGATATATTTAATGAAGACATTATACCTGATAATAGATATTTTTATTTTAAAACTCTTCTTTTTTTTTTTTTTATCTGTTGAGGCAACAAGAAAAAGTAAAAAAATTATAAAACTTCCTTGTGCAAAGACAAGAGGGATAATATATGGATACTATAAGTGTGTAGATGCTTCTTAATGGTTTATTTATATTCAGAGTTGGTCGTATAGTGGTATGGTGATGATATATAGATATGCGTATATATGATTACGAGTTTGTAGTATAAGAAGATACAATCAGTAGAAGCATTTTACTGAAGTAAAGTCCTTTTGAAAAACTTACATCTTCAATTTTATAATAGATGGACTCGCAATGTGTTGTTGATAATAGCATTGAGATAAAGGGAGTGGCTTACAAAATAGATGAATTTTATAAATTAGATTTTGTAATGTTTACCTTAAACTGTATATATATTTTATATTATTTTAGCTAAATATTGGGACTAGCTAAAATGAAATCTCTCTTAACAAGTGCACCACAATCAACATATTTACTCTTATAGCACTCAACTGCTGGTTGGAATCCACTAACTGGGAACTCAAAATTTGAAACAGTTTTGTAATCAGAATAAGAATATTTTTGACCTCTCCACTGATGATAAGTCCTATACTCAAAATTCGTGACCCCAACAATGGGGGTTAACCACATTTGAATAGTATCTCCAGCAGCTGCAGTGCAAACATGGCTGAATGATATTCCTACACTTAAACCTGTTGTGAATGATGAAGAAAAATTGATCAATCCAAGAATAGGATCAGCTAAAGCTGGAGTTATAGTTCCACTTAAACTTACAGATACCGATATCCCTTTAGTGATACTTCCACCATCACCTAGACTGCTATCCAAACAAGGTGCAATTGGAGCTTTTAAATCTTTCTTGGAGACAAGTCTTGTCTTTTGCAATTTGGAAACACAATATTTTTGTTTCCCAATTTTTGGTAAAGCACTTATATCAAACTCCCCTTTCAAAGATTTAAAATCAATATCACCTTTTTTAACATATTCTTCTCCAGTACAAAACTCTTGAGTTGAATGTATGAAAACAGAACCATGCTGGTGGAAAAGTTCATCTGGTGAACTGATTACAGCAATAGATATGTTGTTTTCAGTTAAATTATAAACATTTGAAACTGGGAACCCCCAGGTACTTGCCAAGAGCACAAAGACAAAATAAAAATTCATTTTTAGCATTACATATTGCATACATAGGCAATTCTTAGAATATATATTGTACACTAAATTTGGCTCATGTATAAATCTTACTATGTTGAAGTATAATCTGTTAAAATTCTTTGACAGACAATAAATACATCACAAATAGTCATTTCTTTTCCGTGGAAAATGCATGCTACATTGATGGTCTCTGAAGAGCACACTTGGATGAGCTCAATTAATTCTACAACCATAGGTAAAAAAAAAAATAAATGATATGAATAAATTAAAATTAGACAAATAATGAATAGTATGTTCCGGCAACTGCAGTTAAAGCAAGAACAGCATAACCGGTTCTGTAAACACCTTTGATGGTCAATTCTCTTCCTGAATCCCAGGTCAAATGTCTGATACCGTTACCAAAGTGGAATGCAAATGGGAAAGCAACAGCAGCTTTAGCAACTACTTTAACAGCAGTTGGCAATGTAGCATACAGGTCGACAAGTGATTGAGCATTGACATCATAACCCAAGAGACTAGCTCCGGCATAACCACAAGTTAAAGCATAAAAACTACCAGCTAAAAAGACACCAGTAATTCTGTGGAATGATGATAAGATCCATGTTAATTGAGGTTGGTATATGGTTAAATGTGGGGATGTTGGTCTGTTTTTACGTTGAGCAACTAAAAGCTCTTGTTCATAGTCATGACTCGTCTTAACAGTGGAAACACATCTCTTTGAGACGGTATTTAAAAATGTTCTTGTAGTGACTATTTGAATATCAGTTAGTATATTGTAAAAATCGCCTAGATATACATGATAAAATACACATACATGGTCTAACACCTAATCCTAAACGTTGGCAAAGCATTATTGATTATATTTAATAGATTCAATTAAAGCTAATGATGTTTAATATCAAATTGTTTTCCAATATTTTATTAAAAAAACTTTTGTCTTCTTGGGTCGTGCTGAGATAATTTTCTTTCCTTCCCGGCAGCGAATTTTCCAGTTGACGAATGACACGCAAGAAATTTCCAATCACTGCGCAAACGGGAACTTACGTAGTCTTATTATGCGGTGCGCTGAATCAAATCATAAGGGGTTTTCTACAATTTTGTTTGATATAATACAATTGTTTTCTCATTTACCCAATGGAATCTCAAATACACATACCGAGCTGAACAATATCTGAGTGTCTTCTTCAGCAAGACTGGTTTTCTTCAATTTTGCAATCTCTTCTGGAAGATGAGGTCGACATTCACCACCAATGATAAAAATTTTAGAATTAAAAGTTACAGCAGAGCCGCAAATATTACTAAAAAACAGTTTTTTCAAAGAATCTCCAATTTTTTTGGCTAACTTTTCATCAATTGGTGGAGTATCAGTATAGTTTTTGGCTCTCAAGTTGAAATTATGGAAATATCTTGATATTCTCCAATATTGGGTCTCTGTATCCAATATCAACATTCTATGATAATTATCATGTGCATGTACAGGTGAAGTTTTCAGCTGGATAAGTTCTTCTGTAGAGTTCATCGATTCATCCGTCGAAGTTGCTTGCATGGATCCCATTTTCAAAACTAACTCTTGTACATCTTCACTGTTACTTTCATCTGATGACCCTAGAGGACGACCACCACCTCCTCCACTTCCCGATGACGCATTATGCTCGCTTGTTGTGCTTGTTTTAGGATCAGATGAGGTATCCTTCTTGTAATCATTGTAATATGCTTCATTTTTAAAATCAATCTCAAGAGCTCCACCCATCAATACCATATATCTGTTGTCCAATTTAAGTGCCGTGTGACCACATCTTTTCACCTGTGCTTCTTGAATTAGGAATTCAGGATCCACTGTAGTTGCTGTTGAATTATTGTTATTCAAATATGTGGGTACTTTTGTCCATTTCTCATCTGCCAAATTAAACCACCATAAATCACTCAAGATTTTCTTCTTTGTGAATTTTTGAACTTTACCAGTTTTACTATTGGTAACAACTCTATATTGGAATGTTGAACCACCATGTATCATCAATGTCTTATTGACAGGTGTACCGCTGAAAGTGCTTGCAGTGGCATGTGAAGAAGTTGCAATAGATGAGTGTGATGGTGATAATTTGCGGTAGGATTCCACACGTTGTGAAAATGACTTCTTCCTTTGACGACTGCTTTCTGAGGGAGAAAGAGGGGAATACGGTCTCTGTGGAGGAGACGAGTAAGTTGTTGTACCACTAGCATAAGTAACTGTATTTCCTAAAGGAGACGATCCTCCAGGGCTCTTTGAAGCTTCTCCATAATTAGATGTCGCGGAAAATCTTTTCGGAACTGGATGTGCTAAATTTGTTGACATTGGACTATCAGTGAAATCTTCCACTTTGACCAAATCTTTGTATAACTGATTGTTGTCAAAGACACTTCCTGCAAAAAATCCTCTTGGATCTGGCCAGTCGATATTGTCATTCTTAATAATTCCAGAGAATATAGCAGGTGGCTCTTTTTGCTGGTTAGAAAATGACGATGATCTTCTTGACCGTATTTTCAGCCTTGAAGGTGGTGCCATTTCTTGCTCTGTTTCTTCGTCAGATGAAGACCAGTCGGATTGTCCACTATTCCTACTTGACAGGAAATCATCATAATTTCTTTCGTCTAAATCGAAATCTCCAATAGGATATGCCAAGGTAGACTGATTGAATGTGATGTAATTGGAATTTTTGTTCTCATAATTTATAAATAATTCAATTTTCCAAATATCATTTAACGGGATAAAATCTTTTAAATTCGTTGATTGTTTATATCCTCCCATGATATATACCAATGCTGGATTTGTGTATTGTTTGTCATGCAATGTGGTAGAAACAGAAGATTTCGTAGTTTCCTTAGAAGAATCAATGGTCTTTGGACTTGATTGCGTTGAGTTCATTTCTTCTAACGGAATAGCTAAACATAAATGGCCAAAACGAGGAATTGCTGCAGGGAACCTTGTTGTTAACGTTGGGTGAACAGTAAGTGCCACATGCTTGAATTTCAATGTCCCTGTATCTAAAATCCAAGCTCTATTATTGACCACTATTTCTTTGTCTATTGTAGTTGATGTATCATGTTTTGTGATGGTTGTTTTGAGTTCAAATCCACCGTAATAAAAAATGTGACGTTTTGAGATAACACACGAATGACAAGCAAGCAATGCTGGAGGTACCTCATTGTCATCTTTCTCATGCTTTCTATGCTTTTTGGAACCTTTTGAATGAATATTTGGCTTACTCAAAGTTTGAGAAGATGTAGAATATACGTATAAATCATTATTTGGTTTCATAAATGGAGACTTAATAATATCTTTGTTCAAAGGGACAGGTAAGTTGTAACTCAAATTGACTTGTACATTTTCCAAAGGTATTAGCCCATCATCTGTTATGTAGTGAATTAACTCATTTTGTTCCTTTTGGTCCATCAAAGTTAGTCCTCCTAAAGTGTATATATCGTTATTAAGATCATTTGACACATGATTAATTAAAGGTGGGAAAGGTGCCTCACCAAACATATACGGAATATGCAAGTAATTGAAAAAATTTGTTTCTAAAGATGCAGTTAGCTCTTTCAATTTCTCCTTTGTTGTAGTTGTAGTGTTATTTATAGAATCATCAGAATTATGAACCTCAGTTTGAGTAAAAGGATTGTTCTCTGATTCTTCCAACAATTCCTCCATCTTTGGTAAATTCAAAGATTCTATTCTCAAATAAGGAAACCACAACCGATGTTTCTGCAAATAATCTGAGTTCTCATTGGTAACGTTCAAGAGTGACTGATTATAAGATGTATCTGTAGTTATTGCTTTGAAATACTGTTCGTATTTCTTCAAGAACTTGGTTTTATTTTCATCATTTTCATATTTCCTCAATAACTCATCTAAAGGTGCATAGTCTACTCCTCTAATTGGAGGCTTGAGACTAGCTGGGAGAGCTTGAATCTCTCTCAAAGGCATTGTCAGGCTCGATATTTCAATGTGGAGTTGTAAGTGCCTTCAAAGAAAAGAGAGAAAAAAAAAACACCAAGCCCAAAAAAAATAATGGGAAAGGAAAAAAAAAAACGTTTTCCCATCTTGAGTGAGAAGGGCAAGGGAAAATTTGATGTCTTAGATTTAAATTATTTGTGGAGAAAAGTTTATTGTTAATTCGTATTTCAATCAAGTTATCTTGATTTGTTACACAAAGGGACTCTACAATTTATAATTTAAATAACGAATGATATGATTTAGGGGGTTTTAAAAAAAATGCATGTTTATAGCTAATTTATCATCAGTTTGCTTCATTACAGTCGTAGTACAGAGATTGTAAACTCTCATGATCCGAGTCCGAGTCTTCAGATGATATGAGTGGTAGAGTATCACCACTCTTGTTAAGCAAAGAATTTTCAAGACTATAATCGATCACCAGCAGAACACTGGCACCAGTTTTTTCTCTGTATAATGAGTTTTGCTTATTGTCAAATGTGGAATTGTTATTATCTCTTGTAATAATGCTAGTAAGATCTTCTTGATCTTCTTGTGTATTAATTGCATAAAGAAGTACTTTAACAATTATTAAATTTTTGTTTAATTCAAACCAACACCAGCTTATTCTAGTATCTAAGAGCTTTGCTGAATAAGTCGCTAATTCTCTTGTCTTGCTGTGGAATGGCATCAAGAAATGGAAACTATCACAAACCCCAAATAATTTCTTTAAGAGGTCTAACGAAGAGGTCAACACTTTATTTGACTTGTTTACTTTCTGCAATAATGTCAATGAAGCGCTAGCCCTTATTTCAGCCATCGTGTCATCTTCGATTATGCCAATTTTTTGAGGTTCATCATTCAAGAAACAGTCATTTAAGGATATTAAATAATTGATGTAAAATATCCATTCCCTCAAATTTTCCTTTTCCTTAACAGAGTAAGTGCTTCTAATACTTTTACCATAGATTGTGAATTTTAAAGAGTCTAATTGTGAGTATAATATGCTTGTTGCTTTCTTTCCATTTTCAGGTTGAAGTCTTGAAGCAAATAAACCATGACTGTATATAATGAAACCCGAGTCTGTAGCAGAATCAAAAAATCCCGAACTCTGTTGTTCTTCTAATATAACAGTTTCACTACTCTCTTCAAGCGCGGCTGCTGGTTTCAAACAGTTTGCGTCGTGGTAAAATATAAGACCAATTGACGTTAATACGGCAAAGTATGGTTTCCATACAGTCCCTGAAGACAATTTCTTTGGTTCTTGACGATAAACTGTTCCCATTTTGAATACTCTTGTTACATACGTTGTAGTTGTATCCTCATTGCCATTGAAGACCTCAACCCTGGAATCATTTTTGATAACATTAGCTCTCTGAGTTGCGAGCTTTAAAAGAATCTTGGGTGTTGAAGAAATCATATTTTCCATCAAGTCTTTGAAAATTCTTTCATCAATTTCATCAATTCTATCCTCTGTGTCTACCAAGATATTATCTTCATTCAACGTTGTATCACATTCGTTTCCGTCATATTCCATGTTTACAAATGGATTCTTAAGCTGGAACTCATAACCAAGTCTCAATTCATCTAAATCTCTTACTCCCAAGAGGTAGTCATAAATGGCATCCGAGCCAGCGGATGCAGGTGTGAAAAAGGAACTAGAACGTCTTCTTATATTCAGCCCACTTGGAGTCAATGAGGTGGTACTGAGATTTGATTTAATAAATGATTTGGTCACCATTGGATCATCATCAATTGTCTTTTCGGACTCGTTGTCCAATAGATGTACATTCCTATGTCCATTAACTTTTAAAAACTGATCTTTTGAGCATTCATCTAGCTTCTTGAAAGCAGTAAAAGTTATGTTGTCGTAAAAATATTCCAAGATATCTTTTGTAACAATGTTCTTAACTGCAAATTCTACATCATCTTTCTCAACGTCAGGAGCATTTTCCAAGTGATTTTGTAAACTCTCTTTAACGACACTCACAAATTGAAACTTTGTCATTTTTCTCTTGTTATTTGGATTGAAATGATCAGTGTGTAAGATCAATAACGAAAAAGCTAATATAAAAGAAACATCAACAGAGAAATTTGTTGAAGTGTTCTGTGAGCAATACTCTTTGGAGAACGCATGAAGGACTCTATCAATCTGTTGAGCCTCTTTTGGCAACTCATTAAATGCTAAAAATTTTCTTAATGAAATGTCAATTGGTTCTTTGTGGAATAAGAAAAAGCTTAAAAAATATGTCAAACATTCATTGTAGAACTCGGTGTCCTTGATTGATATAGTTGGTAGAATGTCCGGAATCAGGTACAATGAAATTAATTTGTTGACATAAGATGCCGGAGTTTCATCTTCTTGAGGAGTTAAAAATGATAAACGATCAACCGATCCAATAGAGTTATGGGATCTATGACCAGCTATAGAAGAAGATGACAGTCCTGATCTATGACTGAAATAATCTGTAGAAGAAGAAGTGGTTGGGGTAGAGTGATGGTCAGTGGAAGAAAGAAACATTCCCGAGTCTCGTTTAGTATCAGAGTTAACTGAGCCAGGGGTTAACTGGGTTTCAGAATTGCGTCCTGTTACTTCATCTAAAACCATAATTGAACTGTTTCTTCTTGACTTGACAAGATTTGTAAATAGAGAAAACATATTTGAAGACGATTTGGAGTGTGAGACCTGAGTATTGCCAAACCCAACTAACAGTGGTTTTGATTCTGATGAGGTGAACTCGATTATTGGCACATCTTTTTTCAGCTTATCCTTATTATAATCCAGATCACCAAGTGTCCTACTTCTTTGTCTGAGTTTCTTTGGTGTGTTATCGTGTGAGCCATTTTCATTGTCAATTGGGCTCGTAAGCCCTTCTCCAGCTGAAGAACTAGAGGATCCTGATGATACAGGAGACAATGTATCATCATTTCCATTTTTGGATTGGAAGGAAATGGATCTATGATACGCTGGTCTTATTGTTAACTTATCTCTCAGTGTTGTGCTTTCCCTACTTATAACAGGGACAATAAACTGAGGCCGTCCTGGACTTGTCTGTTTAACACTGCTGACACGTTGTTCAACATCCTCCACAACAATATCCACGTTCACAGGGAACGTTTCAACATCAGGAGAATTTGCTTCATACCCTTCTGACTTGTTTCTCCTAATACTCAAAAATGAATGTCTATTTTTCCTTGAAAAACGGGAAGCCAACGATGTTTGACTGCTATTAGATGATATCCTACTACCCTTGGAACTAACAGTTTCCTGTTTCTGTGATATCACATTGGAATCTTGATCAGCAGATTGTGTTTTCTTCTTGAAATGCAGTAAGCCTGATTTTTTGAATGGGCTGTGATCTTTCCGCACCAATGGACTTGGGTTCGCGAAAAAAGATAGCCTCCTCCCTTCTCTGGTTTGTGAGTTATCTTGAGGCATCTTTGGGTAGTTTCTACTATATATCCTCTACGTCAAGTCAATCCCTTGTTAAATCGTTTTTGTCGTATGTAGATAGACCTTTTTATTTTTCTCTTTTTGTTCACAAAAACACACAAAAAAAAACCAGGTGCTCTGCCCAAGAGGCACAAACACTGAAACAAACAGTAAATTCTCTTGGTAGTTTTGCAATTATAGAGTGAGATTTTAATTACAGCAGAAAGGGAGTGATTCTTTTTGTAAGTACTTTTGTTCTATGCCAATTAAACTATATACAGATATTGCTGTATGATACAGGTAAATGCGAATCAAGAACAACTTATGATAATCTTTCTTTGAACAAGTTCACTATACCGTGAGACTTATTTATACAGAAACATGGAAGTGTCACACATTGAGAGTTGAAACTATGGATATCCGTCGCTGGATCGAACTAATACCTGAAAAACTCCTTTGAAAAATCTCTCATCTGCTGGTACTAGGACGGTTCATTAAATGCACAAAATTGAGACACAATAGACTCAACTAATATGTCTAGACTGTTTCTTCTCATAGAAAAGGTCTGTTCTATTGGTACCAATATTGATAATTCTCGGACAGCCTTCCTGGCTCTTCTCAGTTTTGCAACACTGTACACAGTAAAATGCCTCACTGTATCCCCTATTACCGCATATTATGCATCTATCCCCTTGCTTCCCAAATGAACAGTCATCACAAATTCTTACTTTCTGTCTTGGTGATACATAAGAATCACAGACCGGGCACCTGCCATCGCATTTCTCACATAACTTGCCAATAGATGTTCCTGGCTGTTTCAAGCACATCACTAAATCCAACTGATGACGAGACATTCTCTCTTTAACTCAAGTGCCACGATTTGTAAGATTTTGAAAAAGTCTTTTCTCACTTTAAGTGAACTTTTTGTTTTATACTTGGAATTTTTTTTTTTTTTTTTTTTTGGTAACTGATTTCTGATACAGTGGAAGTGCAATCAAGCTGTACATATTCAAGTTAATTGCCATTACTTCAAACATTCAATAAATGCGAAAAATTGCTGCGATAGTTTTCAAATCGAATAATAGATGTCTGAAACTGAAAATTTTTTAGAAGAAGTCGGGTCTGCCACTGTTGTTGCCACCACAGGTAATGTTAACTTGGTAGAGACCGATGAGATACTTGAAGCGACTACTGAACAGCTATGTTCTATTTGTTTAGATCTGCTTCCTGATGCCTCCAAAGAAATGATAAGATCTACAAGGCAAGCTCAACTCTTGGCTGTTGTTGAGCCTTGTAAACACCAATATCATGATTTTTGTATTAAATCCTGGTCAGAGAGAGCTAATACTTGTCCAACTTGCAGGTGTAAGTTCAATTCAATAGTCTTAAAACTGGGTAATCAAGTTTTCGATAAAGTATCTATCAAAGATAAGACTTTCCCTATTCCAGAACCAGAAGATTTTGATGACTTGATTATTGATGATTATGCATATGATGATTATACTGATCCAGATTACATTCCTGGAAGGGCTAATAGTCTTTTGGTGCCTTACTCGATTTGTATCCTTTGTGATGAAATGTCATCTTCACGTACCGGATTAGTTATTTGTAATAGCTGTTCAGGTAGTTTCCATCCCAACTGTTTAGGAAGAGTTTCCAATTTAGGAATGTGGAATTGTCCTATGTGTGATTCTGCTCAGTCGAGCGAATCAGTAATTCCTCCAACTTCAACCAGAGGAAGAGGACTCGGTCCTGCAACGGTGACTGGCTCTTCAAGGGCAGTGAATTCTTTTATTTCAAGTTTGAGAGATGAGATTAGAACTAATAGGAGATCCGCATTAGGACTACCATTGGAATCTATCTCAAGAAGAAGAAGGCATCTTAGAAGCAGCAACAATAATAATACTCAATCCGGAATGTTCGGTCCACCTCCAACCCTCAGCCCACCTCCAGTGGCTCCTGTGATTTCTAAAGAGGAAGCTGATGCTTGGAAATTGTACGATAAGGCCAAAAAGACAGAATTAAATAAGTCAACACCTTCAACTAGACTGCCTACACCTACTGTTGTGTCATCACAAAGGAAATCTGAAAAGAAGGTTAAAAAACCAATACGAAAAAAACACAAGGACCCAATAAGTACAAAAGATGACACTGGCATATCCCAGACTGATAAGCAAAAACCAATTAAAATGACCACAGTGAATGCAATACTTTCAAGTATGACAAGGAATTCATCTCAAAAGACTCAACCACAGATTGAGCGTTCTTTAGTAACAGAAGTTCAGTCATCAAACAATTTATCACCATCCTCACTATCATTCTCTTCCCACGAATCATCTCCAACTTCGGTATCTTTAAGTTCAGATGAAGAAAATCTTGCTGATAAAAAATCCCAAGACATGCAAACAATTCCAACAAAATTGACATTGGCTGCTTTGCTGAAACATGACTCCAAATACGACAGAGTGGCTTCAAGTCCACATAAAGAGGGTAATGGGATGTTAAAGTCAGAGTTAACTTTATCACAGAAGCAGTTTCTTCAAAAAGTAATCGTGCGAACCAAATTAAAACCACTTTATAATGATAACAAGATTGATACTGATGAGTACACAATTATAAATAAATCAGTTTCACGAAAATTATACAAGCTGGTCTCAGATAATGAACTTCAAGGCGACCAGCGATTTATTATATTGTTGAACAAGTTGATTGAATTAAGAGAACGTTTTGAATACGAATCCTACGATAGCTTTATTAAGAGGATTTCAAGTGACGTGTACACAACACTGGATGACAGAGGTAAAATTGATAGATACTCCATTCTTGCTAATGACTATATTAATGAGGAAATAACTGTTATGAGATTAAAAGGACGATAAGCAAAGGGAAATAGGAATGTATATAACTTTTGGCAAACTATTAATTTTTTTCAGAAACATGTGTAATCATTTTTGCAACTCCAGATCGTAGTTCCCGAAAGGCAGTAACCAATATTGCCTGAAGAAATGTTTTGATCCTAATGCTGAGATTTTCTTAACTTCATCGTCAGCCAATTCGAAATTCCAAATTTGCAAGATTTGATCAAGTCTTTCCTCATTTTGAGAAGTGGTGACTGGGATAACACCTGTTTGGTATACCCATCTGAGCAAAATTTGAGTATCGGATTTTTGATATTTAGTACTCAATTCAGCAATAAAGTCATCTATTGGACCTTTTTTGGAGTTTGTCTCTGGATCAGATGATTTCTTGTATAATGGAGCTAAAGGTGAATAAGCTGACACAATTATATCATTTTCTTGACAAAATTTAACAATTCCTGGAGTTTGATTTGGCAAATATACATTATATTCTATTTGATTAAGAGTTGGCCTAATCGTGGCATATGATAAGAGATCTTTCAATGAGTCAACATCAAAGTTTGATACCCCAATAGCTTTTGCCTTACCAGACTTGTAAATCTCTTCAATTTCTTTCCAAGCCTCTTGAGTACTCAATCCATGAACTTCTTTCTCTAAGAAAGGTGAATGGATAAGGTACAAGTCAACGTAATCTATACCTAAAATTTTTAAAGACTTGTCCAACGATTCTTTTGGAGACTGGGTCTTTGGAAGATAATCTTTACCTACACCCGACCAATATTTATCTGTGATAAAGAAATTGTCACGCTTGAATTCATAACTTGGGTCATTTTGTAAATTGTCAAAAGCACCTTTCACTTCTGGATAAGTGTTGTAAGTTTCAGCCATATCTAAATGCACAAAACCTTTTTTCAAAGCTGTCGTGATATTTTGAACTAACAATTGGTCTGTCTCATTTGGGGTTGCCTTTTTAGCTCTGCTCCATTTGGAACCTATACCGTAAGCCAATGCTGGTATTGTAACACCATTTGATAAAGTAAAATTCTCTTGTGACATTTCTCTGTGTTTCTTCTGTATTCAATTGATAAGATGAGTTTTGTTGGAAAATGTGAGATATCTCATAACTTAAATAAAAATATTTTTGATGTGAAAAATATTTTTAGTCGATAGTCAAAAAAAAAGAAAAAAGTAAGCCGATAAGCTTTTTCTGAATTTTTTCGCCTTTTTTTTTTTATCTTTTCGATCAAAGTTGGCCGAACCAGATGCTACATGACTGTTAAGTATAATTGATCATAGTTAAACCTATCTAAGTCTTAACATTACTTTGCTTTAAAATGGCAAACGACAGAACAACAAAAGTATCTAGTAATTTTTTGATTTCGCTGTCGGAGTTCAAATTATCAAATCCGTCTTCTTCATCATTGTATTCGATATCTTTTGCAACCTTCCCCAACCTTCTGTTAACTTCAAACTCAGTGGTGAGCTTCAAGAATTCTTTGTTGTCCAATTCTTCTAAGTAGTCGACTTTATCTTCCATACTTAATTCAACTAACTCCATATTTAGCTCGTCCATTTCTGATGTATGGATTGGAATTTCACCGGAACCTAAATTAATCGTTGAAGAGAGATTCTTGTGTATTTCAGCCCAATTAGAGGTGATTTTAGATTTTTTTGAAGCTTTATCTTCATCCAGCATAGGAACTGGATCTTTCTCCAAAATCTTTTGATATAATTCTCTCTTAGCATTTATCTTAGCGACTATGCTATTGATCTCCAGCAAAAGTAATTCCTTATTGATAACACCACCTTCAGACAGATCTTTAACCAATTGATTCAAATTCAATTTCAAATCTGGTCTTTCATTCTTGACAAATTTCAAGAAAAAGATAAAACTATTAAACCAATCGACCAATTTCGTGAAAATTCTTGAGCTTTCATCACTGTTTTTATCACTGAGATACAAATTATGGATAAATGTGTACATGTGATTCTGATATTTTGTTAATAGTTCGATGAACTTGACAACAATATTGTTATTGTTTGAGAGCATCATTGAATAATTACTTTGATATGAATTGATAAGCAGGATCAAATCATTGACAAAATCCTTGATAATAGGAATGTACAAATAGATATCTGCCTCTGTGAAAATTTTAATCAATGGTTGGAAGAAAATCGTAATCAACTCCTTGATCAATTTCGTCAACTCGGGTTCATCCCACAACTCTTTCAAATTATCTTTATCTTTCTTTCTAAGTGTTGCTTTAAACAAATCATCCAAATACGTGAATAATTGGGCATTTTCTGAAATCAGATTGTATTTTTGCTGCAAATCAATATCAACTTCTTCCTCGTGTAGTTTCTTTAACTGTTTAAAATTCCTGTAGGAGTTTAGTAAAATAACTAACAGTTCTTCAGTTAGCTTTGTAGGAAGATCGTTGTTGTTTAATAACACAGACAAAACGAGATCAATATTGAAACGTGCTGAATTCTTTTTAATGCTCATAACAAGATTATCATCTTTATTTTCCATATATTCCCCAATCTTATTAATGAATATGTCATAATAAGGATTTATCTTTATTATATTTTCTTTCAAAGTTGCAATTTCCTTTGACAAATGTTTCACGTCATCGTTCAAAACTAATGTGAAGATAAACTGCAACAATGATTTCCCGTTACCACTAAAACTTGGAGGCTGTATTAAGAAAAGATCAATCAATTTTTTCATTATCGCCATAGGATTTGTCCATCTCATTATAGTGGAAACAATCTTATATGGAAAGAATTGGTGTAATTTCTTCAAGATTTTAAAGAACTCCAAAGATTGATCATTAGCAAGAAATATCTCATAAAGTGTTGACGCAATCTCAATTTTCGATAAATCGATAAACGATCTCAATGGCACAGATAAATCTTCAATTCTTGTCTTTTGCTCAAGTTCATTAAATAAAGGTGTAAGCCCCCAACTCTCCTCACCAGTCAAAATATCTTGTTTCAAAGAGTTGATGTTATCTTGTAAAGCTTTTATCGACTTGATTGTCTCTTGTTGGAAGAGTAATTGCTGTGATATAATCAACACATCAATTTTTCTTCGTATTGCAACATCATTCTTCTCTAATGAAGAAGTGATTTCACTAAACTTGTCTCTATTAATAAATTCAAGAAATAAGTCTGAATTTCTCACTGATGGTATTTTCAATAACTGATGGAGATACCCACGCAATGCAACTCGTAATTTTTCTCTTGGTAACTTAACGTTAAGCAATGATGTAGAATTGCTACCGTTTGAATCAGATGGAGTCATGGAAGGTGATTTCTCTTTTTTGAACATTTGATTGAAAGCATTAATTGATTTTTTCAGTGGAGTACTTGATAATCTCATCGAGTTTGCAAAATCCTTTTCGATATTCAAAGCATTTTCAGATATAACAGATTCATCATCATCTTCATCATTGTAATACTCACCTTCATCACCTGATCCACCTGCTCCTTCATCATTGTAATCGATTTCAGAGCTTTGTTTGATCTTCGAAGGAAGCTTAGGTAAGTTCTTACCTGCGAATTGCTTGAAAAGTTTGTGATGTAATTTTTGAAACTCTGTGTACCTCCTTGCAATAAAATATGTCTCACCAGTTGATTCCACAGTGCATTGTATTAAAAACTCATAAAACTTGGAATATCTCTTATCTATATTTTCTTCTTTAGGATTACTCCAAAAATTAAGATACTGAATTGAGTTATTTAAACTTCTGATCAGTTTCAATTCTTTATTTTTTCTCACACCAACTACTTTCAACTCAATTCCGTTGATGTACTGAATTTCATTGAGAACATCATCCAAATTTAATTCAACATCTTTTAAGGGCAAAACTTTATTCAATTTCTTATAGGCATTCTTATCTTTCATAGCAGTATCTTTTTGATACTCTTCATCCATAACTGTTGGTAATGCAGAATTGTAGAGCATCAACAAGAATTTGATTATTTTGAACAATGCTAATTTCCTCTTTGATAATTCACCTCTATCATTTGAATTACTAATTTTCTTAGATTTCCAAATCTCATAAAATTTTTGTATCTTATTGACCCAAAATTGTTCGTTATTATTCCTATCACCCAATTTTTGATATTGCGATATAAATGGAAATGTTATCAAAAAATTGTTGAAAAAATGACGAGAATATGGGAATTCCATATCATAATGATCCAAATATGACATGGAAATCAGTAATGATTCTTCATAATTCAAAGGAGGATTTGATGGATCATATGGGGCAAATGGTGGACCAAACTTTCTCAATCCTGTAACATCATTATATGTCACTGATAATTTGTTAAACTCTCTATGTAACTGTAAATTGATTAATTCTTTTTTCAAATAATGCTCCTGAGTAGGTGTTAAAAACCCAAGAGACAGCACTTCTGTTGTCATCTAAAATAAATATAATTGATCTGTATATAATAACAATGGTCTAAACTCCATAAATATATATAAATAGATGGATGATTGAAGTCTCTAGTTGTTTGATTATATGTCTGTAGATAAACTCTATCAATTGATAGCAGGTGCTCCTCTGCTACAGTTTTTTATTTTTTTTTATGTATTTTTTTTTCTTCTGTTCTCTCCGAAACGGTGAAAAAAAAGCTCTAATGAAACAACTAACCTTGCTCCTGAAGATCTCTTTGTGGACGAGAAGAGCAACAGAGTGACTGGTGCTTATTGCTCACCCAACCCCTTGCTTACTTAATTATGTACTAAAAGGCACTGCATTGTCTTTTCGTAGATCGAAGATCAGAGAAATCAGTTTTTTTGAAAATACTCTAAAAAATCGTTACTTCGGTCTCACATTAAGAAGATATGATTGTTTATCTCTATAAATCTTATCTGGTGACTACCGGCAATGGATAAAAAGAACTGATAAAATAAGTTTAAGGCCAGTGGATAGTCTAATCTACAACCATGTAGTAATGCATGAGAGAAAAAAAAAATCACTAACAGCAAAAACAGGCCAAAAAAAACTATATATTCCATACTTGGAGACTCATTTCAATTCACATTATTCAACCAGCAGTCATTATGTCAAGAGATTTATCAGTTGACCTCTTAAGAGGTTTGAATATTCTTGAAATGGAAACAGTTGAATCCTGTGACCATTCAATATTCGACCATGCCAGTTTCCATGAGAAGAAATTCAATTATGCCGATTCAATTTTCCCATGTTTCTCATTTATTGTAGGAATGACTTCTCGCCGTATAGTTCCTGTGAAAAGAGATGTACAATTAATAGGATTAGGTTTATGTTTCAATTCTGTTCCACTGTACATAGCCGGTGAAAAATTAAGATTACCTGGGGTATTGCAAAGACATGGATTGGCATCGATCATTTTGAATTTGATTCCAAATAAAAATAGCTACTATACTCCTTTGCTGTTGACAAGTTTATGGCTGGGAATCTCATATTTCTTTGCCAAATCACCTACTGACCCGTTTGCTACACCTGAAGATACTGCTCAGCACAGAATTGATGTTCCCGTCTTTGGTGATAGAATATACACCCCGACTTTTGACCCTGAAGGATTGCTCGGTGCGTTATGTACTGCGTTAACCATCTGGTCTGGTACTTGGTTCAGCTCACAGAATTTTTCAATTGGTGAATCCTTAGTGTTAGGAGCTTCATTAATAGGTGTAGGAAAACTGTTGTCTTTGATTTTCCCTCGTCATTTACCGATTTCTAAACCACTTTGGACCCCAACATTTGTTTTATGTTCTTCAGGATGGAGTATTTTGAAATACTGTTTCATCAAGGCTTCATTACCTTATTTGCCTGTACTGGTCATCTCACTGTTAGAGAATGTCGGCAAGAGATCTTTGGAAGTCTACTTTACAGGTGAAATGCTGATTTTACTGTTGCAATACAAAAAGCAAGATTCTATCTGGGGTAAACTGCAGAGCAAATTAAGCCAATTTTTTAACGAAAATGTTTCAAGACTGATCTTAACTGGTGGCTTTGAATTGAGTTTGGTAGCCTTTGCTACATTCTTAGTTAAGAATCAATTGAAACTTAAGCTCTTGTAGATTAGGCCTGCTTATTTTATAACGAATAATTTATTTTTGAAATATTTAGTAAAACTCCTATTCTCTTTTATATAATTACTTTCTGTACTGTGTTTTCATATAGATGAGAGTTGTATGAAACGATATCAAATACATTTAGGGTTTAGTACTTATACGTTTGATTATTACAAATCGCAAAACCTAGTCATAGATATCCAGTAAAATTAACTGGATGGGCCACCAGATTTCTCAATAGCCTAGGCATAAATCATTTGAGTTTGGAGATTGTGAAGTTAAACTATAAAAATTGCCCTTGTTGTAACAATACACTCAGATTAAATATGCAAGCGACTGCAAGTTTTTTTGCCTATTGCTGCACGATTAACTTTATCAAAACTCAGTGCTAACTTCTTTTTTCAATCCACAATTCACCTAAAACTTCTTCCGTCTCCCTTAAGTCAAAGAGAGCTATACGACATTGAACTGTATTCGTCAGTAGGGATATGAAGTTGAACTTGTTTTATGTCAAAGGATGAAGCCTCGGTATCTATCAATCTGGTCGATGCCGTTTAGGGAATTTCCAGAATCAATGTTCTACTATGAATTATTAGACTAAGACAAGGGATTAGTAGCATTAGTGAAATTCCATCTGTCCCTGCTTTGTCGAAGTCAGAACGAGGGGACCAAATAGTGATGAGATCATTTTAAATCTAATCAAGGTTACCTTGTAACAAATGCAGTTATCATGAACTCCTGGTGAGCAATTTCAGGGCCCAATTACTGTGCCTACTGATACTTACATTTTAAAGTGTTTAAACACCTTCCTTAGAGCTTGTCATTTGTATTACCCACCTATTACCCAACACAAATGAGGATTCTGGAAAACAATTTAAAGAATTTGAAATGTTGAGCTCAAAAACCACATAATCCCAGTGATTGAACTACTGTAATCGATTCAACATTTCTAGCAGTTATAGTGTCGTATTTCAACATGTATTCGAGGTCCGTCATAGAAGAAACTGTTTGGTGAGTCCAAACAAAGAGAAAGCATAAAGAAAAAATTGAAAAGAAAAATGAAAATTTCACGTAGATAACCAATTCAACATTAAAACATGGCTCCAATGTAAGTATCAAAAATATAATTATGACTTGGGACATCACTAACAACACTCATTTCCAGCACTTCATTTATTGAAATATCTCGTGATTCTGTGCTACCAGTAAGAGTTATGGTTAATCGTAAAGCAATTTTAAACCATAATATTTTAACAGAGCATGCTATACCACTGTCATTAACACATAACAACAAGGCTGTTATACGGCTACGCAAGACTTTGAGGATTAAGTTGTCAAATAATGATATGAGGAATTTGATTGATGATATCAAGGTTCAAATGTTGAAAATTACTTTAGAAACACCTTTAGAAGAATTGATAGAAAAATATGGTGGCCAAAAAAAAGAGAAGAATAAGTCAGAGACTATTAGTAGAGAATTAGATTTGAATGACTCGGTGGTGAATAAAAACAGATTAGTGATCCCAGTAACGACACCAAAGGGCTGGAAATGCCTTGCTGTTGTTTATTTAAAATCATTAGAAATTTTGAGATTATCTCTTGTCGATCCAGATACAACAGTTCTGAGGAATGAAAGATTTTCTAGTGGTGGAGCCCAATTATTAGTGAGAAGTTTAGAGCTTAAGCAGAAGAAGGGCAAGAAAGATACTGTAATAATCAGAGAGGAAAATGATGATGAAAATATGAGAATTCCTGAGGAAGGTGAAATAATAGAAGATGATGATGATGATATGAAAAAGAACGAAATGAAAGTTAAGTATCAAGGTAAGCGAATTATAGGTAGAGGTGTCGATTTGGTAGTACTTTCTCGGCCATAGCACTCTTGAGTTATTTTTTCTTTATATAAGTAAAAAGATTTACGGAATATTTTAGTTAACAAAAAAAAAAAAAAAAAATGGGGTACGAATTTACAATTTCTTGAGAAAGCAACATCAAAATAACAAAAATCTTATAATTACAGTACAAAAACTAAACTAAAGACGAAAACAAAATATAAAGATAGTAAAACTTAAAAAAGGCAAATAGTAATAATAATAGTAATAATAAAAAAAAAAAGTTAAAGGCGAATGTATGGAAGAATCAAAAAAAATGATGGATTTTTAAATGGAAAAATTAAAGGCACAATAAAATAAAAAGAGAATATCAAGTTATAATTTAAGCTTGTTGTTTATCTTCAGCCCATTGTTCTTCGGTCAAAGCCAAGTTTTCAGTTTCTTCAGCTAAATCTTCATCTTCATCGTATTCTTCATCGGTTCTTCTGATTGATAAAGTTGGTTTAACTTGAGCAGTTTCAAAAGTCCATGAAGCTAAAGCATTTTCAGCATCAATGATGATTTGTTTTGAAGCTTCATAACCGTCGTAAGCTGGTCTAGTTTCACCTGGAGTAACTGGAGAGTCATCTAATAATTCTAATAAGGCTTTACCGTAACCTGCGATAAGGGCCAATTTTTCAGAATGTTCTCTTAATGAATCAAAATGGTAGTTAAAAGCAGCTTTTAATTTTTCTCTTGTGATATTTGATAATTGAGCTTCAGCAACTAATGACTCGGCTTCAGCTCTAACTAATTCTTGTTCTAAGACAACAATTTTTGGTGATTGTGGATCTTTATATTTTAAGTAAGCAATGTTATCAGTAATTTTTTGTTTTCTTTCTCTTGATGGTTGAACTGAACCTTCGATATCTCTAATACCTTTCAAAGTAATTCTGTATTGATCATAACGGTCAATGAATTGATCTTCTAATTCACCAATTTCATAGATTAAGACACCCAATTTATCAGTAACATCACTAACATCATCATCATTTTCTTCACCCCACAATGATAATTGTTTGGCAGCAACTTTTCTTTCAGCAGAAGTTAATTCAACAGCTCTCATGACATTTTTTTCAATTTTAACTAATTGAGATAATTTTCTAGCCATTTCTGGACCAAATGAACCAGCAGCAGATTTTCTCAAGGAACCAGTTATAGAACCTTTACCGAAAAATCTGTTGGATTTTGTTGTAGAAGGTGGAGGAGGTGGGGATTGTAATTGAGAAGCTGTTGGAGCTCTTGAGTTTCTTAATGAATAAGTTCTATGCATTGTTGATTTAATTGATGATTGATTATGAATTTAAAACTAATTGTTTCACGGGATTATATAAAAATTAAATTCGTTGTTGAATTTAAAAGGATTTCAATTTCAATTTATAATTTTTTAAAATTACCAAAAATATGGCAAACAAATTTCGCGCCCCTTTTTCCTTAGCAGAAATGGGATGTCTTCGGATTTAATTAGTATGTAGATATGTATTACACGCACTCTATAGAAATGGGATATGGAACTAAATTTCAGTTAAGTTTTTCCTGCTATTGTATACACTTTTTTTTTTTTTTTTACAACAAGGTTGAGAGAGAGCCTGAGAGCTTTTGGCAATGACCTTTTTAGTTAGTTAGCAATCAATCAAAATTACACACATATGATCATCATATATATATCCGATGAGATAGATTAATTGCTAATCACTCATAATTATCTTCTTCTCAATACCATTCTATTCCTTGTGCAATTCATAATTTATAATTCTCAGTTATGACTTTTCCTAAAGTGGAAACCTCAATTACTTATCCCAATACGGAAATTTCACTTCATTCCAGAAGTGTGCCTACCACCATAACAATAGGTACATGGAAGGTTCTTGGGGCAACGAATATTTTAAAGATAAGAAAACAACCTATCTTCTGTATCTCTACATATTAATGAAATACATGAAATTGGGTAGCTTACATAGAGAAGTAAACTCAGTTCCTTCGAGAAACATGATGTTCGATGGGGTATTGTGGAATTTGCTATAATCCGCATAATACAAAATTGAAACAATTTCAAGGCTATAAAGACAATTTCACTCTTTGTCTCGCTGTGTTTTTTTTTTTTGTTGTTGTTGTTCTCTCTTTGTGTATGCCCCTTGCCCCACTTGGTATATATATTTGGAAAAGACAAAAAAATACAAGGAATTGGTGGATGATGGTTGTTTTACAGAATGTATCATTGGAAATTGTGAACTCACTCTTCCCCCACTAGTTCAATTTTACAACTAATTGCTGATTTAAAGTTTTCCTTTTCTTTTTCTTGCCGAGTGTTTTAAAAAGATCATTGATGACTTCTCTCCGAACACATTGAACTGCATCAATCACGGGCCAACTCTAATCCTTTTTATTTATTGTCTTTTCTTTTAGATCTTGTCCCCTCGAGATGGGGCCCCTCTTCTAATTATTATCTTGCAGGCATCGAAGGCAAATTGTATTGTCATTGTATACCATTTCCCCTTTCCATATCTATTACTTCTATCTACTTTTTTTACAAAGACACAAAAAAAAGACTACTAACGGTCTGTTTGCCTAAGAGGTTTTCTGCCATTTTGCTGCTTTTACCGAAGGAGTTTTTCATGATAATACTCAATTTACCCAATTTACCCAATTGAGATAGCCAGTTATAAGTTGACTAAGTTCTACTCCCCCATAGAATATCAGCACTGCTGTCCCATTCTCCCTGTAATAAATCTAGTTGCAAGTTACAGTTAAATCGATTTTTGAAGGAAGTAAATAGGGTCGCTAAATTTGTTATTTTTCCCCCTCCCATTAGTTACATAATATTTTATTACTATTGGACTCAGTAATGAGAGTCTTGAAGACACTAGATCTACTAATTAGCTATCAACTGCAACAAGGGTTTCTTTCATAAAATAAGCTTCGGTGTATTTTTTTTCTTTTTTTTTCTTTCCCTTTCCACTTTGCCTATATCTTATTATTAATTGAGATCGTTTTTTTATTCTTTTTTTTTTTTTTTTTTTTTTTTCACCGATTGTTGTTATATTTGCTAAAAAAAATTTATAAAAAACCTTAAATCACAGGCCAATTGGACACTTGAGTTGATTATCATTGCTATCAAGAGAATTATATAAGTTCTTAGAACTTTTTTTCAACTTATATTTACTAAAGATCAAATTGTCTTCCCACAATATTAATTTGCAGCCGCGCAATACCCAGTGATTAAGATAAATCAGAGGTTCTACCATGTCAAGGATATTTCAACTGTATAATAATTCTGTTAGGACAAGGCCAATTCTCACTAATGCTTTGACCACTGCTGTAAGTATTTATACTCTTTGCAAGATCAATAAGGATAATTACTAACTTTTGTCACCAGTTTTTATTTGGTTCAGGTGATGCGATAGCTCAAATTTTCTTCACAGAGATCAAACCATACCCAGAATCAACACTGAAAAAACCTTCAGCTTTACAACATTATGATTTTAATAGAACATTAAGGGCAGTTATTTATGGTGGATGTATATTTTCATTCATTGGAGATAAATGGTATAAATTGTTGGCGAAGGTAAAATTTCCAGGAACCCCATCGTTGAAACCTAACGTTAATTTAATAAGGGACACTGTGACAAGAGTTGCGGTGGATCAATTGGTGTGGGCCCCAGTGGGGATCCCATTATACTATTCAGCAATGTCTATAATGGAAGGTCAATCATTCCAAGAATTGCAAAAAAATTTAGAGGTCAACTACAAGACTACATTATTTGCCAATTGGACAGTATGGCCAGTTTTCCAATTTTTCAATTTCGCTTTGGTTCCAGTACAACACAGATTATTAACAGTTAATCTTGTCAGTATAGCATGGAATTGTTTCCTCAGTTTGAGAAATGCTAAATCAAGAGAAACACCAATTTATATTCCTCCAATTCCAGAATGAGCAAGCTAATTTTTTGTCTAGTTAGTATTGATTGTTTATATAGCTCATAAAGCATAATATTAAAATGGGTCTTATAGATCAGAGTAGCGGTTCTTTCAATAAAATTCCTCAAGAAGACTTTAACTCTAGTAAAGAAAAAGAATCGGGCCTCAAGTATACAATATACCCTCGGCGGGAGAAAGGATCATCATAATAGACACATAATAATAACAACTTATGATATTTCAACTAAAATATTCACATACTGTTTTAACTTGATGAATTATTTATATAAAAGAAAATAAGTGAAAAGTTTTCTTTTTTTACACTTTTTTTTTGTGTGAGAAAGTCGTGTGCTAAATTATCAAAATATCACGGCAATTTGTTTTGAATTTTTTTGTTGTTGTTCATTTTTTTTATCAATCAAACAATCACCAATACATCAGCCAATTTATCCTTCTTAAGCTAGTGTGATCAATTGAATTATAAGTATATCAATTCTGGAAATAACTTGTGAACATTGTTCAAATCCATTTTAATTGTTATAATATCATTCCATCGCACACTTCCTTTGGTCCCATTCATTTTTATCACACAGGTACCACATAGTTTATTTTTTTCTGTCCTGGAACACTTCCCAAACTTTGATCAAATAACATATTCTATCAAGAATATATCTAATTGCATAGAGAGTGTGACATTCGTATTTTCTAAATCAATATTGAATCATTTTTCTTTCGAATTACTTGAAGGAATTAAAGAGCAATTATCAGTAGCTTGAAATTTCAATCAATTGAAACTGTAATTGGTCGTTTCTTAATACTAAAATCATAATAATAGAATTTTGCAAAAGAAAAAAAAGGCTACTTATTGCCAACAAAAAATGATGAAAGGATTTAAGCAAAGACTCTCAAGGAGCAAGAGCCAATCGGCTTCTCCATCATCAGGTTCTTCTTCAAACAAGAAAAAAGATAAGGATTCATCATCAAAAGATAGTTCAAGCAAGTCATCAAAATCATTATCTCCAAGTAATAGTGCCGGTAGTAATGGATCAAGTAGCAAGAAACAATCAAAAAATGGCAATTCCAATAACAATAGTAAATCTGGTTCACCATTATCGAAGACAAGTAATCAATTTCTGCCATCGACTCCTTCTCCAAAGACATCATCCAAGACTACTCCAACTTTGAATGTTACACCACCAGCTGTGCAACAACCTGTTGCAGTATTTATGCACAATAATCCAAATGCATCAATCCCAAATAACAATAACAACACTTCACCAAGAGAAGATTTCAATTTATTAACACATCCGGGAGCAACGCATTCTTTTGAAAGACTACCAACTCCAACAAATGGTGATATTGACTTGATAAAGTCTCCAAAGAGACATTCATCTTCGAGATTCGAACCTGCTTCTCATCAAACTGATATTGAAAGATTACCAAGTTTTGATGAAGTTATGGGTACCCGCGATATCAGCGAATTATTTATTCAAAAAGTTGATCAGTGTAACGTGATGTTTGATTTCTTCGATCCATCGCTTGATATTCAAGGAAAGGAAATAAAGAGATTAACTTTGGAAGAATTAACCGAATTTCTTTCGGCAAATCCAGATTTCACGTATACTGATGAAATCTATGAACATGTTGTCACAATGTTCAAAGCAAATTTATTCAGACCAATTCCACCTCCTGTTAATCCAGTTGGTGATATTTATGATCCAGATGAAGATGAGCCAGTTAGTGAATTATCTTGGCCTCATATGAATCTTGTTTATGATTTCTTCTTGAGATTTGTTGAAAGTAAAAGTTTTAATCTGACAATAGCAAAGCAATATGTGGATCATGAATTTGTATTAAGATTATTAGAATTGTTCGATAGTGAAGATCCTCGAGAGAGAGATTATTTGAAAACGACTTTGCATAGAATTTATGGAAAATTTTTAAGTTTAAGATCATTTATTAGAAAATCAATCAATAATGTTTTTTTACAATTTGTTTATGAAACTGAAAGATTCAATGGTATTGCCGAGTTATTAGAAATCTTGGGATCAATTATTAATGGATTTGCACTTCCTTTAAAAGAAGAGCACAAGATTTTTTTATGTCGTATTTTAATCCCAATGCATAAACCAAAATGTTTATCCTTATATCATCCACAATTAGCATACGGTGTTGTGCAATTTTTAGAAAAAGATCCATCACTTACTGAAGAAGTGATTATGGGATTATTGAGATTTTGGCCAAAAGTTAATTCTCCTAAAGAAGTTATGTTTTTAAATGAAATTGAAGATATTTTTGAAACAATGGAACCATCTGAATTTGTCAAGATTCGAGTACCTCTTTTTGCACAATTAGGAAAATGTATTTCATCTCCACACTTCCAAGTTAGTGAAAAAGTATTATGTTATTGGAAAAATGAATATTTCTTGAATTTGGTATTAGAAAATGATGAAGAAATATTACCAATAATTTTCTCATCTTTATATGAACTGTCGAGTCAAGGTGATTTAGCAAATTTCAACAACAATGGTCAACATCAATTGACTCAATACGATGAAAATGGTGATTTAATAATAAGGAATCTTGATAATCCAAATGATTTCATGAATCAAGAAGATGAGTTTGATCCTGCCTCGGGTAATAATTGGAATAGAACAATTCAACTGTTGGCAGATAATGCATTGATTGCGTTCAATGCTCATAACAGTAATCTTTTCGAAAGATGTCTATTACTGTATCAACAACAATTTGAAGAACAACGTCAAATAACTGAACAAAGAAAACAAAGTTGGGCCAAATTAGAAGAATATGTGTCTACTTTGAAATTAAATAGTTCTAGTTCAGAATTGAATGGTAGTTTGCCAAAAAGAAATGATAATGATGTTGAAATGATTGTTGATAGGTAGATATGGCTGATGTGAATTTGAAATTGTTTTATTCTCTATTGAAAAATTTTATTTATAAATACCTCTTGGGGAGGCCCCCCTCTCTCTCTTTTTTTTTTTTTTTTTTTCTATCAATCAATTTCTTTGAATTTTTCTATATACCTCCATTTATCATAATGAAATTTTATCAACACTTTGGATTACATTTATTTGTAGATACGACATGAATTATTATATTTTCAGTTTTCTATATATATGGAAAGAAAAAATTATGTATTCTTATATTCTCTTAAGATAACAGGAACAGATGATGGAGGTAATGCGCCCACTTCAGTGATAATTTTCTTAATATATTCTGGTGGTGTTAAATCATACATGATGTTCAATATATTCAAGTGTGGTAAATCTTTCCAATTAGCCAATGGTTCAGATTTATGAGAATTACCATTTTCTTCATCTTTATTATTCAGTTTTTGCTGCTGTTGCTTGTTTCCTTGTTTTTTCTCATTCAGAGACTCCAGTTCTTTTGATTTCAAATATTGTTCCAATGCAAAACTTGTCTTCTTAACAGGTTTTGATCCAATTTTAATTAAATCATCTCCATCTGCCAATTCATTCAACGTTACACTATCCAATTGAACTTTATCACTAAATTTAATACTCTCACAACAAACTAATACTGGAACATTTCTGGATTTAGCACTCATGGCAATCAATGCAGTTCCAACACGTGAATATAATCTTCCATTAGATAACATTGCATGAGCACCTAACATGATATAATCTACATCTTCAATAACAGAAGATAAGGCATTTATCAACACATACTGACATTTGACTCCTCCTTTTGTTAATTTCTTTGCAAGACTTTTACCTTCAAATAAAGGTCTTGAATCAACAATAATAACAGTAAATTTCTTACCCATAGCTGCATTGGCCAAGAATAATTTGGATAATACTTCTGAATGACCATAAGTCAATATTGTTGAATCTTCCATAATATGTTTTGAAGCATTGGCAATGATAACATCATGACTCAAATCGATTTTCTCCCTTATGAACTGATCAATCTTATCACATAATTCAGTCTTTGCATCTTCATCACTCATTTCAATTGGAATAACAGAAATTTCTTGTTTCAACCAACGAATTGCATTACCCATGGTGACACTCAACGGTCTTGAAGTTTTCAAATACTCAATTTGATGTGATAAATTAGTTGTTAAGTTTCTTGTCAAAGTAGTGCCTTCTGGTGTTGAATAAGATGCAATCACCTCTTTAAAAGCAGATAACATAGCTTTACAACGTGGAGTCGATCCTACAATATGATATGTTGAGAATTTCAAACCAACACTCAATATGGCAGGATGCACAATACTGGCCAATATTGGTGAAGACAGAACTCTTTGTTCTCTTGTTTCCAAATGTGAAAATAATGGTGCAACTTTTTGAGTTTCTTTTATCTTAGTTTGATTTAATTGTTTCTTGATATTGGATTTGGTCTGAGGCTTACCGTGGTGTTCTCCTTGTTGTGGGGCAGAAGTAGGTCCACTTGGAGTCTCAGTCAGAGCCTTAGCAGCAGCTCTCTTAGCTGCTTTCTCCTTCTTTTTCAATTCTTTTAATTCCTTATTTGATGGCAGTTTTGGAGCTGCTGGTTGCAGCATAGCTGTTGTGCTTTCTTTTTTCAGAGGTACATCACTAGATGATGCAGCTTTAGCCATCTCAACGGGCAGTGACATGTTGAATAATAACTTAAGAAATATCTCTTCTGTATTAGTGACTCAAGTGTTTTGAAAAGTTTTTTTAATTTTTTTTTTTTTTTCCTTTCAGAAAACTACAAAAAATTTTTTTATGTTTTCCACTTTAAACAAAGCTTTTTACATTTTGATTCTTTAGTAATCTATATACATGGGGGGACATTTATTCAGAGGCTTCAGTAGAAGATGATGATGGGAATTTGATTTTTGATTCTAATTCAGTTAAGAAATCTTCATGACCTTCGAGGCTGTAAATCAACTCATCTAACTCAGTGACAAAAGGTTGTATCTTATCAACGAGTAATGTTCTCAATTCATCTTGTAACAAATCACGTTCTGCTAATTCTGATAATACCAAGTTGGCTTTCTTCAAGTACAGGTGATCAAATTTCAATGATGAATAAAGGGCTAATTTCTTACCATCTGAAAATGATTTGTAATCTTCAGGGATTTTTGGAATTGAGATTTTCAACAGAGACTCGATTAAAGGTTGTGAGAATTTATTGAAAATTTCTATAGTCTTTTCATTGAAATTGTTGTTGATCAAGATTGTGCTGTAATTTGTAAAAGAAAGCAATTTCAACATTGGGTCATTATTTAAAAGTTCCAAGTTTTCAGTGATCTTGAATGGAACAGACAATTTCTTGTGCAAACTGGTGAAATCTGTGATTTGCGAATTTTCGTATTTGAGTAATCTCACCAAGTAAATGAATCTAACTAATTCGGCATCGATTTGGAAATTGGACAAGTTATAAACAGTTTTCAAACCATATGAAGATTTTTCAAATTCACCAGCCTTCATGATAAAGTTGATCAAGTGTTTTGATTGTAAATATTTCGTGAGTGAGTCAAGTTGTCTGATATAATTCTTGGCCAATACTAACTCTTCAAATGAATCAATTTTATTTAAATATTTGTTCAATAATGATGATTTTGGGTAACCATCATACTCTGCTGGTCTTAAAGGTCTACCTGTTTCCTTGTCAAACAATTCTGCTCGTAATACTTTTTCAGCATACTTTGGTCTATATATGAATTTTTGCAATTTTGGAGGTGTCTTTTCATGGTTGATTAAAGCATCAAATTCTTTCTTGTATTGAATAATTTCTTCATTTGACACTGGTACACTCGATGAAAACAAACGTATTGGAGTAGATATTATAGCTGGTTTCACACAGGACGCAGCTCTGCTCGACAAACGTGGTAAGGTTATTGAAGACATGATGTTTGTCACCTATTATGATCAAGAATTTTTCACCTTTTTTTTTCTCTCTTGAAGAAAACAAAAAAAAAAAAAAAAAAATAGAGAAAAATTTACTGGCACGGAATTTTGACAGAGGGGTTTACTAAAGATCATTTCAAGCAAGTCTATCATTATAATATTATTTAAATTCTATTTATACAGCTGACCCTTCATCATCGGGAGAGATTGTGGAGTCATCCTCAGTGTCTTCTTCTGCTTCTTCACAGATTTGTTGCTATTTTTCTTCGAAGAATTTGGTTTTCCACCAATCATGGGGAAACTCTTGTATCACACTTCCAATGAGGCACACTGTGGTTATCAAGATTGTGGCAACAGCATATATGGCACCCATTACTTTGAAGAATTTCAAATTGTAGAATTCTCCTAATTTTGAGTTTCCAACAGCCATTGTTCCCAAGGGGAAAGTCATTGCCCACCAAGTCTTGGTAAAAGTCTTGTGTAATCCTGCACTGAGCACGCTGGAGACCAGTAAAAAAGTCATGAAATATCCAAAAGAGATCAAGAATAATGCAATTAATATGCTGAAAATTTGAATAGAAGTGGTGAAAGCAGCAATGGAACCATCTTCTAAGTTTAAATTTTGCATAAAACTATTTGAATGAGCACTCAGGTAATGGGCAAAATTGTAACCAAACAATATTATACCAAAAGCACCTTGTCCCATAACACCGATTGGGATAAAAGTGGTGAAAATCATTGGTTTTGCAGGTAACTTGGTGATATACAATTTGGCAAAATATATGGCAATAAATGGGAAGGATAATGCAATTGTGTTGGCCCATAACATGAAACACAAGATGGTTTGGAAAAATTTCAAATGTTCAGGCATTATTACGTAAACAGTTGATCCAGTAGAAGATGCCACTGTCATTGTTACCAAGGGTAATAATAAAGTAGCATTCATTCCATGTTTCTTAAGATCATGGATTTCACTCTTGTAAAAAATGACAAATGTTATACCCCAAGCACAGGCAACACTCACGAGTACATCATACCAAAATAACACATATGCAAGTCTAAACCAATTCATATTATCACTGCCCTGACTCAAATATGTGATCATATTGATAATTGTTGCAAGACCCATTGGGTAACAGCCTAAAAACACAGAATGCCTCACATCTGTGATAAAACTCCAATTTCTATAATACACGAAATTCTTTAGCACAAACAAAAAATTATGCAATACAAATAACATCACAGTGATGGCAAACATTATTATACCCAAGATCTCTAACCATCTCAGAGAATAAGGAAATTTATAGAGCAAAACTGCACTTATCCCAGATCCCATCACACTGGCAAACCAAACATTATGAAAATCTTTTATGAAATACTCTACTGAGCTCTTCTTAGCACAGCTACTTGAAATACAGTTCTCCATTTATATATATGACACCTTTCCACTATAACAGCAAATAAGAAAAATTTTATTGTTAGTCAAAAAAAGAAGAAAAAATGTGGCCAGTGATGTGGCTATTTATAAGGCTAATGAAGAAAGTGGCCGATCATTCACTTTGCACTCGCCGTATTCCCAAAGAGGAAATTCATGGCTGGTGCCGTGGCAAAGAAATTTTTTATCTTTTTTTTAGAAAATTTTAATTTTAGACACAAAACAAAAAGACAAGGTAAATAAATAAAACAATACAAGTGATAAGATGTCTATGAATTTCAATCCTTCATTGTATACTTCGAATCCAAAAGATGTGACATCGTTGGATGATGATTTGTCTTCTTCTAGATTGGTCAAGTATCAAAATTTATCAAAAATTGTTGCAGAATGGATTCTGAAAGTATTAGGAACACAGGAACAGATAAGTGATTTAGTAGATTATTTACAAGATGGTTCAGTACTATGTAAATTGGTTAATCAGATTGAGCAAGATTTTAATAATGGTGCGAATAAAATCAAGTTCAAAGATTCTGCGATTCCATTTATGCAGATGGAAAACATTTCATTTTTCTTAGATTACTGTAAGAAAACTGGAGTGCCACAAGATGAGTTATTTCTGACTGTTGATTTATTTGAGCAAAAAGATCCATATCAAGTTTGCTTAACCATTCAATCTTTTTCCAGATGTTTAAATAAGAAATTTGGAGATGGGATACAAATAATTGGGCCCAAGATCTTTGACAAGCCACCTGTTCCGAGAAAGCCTAAGAATTTACAAGCGAGAAATTATTCTAGTAAGAATCCAAATTGGAGTACAGTTGAATACGGATATATGGGAGGCTCAAATCAAAATACTGAGAAAATTGTATTTGGTGGTAATAGAAATATAATAAGGGACAATAATATATAAAACTATCTAAATAAATATTTTAAAAATTCTTCATAAATCATTTCATTATTTTGTTCCAATATGATAATATTGGATAAGAATTGTTTCAATTGCATTTCATCCAATTTGGTCTTGGATAAACTTAAATCATCAAAGCATATAAAATTATAATTATATTTCAAATGTTTCAAAATATGGAATATTCCAAGCTCTGTTTCACACTCAATTATCTTGTAATTATTTTCCAAAGAAATATTGTAATCTTTCTTTAAATCCAGTTTCCTTATCAATGGGGGTAATATTAGTACAACATTAGTGGTATTTGATAAAATATCTTGTAATGGTAAATTTGCTGAAATTATCGATGATGATAATACTATTGCTATTGAATCTTTTGTATATGTTCTCTTCTTTGGCTTGGAAACTTCATTTTGCCAAAAATATGCAGCTATTCCCCCTATCAGTATAGCTCCTAATCCTATAAGGATTGGTAAAAATCTCTGCTGTTGTTGTCTCTTAGTCATTATTTATTTATCAATTTTAAATTAATTACATATGAACAGAAAAAAAAACACTTTTTATAAGAAAAAAAAAAATATACACACATACTAAGAAGACCTCTATACAATGTCACAAGACGAAAGTCAAATATTATTCACTCTGTCAACTACTTCTTTAAGTCATTTATCTAACGTGCTAAGTTGTATCACACCGGTGGGATCAAAATGTCTTGTGGTTATCAATGAAAAAGGATTATTTTTCATTATAAATGAGATCAATATTTGTAAAGTTCAATTAAATCTTGATGCTAATTTTTTTGATACCTTTGTGTTTCATAGTGGAGATGATATTGACGCGGAGGGGGATTCTGGGTCGAAAAATATAAGGTTTGGAATAGATATTCATTCTTTATTAGAAAGTGTTACCATTGCAAATTCTTATACTGCTGATGTAGCACAACAACAACAGCAACAACTGGCATTGGTACCTAAGACAAACTGTGTAATAAGTTATAGAGGTTATGGATATCCATTTGTGCTATCTTTTGAAGATGAGCTTATGTTGGAGAGAGTGGAATTTCAAACTTTTAATATTCAAGAAGATGAGGATGAGGAGCTGAGTGAAGGTTTTTTCGAAATCGATAATGATAAATTAATCTTAGAGATGATTATCAAGAGTTCAATTGTGTATCAAATTTTGAAAGATTTAAAAGAAATTCAAACAGAACAAATTTTCATTTATTGTGATACCAAAGATGATGTACCAAATTTAATATTCATATCAAAAGGGGAGTTGGGTTTTAGTAAATTGATGTTCCCACGCAAGAAAAGTTTATTAGAAGAGATGACAATTCATAAGATGGTTAAGAGGAAAAGTATTGAAAAACATGGTTACAGTTTTCCTGAAGATGATGAATATGATTATATCAAGACAAATAAAGACACTATCACATGTTTTTACAATTTTAATTATTTCATCAAATTATTGAAACTGGCAAGACTTGCATCTAAGATCAAATTTAAGAAAGATGGTAATGGATTAACAAGTATAATTTTGTTGTTGAAAGATGACAATAAGAGATCTAATAATTCATCAACAACAACAACAGTGATTGAATTCAAATTATTGGAATTTATCAACCCTAATTCAGATCAAGATGATTCAGTTTCAAATAATAATTTTAATAATTCTTATATCCAAAATTTGATCGATGATGATGATGTCATTGAATTACAATTGAATTTGACAACTGAGCAGCAACAACTGAGACTTGATGATTTGTTACCTTTACACGGAGAGATGAATGGATTGGAGAAGGTGGATAATGATAATATATTGGCAAACAGTACTGTGGTGAACAATAATAATATTCAAGTGAATGAGACTGTTTACAATCAAGCACAGAGCAATAAGAAGAGGAAACGTGATGATGGAATAGATATTGTAGGTGGTGCTATAGAGCATCCAATTTTCTTATAGGGTAGGTCGCTTAATATATAAAAAAAGAATGCATTAAACAAAGATTACATATATAATTACACAGCTTTGTCAAATCATCAATTTTTTTAAAAGAAAATTTTATTACATTATCAAGTGCAAGAAATTTAAGCTTCTTGTGATAAGTGTTGTAATAAGACTTCTCTTTCTTGAGTGTCTTCACCCCAGTTCTTGATGACGACACATGAAGCACCGACAACTTTTCTGGCTTCACCATCTCTGTCCAAGACACATAAACCGGCCATTTCACCTAATTTCTTAGCATCACTGACTTTGATTAATGGGATTTTTTCTTCACCATCGTTACATAAAGCTTCAACTAATTTAATAATTGATTCTTCAGTAACTGAGTCACATAAGACACATAATTGGGCCTCACCACGGGATAAAGCTTTTGAAGCTTCTCTTAAACCTCTAGCTAAACCATCATGGATTAATGAAGTTCTGATAACTGATTTTAAAGCATCTTCAATGGTGATGGTTCCAGATGGTTCTGAAACAGCAACTTCGACTTCTTCGATGATTTGTTCTTGTTCAACGTCAGACATTTTTTTTTTTTCTTGAATAATTTATAGACTTCTTCCTCAAGGATTTATTAGAATTAATAAACTGGTCAGTTCTATACTTCTTTTAATAAGATGAAGAAAAAAAAGTTTTTTTTCTCTTAAATTTTTCATTTTGTTTTTTTTTCCTTTGTAAAAGTAAGTAGTGAATTTTCTCACCAAAACACAGTCACATGACATCGATTAGGGTTTTCATTTTTTTTTACGTTTGTTAATGCACGACCCTTTTGAGAACAAGCTTTAAGAGACAGCAGGAGAGAAGAAAAAAGGGGATTTAAGAGGAGGTAAATTAGGTACATGTACTGGATAAAGCCTACATAACAATACATACACAAAAACTCTTATCTAATATTATGTAATCTTTGATGATTGGATTTAACTATTCATATGGAACTCAATAGTGCCTTCAGCTATCACTTGTCATAAGCTATCGTGCTAAATAAGTTTTTTTTTTTGGTCTGAGGTTGAATTTCTGTGAAAAAAACTTGAATCAATCTTTAGAGGGGCTACACAAGTTTGATGAAAAATCAGTTAAAAGTGATGAATACCATTTTGTGTGGATATTCCTTAAAAGTCTATCGATTTATTCAAAAGGTGATTGATCTATATTGATTTCCATTCTGTGTCTCCCCTTCTCTCTTAATTGTACTAAATATCATATATATATTTTAGAGCCTTCATAAGACAAATACAGAACTAGAACTTTGTATATATAAAGCTGAAACAAAAAGAATTTGAATTAAATTTATCAAAAAAAGGGGAAAAAACATATATATGAATAATAGATTAATTAATTAGTATAAATAGAAATAACAAGAACAGAAAAAGAAAACAAAAACTGAAAGAAGAGAGAAACCATAAGGCTCTAACTATATATATGGTGAAAAATGTGATGATGATGATGATGATGAAATGCTTTATGATGGAATATGCGGATTTTGATGGATGGAATTATTGAACCTCTTTTTTTTTTTATATATATGTGTGTTTTTTTTTTTCATGATGTTTTTTTAAACTGATTTTACAAATCAAATTCCATTTCAATATCACCATTTTCGTCTTCATCATCGACAATAGCACTACTGTCATTACCGGCATGATTGTTATGGCTGTGGTTATCACGGTGATTGAGATGATTATTAAGGTTACTTGATCTTGTCGTCAGTGCTGAAGTTCTTGGTGAGATGAACAGTGGAGATAAACTACTATTTCTTCTACTGTTGGACTCCAGAGTCACAGCAGCTATAGCCAATTGTCTATCATGTTCAAATTCTTCGTCATCTTCGAAATCAATTTCGAAAAAATCTTCATCATCACCAACAACTTGTGAATATAATAATTTGGATTCAGTGACAATACCATCGTATGAAATTTCCGAGGACGGCATATTTGAATAAATTATTCCATTATCTGGAGCTGATGAATCTTTTTGTTCTTTATGTTTAAATAATTTAGAATTAACAACACCAAAATGTGGTACCGAAGTATATTGAGTGAACAATAATTTCAGTAAATATTGAATTTTTTGCTTTGGAACAAAATCTTTAAAAGATTTCCCCAATTTCACACTATTGACAAACGAGACACCATTTGATTCAACAACGATATCCTTGTCTTCCAATAATGTATCTAGTCCATCTTCTTCACTTTCTCTCAAGATACTTTCTTCTAATTTCAATAAAGCTGCTTCTAAATCCAATCTTGCTCTATCACCTTTTTCAACAGTTGATAAATACCAAATACTTTGACCTTTTGGACATACACCAGCACCTTCACCCATTATAAAGACTTGTACTGGGAATTCATTTGAAGTTGGTAATGATTGAGTTGGGAATATAACAAGACATGAACTTTCCTTTTCTGACATCCATTCTTTACAAGATTTCTTAACCACTGAAATTAATCTAGTTATTTCATTTTTCTGTTTTGGAATCAATTTAGCATTTTGTGGAGCTTGTGATGGCGAACAAATCAATTTTTCATTAATTTTCACTGTGGAACCATCTGAAAATTTTGCCAATTTTGTCTCTGGATCAAATGAAACTAATTGTGTATTTAATTTATATGTGGCACCGGCAACAGCAGCAGATCTACAAAAACCTTGTGAAATTTCACCAGGACCACCATATTTTGAGTACATTGCAGGGAACTCACCATAGACTTCAAATGAAGATAAATATCTCTTGACCCTTGATAAACCTTCTGCGGTGTGAATATTTGGAGTCGAAGAAAGAGCAATGGAAAAGACGATTTCATCAATTTGAGTTTTCAGTAATTTGAATTTATCTTCAATAAATTGAACCAAAGGTTTATCTTTATATTCGATCCATGAATCAATTTCATTTTCATAATTCAATACAAATTTCATAAATTTCATCAAATATCTCTTTGTTGCCAATGATAATGATTGATCGGTAAAGATATCTTCTTTTGTACTAGCAATTTTTTCAAAAGAATCATTTTCATATGTATGATAAGTACTCAAAGGTAAAAATTCCAAATATTTATAAACTCTTGACTTAATGAGTAAAGATAATAAATCTGATTTGGCAAATAATATACGTGGGTTAATATCGATTCCATAATCTTTGGAGACCAACTCTTTTGGTCTAGGAATATATAATAATGCATTACTGAACCCATTATAACCATGAGCATGTTTATTGACGTTATCTGTCCAAATTTTCAATTGGTCAATGGTTAGAGTGGAAGATGTATCACCATAATGAGGATTTGAATCTATATGTAATACATTAGAGCCCTGCCATGCCAACGAGGCAGCTAATATACTTTCGACAATTCCCGTGCCAACGATTGCAACATCACATTCTTCAGGAACCTCATCAGTGGGAGGCTTCTCTATTCCAACTAATGAAGGTATAACAAGATTTGGTTTCTTGTCAAAAGTGTTCATTGAAGTTCTTCTTTCGACAATCGATGGACGCCTGTCGGAAGATAATCTTGGTTCTGTGATATAACTCATTTCTCGTTTGTTGCCATATACATATATATTAGAGTATCTCAGTACGAATCAAATATTAGTTTAAATAGAATATAATGATCAGAAGTGGAAACAATATATATATAGAAAATTAGGTTATATGTTCAACGATATGGGTATTTTTTTTTTTTTTTTATTATTTTTTACGGAGAAATTTTTCTGCGTTCTTTTTTTTTTTTGGTTCTTGTTAAATTTTTTTTTTTGTTTGGCTTGTATTGACACAGAGACACCACCTAAACACAGTAAAAAAATTTTCTTTTAATTAATAATTATTATAGGATTAAGGAATTTTAAACGGTATTGAGTGTTATTATTAGAATCTCTTTGTAATATTGCATATTTTAAATTGTGTGTATTGTTCTTGTTTTAATCACGTTTAGTTTTTTCTGCTTTTTTTTTAATTTTGTTTTTTTAACACTTGATGCTTTTATCAAAGATACAAGAGTCTTTTAATTGATATTTGACATAATAACTAAATGAGCAATAATGATCATCTGTACATTATTATTCGGCAAAACAAAACAAAAAAATAAAAGTGAAAAAAAAAAATTATTTGATTAATAAAAGCACTATTGATGTTATCAATAAGCAAACCAGCATCCTTTTCGCCTATTCTCTTAAGCCTTTGCCTAATCTGCATAATTACCCAATGCAGAAGTCTGGATCCTCTTGTTTGTTAAACGATTGAAAGTCGTGTAAATACCAAAATTATTATTAATATTGATAAAAAAATTTTTGCTGAGAAAAAAAAAAAAAAAAAAAAAAATCAAAAGGAGTGGGAAAGCGATACTGCTAAATTACACCCTCCATTTTAACACACACCAAGAGAGATACAACAATACAACATGGGAAGAAAACCAAAATATGAGGCTTCGTCTCCCAATGTACCTACATCCCATTCGCCTTTACAAGACCAAAGACACAAGATAGATAAATCTATAGACAAGAAAGGCAGATCAACTTCATGTTTTCTATGTCAAAAGAGGAAACAGAAATGTGATCACAGATTGCCCTCTTGTACCACTTGTATAAGAGCCGGTGTCGAATGTGTCAAACCTATTAAGTATGGCCTGAAGACACCTTCGAGAGACGAATATACTATATTGTTGGAGAAGAAAATCAAATTCTTGGAAAAAATATTGGATAGACATTTGACTAATGAAGAAAATGCAAAATTATTGGTAAAGAATCAAGCTTTAAATAATTATAAAAAAATATCACCTTATATCGCTGAACAAGAAACTCTGCCTTCAACTGCAACAACTACGCCTATTCCATCTTCATCGTCACCAAATTTACATCATCATCATCTGCATAATTCAAGAGTATTGCCGAATTTATCGGAATCTGATAGGAAATTTGATAGAGATTCTTTGAAAAATTTAGATTTCACTTTAGAAAATGATTATAATAATTCTTTTATATCAAAATATAATTTAAAAGAATTCTTAAATACTGAACCCGTTTATGAGATTGATGAAAATTATTCAAGACAATTATTGGACATTTATTTTACAAGATTACAATATAAATTCCCTTTATTAGATGAAAAAGAGATATTGAGAATTCATCAATCATATTTTAATAATGATTTGAAAAAACTTATTAATGATGGAGATTATTATCATATATCATTTGCCAAGATTTGGTTGATATTTGCCATTCTGGCTTCACTTCATATGACCACGGGACGTTATACAGGTCCATTACCAAAGAGATTTTTCTGTACCGGATTAAGACATATCGCCAAATGCCGGAAGTTTGATGATGATGATTTAAGTAAGATTGAAATATTGACCTTGATGGTTGTCTATTTAACAAGAACTGATAAGGATTCCATCGGTGTCTTTGATATCATCGGTGATGCAATCAAGATTTGTATCAAATTACAATTACACAAGCTGGTCACTTATCAACAAGAACAAGATTTCAAACTTCGTGATCGTAAAATGAGAGTTTTTTGGTCTTGTTATATATTTGAGAAGACAACTGCAATTCTGGTTAGTAAGAAATATATCTTGCCAGAATCTATTTGTGATCCTGATATTCCATTATTTGAATATGAACCTTCTGGTGCTTCACATCCTTTCAGTGGTCCAATGTTCATCAATCAGGCTATTAAGATCCGTCGAATCGAACTGAAATTCGTCGAAAATTTAAATATCGTTTGCACAACGGCTGAAGCTCGTAAAAATCAATTACCAGAAGTATCATTATATTTCAACGAATTAGATCAATGGAGACGTAGTTGTGAAGGTTTTAGTAAAGGTATTGAAAATGAAACTTTGAGTACTTATTATTATAGATCTGTGAGAGTCTTGATTCAGCCATTTTTGGAATTATTAGACCCAGAAGATAAGTTATTCAAAGAATGTCAAGCTGCTGCCGGACAAATTTGTCAATTATTCAAACTGTTTCATCAAAAAACTGTGTTTGGCCATTCTACGACTCATATTCATACGGTATTTGTTGCTGGTGTGACACTTATTTATTGTCTTTGGCTTACAAGAAACAAAGATGATATGAGACGTAAACAATTAGGTGATATCTCTAAGCATACGAGGCCAACTGTCAGTGCTGAATTGTTTAACAGTCTTGATGATTTAAGACTGTGTTCTATCTGTCTTTATGTGATGTCTGAACGTACTAAATTTGCTCTTTCATTTAGAGACACTTTTGATGAATTGATGAATGCCACTATTGGGAACTTGATCTTACGTTGTGGACCTGATTCTTCAGAGATCATTTATAACAATGGACCAGGAATGCCTCCTGCGATAGTGAGGAAACAAATGCATCATTTTGGATTAGATGATGAAAGCAGTGGTTCTGGTGCTGGCATTAATAAGAAGACAGATGAAGAAAAATTGGAAGAACTGGAAAGGAAAAGAAAACAAGGACAATTACAAAAATCTATTCCAAAATCTTTAAGTCATTTATTAATCCATTCACCTCCTTTGAAACTGGCAAGTTATCAAAATAATTTTAATAAGAAATCAGAAGAACCTATTGATGATTTAAAATTGAACAACGGATTCAATTTACAACAACCACAGCAAGTGCCTCAATTACCCGCATCACAATCTTTCCAATCATATCAACCACAACAACTGCAACAACAACAACTGCTGCAACCAGCAGAGATAACCCCTTTTAACGGCCGTACTACACTGATGATCAATAATATTAGTACATGGACAGGTGAGAGTGGTCAGCAGATCAATACTGGATTATTGAATTTCAATTTGAACGATCTTGATGACCTATTGTTCAATGGTGTCAATGTTGTCAATAACGAAGAGTACCTGCTGTTCACTCCTTAAGTAAAACACCTATTATTGCATTTTTTTTTTTTTCTTACCTTATTTTATTCATATTTATTCACCCGCCAATGAAATATTCCTTTGCTTTGCTTTATAATACCTTACCTTTTACAATCTTTAAAATAAAATGGGGAAGTTTATAGTTATCTAAATGGAGAATCATATAAATCTAGTTGGTTGTAGTCCCAAAAGGGAAAATTAATGAAACGCGTCAGTGTTTTTTTTTTTTTTTTTTTTTGGAATTTTTTTTCCTCTTCGCAATTTTTCTTTATTTATATAACATTGGAAAAATACAATTTCCTGTTTAAAACAATTCAAACACAAAGAGAAACCAAGTTATGTCCTTTGATAGTCCAGCAGTATACGGTGCTTCAGTGTTACCACCTGAAGATGTCAGTGATGATCAGTATTCAGAGATCATTAAGCTGTTCAAGAATTTTATCTTAGAATTTAGAATCGATAATCAATTTATTTACAGAGATCAATTACGTGAAAATTTATTATCCAAGAGTTATAAATTGACCGTGTCTAATGAACATTTGATCATCTATAATGAGGAATTGAATAAGAAATTGAATGATGATCCAACAGAGATGATTCCATTATTTGAACAATCTATCACGGAAATTGCCAAAAAAATCTTATATTTATCAAATGAACAAATTCCAACAAATTTCCCAACTTGTCAGTTAGTTTTAATTTCTCAAAATAATCAAGTTTCGATTAGAGATTTGTCAAGTGAACATATTTCCAAAATTGTTAGAATTTCAGGGATCATAATTTCCACTTCGACTTTAAATTCCAAGCTGACTTTAATTTCAATCATGTGTAAATCTTGTAAACATACATTGAATTTAAAAATTCAGTCAAATTTCGGTCCTATCCAATTACCTAAAAAATGTCAAGGTGAGAAATTGGAAAGAGACCAATGTGGTATTGATCCGTATATCATCATTCATGATCGTTCACAATTCGTTGATGAACAAGTGTTGAAATTACAAGAAAATCCTGAAGATGTACCAGTAGGTGAATTACCAAGACATATCATGTTAACTGTCAATAGAAATTTAACAAATAGATTAATCCCAGGTAATAAATGTACCTTGACAGGTATTTATGCTATTTATCAGGCAAAGAAACAAGGTAATAATTCAAGTGGAAGTGTTGCTATTAGAAATCCATATTTAAAAGTACTTGGTATTGAAAGTGATAATAATTTAATTAATCAATTACAGTTTACTGAAGAAGAAGAAGAAGAATTTTTGCAAATGTCTCGTGATCCACAAATTTATGAAAAATTTGCAAATTCTATAGCTCCTTCAATTTTCGGTAATCTGGATATTAAGAAGCTGATAACATGTTTGTTAATGGGAGGTTCAAAGAAAATAATGCAAGATGGTTTAAGATTAAGAGGTGATATCAACGTCTTATTACTTGGTGATCCAGGTACTGCTAAATCTCAATTATTGAAATTTGTTGAAAAAGTTTCACCAATTGCCATTTACACTTCAGGTAAAGGTTCTTCGGCAGCTGGTTTGACTGCATCTGTACAAAGAGATGTTGCCACAAGAGAATTTTATCTTGAAGGTGGTGCCATGGTATTGGCAGATGGTGGTGTTGTTTGTATTGATGAATTCGATAAGATGAGAGATGAAGATAGAGTTGCCATTCATGAAGCCATGGAACAACAAACAATCAGTATTGCCAAAGCTGGTATCACCACTATATTGAACTCTAGAACTTCCGTGTTGGCTGCAGCTAATCCAATTTTTGGTAGATATGATGATATAAAGAGTGCTGGTGAAAATATTGATTTCCAATCGACTATCTTATCAAGATTTGATTTAATCTTTATTATTAAAGATGATCACGATATGGAAAAAGATATATCAATGGCTAGACATGTGATGAATATACATACCGGAGGTGATGATGATGAGCAACAAAGAAGACAACAAGAAGTTGATATCCCATTATTGAAAATGAAAAGATATATCAATTATTGTAAGACAAGATGTGCTCCAAGATTATCAAGAGAGCTGGCCGAGTTATTATCTTCTGAGTTTATCAATATTAGAAAGCAAATTCAAGAAACTGAGTCTCATTTGAACGAGAGATCGTCAATTCCAATCACTGTGAGACAATTAGAAGCCACTATTCGTATCACTGAATCATTACTGAAATTAGAATTAAGCCCAATAGCTTCAGAGAGACATGTTAAAGAACTGTTAAGATTATTCCATGCATCAACATTAAATGCCATTCAAAGTGATTCTAATAACGAAAATGAAAAGACAAAAGACGAAATTGAAAAAATCATCAGTCAAGTTAAGAGAAGATTACCAATTGGTTGGTCTACATCTAGAAACACTTTAGAAAAAGAATTTGTCATGAATAAAGGTTTTAATAGATTCTCATTGAATAAACTGTTAACTATTATGAATAGAAGAGACACAATTCAATTGAGAAATCAAAACACTAATATTTATAGATCTGGTATTTAAGACATGGGTATGATTTTCGTATATGGGTTGTTGATAGTAAATTTGTATTAATGATTTCCTTATTGTATTTAACCCCTCCATCGGGTTTTTTTTATAATTCCGATCGGCCCAAATCTCTGTATATCTATAGCTCTACTACAACTGTCACATACATTAGAAGTTGTCCAAATATAGTTCTAATCTCAGCATGGCATACTATCAGCTTGTCCATTCAAAGTGTCAAAGTCTCTTGCAATGGTATATCACTATATAACTCTTCGGCACTACAAAGAAACATGTGAAGGGGGATTTTTTTTTTTTTTTAGACAGAAAAAAAAAGGCTTCTCCGCAAAATCTGTAAAATGTCATATAAAAATCAGTCAAATCCTTTATAATTTCAACTTGGATCATAACAACACTACAATGCCAGATATCCTTTATTCAACAGATTACGAGAAGAAGTGTGCTATTATCACATTCAACCAACCAAAATCATTGAACTCGTTGAACAATGATCAATACTTATTATTAGCTGAATTGATAAAGAAGGCAAACGATGACCCAAATACCATATTCACCATCTTGCAAGCAACGGGAAGATATTTTTCATCTGGTGCTAATGTTAAAGATGGGAAAATTTCGAGTTTCCAGCATACATCACAATCAGAATTGGATAATTATTGGTTAAGTAAATTTGTTGCTAGGAATGTTTATTTGACGTCATTGTTTTTAGATCACAAGAAAGTTTTAGTTGCCAGTTTAAATGGACCAGTGATTGGACTTAGTGCTGCTTTAGTGGCATTATGTGATTTGGTTTACTCTATAAATGATAAAGATGTGTTTATGTTGTGTCCTTTTAGTAACCTTGGATTAGTTTGTGAAGGTTCTACATCTGCTTCGTTGATTAGAAGACTTGGATTGAGTAAAGCCAATGAAGCCATTTTATTATCAAAACCTATTCATGTTAAGGAATTATACAGATCTGGTTTCGTCAATGAAACTTTCCAATTTAGTCAAGATGAAGTTGCCAAATTTAATGAGACTATCTTAAACAAAGTTTATGAATCTAGTCGTAATTTAGCTCCGCAATCAATCTTGGATAATAAGGAATTGATCAAGCTGCAATATTACAAAGATTACCAATTCAGTAATGCTAGTGAAGTTATCAAAGGTTTTGAAAAATGGAGTTTAGGTATTCCTCAAGAGAGATTTAAGCAAATGGCTTCAAAGCAAAGAAAACATAAATTGTAATTAAATAGGCGATCTAAATAAAAATTATAATCTTTCATCTAATTCCAGCTCTGCCTCGTCGTCATCATCTTCCTTATCATTAATCATCTTGTCAATAATTTTTTTCGATCCAATATCTTCCAGCTTCAATTTTGGTTCTTCCTCATCATCATCATCATTATTTTTAATAAACGTATATGTACTTATAGCTAAGAAAACCATAGTGAAAATAGTCAATAAGGCACTTCTCGTCAACTGCCATCTTAAACTTTCTATATATGATCGTAATTCACCAACAAGATCAGTGATAATCTTATTGTTTAAGTCTTGATTTTTCAAATCTAATTGCTTATTATGTAAATTGTTTTCATGTTTAAATTGATTTAATTCCAACCTTATTGAATTATCCATTAATTTGTAGTTTATCACCAATTCATCTTCAAGGCTTTGGAAAGACCTTTTTAACAATATAGATGAACTTACTAACAAGTTCAAATCACTTTCCCTCGCAGAGCTCAATTCAGATTTCAATTCTTGTTGTGCCAGTTGGAACAAATAATTCTCATTTTGTAAATCTAATAAAGGTGAATGCTTCTTTATCATCTTATTTACATTCTCCTGTATTTGCACCAAGATCAATTTCATGATCAAATTTGATTGTTGCTCGGTGAAATCACTTGCACGAAGCTTCTGATAAATATCATATGTATGTAAATATCTCTCAATATCAACTAAATTCTTCTTTATATTTTTCTCTTCTTGCTTCTCATCTTCAACCACAGTACTCATTGTCTCCAATTGTTTTTCATTTTCATTATTTGAAGGCAGAGAAACAGGTTTTTCCTGATTTTTCCCCATTTCTTCAACCAATTGTGAAGCAGTGGTCCTATATCTTATATTTCTAGCAGCAAAATCATCTTCATCGTTCAATTCATTCAATATTTTCGATATATTAGAAACAGTGTTGTTATTGCTACTATCATCTGTACTTTTATTTTCTGCTGATTTTGTGTTTAAAATAGACCTAGAATAATGGAAAAATCTCAGCTGTTGTCTCATCCCACAGGGAAGCCTCCATATCACATTTCGTATCATTATTTACTGGTGTTTGTCTAGGGTATTGGCTTTGCTCATTGAAGTAAATACAAAACTTCACTAAAAGAAGCCAAAAAAAAAAAAAAAAAAAAAAAAAAAAAAAAAACAGGAAAACAAAAAATATTTCATCTTCATATCAGAAGAAACATATCATCACTAAACCTACATAATGGCGTACGTGTTTTCTTAGAAAATGAATAGGATGAACGATATACTAACAAATAGCTTTTTAGTGAATTATTGACTAGACCTAAATCAGAGTTATCAGAACTTGAATTAGTAAAACTTGAGGAATATGAATTCAACCATGGCCCAATGTCTTTATTAACTAATAGTATCAAACAAGAATCTACAGTATTGATATCTTTGAGGAATAACCATAAATTGATTGCCAAAGTGAAAGCCTTTGATAGACATTGTAATTTGGTCTTAATTAATGTGAAAGAAATTTGGGAAGAGATCGGTGAGAATAAGAAGAAGTTGATGAGAGAGAGATTTATTGGTAAATTATTTGTTAGAGGTGACTCTGTTATAGTGATTGTTAAGTATGATGAATGAATAAATTATTATAGATAAGAAGAAAAGACAAAGCTATTTAGTATTTAGATGTGGTTTCTTCCAGCCATTTCCATACTTTTTCAGCAGTACCATTTGTAAAACCTGCAATAATATCATCTCTGAGTTCACCAACTTTCCCCCAAGGAACAATATAAGCACCTTGGTGATCTTTAGAATTTAAATTTGAGCTTAAAGCTGCAAACATAACAGGCTCTGCACCTTGACTTGCAGAGTAATTAAGTTTTTCGGTTAACCATTTATTAAAACCTCCTGAATCTCTTGAAATTTCAGTAACAATGACACCTGGATGCACTCCAAGACTAATCATATTTCCTTTTTGCAAAAATTCTTCTTTATTAGATATCCCCCAGTAATATGAAAAATAGATCAAGATGACTTTAGACTGAATATAAGCTGTTAGTGAGCTTTTAAATTCTTTCTTACCGGTAAGAACATCCCAATCGATACCACCATTGCTAGGAGCTGCATATTGAGCAGCTGAAGTTAGCCATATAAGCCTCTTATATGGAGAAGAACTCTTAGACAAGAAAAATTTGTCTAAATATTTTTGTAATTTAAAAGTACCAAGACAATTTGTACCAATAGTTCTATCAAAGCCTTGTTCTGTAGTTAATTCTTTTGGGCTTCCAACACCAGCATTATGAACAATTATATCCAAATGATCTGTAAAATTGGATAATTGCTGCGGAATATCTTTAAGTGTTTCCAAGTTTGCTAAATCCATAAGAATCATATCAATTTGACCAACTGGTTTACCATCATTATCACCAATTTCTGATAACATCTTAGCCCGAGCCACTTCAGCTTTGTCCTTATTTCTTACTCCTATAATCACATAGCAATTTTGCTTGACTAACAGTTTTGTAGTCAGAAGTCCAATTCCGGAGCTAGCACCTGTCACTAATGCAATTGTGCCAGTTAAATCTGGATATTCTTTCACTGGAAGCCCAGAAGCTGGTGGATTGAAAATCTCATAGTAAGACCCTTTTAACTTATACAAGAGACCACTTCCCATCTTGAATTGTGTTCTTGTTAATGATTATTTGAATTTCCCCAGTAAAGATTTTTTTTTTTTTTTTGCTAATGCGAAAGCAACGTGATAAATACATTGTTAGACCCCATATATTTCTTTATATATTTATATATACATTCATTTTCTATCAATACTTGAATGAAGCTCATGTTCTTTAATACAGCAACAACTTATCCAAGCTAATAATGTAAGCCAAAAACAGAATTTGAAACTGGAATGGCAACCTTCACCGTAACTCTGTCTTATTGCTTCAATACACCATTTTGGCAGTTTTTCAATGAAATCAGCACTAATCTTGGCTTTCTCCACTATACTCAGTATATCAGTATCTGGTGGTGCAACCGCAGAGATATTCGTAACCAATGATTTGGACAATTTTTGAGCAAAAATTGCTGAGCAAATAGATACACCCAATGTAGAACCTGTTGATCTGAAAGTGTATTGGATTGAAGTAGTACTCAGTTGGAAAGAGAAAGGTACCAGTGCTATTAATCCAAGTAATGTGACAGTTAATATAGCCGCGTACGCGACTTGTGGCAATAACATTACCACATATTGACGATACACAGGGATCGATTTATCCATGAAGCATAAGAATACACTTCCGATGACACCTAAGAAACCAGCGATAATGACAAATTTCAAATATTTACCTGTTTTCTTCATGTAAAGTCCCGCTATAATAGAAGAAGCACTTGAAGCAAAGAAATTTGGGATAACTCTTAACCCATTTTGAGTCGAGTTCAATCCTAAAACTGTAGTGAAGTAAACTGGGACATAATAAAATGACCCAAATACAGCCAGAGTGAAGAACCAGTTCAGTAATGAACATGATAATACTGAACGATCACCTAATAAGACAACAGGTATGACTGGCTCTTCAATGACATAAATCTCCAAATAGGCAAACAAGCCCAAGAGTGCCAATGAAATTGCACATAATGTAATAAATAAAGGACTAGAATATGGGATATCTTCACCACCAAATGCAGCAGCACATAATATACCAATTAATGAAGAGACGAGTAATGAAGATCCAATAAAATCGATTTTTTTCAATTTACTCCAAATGTCGTGTCCTTGGACACCTCTTCCTGGTGAACCTTTTGGTAAATTTAAATACAATGCTAATAGAAGTGCACTTATCAACAGCAATGGGATTTGGAAAATGAAAACATATCTCCAACCAAAATTATCTGAAATGAGACCTCCAACTAGCCCACCACTCAGAGCCCCAATGGCAAAGAAGATGTTTGCAATTCCTTGAAATAAACCTCTTTTCCTAAGACTGACCAAGTCAGACATTGTAATAGTTCCAAGACTGGTCAATCCACCACCTCCGATTCCAGTGACAAATCTACCAATAACCAATGGCCAAAGTGAATTAGATAAACCACAAATCAAACAACCAATAGCAAAACTAACACTGCAACCTAATAACATTGATTTTCTTCCAAATATATCACTCAATTTACCGAACAATGGTTGGAACGCGGAACAAGACAACAAATAGGAAGTACCAATAAATGACATTCTAGGAAGAGCATCTAAATCCGATGCGATAACAGTCAACAAAGTTGTCACAACAGTAGTATCTAAAGCTGAAAGATAACAACACATACTTATAGCTGACATGATGAAAATCAACTCATTCTTCGGTACAGCATATTCTGGCTCCTGGTTTCTTTCTGACTCTTCTTCAATACTACCGTAGTTATTAGCTTCGGCTAGCAGCAGCTCTTCTTCTTCATAAATTAACTCGTTAGCTATAATACCAGCTGTTGCAGTAGAAGCATCATTAAGAACAGTAGGCGACAAAGTTGGTTTCAATGCTAATAATGAATCAGTTTCGTCAGACATCTTGAAGTAGCTCTTATAATTTGATATTAACAAAAGATAAAAAAGTATGGCTCATTACAGATGAAAATTATAAAAAAAAAAAAAAAAATATCCACACCGGCCGAAGAATTTTAGCACCCTGCGCTTTATCCTCTTACGGGGGACGGTTAATATCAACAAAGGAACAAGATTATGGTATAAACACTTTACTATACAGTTCCACTTTCCTCCTGCAACATACACAATCGTTAAAACTTCTTACGATTAAACTTACTCTGCAACTTTCACATATTGCCAAACATTTGCATGGCCAAAGAATTATTTCTCTTGGATTTGTTTGACAAATCACACAAGATGGTAATTCACCTTCATCTGAGTCTTCATCTGAATCTTCATTATCGATATGTCCCTCATGGCTATGCTTTCTTGATCTTTTCTCTATTATCAAGTCTAAGAGCTTGTTAGATGGTTCAAGAATACTTGAATTGAATTTGGATCTCGTTATAATTTTAGAATCTTGTTTCAATAAATGTGCACGCAATATCCTCAAATCTAAAGACGAAGGCTCAACTGGTGATGTATTTTGCTGTTGTTGCTCGGATGTCACCAATGCCAATAAATCTTCAGGCGATGCAATTAATTCTTGTAATGCAGTTTCATCATGTCTCAAGCTCATGCCATTCGAACGAGAAACTGCAAGTGAAGAAGTCTCGAAATCACTCTCGGAAAAATCTGTTTCATTCTCTTCTTCTTCTCCATTGAACTCATAATCATCATCTTCTTCATCCTCACTCCATAATTCAATGTCCTCATTATCAAAAGTCATTATAGAGCAATCAGCGCTACTATCATTTACCTGATGTTTCAAGAAATTTGGCATTTTCTTGGTCACCAAAAACGATACCAACACTTCCTTGAAATTGGTCAACAAATTCTTCAAGTATTCGCCTCTCTTGATAGTGATCCATCTACCACTACCACCTGTGGCCCTTTGATTTGAGTTTTTCTCTCTCAAACCTTGCAATTCAGGTGGCACGTCTACCTGGTTCTTATAACCGGTAATTTTGGAGATAAAAGATTTTCTCTGTTGTAATTGATTATTCTCCAACCAAGTTCTTCTGCCCAAAGTCACTTCAGAAATCTCTTTAACATAACTAGCTTTACCTGCGGCAGTTATCATAAATGTTCCAAGGTTTGTCAAAGCTGTGTAAAAATCATCAGTCATCAAGATATTGATACTATTGAGGTTATCAGTGATCTTACTAAATTCTAGATCTCGGAATGATCCTTTCACTATAGCTGCCAGTAAGAAAATAGACATGCACAAGACAATGATGAAAAAAGTGAGTAATTGTGGTAAATATCCCATGACAACGATAAATGGGAAGTATAACAATCTTCCGTTCAAGATGCTAAAGAAGTAAAATGATAAAATATAACTTCCTACCAATGATGAAGGAATCAATCTATATCTTTCTAAATGGAATAGTCCCAAAACATGAATAATCATCTGATTCACAACGGCAACCATGGCTATCACTATTAATTCAAAAGATGGTATTCCTGCGCTCTGGACTTCTTGAAAAGCCAAAGAATATTCAAATAAGGTCAATCCGTTTTCAACAAGAGGGTCATTACCATTTGTCAGAGCTATAAATGTTTCCATTATTTGACCTAAACATAATGACAGATATAAAGGTTTCAACACTGATGGAGAAGGGCTCTTCAGAAGAAGCTCTGGTGTGGTGTTGGCTTGGTTAAAGTCAAGAAATGATTTCGAGATATATGGTAAACCTAAGAACTTCATTGTCTTGAATTCTTCATATTGATAATCAAAATATGATGGCGACAATAAGAACCTGATAATTGGATTACTATTCTTGTCCAATTTCAATTTGAGAGCCACTAGTACCCCATACGAACCATTAAATAGAAGATATAATGCAATTAAACGTAAAATGACATGACTAACAAATGGCAATTTCTTTCTGTTTCTTGAAATGGACGAAGAAGATGCAAATACAACTATTCTGTTTAAAAATATTGCAGTGGTCATACATATAGCAGCAAACGGTGACACACAATAGCTTATCATTGAAGAAGATCTTTGATTTGGTGAATCAGAGTGCTCCGATTGTTCCATTATAGCGTCGGCAAATTTCCTTATTACCCTCACCGGGAACCACGAAGGCTTCGTAGAGTTCGACATCTGGCTCAGAACCTGATCCATCTTCCGATAATGATTTATACACTTCAATTGTAAAATGTTAAGTTCGCATAAAAAAATCAAAAAATCATTCGCAAAAATTAAAAAAAAAAAAAAAAAGTTAATTAAAAAAAATTATACAACGATTAATTCAAATTAACCAATAAACACAATATGTCGGTTTCATTAACTAGAACCATCAAGAATTTTTGGCTGAATGGTTTGAAAAGATCATTGAAGCAAATTGCAACCATCAATGATACCAAACGTGGAAGACTTGTTGGTGTTGACGGACACGGGAACTCATTTTATGAAACAGATGCACCAGAAGAAATCCATTTAAGAACAAGATGGGTAGAATATGCTGATTTCTGGAGACCTGATATGTCCCAAGTTGAGCCGGGATGGCATTATTGGTTGGGGTACGGTACCGATACACCTCCAAATGCATTGAAAGATGGTGATTCGATGAAAGCAATTAGAGCATATCCAGTACCAGAGAGGCACCAGGAGAATATGACTAGAACTGAAGGTGCATACATTCCTTATAACACAGCTAGACCAAAACATCAACAATGGGCTCCAAAAATCAGTGAAAGAGTCTCTGCTTAATTGATATTTATCTACTCCTCACTTATTATATTTATTTATTTATTTATTTATTTATCTATTTATGGTTTTTCAATCCATTTATCTATTTATTATTTATTTACTTTCTTGTTTATTTATATCAACTTATTAACACATTCAGTACCTCGATCAATGGAGACTTAGACCACTGATTTACTATTTAGGTTTCATGTAGATCTCCTTGTAACTTTGAACCCAGTTATGTCATTTCAATACCCTCTGATCCACTATTCAGAGCAACCCAATCACCTAAAATCTCCTCTTCTTGTGATGATATCGTTATCTGACAGAACAGCACTGGGGCTGTTAAGTATTTGAAAACTGAAAAAAAAAAAAAAATCACAAAGAAAGAAAAAAATTGAGAAATAAACAGTGAAGAAGTTACAATTATATATATCAGCATCATGGCAACAGAGGAAGTCAGGGCTAATCCAAATGGACAAACAGAAGATGCTGTACCGCAAAAACCGGTTTTAGTCTCACTTCAACCAATATCCGATTCCCTTGTAAGGCCATTCAAAACTCTTTTTCAAGATCTTTACCAGTCGTATCCAAACTCAATAACTGAACCAGTAATTGAAAATGATTTTTTGAAGCACACCTTGGATTCAATAATAGCAGAGAGTGCTCTTCATGATGAGGCTGTAAAGATTTACCAGAAAATTGTATTAGAAGTTGTGATATTAGGTTTATTATCGGCCATCATCAAAGATTCATATGACGATGAATCTCTCAATTATGATGAATTGAATAGGAAATTATTTATACTTTTGGACATTTCCATTTATGCAACAGCAATTTCCCAAGCATCAGATTTAGATTTACCATTCGTCTTGATTCATAACATAATATTGAAAAACAACAAAACCTATATTTTAGAATACTTTCAAAAGACTTTTTTTGCCTCATCTTCAAAACAGAGAAGAGAACACTTAATTCACAATTGTGGTGTTACTTCTGCTTCAAAGAGACCAGGAACAGAGATATTGGAGATATATAACGATGTCACAAAAATATATGACTTGCAAAATATCCTGCATTCGAAGTTCATTGGTCATTTGAGACTATTTGTGTCCAGTTGTTTCAAAATTGATGAGATGGTGCTCAATAATCCTGACTATTCTATTAGTAAACATATGGGTCTTGATAAAGATGTTTATAACTCTGTAAAGAGATCAAGGGCGACTCCTTTCTCTCTTTACCTGAAAGTGAGGTACCAACTTACATACCCGGAAACCATGTTCACAGATAGATGGATTCCTAGAGACTGTTCCAATGCTATTTTTGATTTAGTCAATGCGATATTTGATGAAGACTTGGCAACTAACGATTATAGATCTTCTCAAGGGAGTGTCTTTGAGTTACCTCAAAAAATAAACAATAAATTAGAAATTACACAGTTGAAAGAGTTAGCAAAAACTTTTAATTTTAGTCCTGTGTTCAATATCAACGAGGAGTTATTTACTGCCTCTTTTAAAAATAAAATGTTCAGGCAATATATCATATGTCAAATATTTATGATGGTGAATCATGTTACTTCCTACTGGGAATCCTCGGCTTTTGCAAAATCATTTACAGTGAGAGCAGACATGCGTAAGACAAAAGATTTCTGTCTCAGTGTCAAAAAAACTATTCAAGGACATTATAAAAAACTAGATGAACAATTTTTCTTCACTATTAATACTATTTCCCTGGAGTCGAATAAGTTCTGGATAGAATGGAAAGCATCTAATTTCAAAGTGACAAAGGAGACTGCGATTGATGTTGAAGATATAAAGAAAGTTGAAGAGTTGATAATAAAGAATTCTAGAGTAAGAGGTAAACATATACCAAAATATGGTACGAATGAGATATCAAGAATTTGGAAACTTGAGACCGGATTGAAGAATTTGAATCAAAGCAAGAGTCTCGGAACTGAAAACTTCGAAAAATTGAGAGATGAATTGCAAAAACTGAAAAACACACTTGATTTCATTGAAGAAGATCCTGATATGTATACTGAATCAGAAATTGCAGATCTGAAGAGAAATACGGAGATGTTGACTTTCAAAGCTTTGAGACTTCACAGAGAAAATGGGAAATGGCTTTCATTTAGCAATACAAATTACAAGCTTGGTGTAGAAGGTTTATTTGATTCATCAATGATCACAAAATTCAAAGAAGAGAAAAAAGCTGCTGATAAGGAAAGACTAGAAAAAGACAAGGAGATGAGAGATAAGGAAGGTGATGTTATTATGGATGTGCATCCTGTTAAAGAGGAAGAGGTGAATTATGCAGACTCAAAGCTGCTGGAAGATGAAGATTTAGATTATTAGAGTATAGCTTTTGTTTTTCCTAATAAAGTTAATTCAAGTTTATAAACAAATCTCTAGAAGTATCTACTCGCTGGCGAATGTAGCAGCAACTATTAATGGGAAAACAGTTGTCACATCAGCGTAAACTTTAACAGAGTGTGCGTCTGCTTTAATCTTACCCCAAGAAATAGCTTCATCTGGTCTTGCACCGGCATCTGAACCATCGAATTCTTGACCTGTGTTAATGTATACCGCCCAATCTGCACCATTTCTCATAAGACAAGCATTTGCGATATGATGTTTAATTAAGCCACCACCTAAGATAAGCATACCGGCTTTAGTAGCTTCCATAGACATTGAGTTAATTTTTCTGATATCACTGACAATATCAATTCTTAATTGTTTTGGAGATGCTTTAAATGTGTGGAAGAACAACATATCACCAATGGAACCATCAGTTAAAGCAGGACAGAAAATTGGGATCTTATTCTTATGAGCCCAGTATAAGACAGATGATTCATCATTGATTTCCTTACCGAATCTATCGATAACTGATGAAGGAGTCCAAAATGGTACATCGGCATCATAAGCACCGGATTTGGAATTTTCTTCTTGTTCTTCTAACATCTTGTCCAAGATAGGTACAATCCATTCTTCAAATTTACAATAGTTATCATTTGGTACCAATAAGTTACCAATACGGTTCATACCTTGATCTCTTAATTTGGAACCTTGTAAATGGAAATCACCCATATAAGTTGGAGCTAAACATTTGATCAAATCTTCTTCAATACCTCCAGCAGTAGCTACTATAGCACTGACCATCTTATGTTGAACCAAATATCTAAGAGTATCTCTTAAGCCGGAACTGATCAAATTAGAAGTATAACCCATAAAAATCGTAGTTTTTTGGAATCCATTTTCATCAAACTCACCTTTCTTTTCGTGATCTTCCAACTCATCGATATGCTTACCTCTCCATTGTCTCATCTCATCAATAATTGTACATGCCTCTGATAATGAAGAACCTTGGAACCCCATATTTTTCATACCTTTTATCAAATTCTTAGCACTCGAATTTCTTGATTCTGGCTTTGAGTAATCGATACCTGTGACTTCTACAGCATCTTCAGGTACGGGTACTGATGCAACAAAAACTGCTTCATTTGCTAAGCCTGGTTTCTTTTCTTCTGTTGACATCTTTGTTGTGATAGTAATTTCGATAATAGATTGAACTCTAAACTGAAAAATTTTTTTTTATCTCTCTTTATTTTTTATTTTTTTTTTTTTGCCAAATTTTTCAGAATATTCAATATCACCTCATCTCATGAGGTTGTAAATCTTACGTTGATGACTAGTTCAGATAAAAAATAGTTTTATATATATAAATATGAGTCTAAAAATGTATTTACTGAGGCTCTTAGAATTCTCCCTTGATAACTGTTGGAACATATTTCTCATCTAAGTACTTGATCTCTTCCTCGGAAAGCTCGAAAGATAAAGCATCAATAGCATCTTGAATTCTCTCAACTTTATTGATACCAAGAATTGGGAAATTTCCTTTAGCTAAGGACCAAGCAGTTGCAACTGTAGCCATTGATACACCACGTTTTTTGGAGAGTTCTTCCACTCTATCAATGATAACTGCTTCTGCCTCACTTCCATCAAAGAATCTATCCATCATATCAGATTCTGTTCTCTTGGTGACTGCATTTCTTGGTCTTGCTAATAATCCTCTCGCAATTGGTGACCATGGGACAAGACCAATTTTGTTTTTTTGACAATAAGGAATCATCTCTCTTTCTTCTTCTCTATATAAGAGGTTGTGATAGTTTTGCATTGAAATAAATTTGTGGTAATTGTATTTTTCAGCAACATTTTGATACTCAATGAATTGATAAGCTCTCATAGTTGATGCTCCAATGTATCTTGCTTTACCTGACTCAACAACATCATTCAATGCCCTCATCGTCTCTTCTGGAGGGGTTTGGTCATCATAACGATGAATTTGATAAACATCGATATAAGTTCCCAATCTTTCTGTTGATGCTTCCGCAGCTGCAAGAATATGTCTTCTAGACAAACCCATATTGTTTATGATATCTGGATGGTCTCTTGAAAAAGTTTGATTTGCAAACATTTTAACGAGATCTTTGGAAACAGGGAAATACACTTTACTCATAATGATAATTGAGTCTCTTGGAATATCGTACTTCTTGAGGAATTTTCCAACTAAGATTTCTGATACACCAGCAGAGTAAGTATTGGCAGTATCAAATGTTCTAATACCTGCATCATAACAGGCCTTCATGATCTTCATCACTTCTTCCTCATCTTCAATTACGTAGTCACTCCAGAATTCTTTAGCCCCAAAGGACATACATCCCAAAATAAGTTTTGAAACTTTCAAACCTGTTGGTCCAAGGAGCTCAAACATGTTTTTAGGGATCTCATAGTCTGTAGGTGGGTAAGTAGTAGTCATTTTCTAATTCAGCTGTTAGTTATACAGTTAATTTTTATTCAACTATAACCCTTTTCCTCTTCACTGCACATTTATATATGACATTTTCTTTTGAATTAAAGGAATTAAGGCTCACTGGCATTAGTGAAAATGAACAAATTTTAAGGGAATTAAAGTATCCTAGCAATGGAGTAAAGGGAGTTATATGATGAAATATGGGGGATTTGAAAGGGGAGGAATTTTAACGGAAATAATGTTTTTTTTTTTCATACTTTTTTTTCAAAACAGGGTTTGAAACATCTCTCCCCCCAGAATAGTTCTATGACAATTCGTCTATCTAGGTGAATCACAGAATTAGGGGTAACGGTTAAAAGGATTTGACTAGATAGTTAAAGCAGAAAGGCATGATACTTGCAGCATTAGCTGCATATTTTAAGGCACATAACTACCTATAATAGTATTATCTGATTTATTTGTAACCACAACCTATATGTATTTATAAAAATCATCAATTTAAAACAAGGGAAAATAAAATAAGTTAAAAGAGAAAAAAAAGTATTGGACAAAAAATAATTGATTTGAAAGTTTAGGCGGTTTCTTCTTTCTCTTTAGGTTCCGATTCACTTGATTCGACGGATGGGGGGGGTGGAAACACCTTTGTGTGCATTTTCCTTTTCATCCTTGACTCTATTCTTTGATTTAGGAACTCTGACCAACCAGTACAAGAAAATAGTAATACCGAAATTGATGAAGATATAACATATGAAGATACCATAGTTTCTCCATCTTTGACTGTAAAAAGTAGAAATACTTTTCAAATATACGTTTGTATCAGCAACTGTACAGAACAGACATTCCGTTGTTGAGTTTGAGTCCAAAAGATAGCCACCTTTTGCGTCGATATAGTCAGACATATATTCACCACATGTTTGGCCAGCTGGTGGGCTGAAACGGTTGTACTCAGTTTTTGAGCACTGAACATTACTATTGGCGAGACCTGTTGATAACATTCCTTGGACAAAATAAGTAAATGGTGAGACTCTGTACATGAATATCCAGAATCCAGGTAAAGCTGTTGGTCCAGCCAATACACCACAGAAATTTAACGAGACCATGAACAACAATGATGCTAAATTACCGGCATTGTCATAAACTTGAATACCTGCAACACAGGCCTGTCCCATACTGATAGAGAAAATATAGAATGCTGTTGCATATAACCAGACCAATGCACCACGCTCGTGTAATTGACTACTATCAGGAGCATTTCTGTATAATCCAACAGGATAATACCAGCAGAAGAAAGATATAGTACCACATAAGAAATTCCATGGTATTTCGGCAATAATTTGGGCCAAGATAAATGCAATCCAGCTGAACGTCTTTGAAGGTCTTTCTCTGGCTTCATATAAATCTCTTTGAGCAACATAATTTGGTAACATTTGTTGGACCAATGTATTGAAAACCACCATGAACATAAAGACAGCAAACATTTGGTTCTGAAGACCTTGTAATGACTTCTTAGCATGGAAGAAGGAGAATCCATTAAAGATTGAAGTGGAGATAGTCAAGAATAATTTTGAATAAATATATGAAGGAGTTCTCCAATATTGTTCCAAGACACGTTTTGTAACAACAAAGAACTGGAATGGAATAGTTGTTGCAAATTCTTTGTGAGACTCTGGTGAGGTATCAACCGGGATTTTAATCAAAGTACGCTCCATTTCATCCAATTCTACTTGAACATCTTGACGCTCTTGAGAGTTCATCCAAACCTCATGGTAATCTTGATTAGCATGTGAACCAGGGGCAGCACCAATAATTTGTAACATAAACTCAGCTGGGTTACACTCTGCAGGAAATTTATCTGATCCATGAGCTTCAAAATAATCAATCAAAGTTTGGCAACCTTCACCTAATTCACCAAAGTACACAGTCTTACCGCCTTTTGCCAAGAATAATAATCTATCGAACTCTTGCAACAAAATAGCTGAAGGTTGATGAATGGTACATAAGATGGCTTGTCCATGGTCAGCTAATTTTCTCATCAATTGACAAATGGACCAGGCTGTTTGAGAGTCTAAACCTGAAGTTGGTTCATCTAAGAATAACAACAATTTTGGCTTAGCAGCTAACTCGACACCAATTGTCAATCTCTTTCTCTGTTCAACATTCAAACCTTCACCAGCAACACCAACAACAGCATCGGCATATTTGGTCATTTCTAAGATCTTGATCACATTTTCAACATAAGAATCTTTCTCAGCTTTTGAAATTGTAGCTGGTTGTCTCAAGTATGCTGAAAATCTTAAAGCCTCTCTAACAGTGGAACTGCTTAAATGTAAATCCTGTTGTTGGACATAACCGGTGGATCTTTGGAAAGAAGAATCTCTTAATCTACCATTAACAAACATATCACCAGTGACGACACCCATGGTGACACGATTAGCAAGCACATCCAACAAAGTTGTCTTACCTGCACCAGAGGCACCCATCAAAGCTGTTAGCGTACCTGGTTTGACCCACCCATCTACGGCATTCAAGATTCTCCTGGTCTCTGATTTGATTTGAATATCATAATTCACATTTCTCCAGTGGAATATATCAGTACCACCCACCAATTCATCAACACCCAGATCCGGATCTTCTTCTTCATCATCTTCCTCCAAAATATCTCTCTTACCTTCCCCACCTTCAACGTCATGTTGCTGGGCCTGCTTTTTTCTAAGTTTCTTTAAAGTTGATTTCTGGAATAAAATGACTTCACCTTTTTGCATGGCTGCTTCATTGAACTCAGTAAGAACTAAGTAAGTGAACAAGAAGAACACAACAAAGGCAATTGTAATACCAAAATTTCTCCAGATATGCTTCTTATAATACCTGTAAGACGTTTCGACATAAGCTCTACCTTCAACATAGTTTTGACCCAGAACAGATCCAACAACGGAACATACTCTATTAGCATATGGCACGGTATCATATTTGCCTCCTTCGGGGATCAATTGACCACAGCTAAACGTAACACCATCGAACTCATTTGCCATCAAAGCTTCAAATACATAACCCACAGGATTAAGGTAGTTAATCCATCTGGACCAACCAAGCATACTGGTAGTTGGAATTGTAAAACCTGTGTAAATGGTCAAGGCTAACAATAATACCGAAGCTGGAGTCATAGCTTCAGATAAAGATCTTGATGCGGCACCAATAGTTCTGAACAAATGTGACATAGCTAAAAGAGAAAAGATGTTGAATAGGTAGTATAAGAAAAAGTGACCTGGAGTTCTTCTCAAATTAACCAAGAAATAGTAGACAAGATTAAATGCAACAGAAGTCAGAAATTTTGGCGGTAATTCTGTAATAATCGAAGCTAATGAATCTGCAGCTGGATGATATAAGGCATATTGTTTGTGTTTTTCCACAATTGGTCTAGCTTCATATAAAGCCATAATTTCCAATAAGGATGAGAATGAATTGAACAAAACAGCCAAGAACATGGCAGCACCTCTATAGTAGAAAGATCCGGAAGATTTGGGTAAGTTGTAAAAAATTGAAGACAAGATAAAAGCCATGGAAGAATTACCAAAGACTGAAAAAAGTGTGACTGAAGGGTCACCTCTAGTTCTTTTTATATTCCTGCCCATAACAGCTCTGACTTGCATCCAGAAAGACACAGTGTATGATGATGATGGTCTGATATGTTTAGACTGTCTAGCAACATGAGCATCGTGGAAACCTTGGGCCGAATTGTTTACCTTAACGTTCTCCAAATAGGAATCGATACTTCCGATCAAGCTCTTATATTCCGGTGATGCCCTCCAGTATTCAGAGAACTCTAATGGTGTTCTTGGAACCTTATTTTCAAATCCCTTTCTGACCACTCTTTCAGCTGGATTTGTCAAGGAGGTCAAGAAATCAGCCGAGGTTTGTCTTGCTGGACATTCGTAACCCATATTGATGAAGAATCTTTTAGCTTCTGTTGCTGATCCAAAGAAAATTTGATAACCTTCATATAAAAGGATAACGTTGTCGAACAAGTCATATGCATCTTGAGAACATTGGTAGATGGCAATCAAAGGTGTAGCCTCTAAGATAACAGCAGATGACTTCAAAGCTCTAATGAACTCTAAAGCAGTTGCGGCATCCAAACCTCTTGTAGCATTATCCCAGCACTGCAATGACAGTCCCGACAATGCAACTTCTGCAATAGAGACTCTCTTACGTTCACCACCAGAAACACCTCTAACCAAGTCACTTCCCACTTTGGTATTATAAGTGTGTGATAAACCATATGTTGCCATATAGACGGCAGTTAAATGTTTTCTATATGTTTCTCTGGCAACCCCTGGAACTCTGTTTTGAGGTGTTCTCAATTGAGCAGCGAACTCTAAAGTATCACCAACTGTCAAATGTGCAAAATGGGTATCAGTTTCCGCACTGTAAATTACATCACCTCTGAAATGATTTTTGATTTCTTGTGGAGTGATACCGTCATAACTAATAGTAGACTCTTCACCTACATGGAACCCATGGGTATGTGAGGCAATAGTTTTCAACAATGTTGAACAACCAGCACCAGGCCTACCAAGAACGACAGTAACCTCACCTGGCTTAATGAGGGCATCCATTGGTTTCAAGATGTCAAAATAACGAGACTTATCATTTCTGGAGATTATTTGGTTTCTGACAAATTCGCCAATGACTTTTGGAAGAAGGTTGGTTACGGTGGTTTGATAATCGGCATCGGAAGCAATACCATAAGCTCTTAGATCTCTGTAAGCTACCCCTAAGGAAGCAGGCTTATAGTAATTAAGATCTGAGTCCATCATTTTTCTCATATTCTTGACCCAGAATTTACTATCGAAATCATCACTGTTAGGATCTAACCTTGGATCAATACCATCCTCAAATGTACTGACACCAGGGACCATTGACATCGAAGTCAAAGTTCTAACCAAGTTGTGAGAGAGGTTTGGTACCACTCTCCCTTCTTCGATTTCTCTTTGAGTAAGGCCTGTTGGGGACGACAGTTCCATATTAGTATCACTCTGATTTGTCAAGGTTCTAGCTAATTCCTGAATCTGGGAATGAGCACCATAGTCAAAGCCAGCATAAGGATGAACATCTTCATGAGAGTTAGTCTCAGAAGAGCTATCTGCTTTAACCGATATAGAATCAACAGACATATTTATTAATAAGCACTTTTGAAATTAATTAAGAAATCAATAAACCTCTCAAAGTGGCACCTGGTTTCTTTATATCTAAAAAGGGAACTTCGATCATCCTGGCTTATTTCCTCTGTCTTTAATTTTTAGCTCTTTTTGCTTGTCTGCAGATTTTCTTTTGACTAGTAATTTTATTTTTGTTCCCCTTATTTGTTTACTTACTGTGCGGAATCAACAGTAGGCTTCCGAATCCGAAATACGTGCTTCTATACATTTTTCTAGGCCGGAGACTCGGTTATTCATGTAGTAAAGGCATATTGGCAACTGGGTGAATATCATAAGTCACCACTCCATGCCGTTTGAGCCTTTCTGTCTGACCTTGTTTTATGAAGGCTAAGTTGTTTGTATTATGCGAATGCGATCGTTTCTCTTGACTAGTTGAAAATCGGAAGTTAGTTAGTCTCAGCCGTGCAGCAAACAGCATAGTCTAATTCCCCAGTGTATTACCTCAGCACATATTTCCACTGTACCAACACAAATAAAGATTCTTCTTCTTGTAAAACTATTTGTTGCTTCATCTTATTGATAACAATTCAAAAGGGTTCTTTCTACTGTATCCGGGGGTCTAATATGCCTGTCTTCTTAAAATGTTAAGGAAAAAATAAGAAGAAAAAAAAAAAAAAAAAAACCTCTTAATATTAAAAACCGTATAGAACTCTGGAGATTAAAAGATGTTTTGGAGACCTTTCTGTTGCCTGCTGAGAAAAGGTGTCGTTCCTAATAACTTGAGGGTGATAGCAACTCAGTCACTATGGAGTTCTTCCTACTCATCTGCCGCAACATCTACAGCTGGCAAGATCCCAAGGGCTTCTAAGGCCATAAACCAAAATCAAAACTTAAGACGTACAGACAATCTGCTCTTAAGAGAAACTTATGATGTTAATAATAAGCATTACAAGTTATTGCCCTGTGTTTCGATATCTACATGTGAGTCATATGATTTGGTAAAGGCTATCGAATCATTACATAATCATGGTTTCAAAAACACTTCAATCTTGATTCTGAATGAAGCCATTCATTTCAAGTTTCCTAACATTAATGAGAAATTAAAGGCTGACGTCTTAGTGTTGAATACAGGAACTGTGGTGTCCTATGGATTAGACGAAGCCACTTTGGAAGACCAAATTTTGCCCATGGTCTCCAACTCTATGGTGACTCCATACAAGCCCGAGAGTGAGGACATGGACTACGTTGAGCTCGACTCTCCTGGACCATCCAGTATGGATGGAGATATCATATGTATCAAAGGTGAGAATGAAAGTGAGAGATTGTTGGATAAACTGGCGTTCGCTTTTGGTCTTTCAAGGTCAACGAGATTGGCCATTCTTGAATCTTCTTTGGAGACTCAAATATTGATGACGAAAACTGTCACAGAAGACTTGTCATTAGGCAAAAAGTTAAAAGTTAGTGGCACTCAAGTATTGAGATCTATCGGAAGATTATTACTTCTCAGAGCCAAGTTGAATTTATATTCGGAGTTGATAGAGATCCCTGACTTGTATTGGTCGGAACCAAATTTAGAGAAAATATTCAAAGATATAAGTAGGAACTTGGACATATCTGCAAGGATTTCAATCTTGAACAGGAAATTAGATTATGCAACCGATGAATCAAGGCTGGTGTTGCTGACTCTTAACGAGGAAAAAGGTGTTAGATTAGAATGGATTATTATCTATTTAATTATGATTGAAGTTTGTATCGAAATTTTCCATTTTTATGAAAAATATGCTGAGAAGCAAGAAAAACTGGAGAAACAACAATAAATACTTGTATATATCACTATCATTACATTAGAATTTTAATATAAGTCCCTTTGCCCTGGAGTCCATGGAATTCCAGGATGAGTCTCTTCAGTAGCTTCGGGATCCTCTCTCCAAATCTTAATACTTTTATCAGCTTCACCAGTTATCAATCTTAATCCTGACCTGTCAAATGTACTGCAATAAATACCATTTTCACTTTCTAAACTTCCTGGCATTTTCACTGTCTCCAACTCTTGAAATTTATGCCCAGTCTTCCAATCGAAAAAACCCATTGTCCCGTTATCTGCACCACTAAACATCACGTTTGATTGGTTAACAGACAAAGTGTTCACGATGGCTTCATGCTTAGGATAGAAATTTTGTAAGAAGTCACAGTTTGGCAACTTCCATTGTTTGATATTGTCAGAAGATGCAGTGGCGAAAGTGTTCTCAATCTCGTGAATAGCTAACCCTCTAACTGCTTTCTTATGATGAGTCAATACTTGGGTAGTCTTACCAGCAACAAGATCAAACGTCCTCACGGTACCATCCATGGAGGTTGATATGACTTGTGGAGAAGTCGCTTGGCATCTGACATTCATTACTGATGAGTCATGTCCTGTTAAAACATGAATTGGAACTCTTGTTCTGATGTCCCATATTCTTACAGACGAGTCACGGCCACCGGTAGCTATAATGTCAGTTGTAGGATGTATATCTATAGTGTAGACGGATGATAAATGACCATGATAGTCCCTAATAATTTTGTTTTTCTCTAAATCCCAGCATTTAATTGTCTTATCTTCTGAACATGAGAACATATATGGGTGTCTTGGTGATACAACTATACCTCTAATAGCCATGATATGTCCAGTTAACGTAAGTCTTAACTTAGAAGTAGCTAAATCCCAGATTTTGATAGTCCTATCTGCAGAACCTGATGCAAACCATTCATTTTGCGGATCCATAGCCAACGATCTCACCCATCCAGTGTGGCCAGCCATTACTCTCATCAATTTCCATGGTGCATGCCATTCAGGTCTTTCAAGCTCCAAAGAGGATTCATCTTTCTGCTGTTGTTGCAATAACTCCAATGATCGCGAGCCCGAGTTAGAAATAAAAGATGGCAATGTATCATCAATTCGGTCTCTCACCACTAATGCATCTGACAGAGAAGATTCTTCTTCTTTCATATCTTCTTTTGCTATTATATCGTTAGTCAACTCATCTCCGAAATTTCTCAGTTCCTCATCAATCACCTTGGACTCTTTCTCAATTAATCTGCTACTTATTACCGATTTCTTCTTGGATGCCAGAGCTTCAAGCTTCTCTGACAAGTACTTCGGAAGTTTTGTAAAGCTCAGGTCCTGCCTGAACTTTGTATTCACGTACATCTTAGTACTCAACTCATCGTCGTTTTTCAACAAGGAATTCTCGTTTTGGAATATTATCCTAGCTTTCTTTCTTATTCCTTCTACGGCTTGACTATCAATAGTTCCACTCTCCATCATCAAGTACGTCTAGAATATGAGAGTTTTCACTGTTTATCTTCACAATATAATTTTTTTTTTTTTTAGTTTTTTTTTTTTTTTTTTTCAGATAAAAGTGAAAAATTTTTTTAGGCATCTCATCTAATAGTATAAGATTATTATCACCATGTCTGAGAATAAGCATGTATTGGAAGATCCCACTGAGGAATTCGAAACCTCAAAGAAATTGAAATTAGAGAATAATGCTGAGGAAAACCCCCAAAGAAGACCGGAGGAACCTAACCCAAGAACAAAGGGTATTCAAGAAGATGATGTCGGTATTACAGAATATATTTCCAAATCGAATAATGGGTTCAGTGGAATTTTAAAACAACGTTATTATGATTTTTTGGTCAATGAGATTGATTTGAATGGAAATGTTGTTCATTTGACTGACGAAGGTGTTCAAAATAGAAAGGAAAGGAGGAAAGAAAAGAAAGATTTAGAAAAACAATATAAACCTGAAGAAGTTGAAGAGAAGCCTAAAGAAGTTGAACTGGAAGAAGCTCCAAAACCAACTTTCAATTTGAAACCAGAACATAGAATTGCATTACTTGAAATGTTTGGAGAAGAGGATTTGACCAAGATTGAAGGCTTATTGACTACAGGTAGCAATATGGAGACATCAAGATCTTACAATGACAAGACAGAGCGTGGAAAAATTCATCAGTTATTAAGAACAGCTTTTGAGGGAAAATTAGAGAGTTTGACTACTGACTCTAATACTTTTAAGATTGCATTGATCACTCGTGGCTCCCGTAACAATAGAAGAGGTGCTAAAAATGAAAATAAAAATAAAGATAGATTAAATGAAGGTGATTTTGGATTGGGTCCAATTAAAGATCATCTTTTGCTCACGGTATATAAAGAGAATAAAGAAACCATGGAGGTTGCATCATTATTGGCAAAGTTCTTACGTATACCGACAAAATGGATAGGTTATGCAGGTACTAAAGACAGAAGAGGTGTCACGGTTCAAAGATTGTCCATAGAAAGAATGAGACTGAGTAGAGTAAATAACTTAAATAAGATATTGAAAGGTCTTAGAATTGGCTCATTTGGTTATTCAGATCAAAGATTATCACTTGGTGATTTGAAAGGAAACGAATTTATTATCACTATCAAAGATGTTCAACAGTATGATAATACTCGAGAGTTAGAAAATATTGTACGAGAATCATTTGACTCTTTAAAGGAGTTTGGTTTCATCAATTATTTTGGTATGCAAAGATTCGGTACTTTCTCCATATCGACTCACGTTATCGGAATCAAATTACTTTTAGGAAAATGGAAAGAAGCTGCTGAATTATTATTATCAGAGCAGGAGCTTGTAACACCTGATTCCGTTGAAGCAAGAAAAATTTGGGCAGAGACACATGATCCTTCTTTAACATTGAGTAAGATGCCTAGAAGATGCAGTGCTGAGTGCTCAATATTGGAGTCATTAAGTAAAGAGAAACTGAACAGTGACAAAGAATTCAATGAAAATTCCTATTTCGTTGGAATAATGAAGATTCCAAGAAACTTAAGAATAATGTATGGTCATGCATACCAGTCATATGTGTGGAATTGTGTTGCATCGAAGAGAATTGAATTATTTGGTATGACTATCGTTGAAGGCGATTTGGTTATTGACAATAGCTCCACCACCTCAACAGATACTCCAAAAATTGAAGATGAGGAAGAATTCGTTGAAGACATCAGAGAAGCTCAATTCATCAGAGCTAGACCTGTTACTGCGGAAGAAATTGTACAAAATAAGTTCTCGATCCACGATGTTGTATTGCCAACTCCAGGTTTCGATGTTGTTTATCCATCCAATCCTCTATTATTGAAAGTTTACGAAGATGTTATGGCAAAAGATGGCTTAGACCCTCATAATATGGCACGTAGAGTTAGGGAGTTTTCCTTGGCTGGTTCATACAGAAACTTGATGGGAAGAGCTACCAATCTTGAATACTTCATAAGAAAATATAACACAAATGATGAAACTTTAGTTAAGACTGATTTGGATATCTTGAGACTGAACCAAGCACATCAAAAACATTTAGTCGACGAGCTTTTGGAAAAGAAAGATGATTTGAATAGTGAAGACATTGAGAAGGGTGTTGAAGAAATTATGAAATCGAAAGATTTCCCAAAAGTTGAACAAATTGAAGAGGGAGATCCAAATGGTTCCAAGACTGCAGTAATAATAAAAATGCAATTGGGCGTCTCAGCCTATGCTACAATGCTGTTACGTGAGTTGATGAAGAAGGATACTTCAAGAAGAGGTGAAGTCTGTAGTGTTGCTCAACTGTCAACATAAATAACAAAAAAAAATATTTCATATATATATCAAATAAAAAAAATATCTAGCACACCCCTTTTTTAAATTTTTTCATTATAATTTGTTTAGATAATCATATTCTAAGATAGTTCAATTATCTCAGCTCCTAGCTGATCCGATAGAATCATGTTTAAATTGCACTCTGTTTCGGACATGAAAGAACAATCGCCAACTTCTAAAGGTATTTTAAAGAAAGAAGCGGTAAAAGAAGAGATTGGTAGCCAGGCGCTCACTGGGAATTCAAGACCAGGAACAAGATCGAGAATTTCCTCTATTGTGTCACATTTAGGAGAGAGAGATTCTTTAACAGCTGACAATAGTCAAAATGAGCGCTTCTCGATGAGACATTTGGCGAAAATGTATGCTACAAGAGGTTTTCGTGGTTATACTAAGACAAGTCGTGACGACCATTCAGAACAGTCAAGCTTAAGATTAGACAAAGAAAAAGTACAAGCCATGAAGGATAGTAACAGATGCAGTTCTTTGAAGAATCAAACTTTCTTGGAAGACAATACTCAAGAGAAGATTCATTTTTCGGAAAGAAATCTTGTTTCGGATTTTCGCAATTTAGAGGTGGAAAATCAGGAAAATGCGATAAGTACAACCACAGAAGACATCATGAGGGCTTCCTTGAAGTCAAGCAGTGATTCCGTGGAAAGAATTACATTGAATCTGTCGAACTCAAAAAGAACAATTGTTTTAGGTGGATTCGAAACTATGACTTTCGACTTGACAACTATATTAGCTCAAGTATGCGGAGGACCTTTAGAGAAAGTAACAGTTTGTTCAGAGGGCTCTGAAAATATGACTGTGGGTCTTTCTTTCTTCAAAATCTCTGATGCTGCAAAATTTATGGAATATGCAAGAACAGGTATGTTCTTGATCAATGGTTGTTCAATTCAAGCTTGCTTTGCAATTGAAGATAATCCCAAAGAGGTTTCAAGTTCCATAAGGGAGGCAATGAGTGTGAAAGGGGCGAGAAGATGCTTGATCTTGAAGAAAGATGTCAAAGCTGTTCAAAAATCTCTGAAGAATAATTTAAACTCACGGATGATCTTAGCTGAATTCGATGCCTCAAGCACAAGAAAAGATTTTGAAAAATTTGGTGCAATAGTAGAAGTCGCAGCTGTGATTTCTAAGAGGTTAAGCTTTGCTGTTCATTTTTATGATACTAGATCGGCCATCGAAGCCAGATCTGAGTTAGAAACTGCGGGCTCTGAGATGAACTTAAAGTATCATGACTGGAGTATTTGGTATGGTAAAGATCCATGCGATAAGCCATGCTATGCATTATAGGATTACAACTCAAAGAAGAGCATTTAACCTTTAGTGATCATTGTTGAAATCAACAAAGTATCAAATTGTAGTTTCCATTCTTCTTGAAAAAAAAAGAGGTTAAAAAATCGAGAAAGAAAAAAATGTTGAAAAAAATTAAAAAAAAAAAAAACGCGTGAAGATCCAACTGAAAATTTGTGAGATCATTGACATATAATACGGTGAGAGAGAGACCACAAGGGAGACAAGCCAAGGCTCTTTTTATGATAAGATGGCTCAATATTCGTCTCCAAATAATAATAGGGCCCCAGAGGTGACACAGCCGACACAGGCTCTGACTCAACGGCCACATATAGCCAAATCAGAAGAGACTTTTGGGAAAGGTGTTATTTGTAGGTTAGTGTGTACAACTGAAAGGATCAATGAGAAATATATAGACTTGAAAGTGATACCAACGAGTAAGAAGGAGTGGTTATTTGGGAGGAATGGGAATGTTTGTGATTTTGTCTTGAATAATAGATCCAATAGAATAAGTAACAAACATTTCAAAATTTGGATGAATAATAAAGGAAACAGTAATAATTTGATGTTGCAAGATTTATCAACAAATGGGACTTATTTGAATGGATCAAGAGTGGTGAAAAATAACAACTATATCTTAACTCAAGGTGATGAGATATCAGTAGGTAATGGTGTACCAGAAGATGTGATAACTTATATTGTAGTAATACCAAAGGATATAGAGACAGCTAATATCAGTGCTTCTGGATTAAATTTCGGTATCCATTCTGATTTTTTCATTAGAAACGAAGTTGTTGGATCAGGTGCATTTGCCACAGTCAAGAAACTGATTGAAAGAAAGACAGGTGATACTTATGCTGTGAAAATAATATCAAAGAGAAAGCTGATGAATGGGGGTCTCGAAGGAGTTACCAGAGAATTGGAAATTTTGAAACAATTAGAGCATCCAGGAATAGTGAGATTGAAAGCATTCTATGAAGATATGGATAATTACTATTTGGTGATGGAATATGTTCCTGGAGGAGATCTTATGGATTTTGTAGCTGCCAATGGTGCTGTTGGTGAAAGTGCAGGAAGAGAAATTACAAGACAGATATTGGAAGCAATCAATTATGTCCATAGCAAAGGTATTTCACACAGAGATTTAAAGCCTGATAATATATTAATTGCCCAAGATGATCCTGTTAGGGTCAAAGTTACAGATTTTGGGCTTGCAAAGATAAGTGATAGTTCTTCTATGATGAAGACTTTTTGCGGAACTCTTGCATATGTTGCTCCGGAGGTCATTGTTGGAAAATTTGGAGATTCTAAATTCAAAGGAAAATCAAAAGTCCCACCAGAATCTCAAAATGTGGACTTGAAAACATATTCTTCTAAAGTAGATATGTGGTCCCTTGCATGCTTGTGTTATGTTATATTAACTGCTCATTTACCTTTTAGTGGATCTACCCAAGATGATTTATTTGTCAATATTGTTAATAAGAATTATCATGAATCATTGCTTCGAGATTTACAAATAAGCGATCATGCTATAGATTTTATTGATAAGCTTTTCCTGTTAGACGTAAATAAGAGATTAAGTGCAAGTGAGGCATTGAGACATCCATGGTTCCATGATTTTGAAGAGTCCAATAATCAATCACAAGTGAGCTTGTCCCAATCTCAATCACAACAAAAGAGATTAGAGTCACAGGCTAAACAATCCCAGAGAAACAAAGAAGACATATTGTACGAAGAAGATGAATTTGAAAACTCAATGAGCAGTCATAATAAGCCAATGTTCAAGGTCCCTGCTAAGAAAATGATCAAAGAGCTTCCAAAATCACAGCAGCCAAAACATCATTATTCCGATGATGCCACCGATATTATAGCTGATGAGCATTTGATGAATGGCATCCTAGGTGGATCCAAGAAGTTGTCAATCTCCCCCGTGAAGAAGAAGAAATCAAGAGTGATACCTGAAATTCAAGATCCTAATAAATTATCAGATTCACAAAGCAATTTACTGCCAATGACATCAACACCAAAGGCAAGTAAGACAACATTTTCATCACCTTCAGGAACTTTTGTCACATTAAAGAAACTTCCAGAATCCATCTCAAATTCTAAATCATTGTTTTTCAAACAAGGTGAAAGTTTGTTCATCATGGGTAGGAATTATCAACTTACAGATGACAGATGCTCAAAGATACATTGTATTATCTTGAAGAAAAGACATCCAGTTAATGCTAATTCCATATACGAATCTGCAGCTCAAGGTTTGGAAGATTTGTGGTTGTTAGACAATTCTACAAATGGGTGCTATGTAAATGACATCAAGATTGGAAAGGATAGAAAGATAAAATTAAGAGAAGATGATGTAATCGATGTCTTCAGAGATGGGAACAAAAAGGAAAAACTCAGTTATCAATTGGTGATTAATGACAAAACCGGTCTTTTCAACAACAAGCATGAACAGTTACGACCAGAATCTCAGAATGAAAGTGATTTTAGTATATTGAAATTGGTGAAGACTAGTAAGATGAATAATGGTAGCAATTCAATATTACCTGAAGAGTTCACTAAGAAGAGACGCATAGACTCGCAAGAAATATTCAACGAGTCAAAGAAGATAAAGCACTGGAGAAACAGTCAATAATAATAATAATAGTAATCTAGATAACTTATCAGCCACCACATTGTGGCTAATGTAAGAAATGACTAAAAAGTAGTGCAGTATACCCAAAACACCCAATTAGGCAATCTGTATGCTGTATTGGGCTGTAGGCTTTGAGCTTGCCACTCACTTTTTTTTTTTTTTTTAAGAGATGCTTTCATATATAGCAATGTTATAAAGAGACTTTTAAATAGTTTTTATATAAATCAATCAATCAAGTTTCAATTACATTACAATTGATTCATCTTTGATATATCTCAATTTCTTTCTTATATTCAATTGTTTTTTTTTTTTTGTCTCTGTCAAAAGCTAGGATTTAAAGATAAGCAGCAAGAAAGACCCTAAAAATGCAATTATCACTTACCACATTAACAACTATCGCAGTTGCCTTATTGGCATCAGTTACCGATGCCAAAGTTCATAAGGCCAAGATTCACAAGCATCCAATCGATGATAGTTTAAAGAGTACCACTTTTGATAACTATGTTGATTCTATTCAACAGAAATATGTTTCCTTATGGGAAAGACAAAACTCACCACAAAAAGTCTTGGGTGAAGTTCCATTTGTTGAAGGAAACAAAGGTGGTCATGACACTCCATTGACCAATTACTTGAATGCTCAATACTTTACTGAAATTTCCTTGGGTACTCCAGCTCAAAACTTCAAAGTCATCTTGGATACCGGTTCTTCAAACTTGTGGGTTCCAAGTGCTGATTGTTCTTCATTGGCTTGTTATTTACATAGCAAGTATGATCATGCTTCATCATCCACTTATAAGTCAAACGGCTCTGAATTTTCTATTCAATATGGTTCAGGTTCATTGAGTGGTTACACTTCAAGTGATACTTTGACCTTGGGTGACTTGATTATCCCAAATCAAGAGTTTGCTGAAGCCACCTCGGAACCAGGCTTAGCATTTGCCTTTGGTAAATTCGATGGTATTTTAGGTTTAGCATACGATACCATCTCCGTCAACAAGATTGTTCCACCAGTTTACAACGCCATCGATCAAGGTTTATTGGACAGCAAGCAGTTTGCCTTCTACTTGGGTGATGTCGCCAAGAGTGAAGATGGTGGTGAAGCTACTTTTGGTGGTTATGATGAAGAAAAATTCTCAGGTAAGATTACCTGGTTACCAGTTAGAAGAAAAGCTTATTGGGAAGTTGAATTCAATGGTATTGGTCTTGGTGACGAATATGCCGTTTTGGAAAACACCGGTGCTGCTATTGACACTGGTACTTCATTAATTGCCTTACCATCAGGTTTAGCTGAAATCTTGAACTCTGAAATTGGTGCCGAAAAAGGTTGGTCAGGACAGTACTCAGTTGATTGTGAAAAGAGAGACTCATTACCAGATTTGACTTTCAACTTTGCCGGTTACAACTTCACCATCAGTCCATATGACTACACTTTGGAAGTCAGTGGTTCATGTATTTCTGCATTCACCCCAATTGACATGCCAGCCCCAATTGGCCCAATGGCTATTATTGGTGATGCATTTTTAAGAAAATACTACTCCATCTACGACATTGGTAAAGATGCCGTTGGATTAGCCAAAGCTGTTTAAAATTTTAAAAAAGCTTTTAACATTTTTCTTCTTATCTTCTTTTATTAATTTTTATGCCTAGTTTATTTTTCAGTTCAGAGAATGGTGATATTTTCGAGATGTTTACAAAGTTATCTTTGTAATTATAAAAAAAATCCTTAAGATAGAGCTTATTTTTTTTTTTTGTTTCCATTTTTTTAACTTTTATTATTATTCCCCATTTTTTTTTTTTTTATATATATATATATGTTTTACATTAGTCTTTTTTAAACACTGTTGTAATCATTCTACAATAAAACATTGAGCATTATAAATTGTCTATATCATTAGCTTGTAAAATTAATAATTAAATTGTATAAAAATCATGAAAAAGTCATTTTTCGAAAAATAAAAAAAACAAACCCACCAATAACATCCCAACTGCCCAAAAAAATCTTTACCATGAATCTTCAATCTCTATATGCTTTGCAGGTGGCGACGAATTCAAATGGACATGATTCAATTTATCATCATCAATAGGCCTCAAAGCATTAGTAAAATCATGATCAGTTGTTATAACGACACTTGAATTCATATCCGATGATAAATTCATGTCGGAATATATATCATTAGAGCTTCTCATTGATTCATCAGATCTCTTTATCGTCAATGAAGGCACTCTACTGCCTCTACCACTGCTGCTACCACCTCCTAATGATTCTCTCACTTTACTTGAATTCTTCAAAGCCTGTATGATGGAGTTTTTAGAAGAGAGTTGTTCTTTCAAATCCAAAATTTCCTCTTCTTGGTCTTTAATAAGACTTGTCAAGGAAAGAGTCTCTTGCGAAGCTGGCATGATTTGAGAACTACCTTGGTTCAATTCTGATTGTCTTAACCTATTTTCCAAATGTCCAATATATGATGAAAGTTCTTCAATTTCAATAGCTTGCTTCTTGTAAAAATCTTCTAATCCAACAACTATCTGATGGACATCTCCATAATTTTTATTAATTTCCAAAGATGACAATGCCTGGAGATGTTCACTCTTGACCATGGTGGAGTTCAATCTAGAATAATCATTGAGTCTCTTGTAATGTTCAACTTGCTCCGTCAATATCTTATTTTCAGCTTGTAATTGATTTAATTCCTCTTTGAGCTTGAAATCTTGAGAAAACTGTTGATTCAAAGATGATACTCTTGAAGATGAAGATGAAGAAGAAGACTCTAATGATGTCTTTCTAGACTTGTTTTGTGACGGAGAAATAAATCCACCACCATTAATATTGCCACTCAAACCATTATCATGTTTTAAAATCTTGACTTCCTTTTTGTACTTATCAAGTTCCAGTTTCAACTTCTGTATCATTCTATCTTTCTCAAAACTGGAAACGGCACCTAAATTCGACTCATTTTTCTTGACAGATAACTGAATATTTTTGGCTCTTGCGGCAAATCTTAATGTATTGATAGTTTCTGACATTGCTGCAGCTGATAAATGTATGGTACACAAGATACTGATCACCGAACTGCCACTAAGAGAGCTCTGCAACAATCTTGTCAATTTGGAGTCTCTATATGGAATATGTGTTCTAGCTGAGTTTGAGATCTGTGAAGATGAGCCACTATTATTCAAAGATTGAGCACTCAATTTAGATATAACAGTACTTAAAGCCAATAATGATTTGTTGATATAAGCACCTTCTTTACGTCTTTCCTGTTGAGTTGTTGCCTTTTCAGAACCAGCCAAATCACATAAACTCAAAGTTGAGATTTTTTCCACACCAGTGGCAATATCTTGAGATTTTAATCTTATCATAACAATTGCATGAGATCTAGAAGATCTGGCATTGAAATCAGTACCCCCAGTTCTTCTAATTGAATCACCTTTGGAAACATGAGTCAATAATTCATCAGGTGTTTGCACCGATTGTTGATGTAAACCAACAATATTGACTCCATAAATAGGGTCATCTCTAATCTTCAAATCATCTTTCAGTAACGATGAGTTATTCATGGATGAACTGAATGCAGATGTTTTCAAAGCGTTGGAAGTATCAGGGTTTAACAAATCGTACAATTTTTCATTGTATATCTCCAAATATGAAAGTGTAACGGTGTAGTTTTTCTTGGCTTGATCAAATTCAATTCGCTCATATATTTCATTCACTGCTAATTGTATAATACCCGTTTCAAATTCTGAACCTTGCATGGAGTAAGTCTTACCACTTCCAGTCATACCGTAAGCAAAAATTGTACCATTGAAACCATCCATGCATTTATCAATGATAGGTTTAACTGTATGGGCATAAACATCGTGGTTACTTGATAGTGGGTCATAGACATGGTCGTATTGGAATTCTCCAAGATCATTGGTAGTTATTGTATGTTGTTCCGTGTCTAAATCCCAGTTATAAGCTTGAGTGTTTAATGGGAGAGGTCTTGGCCTCACCGAGACTTTCACTGTTCCACAATATATTTGTTCTTGGGATGACTTAGAGTTGAATGAAGGTGTTGTTGGTCTGAAATTACTCATAGAACTTGCTGGTCTACTTGGTGTTGTGAAATTGTTATATCTTGAAGATGTGGAAGATGAGTTCAGGCTTGGTCCTGCTCTAATTGGTGTTCTTAAAGACATAGATGAAGCTGGTCTAACTGCTGTGGGTCTTGATAATGAAGAGCCAGGTCTGCTCGGTGTTGGGCTGCTAGCAGTAAGTCTTGATGTTCTTGTAGGAGTTTGAGCTCTTAACCTAGAAGGAGGCTGACTAGAATTTAAAACCATTGCTTCTTTTCTTTTTCAATTCTCGTGTTTTGGAATTTCTGTCAATTTGGGAAACACAGATAGATGATAGTAAAATGGAACTTGGAATGCTTGATCTTGGGTAAGATGTCGTCTTATTGTTTTTTTTTGAAAAATTTCTTCTTGAAACTTTTTTTTTCTTTTTAGATATTACAAGAATACTCTAAAGATCTGCAAATGTTTCTGAGTAAACGATAATGTTAACTGGGCCAACCCTTTTTATGCTGCAAGCCTCTTTTCAAATAAAAAGGTAACCTCAAAGAATGTTTTAATCTCTGTATAAAGTAAACACCAGAGGGAAAAAGAGATAAAAAAAAAAAATAATAAGAAAACTTGATTTGGATTTTTGTTTACATTCCAATCCTAAAAGGGATATAAAGACACATTTTTACACGACTTCTGATTAAATACATTCTTCTAACACTTACAAATGGTCTCAGAGCACTTTATTTGGAGTCAACTGGGAAAAGATGGGAAAGAACTGAATATTCTAGAAGGAATCAAAGAAAAAAAAAATCTAATCTCGACATGTAAATAATAACTAAAAACTACCGTAATTGTTTTGAACCCTTTTAGCGAAAGTTACCTGTTGCTGGTCTCTAGGACTGCTATTACTGCTGGACTTATTTGGATCAGTTTCTTGTTTTGCACCACTCACATAACTATCTATCAAGAAATCATGAGGTGATAGAGGAATTAACTCGGATAATTTTCTTGCATGATGTGGTGACAATATCACTATAGGAGATCTTGCAGTTTCCAAAGTGGCATCATCTAGGGACATTGGATTTGAAGTAACCGGTGCAATGGTGGCTGAATGAATACGACCACTTCTTGAACGTGGAGTACGACGTGGTCTCTTATTGTAATCCCAACAATACCATTGAAATAGCATGACTAAATCAAACCCTACAGTCATCGAGGCACCTAGGAAGTAACTTAGTTGACGATTCCAGAAATCTGCTGTTACCAGTCCACCTTCTAAAGCTTCTCTGCATGTTAATAATGATATTGAGTATAAAGTGTTGCCACTCAAGGCAGCAAGAAAAAGCAATATGCTCACTCCCTTGGTACTTTTCTGTTTATAATTAGTTATCAATTGAGGTACCCTGGAAGAAAGATATAGACAGGTACATGACCAAGCTAAGATTTTGCCCACTGTTTCAATATTTATTGTGAAATTCTCTGTTAAATCAGTTGCATAAATAGGAGCACCTTGGACTTTACTAAATCCAACAATAAAGCTTGAAGAGATCAACTGCGAAAAACTCATTGACTTGGATTTAGAATAAAAAGAAGATGGTCCATTGGTCTCTTCAAATTCCAAAACAGCACCATCATCTGTATTATTGTTATTTCTACTGGGTATAGTGATGTGCTGCAGAGGTATACTGGGCACACCATTTTCATCAGCATCTATTTCTTCGTAATCTGGATTGTTTATTTGTCTTATTTTATGCCTTAATAATGTATTCGGGGTCTTGATTTTCTTCAATCTCTGATTTTTCTTCAATCTTAGACTTGGATGCCTCAGAGCATAAGACGAATAGTAATAGCACTGGGATCCTAATATGATATCTATGATACAATAATATCCCGACAACAACACTTGAAATGCCATTGCCCCTGTCATTATACAACTGGCAAAATTCAAGAAATCACCGGCAAACCAGCACGCTAAAAACCCAAGTGAAACACCTTCAACAGATTTCCTTTCGTGATTCTTGATAACTTGTGGAAGCTGCGCAAATAACCAACAAATTATTGATAAGTATCCTGAAATATGGGAGATGGATGTGCAAGATTGGATAATAGTTTCCTTCTCAATCGAACAATAACCAGTAATCACGTATATTATCTTTGCGAAAAACTTCAACTCATTGCAAAACTGCTCCTTATCTTCACCATTGGGTATCTCGAAAGGTATATGAAATATTGACAAAGGCATAGCGTGAATGATGGATCACGATGAGGAAAAGGAAAAAAAAGAAAACAATCAAAGAAGAAAAAAAAAAAGGGTTAAAACAAGTGAATAAATAGAAAATGCAGTATGCTAAGTTATACAAAATGATTGATAATGCTAGATGATATGGTATTGTTGATGATCTATATGTTCTAATGATCTATATAAATTTGGAATTTCTTATCAAAAAAGAGTCAAACAAGCAAAAGAAAATTTTTTTTTCTCTCTTTGAATTCGCATCTCGCTTGGGGCTTCTTCTAGAAGACAAGAGAATTAATACATAAAACTTTCTCCCCAAAACACCGATATACCTTTCAATCTACCAGTATGATAGACATATAGCACTTTGCATTTGGTCTTATTGAGTTTTTTAGTGACTTCTGATAGTTGGTCCAAGTTGGAATTACGTGGGAGGAAAAGGCAGACATTGTCGGAAATTTGGAAACAACTGATTAACAATTCTTCTATCGGTAATGGTTCTAAATTGTTCAAGTCGTACACTTTTTCACGAGAATAAGACGGACCACCCCAAGGTGGAGATGCGAATACCATATCGACATTTCTATGCAAATGAGATAAGAGTCTTTCTCCGTTTGAAGTATTCAGCTTACTCCAATCGTATTTTATCAGTTTGATCTTGCTTCGCACATCGTAAACAGCAGCATTGTGTAAAGTACATTTGATATTAGTCTCATTGTAATCAACAGCATAAGCAGCTTTGAAAAATCTTGCAAATTGAATTGTGTTTCCTCCACCTCCACAGAAAAGATCAAGTATTGTTCTTGCATTGGGAAGACAAAGCTTGATGAATTTTGCCAAAAAAATGGCAACTGATTCAGTTGTCACTGAATACCATAACTCAGGTGTTAACTCGATCCCATCATCAAATTTTTCAAATAATGAATACCTATCATCCCAATATTTTTTCAGATTGAGAGGTAATGAACTCTTTGTTAAAGCTAATTCATCTAGAAACTTATCATGATCATTCCCTGTGTCTATATAATACCAGCTATCACTACTCATCAAATAGGGTATTCTCACCAAATGTATAAGCTCTTCTCATTTGTATTAAAAAAAATTTTTTTTTTTTTTTTTTTTGTTTCTTTACTTAGAAATTTTTTAAGCTTCAGATCGAAGAAAGAAAAAAAAAGAAAATGCGGCTCCTTATCTCCAGCCATCTTTCGATGACTTTTGATCACAACAGATCAATATATCCAGCCATGTCTATTTTCTTAAACTTTTATTAAACTAAATATTAATAAGAGTGAATTCCAATTATATTTTTATTCTTCGAAACAACAAAATACAACTATAAACATATAATGGCATCACCACATATTCATAAGAGAGAAAAGACAGAGTCATTTGGAGGATCTCAAATGGACTTTGAGTTCCCAAACACATCGATATCTGATTTCAATGAAGTCAGATCTCTAAATGAAACATTTTCCGAGGTATCAAGTAATGTACCACAGAGAAACTTCCATAATTTGACAACTGTTTCCATATCTTCAGGAGCCAATACTTTAAATACATCAGAATTATTCCGCAGCTTGGAAACAGCAGGCTACCGAGATGATGATATGAAGTCCACTTTGCATAAATCCCAAATTTCAACCTCAAGTCTAAGTGTCAAGGTGAAAGAAGATAAATCACACCACACTGGATCTTCCAAATATGGTTCCACCATAAGTGTCAGTTATTCTCCAAGTCACAAGACAGTGAGTCTGTTCATGTCCAGGTCACCAAGTGTACTTCAATTTAGAGGTTCACCAATGGCCCTGAATATGACAACTCCTGTTAGACAATTATCCACTAGATCAAGTTTGAAAAGGTCAAATGCCATCAAACATAAAGAAGGTTGGTTGACAAGATTGGTTTCCAAGTATTTGAAATTTAAAAATAGACTTCAAAAATGGAGAAAAGTTGTAAGGAAAAGAGCTTTCAATAGAAGAAATAATTTGAAAAAGTCACCATCGATGATTTCTTCTCCTATAATAAGATCTAATTCAGTTGCTAAATCAATTAACAAGAGCCCATCCATGAGAAGATCAAACAGTCTTATGAGAAATACACCTGTTCTGTATGAAGCAAAAGTGATATCTAATGACGACAAACAAGATCACATGAATAATTATTTACAAAGAGAACAACAATTAGTTGACTTAGAGAACTTATCCCAAGAAATCTTGGGCATTCCAGAACAACAGCAGCATTTACCAACAATTAAAGAATACCCATCTTCATTTCCAACACCAAATATTGACACAAATTACAACCAACAAGCTGAAAAAAATCAGGAAATGATGTACCAAATGTGGTCTCATTATTTGAAGCAAATAGTGATGAACAGAATTCAATTAAAACTTGACATCAATGATTACAAGGACAATAGAGAAAATAAGAGAGATAGTGTATTGGAATCTATAATATCGGACTATGAAGAAGAATTTACAGATGATGATGACGGATTCGAAAGTGATACGAATAATGGTCATTATAGTTCACTGACATCTATGTCATCTTATGATGATGAAGAGGAATCAGATCAAGATTCAATTCAAGCTAGTGAAGTGATGAGTGATTATCAATCATCGTATTACCCAACAAGACAAAATTCAGTGAACACAAATAGGACAAAATCTATCAAGAGACAACAGAGTGTTAAAGTATTGAACAGGATGTTAAGTGTTAATAGTAAAGTCAGTGCAGCTAATAGTAATATGACATATATTGAAGATTTGGTTAATATCAAGTTCAACAACAATGCACAAGATTCGAAACCATATGTGGATAAATATTACAGTTATTCTAATCCATATATGGGAGCTGGAACTAGAAATGTTGGAATGATGACGAGGTCACCAAGTTTTGTTATACCAAAGAGATCAAATACATTGTTGAGTGTACGTGAAGAATAGAATATGATAAATGAATAATAAAAATCTATTAGCGTTTTTTTCAGTCGTATTTCAGTTCTTTTAAACTTTCTACATCAGCAATCATATAATCATACCAAAAGAAAGCAGGCCAAATGGTGACAAAATGCCAAATTGCATGAGCATCGATCAAATCTAAGATTGGTGGGAAATCAAATATTTCAAAAGACATACCAAAGCAAACTGAGGCGACTAATGCAATTGGAGATAAAGCCCAATTATATTCTTTATCGAAAACATATCTTATGAATTCTTTCTTATCTGGGACCATATTTAAGAAAGATGAAATTCCATGAAATACGTATAACACGTTTTGTAGCACACCTATAAAAATATTCAGTTGCATGTTATAAGTATATGACCAATCAAGATTTAATCTTGTCACATGATAGATGTATAATAATAGACAAATAAAACTGAATCCGATTCTTTTCAAATTATTTCTGTTTAAATACCATTTAAATACTCGTATTGTAATAGCATGAAATCCACTTAATACTGCAGCTCCTGCAAAGAAATAATCCAATTTTTCTCTATTCCAAGTATCTTTTAAATGGAAAATTGTGGAAAAAATCCATGCACCCATTGTCACTGTTGGTATAATAAGATATGTTAAATATAAATTCTTGAAATCATTTGACTGTTGTTGTAAATTTAACTCATGACGTAATTTATTGAATCCGATATAATGTGGTACAAAATTTGCAATACTGAAAACTGTACTGAAAAGTTCTTGAACCCCCATTACTCTAATAAATGGCCATTTACCATGAAATTGTAATACTTCTTCATCATTTTGCTCACGAAATTTTGTTATAATTCTTTGACATTGATAATCACAATTATCATAACATGTCCAACCTAATAGGCTCATCCATAGACTCAATCTGCGTTCATCGAATAACTGATATTGTCTTTGTTGTCTATTGAGTAACCGTAATTCTTTCTTATTAAATTCATATCTATGTGTGTTGTCACAAGTGAGAAAATCACATTTCTTGACACAATTCTGAAATTCATCTAATTGATCTCCTGCAGAACATGAGACCAATGATACAGATACCAGTATCACCAGAAAGAAATACAACGATATGGGAGATTTCATAAAGATTGTTGAAAGATGAGATATCTTTACGTGCAAAAGTACAATAGAGATGGATACTTGCAATGTAATACCTATTACCTTTTTTTTTTTTTTAGCTCTGTGAATTTTTTTTTTCTTCTTTTTTTTTCAAAAGTTTTTTTTTTTTTTTTTAGGAGGTGAAACAGTCGGTAGGTACCAAATGCCTGCTTCTGCATAAACTACTTGGCTTATATATGTCAATAAATGTAATATTTCTATAATCTATAAATAGTATGGGTTCAGAGACATTTGTAATCTGTCTTCGACAAAACAATTTTTATATGGTAAGATACCTTCATCATGTAATTCAACATTTCCTGTCTTATCTTGTCTCACAATTTGATGGAAATTTTTGAAAAAGTTGACTAGAGGTTCTGCATACCATCTCTTATTATTGTATTTGAACCAACCCAAATGACCACCATAATCTGTACTTATCAATGTAAGGTAAGGGTTTTTCTCAACTTCCTTATATGGGATCAGTTGAGCACCCACAATTGGATCATCTTTTGCGTTGATGATCAATGTTGGAATTCTCACATTCAATAATCTATTTACAGGAGATGTATGTCTATAATATTCAAATGCGGTGTTGAAACCAAACATTCTTGCAGTGAAAGCATTATCAAAATCACTGATTGTCTTAACTTTATCAAAATTCTCGTTAAAAGATTTCATGAAATTGGCATTTTTAGATAAATGGTCAAAATTTAACATCACCAATTTTTTCAAATTTTCGCACATGACTGGAGAGTAAATGTAATTCCCAAGAAGCGATCTATGCAATGAATAAGAAGACTCAGTTAAATCCCATGGATTCCCCAAGACACATGCTGCAGTTAATTTACAACTGTCACCTTCTTGTCCAATATAATTTGCCAAGATTGTCGAGCCTAATGAGAACCCAACTCCATAGATCGATCTGTTGGGAAATTGCTGTTTCAAATCTTGCACAAGAAATCTAACATCATCTGTCCATAATCCACAAAATAATTGTGGTGTAGTGACTTTGTGGAATGAACAACCTCTTGCGTTCAATACAACAGCATCAAATTCGTTTAGATCTAATTCTGATAGTACACAACGCACATAACTTTCAAAACTACCTCCACTTAATCCGTGTAACAATAACAAGATTGGTTTCTGTTGTTTCTCAATGTCATTATCATATCTATGTAATTCCTCTTCGGTCAAATATCTTGTCCTTGGTGGTAGTTCTTCCACATGCTTCTTACCATTATTATACTCGGTTTCAGAGATCAAGTAATCAGCAGTCCCGGATCCACCGTCAGGGTATTGTAACACTCTACGTCCATAAAAAACTTTATCCACATTATCAAAATTCCCAACTGCAGCATATGCTGTTTGTAAATGCCCATTGAATAGTAAAGGATTTAAAACTGAATAAGCATTGTTGTTGAAATCAGGAGCTGACAGTGCAATGATATCTTTAACAGTAACAACTTGTGAGTTTTGAGTCTTGAGTTGGATAGGAGTGTCTGGGTAAGTATGAGTGACTCTTGAAATGAAACCTTGACCCAATACCATGATTTACAAGTTCCTCGGTGGTGCAACTGTGCTCTTTTCTCGTTTTCTTTTTATTACTTTTTTTTTTTTTTCTCTGTAATTTAATGATTTTTGTTACCGGTCCGGATAGAATTTTTTAACAAACAAAAAAATAAAAGACGTTTTAGACGTTTTCGGAAAAGTGAATAAATTTACAACCGAGGCTAAAAGTAGTTCAGAACCCTTCAAAAAAAAAAAAATTATATTATCAAATAGTTAATCTCTATATATATACGACCGAGGGTGCAGACTAAGAGTAATCTGGAGTGCCATCAAGTACTAATTGGTAAAAATTGGAATCATTTGTCATTCCAGACATGTTTGTATAACTTCTGTCCATTTGTGAATTTTCTTGTATCGGATCAAATTTCCGTACCATATGTTCATCTTCTCTTTCAACATTTGGAATTTCTTCATCTGAACTCAATGAAGCTGATTTCGATAATCTTCTTGTAGAACTTGCCCTACTACTTCTTGCACTATTATTTTCATGTGTTGAAGGTTTCTTTATATCTGATCTTGTTACACTTTGCACTTTCTTATTCATAGATCCACTTCTCTTGGCACTTGATTGTCTATGAAGTTTGCTCATAAATCCTGAACCATGACTTGGAACAAGTTTTAAATCAGGTCTTTGAGTATCTGATTCTGGTATAATCACCACCGATTTCTCTCTTGTATATATATCTGTTTGCTGTTGTTGCTTATTTGGGATGGGGAGAAGTATAATATCCAGTAAACCACAGAAAAGGGCTTTCATGATATTAGTGCTTGAAGTCATGACTGTTTGATTAATTGGAAGACTTGTAGTTTGAGTTGATATCATAAGTGTAAAATAATAATAAAAAATAATGTATATATGAGATAACTTAATTTGGGTTCTGCAAAGGTTATATATATATGTCAACTATATCTCATCTCACTCTCTTTCTTCGTAACGAAATAAGGAAAAAAAAAAAAATTTAAAGAAGAAAAAAAAAAAAGAAAATGCGCATTTAAGACGGACTTGATTGCAGAATCTTTGTAGCCTCGCCTTTAAATTACTTTATATTAATCATCACTAACTACCGACTAACTACTACTACAGGGTCTTCCGGGTTCAATTTATCTAATATCATGACCAGTTTAATTATAAAAGGTTATACGGTAAAGAATGGGTCTTCATTTGCTTCTCATTCGTTTTCCTATTCACGGTGGTCATAATTTTTTTGTCTTTTTTTGTTTTTTATTACTAACTATTATTTTTTGCTTTGTCAACTAGTTTTAACTAAGGAAACTTAATTTTCGTTCCGAAAGGGAAGAAATTAAAAAAAAAATTCTATACGAATTTGTTTTAAATCTCATAAGCACAAAAGAGAAAGAGAATAATGCTCTTGCCACCGAAGACTAATGAAGCAAAAGCAAAAAAATTACTCATATTGAGGTTTTTAGCTTTGCCATCGTTGAGGTACATAAGGGTCTAATTTACTTAGCCATTTTTTTATAATTATATTACGTATTATATTAATATTTATTGTTTGAGATTCTAAAAAAGAGAGCATTGGATAAGAAACAAAGTATATAAGATTTTTTGATTTGAATTTTTTTTTTGTTAGTACAAAAAAAAAAAAAAAAAAGGTATAAAACTTATAAAAAAAGACATAAAGAAAAACCCCAGCAACAAAATTGAGATAAAAATAAAACAAAAGGTATATATATATATTGTGTAAGAGAAAAAAAAGAATATGGGATGAGTTAAATAGAGGGCTTTTTACATTTCCTCCATTGGAGCTTCATCTGCATATTCTAATTCTTCATCATCATCACCAGCATCTTGGTATTGTTGATATTCACTGACTAAATCACTCATATTGGATTCAGCCTCGGAGAATTCTATTTCTTCCATACCTTCACTTGTATACCAATGTAAGAAAGCTTTTCTTCTAAACATGGCACTAAATTGATCACCAACTCTTCTAAATAATTCTTGAATCGAAGTAGAATTACCAATAAATGTAGCAGACATATCAAGACCTTTTGGTGGAACTGAACAAACTGCAGTTTGTACATTATTTGGAATCCATTCAACGAAATAAGCAGAGTTTCGTGTTTGAACTTTGTGCATCTCATCTTCAACTTCTTTAACTGAGACTTTACCTCTGAAAAATGCGGCAACTGTTAAGTAACGACCATGTCTTGGATCAGCTGCAGCCATCATATTCTTTGAGTCAAACATTTGTTGAGTTAATTCAGGAACTGTTAATGATCTAAAAGATTGAGATCCTAATGAAGTCAATGGTGCATAACCAACCATGAAGAAATGTAATCTTGGGAATGGAACTAAATTGACAGCTAATTTTCTTAAATCTGAGTTTAATTGACCTGGGTAACGTAATGATGTAGTAATACCTGACATAACTGATGAAACCAAGTGATTTAATTCATCATAAGATGGTTGTGGTAATTTCAAAGTTCTCATACAGATATCGTATAATGCTTCATTATCAATACAGAAAGTTTCATCTGCATTTTCAACCAATTGATGGACAGATAATGTAGCATTATATGGTTCAACAACGGTATCTGAAGTTCTTGGAGATGGGACAACTGAAAAAGTGGCCATCATTCTATCTGGGAATTCTTCTCTAATTTTGGCAATCAATAAAGTACCCATTCCTGAACCAGTACCACCACCTAAAGAATGAGTAATTTGGAAACCTTGTAAAGAATCACAACCTTCAGCTTCTCTTCTAACAACATCTAAGACTGAATCAACCAATTCAGCACCTTCAGTGTAATGACCTTTAGCCCAGACATTACCAGCTGAAGATTGACCATAAATGAAATTATCTGGTCTGAATAAATTTCCGTGACTTGATGATCTAACAGCATCGATAGTTCCTGGCTCTAAATCAATCATAACTGCTCTTGGAACATATTTACCACTGTTTGCCTCACTGAAATAAACATTTAATTTGGATTTTTGAAGATCATCATCTCCATGATAGTTACCTTCAGCATCTAAACCGTGTTCACCACAAATTGTTTGCCAAAAAGCAGCACCCTGTCAATTCGTTAGTATATTGATCTATAGCTTTGTATACACACGTGAGGTTTCCAATTATTTCTAGCTATAACGTGTGTATATTTATTTTTGATAATTTAACTTACAATTTGGTTACCACATTGACCTGTTGATAAATGAATCTATGTTTAATGTTAGTATATTTTATCCTCCTAATTGCCATTCATCATCAGTAATCTATATTATCGATAATTTGATTTTGCAAAATTCTATTCGTTTTACGTAACAAATCTGACACTTTAATCGCACTCCTTGATATTTTAAATAGTTTGTATCTTGTTTATGAATTTCAACAAAGGTATATGTGAATGTTCTTGATCTCTTGTTGAACAAAATCACAACAGTTTTTTTTTTTTCCTTCTTTCGTGACTTGATGAATATATGATGACTTAGACACTGATGATTTCAAGAAATGAACACATACAATTTCTCTCATATTCTACTAATATTATACAACGTTTCTATATTGAAAATATAAAGATGTATATGATTTGTATTTGGGATCTCTTTTTGTTTATTATTTTTCCTGTTCTTTTAAAAAAAAAAAATTCAAAAACAAAAAAAAAAACAAAATAAACATTCCCAAACGAGAAAAAAACGTAAACAAAAGTAGATGAATAAAGGTAGGGTAACAGCTTATACCCCTTTAATGAGTCCTACAATGATCATATATCTTTACAACTTTGACATATAGACTGTACAATTACTTATCTCTTACTATATATCTAATATACAAGTGTTTCTTAAGGGTGTCAAGAGACTTTTAAGTTGAACTGGCTCGTCTTTTGAAAGCTTCAGGCAAAACCTTGTTACACATTTTTTTTTTTTTTTTTTTTTACGCGTCATTGAGACAGAAACTGGGGCTGTTTGGTAATTTTTCAGAAAGCCCTTTATATATAAGAGATAAATAGCAGAAGAAAGATTAGATAGATCTTAAGTGCTCCATTACAAAGAGATTTCACTGATCAGGTACATGAAGTACTCTCTTTTTGAAGAAACCTGATTTTTTTGATACAAATCCTCTATAGCCTATGATCATGGAAATGTAAAAAATAATGAACACCCCTCTTTTCTCCTGTTATTACAAAATCAAATAGATTAAAATAGACGTATTAATAAATTAAGACTATATATGACCATAAATGAAAATAATGTAAAGATGCATAAAGATAATAATAAAAACAAAGAAATATAAAAAAAAGAAAAAAAATGCTATGCTTTTTTTAATACAATCATCATAAAAAATTCAAGGGGATAATATAAGTTACAAATCATAAGCAAATGGGCATTAAAGTGTTAGGAGACATCAAAATAATCACTTATTTAAAGCGTAATATCTATGAATGCCTCTTTCACTGTATTCGACTGGGAAAACATCATCATCATTATCATTATCATTCTTACTGAAGAATCCAACAGAACAATTGATTTTTTTAGAACTGTATTTTAAGAAAATTGGTGGCTTGTTAATTTTCTTAATTTTCTTACCTGTATTTAAATCATAAAAAATCAAATTACTAATCATATCACTATCATAACTTGGATCATTCAAGATCTTGATTCGTTCTTCTTCTTTAACTTTGTAAACCCAAGATCTCCTCGATGATCTATTATTATCAAAAGTTTTCCAAACTGACATTGGAGTAATCAAATGTGCTGGTAAATCATCGATAATTTTACTTGTGATTTCAATAGCTTGTAATGAATTAGAAGCATTAAGTAAGACAGATTGATCAATTGTCCATTTGGTGATTGCTTTTGCTGAAGACAAATCAATTACTTTTAAAGAAGTGGTTTTCGAAAGAAAATTGATAATCTCTTGCAAAGTTAACTGATTATATGACAATCCTAAACTTTCCAACATTGGGAATCTGGTTAAGATAATATCAAGATGTGATGCACAAACTGGTAAACCTCCAAGATTTAAATATCTTAAATTTGGAGCTTCCAATTTTTTCAATAATAACGTTAATTGATCCTTGTTTAATGGTGATATATTTGATGAATCAACTTGTAAACTTAACCATGATAAGCTACCTTCTTTAATAGAATCATGATGGATCAAGAATTCCATTAATTCTCTTGTTGTCAAATTTGTACAACGCAGTAAAGACAAATGAGTTAATCTTGCCGATTTATGTAAGAAATTATTCAAAATTTTGGCAGTTATTAAAGTGTGTGATAAATCTAATCTTTTTAAATGTGGCATGAAAGGTAATATCTTGATAAATACATTAGGTGATAAATTGGTACAATCATGAAACGATAATTTCGAGATATTGTTTTCACCATGTAATTGTAAATCATTAAAGGAATTAACAAATTGTATATTAGTTGCCCCACAGAAATCTAAACTTCTTAAATATGGTAAATCGTTGAAAAGGCAATCCAATACGTTCAAATCAATATCGGTGTCAATACTTTCACTTGCCAAGAATTCAATTAAATTTGGAGTTAATTTTAAACATTGTAAAATGGTCCTACTAGTAACCATTTGAATCTCTTGATTCATCTTTCCTGTTCTACCTAAACCTATTGAAGTGAATTCCATAAAATCTATGAATCTAACATTTAAGCCCAAGGAAGGATCATTTATCAAATTAGTTAAAAAACTTTGGAAAGAGTTTGGTCTTGTAAATACACAATAACGATATAATAATTTCCTTGCCAATACATTGAAAACCTTGTTAACTGGCATAATAGTCTTACTAAAATGGTCTAATTGTGATGTGATGGAATCTGATTCTTGTTCTTCATAATATACTTTTTCGATGATATCGTTAAATAACTCTATTGGTAAAGCATAGAAAGGCAGTTTCTTGTATTCTTCTTCGATTTTACTCCCCAGTTGGGAGTTAAAGAGTAAATCATGTTGTGATGATGAGTTTGTTTGTAAATAAGTTTCTAAAATAGATGTTGTTGAGACTGAGTTTGGAGAATATAATAATGATGGTGCCATATAATGAATATCTTCTTCTTGTTGAATTAAATAAATATGAATATAAGTAAAATGAATAAAAGATGATCCTTTGTTAAAAAAAAAAAAGAATGCCCTATAAGAATTTTTTTTTTAATATGTAAAAAAAAAAAAAAAAAAGAGAGATGAGTTTAACTTTTCTTTTTTTCTTAACTAAATAAATGACTGGTACACGACTCTTTTATACACTATCCTTGTTTGCAACTGTGGAGGCTCTGCTTACAACCGAAGAGTCCGTTGCCCAACACAGTAACTCTTGCCACATATGGTCTGCTTTGATTTCTTTTACTTTTCACGCACTACCTCAAAATATTATTAAGTATATTCCAAACCCCTTCTTCCATTATACCTACTTCTTATTTACTAAATTTGCAAGTAGCGTATTATGTCATATAGCACTTCCCACCAATTATCGCATCTTCAGTGCTTTAGATCAGAATACTGCTTGTATTTTCCCTCTTTATGAAAAGGATATCTGATTGAATCACCAATCCACACAAATAAAAGAGTGCCATTTCAAAAACTGTGAATGTAAAATGCAACTGTAAGTTTAACAGTAACAGTTGCTGTATAGAAAACTTGACGTGCAGTTGCACTAATAATGAGATTTTATTTTTTCTAGAAACTGTGTAATTCCTTGTATATTTATCTGCCCCCTCCTCTCCTGTGTATTTATTTACCAGGAATGATCATCATATATGGTGTGTGATGTTAATTGGAAGGCATAATTACATTTTTCTTTATAATGCCTTCTCATGAGCCTATATATTATACGGCTATCATTTTTCAATAAGTAGGGTTCTCGATTAAAAAGTTTAAATCTCCACCTTTTATTATTATCATTTTAGTGTTTTTCCTGGCAATGATTGTCCCTATGATTTGCATTTTTTAATTGATGATATTTTAATGATGGAGGAATGTAGTTTCTCACCCCTCTCAAATCAATTTTTTTTCTGATGGAATGAAGCTTGGCTAATGATGATCATCAGTATTTTTAATTTGTGTCTTTTCTTTTGATATGTATCTCTGCTTAACCTAAATTCCATTTATGGGATTTTTTTTTTTCTTTTGGCTTGTATATATTGACAAGTAAGATTAATAATATTACATTGCTATATTAGAAGGAGGGGCATGATACGATAACTACTTTCTTTTTTCCCTCTCTCTTTTACCTCTCTCGGTTTTATTAATCGATATTAAATTTGGTTTTAATTAACGATTTTAAGAATGATGTTAGCCAACAAAAAATATGATAAAGTTAAGCTGGCTTTTCAAATTAATTTTAGTCGGCACTCATAGAGCATGTTCTGCTGAAGCAGATCTCAGTTAAAGCCATACTTGTAGCCATGTGGTGGAACAAAAAAAAAAAAAAACCTTCCCCAGATTCCACTACAAAAATGAATTTCAGAGCAGTTTTCCTTCCCAATACATAAGCTTTAAGCTTAAAAAAAATCATTAAAGGATTAAGATATTGTAGAAAATTACAAATGTTTCCATTAATAAAAAGTATTATACATCATAAAATATATTAAATCGTGCAATTATATATTATTATCATCACTTGAATTTGATGAACGTCTCCATTTTAATTTTTTAGCCAGTTTTTTCCAATTTGAGTCATTTCCTTTAAATGAACCAACAATATTAAATTTACTACTTGAATGACTTGAAGAAATTGAACTATTTCTACCTGTAATAATATCTTCATGTTGTTGATGTTGATGCTGTGTTTGATTATTTTCTTCCAAAATAGGATTAGATGTTAATCTATCTTTTGATAAAGTTCTTTCATCTGATTGTTGATTTTGTAATTGACCATCAAAATCATCATCACTCATTTCGAATGGGAAATCATTATCATCATTTGATATTACAGCAGAAGCTTTATGCAACGGTGTTGTTCTTGATGATTCAGATGGTGATAAAGGTGAAATACACCTTCCTTGTTGGTCATATAAATGCAGTGTTTGTTGTTGTTGTTGTTGGCTATGGTGATGATGAGCTTGAAAATAAGTTGGCGCTGTTTGAGCAGCTGCTGTGTGTGAAGAAGATGATGAAGATGATGATGCAGTTGTTAAGTTTGGATGTCCTTTCCCACTTACTGGTACTGGTGCTGTTAAACAATAGTTATTTGCAGATGATGATAACAATTCTTGTTCTCTTGATGCTATAAATCCGACATAAGCTTCATGTAAATAATCAAATACAATTTTGGAAGCATCTTGTAAAAATTGATTTGAAGGTATTAAATCCACTTGGAAGTTATCTCTTATGGAAGCAGGTAAATTTATTTCCTTTGGTGACTCTACTTCAATAAAATTATTAAATAAAAATTTCCAGTTATACTCTTTTTCAATAAAATTTGTTAATTTTAAGAATTTTTCAATTTCTAAATAAAATTCCAAGTTCTCAAGACAGTGACGTTGTAAAAGATATTGCAGGAAATGGTTTCTTGTATATGGCGGTTGAGAAGTTCCAGATAATACTTCATCCACTGTTGGTATTTGAATTGTATTAGTTGTATTATTAAGTGATGCTGATGATGTTGGTGTAGGAGTTTGAGTTTGTTGTGTAGATGTAGCTGATGGGATTGTCGTTATCTTGGGAAGACCCGGATTTATAAAAGAGTCTGACTCAAAATAGTCCATAATAATATATATATATTTGACTATATGGTGATATTAATTAGTTAATGAAGAATATAAATTAGAAAGATTTAAATATATATATTCAAAGAAGGGGAAATTTTTTAAAGAAAAAAAAAAAGTACCACAAACTTTGGAGGGAAAGTTACACACACACACAATCAAAAAAGAAATAAGAAAATTATCGTTTTTCTTCAAAATTTCTTTTTTTTAATATAGGAAAAAGAAATTCGTGCATGTGTGTGCATCATGCATCTGCCCGCACTTGCCTTTTTTGCTATATACACACTTTTGTTTTTTGGCTGACCGCATTAACAACAACAACAAGAAAAAAAACGGTTTTTTTTTTTTCTTTCTCTGTTGTAGTAGCTTATTGTTATCTCTCCTCATTTCGCTATATTGTTTACACATGATCAAGTAATCACATCATTCTTCTAAACATGAGGTCTACAAGAGATATAGGTTATACAACCTATTGAATAATAATATTTTTTTTCAAATATACTCTTATAAAGCTTTTTACTTTTTGCCCATTAACCTTTTTGTTAATTAATGTCTTTTTTGGTACCTTTCTGTCTGCTTTTTTTTTCGGGGGTTCTTTTTTTCTTTTGTTGATGATCTTCTTTAAAGCAATAAAGTATAAATAATATTATATTTTATTATTATTTATTATTCTTGGTAAAGAAAAGTCTTACGAGAATTGAATGGTATAGCTAACTGCTATTTACTGGTCTGTAATGTATCGCTTTTTTCACTATTATGTATGTGCGTACCTCTTTCTTTCCTGCTGCTTCGCCGTCTTCGCCCGTGGGAGAAAGAGGAGGAGGGAGACCTTTTTTTTTTTTTTTTGGGCGCAATCAAAGGGTTTTTTGTGGTCAGAGTCTAACTAACTAAACTGCAGCAAAACAAATGAAAAAAATATATATATATTTTAACCTCTTTGAGAAGAAGTTGCAGAACTCCAAATACTAAAAAAGTGAAACAATAGCCATTATACTAGTGATAACTAAGACAACTCGAAAATTTTCATTATTATACTTTAATCCGCATCTTTCTTTTCGCTGTCAAACCGAAAAACCAACAAAAAAGGGTTCTGTGAAAACTTTATTTTTTATGGTTATGTACAACCAAAACCCACATCAAAAATAATCAGATGATAATATTATATAAGTAAAGAACACATAGGCGGGTGTTATTATGAGAATACCGTACGTAATGTCGAAGAAAAAAAAAACCTTTGTTCAAAATTAACAATTTTCACGGGAATAATCGAGGCAGGACAGACAGCAAAAAAATTCTTGTATGTAATTTTTTGAATGCTAAAAAATATTTTATTGTCTCGTCTTACTTAATAAAGTTATAAGCGTACGCTTTCGTGCAAACGGTCTTTGATACCATAAAACTTGATAAATAATAAAAAATAATTAAAAAAAACCCCTTGGTATTCTAGTCTCACACCTTCTTTGAAATGATTTTCTCTTGTAGTTTATTGCCTGTGGTTTTAATACTTTTTCGTTATGAAATATACGTATTTGATAGAATCTATCAAATGTAGCGTGGTGTATAAGTTGTTGAGTGTTTCGGTTTTGTGTCTCTGATCTCACACTAAAAAAAAAAAGGTGAAGAGGCAAGCACGCAATTAACAAGAGGCAAGAAAAAAAAATTAAACCAAACATGGGACACAATAACGCATTAAGGTGAAAATGAAGGAACAAAAAAAAAAGATCAAAACCGTTTTTGCATGCCCGATGGCCCAATCACAGCAAAGTGTTTTATCTTCGTTATCAAACGTCAAATTTTAAAGATAAAAGATAAAAGATTAAATTGTTCAACGACAAAAGAATCATGCTTACTGATAAGAGTCTTTAATAGATTGTATTATACTGCCCACACATCCGAATTAAACGTCCGAATTAACATGTCCAGAACGTTTTCTTTGAAACACTACACACACACACACACTCTCTCTCTCTCTCTTTCTCTCTTTAAAAATTTCGGTGATATAAAACCACTCACCTTTGAACCACATTTTTACAATATTCACTCGTTTTCTTTTCATTTGTTTTAATAAAAAAAAAATCACTGATTTCAAATAAAGTGGCAATGTATGCCCCTCTCTCTAATCATAACAAGTTAGTTTTAATAACTTCGAAGATATAGATAAGCTAAAAAAAAAAAAGCACAAAACAATTCACACTGTAAATCATAACGTCATAGGTTTTTTTTATATATTTTTCTTTATGTTGTTTATCAAATCGTTTATTTCCCCCCTCCAATTGTTTCCTGAAAATCAACCATGCACTGTAGATGATTGGATTAAAATTCATATGCTTAATCCTATTGAACAGATGGAGGCAGTTTACGTTCAACTGTTACATAAGCAACAGTTGGAAGTACACAGAAGTACTTCAACAATTCCACAGTAGTTTTGTGAACAAGTTATTCTTTGAAAGCTCTCGCCGGTTAAACCATGAAACTGGAGAAACAAGAGAAGGATGGAGGACTTCTGTGTTTTTTTTTTCTTTCTTTTTTTTCCTCTATTATTGTGTCTGATGTCTAGAATCTAATTTTCAAGTTTAGCCTTTGAAACATATACATTTGCTCGCAATTAACAAGTAAGCCATGGGGTTTATAATTCTTTATCTTTTAATCAAATATTATTTATCGTATTTGGCCGTCGTTTTGGTTATATCTGGAAGCCAAGTTGTTTAGTGTGGATTATTAGAGACATTTTTAAAACGGGCAAAACAAAAAAAAAAACGCACGTTGCTTGTTGTCCAGCAAAGTTATAAATGCGATGCGCATTTATTTAATTTTATCTGATTTGTTTCTTTTTTGCAACTCATAAAGAGAAAAAAAACACAAAAAGTTGAAAAAAGGGCACGCACCAAAAAAAAAAAACTTTGTTTGCTTGGTCAAACATTTCTTTCAAACTTTAAGTATCTCTCATCTTTAAATGCAAGAAAAAAAAAAAGTTTTGTAAAATTTCCCTCTTTTTCAAATGTTGTATTTTGTAATTGTAACTGCCGCTTATGCTGCTGCTATTAACATGATGAGATGTTGTATTTTATCTAGATCCTTTTTTTTTTCTTTCTTTTTTCCTCTGATTTGAAATTTTATCATTAACTAGTTGACTCGACCTTTTCAATCACTAATTATTATCATTTCTTGAGAAAGAGACTCTGTTATTAGTTCTCGAATTTTGTTCGGTATTTTCCCTATTGACTATTTGATTTTAGCCCATATTACTTTAAATTATATTACCTCGATACTTTCAGCACTAGTGATTGAATAGTTGTCTAGTGAATATTCTCGGATTTAGCTTAGTCTCGTGGTTCTTGAGTGCAACTGTTTGATGTTACATCTATTGAAAAGAAACTTCTACTGTATGAAAAGGATGCATAACCTTTGCAGTTGGTTTATCGAGCATTGACTCTGGTACTTACTTCCTTTTGGCATTACTCTTGAAGCAACACAAGAATTTTTTTTTTTTTTTTTTTTTCGTCTACAGAAGATGTTGCATCCGGACAATAAATTTATTAACTGGAAAAATTTTTCCTACATCAGTTATCTTATTGATTTGGCAAACTCTAAATCATTAATTTCATATCACCGACTAGTCGTTCTGGAATTTCAAATCGAAATGATGCATTTTTACTGACTGTTGTTCTCAAAACTGTTATGAGGGAAAAAAAAAACGAAAAAAAAGAAAGGGATGCTGTTTTAAATTTAATCAGATGAAAACTTTTTTCTTTATTCAAGTACCAAATTAGAAGTCCTTAAAAATCACTCTCCAAAAGTTTTACGACAACTTGCCTCATCTCGAATTTGTTTTCTCTTGTGGTACTTACATATTTTGTAACTTTTTTTTTTTTTAAGAAGCTGTGCATACTGTTATCTCTCAATCGTTAACAAATGACATTTTTCACGCATTTATTCGCATATAGACATCCTTAGCAATAAATAGCAACTACTGGAAAGCAAACCACTTCTTTAGACCATCTTTTGATATCCTGCCTTGTGTTGCAATTGGTGTCGGAAGAAAATAAATTTAAGAATTTTCTCGAGGGCTTTTTTTTCCCTTATTTTAATTACACTTCAAAGTTCTATTCATCTCTTATTTCCAGAAAATTTGCAACTTCACTTAAAGGCTTGCCCCCCAGATAATATTTTCTTATTGTCTCTTAGCTTTTTGAATAATTTACGGAGTTACATTTCTTCTAAATCAAAAACAATAAAATTCCTGTAAATAAAAAGAAATTTGGAAAATTGATGATGATATCTGTTATACAGCAAGGCCGTATGTTTATTGTTGGCCCCTATTTTTTTGTTCCCTTGAAAGGTGATAGCATGAACTGAACATAAGTTGCCTATATACGCATTTGCCTTTTCCTTCTCAGATTGTTTCATCTCAATACAATCAAATCACTTTAGTAGTTACGTTGATTTTGATTTTGAAAAATTCTATTTCTTAGAACAAAAATGACAAGGCTACTAATAATGAAAAGAGCAAGATCATAATTGACAATTTCTATACAACCACTCTATTTTAGAAAAAAAAAAAACTTTTATTCGCTTTCTTCGAGGTTACCTATTCAGTGAGATAAATTCAAAGATCAGATTATTTTTTTGTTTTTTTTTACCGAATTTTTCAAGAAAGGCGTTTTAACCGGTCCCGGACTCCTTCAATTCTTTTTTTTGGCATCGGGTTCCTTCAATTTTTTCATATACTTTTTGGGTTTCTTGTGTTGTTTGTTTTGGTATTCTCAGATGCAAGCCCGGGAAGAAGAAGAAGAAGGAGGTTGGGTTTTCCTTCCATACTCGGAATAACTAAGCTGTAGTGGAAAAACTTTTGTTGCAGTATCAGTTAAAAAAGGGGGAGAACTCTGCTCCGTTGGGTAATTCTTTCAATTTTCATGTTTACAAATATTTAAAGAACAACAAATATAACAAGATTCATCCCCTTATGTTTATCTACTGGAAATCCCTTGCCTGTTTCTCCTAGCTCTCCTTTCGTATACAATTGTTTATACGTCTATTTATTATGAGTACCAGCTTGTCTTAAAAAAAAAAATTTTTTTGTGTGTGATTTTTTTTTTTTTGGAATTTACCAACAATCTAAAGAGGGGTCAATGTTTTTGAAAGTTTAGTTTTCAACCCTTCTTTTGATCGCTTACTATTATATGGTTAAACTGTCCAGTAAACTCATGGGAAACTTTGTAAGTGGGACATCCAATTTTTCTCTCGTTCTCTGGACTCCCAATTCCTAGATTTGACATAGAACTTCTGTTTCAGCGATTTCTACTAGCGTTTGTTTTAAATTAAATCTCTTAATAGAGTCAGATAGTTTTACAAGATACACATTCAGCTTTCTGACACCATCAAAACGATATCTATAATATCTGTTGTGTCTACCCGGAGAACAAATTGTTGGTGTTCTCTTGTTGATTCCTCTGTTATAAACTGCGACCCCTCTCGGGAGCGTAAAATTCGGGGGCTGCTCAAAGACAAAAAAAAAAAATTTCTGAAATAAAAACAGCAAAAAAAGCTAATCTCATCTCTTATTTTTTCTAATTGTAATCATATATATAATAACAAGATATCAAGTATAGCCATCAAGTTTATTATAGCTTAACAACAAGAAATTTTTAGATATGTTGAGATCTTTAGTATCACAGAGCTCCAAAAAGCTGCTTCAGCAAAGAAATGTTCTTATCTCTTCAGTAAGATTTAATTCAACTGTACAAAATTTCCATAGACCAGATACCACTGCTGGATCAAATGATGCTTCAGAAGCTGCTGACGCGGCTGCTACAATCTTAGCAGATTCTGTTGATCCACAAAGATTTTTCTTTGGAACTAAACAATCCCCAAATAAAGTCACTTGGTCAGCTGCATTGAAAGAAAGAGCAAAACAATTGAAAGAGGGAAAGATCTTGGATAGTTATGCTTATAGAACACCAAAGACATATGTTGTTGGCGAAAAGACAGTCTCTGAGTCTTTTTGTTATTTGAATTTGCCTTTTAAAGATGACATGTGGTTAAGAGATAGTTATATTAATGCTGCAGGAAGATTAAGAGTTGGTCAATTATTTCAAGATTTGGATGCCTTGGCCGGTAGAATTGCATACAAACATTGTGCTCCTGCTGAGCCAGTCAATGTCACTGCTTCTGTTGATAGAATCTATATGGTTAAGAAAGTTGATGAAATCGAAAAATACAATTTTGTCTTGGCTGGTTCCGTGGTTTGGACCGGTAGATCTTCAATGGAGATTTCTGTTAAAGGTTATGCTTATGAAGATGGTATGCCAGAAGAAGTCACCAATGATGCATTAGATCAAAAAGATTGTTTCTTAACTGCCAATTTCACATTTGTTGCTAGAAACCCTGAAACTCATAAATCATTCCCAATTAACAGATTATTACCAACATCTGAAAAAGAATGGATTGATTATAGAAGGGCTGAGAGTCACAATGCTTCTAAGAAATTGAGAGCCAAGTTAGAAACTTTAGAACAAAATCCTCCAACTGTTGAAGAATCTAAATTGATCCATAAATTATGGTCAAATTCAAAAGTCTTGGATGACATGGGACAAGATAAGCCAAAGAATTTACAATTTATGAGTGACACTAAGATGTTTTCAACTTTATTCATGCAACCTCAATATAGAAACAGACATTCATACATGATTTTTGGTGGTTACTTATTACGTCAAACTTTTGAACTTGCCTACTGTGCTTCTGCATCATTCTCTCATGCCCCACCTAGATTCGTTTCATTAGATTCAACTACTTTCAAAGCTCCAGTACCTGTTGGTTCAGTATTACACATGAAGGCTTCAATCTGTTACACTGAACACATATATGATCCAACTGAAGGTACCCCTATCAGTGTTGCCAAGTGTGATTTCAATTTACCAACTACAAACAAATTATCCTCTGATGAGAAAGAATTTTTGTCTTCTCCAGGTACTTTAATCCAAGTTCAAGTTGACACGAGTATTAAAGAATTAGAAGATGATAAGAAACAACCGAGTGGTACTTTTATTTATTCGTTCTTTGTGCCAAAGGACAACCATGGTAAAGAGAATAACCCAGGTTATTGCAGTGTTATTCCTCAAACTTATGGTGAGATGATGGCATACGTTGATGGTAAGAGAAGAGCTCAAGATACTGCCAATTACGTTGAACAAATCAAGAGAGCTAAACTCTGAGTTTTGTCAGTTTTGTGAAACATTAGTTTTTATTTTTTTTCTTTTGGATTTCGTTTTTATTCAAGTTTTTTTAAGTCCGTTTTTTTATTTATAGAACCTCGATTGGAGTCGAATATATTATAATTAATATTTATCATTTACAACTGATAACGTTTTAAAAAAGCTTTTTCAATTAGTTGATTAATAGAAAAAAATGCAAAGATTAAAATATTACACAAAAGCTAAACAAGAAAACACCATTATTATCCCAAATTAATTTTAACAACAAGACCCAAACACACAATTATTTTCAAGCCATGAAGGAAATTTCTCCATGTTCACTTTCATCACTTTCTTCACCTTGATCAACAATAGGATCGAAATTTTTCAGTTTTTTTTGATTTTCAAATTCCACTAATCTTGCTCTTGAAGAAGCAGTTGATCCTTGTCTTTGTGGTACACCTCCGATAATACCTGGAGGCGCCCCTAATATCGTAGAATTACTATTATTGGCTCCGCCAAATGTCATGGTACTATTGTATCTGGATGAAGACAGTGATTGAGTTGTGTTATTGGCTCCAGTATTTCCTTCAAATTCGAATCTTGATTCTAAATTTGAAGAGTCATTGATATGGTCCCATTTTAAATCACCATTTGACATCTCTCTTGCTCTAAACTCATCAGGGATTGAAGTTGATGTAGATGAAGTTCCAATGTTTTGTGATGAGTTAGAATTTGACATATCATTGGCTGCACTCAAATATTCTGTTTCTTGTGTTGTATTTGGGTTGTTTTGTTCTTCATGGAGCACCTCCAAATTAGACATGACTCTTGAACTTAATCTGTTATCGCTGTATGGTGCATTTATAGATATTATATTTCCATCACTATCTAATCTTTGGAAATTTGCAGTAGAATCTCTTGTCAATATTGAAGAGTTTGATGATCCGAAAAATTCAGATTCTCTTGCACCTCCACTACCACTCAAATTTTGATTTGGATAAAACATCGACATGGCACTTTGTCTCTTGATATTATCTTCATCAACTGCTCTAACTGTGAACAATTCTTCAGTGGCAACTGTATTCAATGATTGCATTGAATCTCTTGGTGTTGGTCTCCTCCATGATCTTCTTGGGATTTGTCCCAGGTTACCACTATGAACTAACAGATCAGTGCTTTGCGTTTGTAAAGCGTCTTGGTATATGGAGCTATCATCTCCTTCCACATTTGTAGTAGATGAAGTTTCACTTAAATCATCAGCATATTCCTTATTCTCCAACTTTAATACATTCAAAGTTGATAATCTCTTTGGGGAGTCCTCGTCATCATCGAATGAGCTCATAGTAGAAGTATCATTGTGGTTTGGATTATTCAGTGGATTACCTAATATAGGTCCAGAGATTTGTGATGGTGATTTCTCAGAGTCTGTCTTGTCATTATTATTCTTACGACGTCTGCAACAGAAGAATAACAATATAAGGGCCAAAATCAACAATATTCCAACTGGAATTGCAACACCAAGAGCAATAGCTAAAGTTTTCTTATTACTACTCTTTGATTTTCCATTATGAGTGGAAGCATCTGTGGTCTTAGCACCAGATGAAGAGCTGCTTGATGAGCCTGAAGTTGATGAAGTCTTGGAAGATGAGGATGTGCTAGAGGATGACGATGACGACGAAGATGAAGAAGATGAGGTGGAAGATTTCTCAACACCTTTGATTTCAAAGCTTAAAGTATTGTCATTATCATCTCTTTTGCTCAAAGAACTTCTCTTAGCAGTGATTTCCACAGTCAAGTCTTTCAAGCTTTTTGGTACTTGACCATTGAAAGTCAAATTTGACTCATGGAATGAAAGCCAGTCGGTGTCATCTCCGTCAAATGAGGCACTGACAGTAGTTTCATTCAAATCTGTGAACATTGATTTCATCAAAGTATAGTTGAAGTATTGACCAAGTGTTGCGTTCACATCTGCGATACTGTCAACGGTAAATAATGAGTCTCTAACATTGATTTCATACAAGACAGAAACTGAGTTACTGAAAACATCGATCAATGTGAAATTGAACGCTGACTCGTCTTGTTCTTCGATATCATCTGGTACAGTTCCTGAAATGGATTCCCCGTCTAATGAGATCCAACTTGGATTACCGTATAAATGATACGATGAGATATTTGAAGAAGCAATTGGCTCACCATCGAGATAAATCTCATCGAATGGGATGGTGTAATTGATTTCTTGGCCGATAGTACCGTTTATTTGAATTGTACTTTTCAAACTGGTACTCAATTCGTGGGCACCAACGATAATATTAAAAGTTCCAATTGCTCCTGCGTAATCAGCAATATCTGTTGCAATTAAGGCAAATCCAAATTCCTCACTAGGTGCGATCTTGGAATTAACAGCTGGTGCAGTACCATAAAATGAGACTGTTTCTTCGTTGAATTTAATCCAACTTGGCAATGAAGTTCTATCAGATGATCTACCATAATAAGCAACGATTTCGGCACTGGAGTTCAGTGGGATATCAAAAGTGGATTTTGAGAAATTTAAAGTAAACTGGTCTCCCGGTTCTAAGATTAAACCATCATAACCATTAGTTCTTCCAAAAGTTGATAATTCTGAAAACATAATGTTGTCTCCAGATAATTCTGGACCTGGATCTGCAGAAACGATAATTGAATAATTTCTAGTGATATAACCTGTATCATCTGTACCAGTTAAAGTGATACTTAATGAATCAGTGACATCAGTGGAACTTGGTGTACCACTTAATACTCTAGTTGATGCATCAAAAGATAACCAAGTAGGCAAGTTTTCAGCACTGAATGTAACATCACTTGAACTTGATACAAATGTCTCATTGTTTAATTGGAAATGATAGTAAACACTTTCTCTTGCAATAGTTGGCAATTGTTCGTTGAAAGGAAAGCCAACATAAGGTGTCGCAAAAACTGAAGCAAATAATGCTATAAGTATAATCAAATGCTTCATTCAGTTTAGTTCTTCTTTAGTTTAATATTGAAATTGGAAATGGATGGATGTGTTTCTTAATAGTTGTGAAATCACGGGTATAAAAGAAGGACGATAATGATAACAATGTTAAGCCTTGGGCTTCTATAACTAAACTCTTAATGTAATTGATAAAATGAATAGATGAAAGAAAACCTCAATAATTTTTGTTTTTCGATTATTCCAAAAAAATTCTCTCTCCAACTACGCGAAGGCCATTACTTAAAATAGAAATAACAAAGGGATTAGGGATATATGTAGTAATTAAGCTGTATGCTATTTAAAAAATGGTGTTTTTTTTTGATTGTTTTCTATTGAAATTCGACAATCCCATGCTTCACTCAATATGAAAAATTTAAAGTTAGTATATAGCACATTTAAGGGGTAACAAACACAACGCGTCTTGCTGCTTCTCATGCAGACGCGATTTTTTTTTTTTTTTGTTAAGGAAAAACACGAAATTTGAAAAACAAAAACACAACGAAAATACTTGTATCAAACAAAAATACAACAAGTCAGGGATGATCCAATTGGTGTTGAAATGTCATCTGCATCACAATACACTTTTAAATATAGAGGTTCACAAGTATTTGAAGAATGCATACGGAAGGAGTAGTCTTTCAAATGCCTCTAGATAATATTTCTTAAATTTTCAACTTTGTTGATCAATATACCTCTTCTTTGCGAATAAACAATTGAGGTCAGTTGTCTTATAGTTAAATTGAAAGCATATATCAGAATAAGAATCATTGATACTTAATTCAACTATTGTTATGCATCTAGATTTAAAACAATAATACGAAAAAAAAAAAAAAGAAGTAGTGATAAAGAAGTCTTCACAATAGTGGTCATGAGTTGACAGGGATATATATCTACCTTTTGGTCTATCAGCGTATTCTCTCTTTGACAGGCTTTGGAAAAAACAAGTGAAAAACATGATCAATTAAACCGTAAGCAAAAATCAAATTTATATCTTATAATTGTCTCTTATACCTGACAAAGGCATTTCTAATGGACTAATGCAAACTAAATAACGTAATATATGTATTTATTCGAAAGTATATGTATAAAATGTAATCTGAAGCACAATCCTAAACAAGAGAGGGGGAAAAAAACCACTACCTAAAACTTCTTATCTGAGGTTGAATTGATCTTGTGAACAACAGTTGAAACGTATTCATCATTATCATTTTCACCATCATCATAGTAACTTGTCAACCTATTAGCTTCCTCCCACAACAGTTTATCTTCATCGTCCAATTCATATGAGTCTAAGCCTGTCATGTTGTTGTGTGCAGCAGCAGATTCAATATCAAGTTTCTTTCTTGGGTATAACTGATACTCTGAATTTGAATCATGGTGTTGGAGTTTTTCATTGCCAGGGGAATTCATATCATCGTTATAATATGTGCTGCCATTACTTGAGACAATAGTGGGATACGAAGTTCTAGATGAAGTTCTTGTAGTTGTGAAAGAATCACCACTTGAAGTTGGTTCAGATGAGTTGTTTGCCGAAGATGCCCACATTGAAGATAATGGTAATTGTAAAGTAACAAGCATGATAGCAATTGGTGTCAATCTAGAGAAAATCGTTGTGATGTAACCAAATGATAAGATGATTAAAATAGTTGGAATAATCATTGTCTGTGAAGTCATAATGATCAATATATGTAAAGTGTCAAACTGTTTCAAACCCAAGTACCTTCTTGATCTTATAGCCAAACCTAATTTAGTCATAAGAATTAAGCAGATGAATATAGTTGATACGGCAAATAAGATAATTGGTAAATTAGTCAAGATATTTCCCAAAGGTTTATCATTGTACAATGACATAATTGATCTAATGCATGCGGCTAAATATGACCCAACAGAAGCTAACCCAGTTAATGTTGAGATAAAAGTTAAAAATAATCCTAATTTGTAAACTTCAGGAGATCTGAAAATGATCTTGACTTGGAACACTAACGAAGCCTCAATACACAGTATCAATAACACCTGGATGATATTAGTCGCTACAGTGATACTCCTGGCCCCCGTTGTTGCTAGATCAAACCCGGTAAAATTCATTGTGATGGAATTGAAAGGACCGAAAAGATAGCATATATACAACACTGAATGGATGATAAGGAAGACTAATGATAGTTGGTTCAAAATGAAAATTGGAGTTCTCCTATTTTTACTGATTAACCATAATGTAATAGCCATAAGTCCAGCACATCCGATTCTACAACCATAGATCAATGAAACTTGAAGATTTGAGATTAAATAAGATTGTAAATCATCGAATGATAATTGTGACTCTCCTAAGATCGAGGTGTAGTTTAATAACTGAGTTGAAGGATCGAAATCTGGTGATAAATATGACATTGTATAATGTTGAATGGAATGCTAGAATGAAGAGAGAAAGAGGGGGGATAAATGAATCAACTTATATGTAGTTCAATGAAAAATTTTGAGGTTCACATTTTTGAAACATCAGTTAAGGCCGCTGTCAGAAATTGTAGCCACATAAACTTTGTGTATAGGAGTTTTAATAATTTGTATCTAATCTTTTGTGATTGTACTATGATTAGATCAGAGAAATTTCCTAGTTGAGACAGAACAATAGAAGTTTAGAAAAAAAAGTTGATTCTTGCGGTAGAATATACAAAACACTGAGAACCTAAGAGTTATTATGATTAAGACTTGTTTAAAGTTTGTTATATGCAATCGGGTAAATGTCTGATATATGGTTCGTATGTGGCTATATATATATATATTATTTAATATTATGAAAAAGACCCTGTAGAGCGATTTAAAAGAACTAGCATGTGTTGAGAAAAATTATTAAATTGAAGTTACAATTAATCACAGTAGTCTTTATTGAGTTAAGAGAATCTTCGAGAAAAGTCCATCACTATAATAGCAAGAGTATGTATATGAAGATATAGAGCAAAGTAATGTATGGGCAACTGAAGAAAAAACAAAAAGCAAGCCCAAAAAAATCAAAAAAAGAGGTGCATTAGGGCTATGATGTTTTAACTGACAGTATTAGACAATTGTATTATAATAATGATCGTATCTATACTCAATATATATATCAATAACTAAGAGATGAGATCTATGGAAGTAAGCTCTCTCTAATGAATATGATTATGTCATCCATCAAAAACAAGAAGAAGAGAGAAATTAGACAACCCCAGAATTATCTTTTTTTTTATTACAGCAATCAAAAAAAAAAAAGTGTGTTTGCTCCAGGTGTGATGATACGCAAATTAAACTAAAATGTATTTAAATACCCAATTCACTTCTTCTTTTAACCCCAATTGTTTTTCTTAAAATCAATGATCAATTAATTTTTTATATTTTATATTTATATATATCTAATCTTTAAATTAATTTCAAATCAACAATTCAATCAATCAATCAATCAATCAATTAATCAATTATGTCTGGTAAATATATCGTTGGTGGTGTTGCAGCTGCTGGTGTTGCATACTACGTTTATGAAAATAAGAAATTACAACAAGAAGTACACCAACCTAAATCTTGGACAGGTACCAAGTATAACGAATTGAAAGGTGAAACTGTTGGGGCTAAGATTGATAACAATTTATCCTCATTACAAAAAACTACTGATAAGAAGACAGCAGAAGCCAAGAGTTGGGCTGATGATAAATCTAAAGATTTGAAAAAATGGGGTGATGAAAAATCAAAAGAGGCCAATAATTGGGCCACTGAAAAGCAAAAAGATGGTGAGGCTTATTGGAAGAATACCGGTAAACCACTGTTGAAAGATAAAGTTGAAGATTCGAAAGTTTACTTTGACAGGAAAATTGACGAAGCCAATCGTGAAATTGGTAATTCCACTTATATCAACAATGATCCAAACAAGAGCACTTTGTTGAAAGCTGGTGATGCTTATATCGATACAGTTAACAATGCAGCTTTTGCAGTCCATGATGGTTTATATTCAATCAAGGATTCTATATTTGGTAGATCCAAGACTGATGAGTTGAAGAAACAAGCTGAAGAAGCCAAGAAGGAAACCGGTTCATGGTTTGGTGATAAATTCAATAAGGCACAGGATAAGAAGGATGAAATTGCATCATCAAATAAGAAGAGCTGGTTTAATTTTAAAGATGATGGTTCATCAGGTTTAACAGATGCTTCAAGAGGTTTTGGTGAAAATTCTACATTTTGGGCTAAAGAAGAAGAAGAACAAAGAAAATTAGCAACAACATTGAAAGAAACCAAGGATAGTGTTGTTGATTCTGTTCAAAATGCATCAGATTCCACATTAGCTACGTTAGGAAGTGCCAAAGATATTTTGAATAAGAAAACTTCAGAAGCTTCAGAGCAAGTAAATGATGCTTCTGAAAAAGCCAAACCATGGTTTGGTTTAAAAACTGTGGATCAAAGAGATGAAGAGAAATTGGATAGATTAATTGCAGAAGTCTCTAGAGGATATGGAGAGAATGCAACTTTTTTCGCTAAGGAATCATATGATGATATTGCTAATAAACCAGTCTTGATTCAAGAATTACGTGACAAGGCAGCTTCTAATTTAAAAGAAGCTAAAGAGAATCTTGACAAGACAAAATCATCATGGTGGAAATGGGCTTCAGCTAAAGATAAAGAAGCTGAGAAGATTGCTAAAGAACAATGGGAAAATGCTCAAGTCTTTTATGATGATGTTGAGAAAAGATTGGTTCAAGGTAATGAAACATTTAAACAATGGACAGATGCTGCAATTAGTGGTACTAAGAATGGATTAAATTATGCCAATGAAAAGACACAAGATGGTTTAAATGGTGCTCAGAAATGGATAAGAGGTGAAAAGAAATGAGAAGAGAGGGTTTCATATGCTTATTTTACTATATTTTTTTCTTTTTTTTTTTTCTCTTAAATCAAAAAAAAAAAAAAAATTCTATTTGACATTTTTTAGAAATAAACAATATCCGATTTCGTTAATCTTGAATAGTAGTATATTTTTAGTCAAATTAAAAAAGATTTCCTTTGGTACAAGTCGGAAAAACTTTTTGCAGCATTTTTTGCTAATTAGAAGAGAAAGAAAAAAATGAATGATCCTATCTCGTAAGAATTCGGATATCAGGAGAAAACTAGAAGAAGTAGTGCACATGCGCACTGAAAAAAAGATTAAAAGACTAGGTGATGGATACTTATTTTATAAGTAACCTGATGATGTCTTAGCTTAATTCGGTGACGGATGGAGTAAAGCCATGGAGCTAAGTGGAGTCGATTATAAGCAACAATAGCCTACTTTTACATGACAGCAAAAATTAATACCTCAGTGAATGATCATTTCCATCACCGAACTATCAAAACAAACAACATCATTACTTTTCTCTAACACCTGCCTATATACAATAATAACTTGAATACCTTTTAAGCTCTCCCCCCGTCTATATGGAAATAACAGACGAAATCTCCCTTCGCTCAGCCTAAAAAAAAAACACACACACACAAGAAAAAAAAGTCTCAAGTCTCCTTCTCAACGGGGGCTCAGGTATATGAGAAGGGAAAGGGAGAATGAGCAGTAAATACTAAACAAACAAGAGATCTTTCTATCTCTTTCTTCTTTGACATATATATGTATGACAAGATGCAATCTGAGTATTTTGCCACTATTTTAATACTATCGTACCCACATTATCTGCTTTACTCCGTGTGTTGTTGTAGTCTGTGTGAAATGAAGTGACCAAAAAAAATAAAAAAAAAATTAAAAAAAAACGACAAAAAGAAAAAAAAAAGAAACAGAAGCAAAAAAAAAAAAAAAAAAAAAACTTTCAAACAAAATCAGACAAAAAAAGTTCAATTAAACCAGATATCATCTATAATTATACTAGACACTTACTGGTTTAATTTATTCTGGCTAGAAAAAGCAGCAGATCATATACCAATACTTTCATTTATCTATTCAACTAGAGCTTTCATAGGTCAAATTACCATCAATTTATTATAAATGTTTATGTCACTATAACACCAAAATTTCCCCTTTTGCCTTATTTATCATTCATAAGAGAATTATATTAAAAATATACAAACGTTAAATAATTCTAAAGTAATTATGCCGACACCGGAAACGATAAAGCAAAAACCACACCATTACCCTCATCAACATTATCACCAGCATAATAATAATACCCAGCATCATCACCATAAAGAAGAACAAAAGATGAGTCCGAAACAGGAGACAACAACAAATATACGAAAACCTAAACCAATACCATTTTTGGAGTTGAGTTCCACAACATTATCAACATTAGATCAAAATTCAATTGATTTTGAAAATGTGCTAAGTGTATGGACTGGATTGACAAAATCTTCATCATATGTTAGAAATGGTAAAAGATTGGAGAATATAAGTTGGAGAGTGATAAATAGAGGATTGATCAATTCTAAGGATGATAAGACAAGAAAAAATTTGAAATTAAATGAGAATGATTTCAATACATTGATCAATATCTCATCTTCAAGATCTTTACAACAACCATTTCTTGATGAATTGCATCAGCATCAACATATAACACCGAAAAAGAAGAGAAATATTACTCCACAAAGGCCCAGAAGTCGGGAATCACTTTTCAACAATAGAAATTCATCAACATCATTGCACAAGGGATTTTCAAATTCCAGTTTAGACCAACAACAGCATAATAATAGTAATAATAATAATAACAAGACAACTCAACAATTTCCTAAAAGACCAGGAAATCCAAGACAAGTGAGTGAAATAAGTATCCAAAATATAGGTACTGAGATCACTGAAGAAGTTTCGTCATCCGATGAAGATATTGTGGAATCCACTACAACTTCATCAAACAAATCGATACCCAAACAATCTAATAAGACCAGTCAAGAATCAGTTATTGATGATGATTTAGAATTTCATCAACCAGAACCAAAATTTGTATCAGAGTTATTCCAAAATAGTAATAGTTCAGTGAACGTTGAAACCGATGTAAACGATGAAGATATCAAGAATTTGAACCTGATTAATCAAGAATTACAAAATGAAAAACCTCCAATGTTGAGAACAAGTACTTCAACATCAATAGTTAGAGGTTTTTCCCCATCGCATATAAGCGTTAGTTATACGAACGTTGCAGAATTGACTAAGAAAAATGATAGCAGTAATAATACATCATTATTTGCTAACACTAATAATAGTATAGAAGAAGTTGATGAAGAACAAAATGATCAGCAAAAAGCCAGTTCATTGTTTAAACAGGAAGATCCGGTACAAAATTCGATTCCAAAAGTGAGCTCATTATTCGCGAGTCATGAAAAAGTAGAACAAGAGGCATTACCAAAAGTTTCATCATTATTTTCTAACAATAATAATAATAATCAACAACAACAAGAAGAAGAAAAAATACCACCTGTTTCTTCATTATTCGGTAAGAACGATAAAGAAACTGGATCTTCATTACCACCTGTCACTTCATTATTTGCAAATAAGTCAGAACTGCCAAAACCTCCTTTGAACAAGTCAACTACAGTTAATGTATCGTCATTATTCAACAATAGGAAAGATGGTACTTCTCCCACTAATAAATTGCCAAAAGTACATAAAAATGGTAAGAAACAAAATTTATTAAACAATCTTGGTATGACAAGTTTACACAGTAATAATTCTACATCTTCATCGATGAAAGATCCAAATAACATGTTTTTCATAGAAAGTTCTCCTTCGCCTGCAGAAAGTGATATTGTTGGAAGCATTGATAATATCACCTTGGATGACCATTTCAAACATCTGCATAGCCATCTACATGACGGTATCACACACCCTAATCACCACCACCATCATCATCATCAGTCTTCAGAACAAGAGTTCCAGCAAATTGAGGAATCTTCAGCCACGATAAAGCCTCAATTATCAATCTCGTCGCCACATGAACAGAGTAACACTTCTTTATTCAAGCATACCCAACAGCAACAGCAGCAACAATTGATCTATTCTTCAGACTCTTACAGCGATGATTCAGATTGGTCTTCGGTAAGTGATGATTCTGAAAGTGGATCAGATGATGCTGAATATCATAGACAACGCTGGAAAGAGGAAAGTTTGAAATTTTCCAAGAAAGATGACACGAAGCCGCAGATCAAGAGAAGTTTATTAAGTGGGTTATTCTTGAACGAGATGCTGAACCATCCTCACGAAGAAGCCGAGTTGAAGAAACCTGTGTTACTGAGAAGTAGTACGGATACGAAAAATCATATCATCAATAATCATCATCATCATCATAATCAGCAACAACATATTATTGAATCGAAATCGTCATTGGAGATCTCTTCGAGTTTTAATCATCATCAAAGAAAATCAACTTCAGTGACACCATCACAGACTACTATAAACGCATTGGCTTCTGTAACATCACCACCACCATCATCGTCGTCGTCGTCAATTCTGGTTAGACCAAATATACAAAGACAAAATTCGACTTCTTCTGTTCTGTCAAGTTCGTTACAGAAAAATGTTATTCTGCATCTGCTGAATAATAATATATATGGATCAAGTATCGATAAGAAGAATCCACAACAGTCCCCTTTAACTAGGTTAATGTCCAAGTCAGCATTGAATTTGACATCATATTTTGTCAATAGTAGAAGACCATCACATGCTCAATCACATCACCAGTCAAATGCTCCACCAACGGCATCCACGTTATTGCCAACAGCATTAGCCACACATATGTTTATTCCAAATGTTCATCAACGTGCAAGATCTAAATTATCATCAGTTGTTGAAGATAATAATTCTTCATCTGTTGGAAGTAGTACAAAAAGTGAATCATTAGATAACAAGCAACAACAACAACAACAACAGAGAAAACCAAGTTTACCTACACTGATTCCAGCACCAAAATCAAGAACTTCATCATTTGTATCTGTGAATGATGCAAGACCAGTGATCAATGACGATAATAGTAGTATTAATTCAAATCACCAACAACAACAACAGCCACAGGTAATTCCAGGAGAGAAATTATCTCCAAGATTATCAAGAAAATTGATGTTGGCTACAGAATTGAGTGAGAGCTTAAGAAATTCTATGATTTGGGATAGACAATTGACAAATGTTAAATTAAATGATGGATTTGATAAGAAATCATCTAGTAAAGTGAATGATGTTCCTGATTTGGATAATAGTTCTATATCAGATATAGAAGATATCGATAAGAAGAATTTATTATCATCAGAGACTAGTAATAATAATAAGAATAATAATAATAATGATAAGATGATATCATCGGTTATTAGTAATCATGAGGCAGACAATTTGAATAAAGTGAATGAAAATACATGGGATGATGAAGATGAATTAGATTATCATACAAAAGGTTGGTAATATATATAAAAAGGGGTTTGGTTTTAGGTTTTTTTTTTTTTCTTTTTTTCTTCTTTTTTTTTTTACGTATAGATTTTAATTGAGTTTAAATTACACTACTTAAAATATAATGATAAAAAAAAAACCCCTCAATTTTCCCGCAAGAGCTAAAAAAAAACTGAGGCGATCTGAGAGATGAGAAAAAAACACAAAAAGAGCCATTTCGTCATTTAGCAGCAATAGCAGCAGCAGCAACAACAACAGTTATATTAAAAATGTTCGGGTGTGATATATATCCCTTACACTAATATTCTCTTTTCTTTTCTCTTTGCTGAATAAATAATATTGTTGGGTAGGTACTATATATCTAAATAAATGATTAAAAAAAGAGGAGATAAGTGTTAAAACAGCAATTGTCTCTCTAAGACAATAGTAATCATTACCGTATCGGGTCAAATTGATATTATGCACACAATTGATTTACAACATTTTAGATTTCCCACTACCTTTTGTTGGCCGTTTAATTTTTAATTTTATTTCTCAAGAGTAAAAGGGAAAAGTGTATTAAGAAGTATAGAGCAAATGGGAATTGCGAATGGCATTTTGTCTTAATCTGTGGTTTTTGTTTTTTATCTTTTATCTATCTATAGGTTCGCATTGGGGAAAAGGTAATTTTTTCGTCTCCTTCTCTCTTTCTAGCTATATCAGCCACTGCTCTCAATTGTATAATCCCTTAGATATACTCGTCAAAGCCATTGTGATGGTGTTTCCAATATTAAGGTATCTTTTTGCAATTGTAATAATATTAATTCCATGGTTTCTTTAGTTGTAATTTCCTAATAATAATAATTTTTCTCTTTTTTTTCTTTTGGCTTTTTTTTTTTTTTTTTTTTTTTTAATTCCAACGTTTCCCAAATTTTGTAATAATAATATTCATCTTATCACAACCATCTCTTTCTGTTACAACTTACAACCAATTTCAATTTCTTACCATGTCATCTTCAATAAATGATTCAACATCTCCAAAGAGAAGATTAAGTTTGTTCAGTTTTGGTAACAAGAAATCTTCAAAGAAAGATAATAACAACAATAATAATTCTATTAATAACCCTATACCTCCACCATCTTCTTCACAACATGATGATGATGATGATGATGATGATGATGATATGGAAGTGAAAGATAAAGATCCACATCAAGATGACCATGATCATGATATTCAATTGATGTCTCCGAATTCACCTTTATCATTAACTGATGAAAATTTGAAAAATTTAAATAATATCAACACATTACCACCTCCATCGATTTCATCTTCCATGTATCAACATCAACATCAACAACAGCAGCAACAGCAACAACCATCAAATAATCAACAACCAAGACTGCATTCTGATACAATGAGCGAATCATCATTAATCTTTGAAAGGTATGTACAAGATCCATTCCCAACTTCTCCACTGTATGTACCACCTCAACAACAACAACAACAATCACCATTTGATCAACAAGTTCCACCTCCTTTTGGACAACGTCAGAACTCGCAATTTATGGGAGCAACACATTTGACAAATGAGAATTTCATCCCACTGGCCATTGATTCAACAACAACTTTGATCCAATCAAATACGAATCTTGATGAAATTGATATGATTTACTCTCCAAGAAGATCTTCTGTTCTGAACTTGAGTAGTGCTTTCGCTAACTCTCCTCAACAACCATTATCTAGAAGATCTTCTGTAGCTACAAATTATAACAAGAGTCCTACATTAGAGAGATCCACCTCACTGTTCATCACTTCCACTCAACAGCAACAACAACAACCAAGACCACCGGTTTTAAGAGAAAGAAAATCAACTATTTCATTCTTGTCATATGCCGATATGATTCAAAATGAAGAACAAGATCAAAATATCCCAAGAAGACCTTCAATGTCACAAACTTTATCATCATCTTTTTTGGCTAGTCCAAATCATGGTGCTAGGCCAAGAAATGATTCATTGTCTTCAAGAACACCATTAAGACAACCTGCAATGTTTCAAAATTCTCCATCCATCTCAAGACAAACTTCAGCAAGAAATTCGTTGTTAAATAAATTAAATACACAACAACAGCAACAACAACAACAATTACCACCACCACAAAAATTCCAATTTGCTCCAGATTCGCCAACTTCTGAAAGTTCGGATAATGATGAATTGATGTTACGTAAACCAAAATCACGTACATTATCAACATCATCATCAATTCATCATAGTCAGACAAATAATACAACTTCGTCACAGACAATTGATGATGTCTTGGAAGAATCGCCACAAGCTCATGAAATTGTTGTATCTAGTGTTGGTGATACTTTAAGACAATATTCACAAGATATCAGATCTTCTTGATGGCTAAATGGGATTTATTTCTTTATGAATCTTTAGAATACTTTCTTCAACAGATGGAAAGTGTTGTTACGAAATCAAATAAAAAAAAAATTTTTTTAAGAAAATACGAATTGTTTCTTCTCATTTATCATGGTTCAAACTAAAAGTGTTTGCTGGTTATTCATATCATAATGTGTGTCTGTGTTTTGTGTTTTTTTTTTAAAGTGACTTTCTTTATTTATTATTGTGTGTGTTTTTTGCCCCGTTTATTTTGAATTTTACTATATATCTCACAAGGTTAGGTTTGTTATTTCCCACTTTATCAACAAGTTTATTTGAATTTTTTACTCGCAATTTGTCTATATTTAATTCTTTCATACATACAAAATATATATATATATATACATATTTACTCAGCTAAGTAATCTTTTCTATTTGCAGTTCTAACAAATCTTCTCAATTGCCATTCTAAATCGGCATCTTTGTTTTCCAAAGTACCCAATCTTAATTCGAATAATCTCATTTCAAATCGAGGTCCAATTTCACTAATTTCAACACCATCTTTTGTCTTCACATAAATATGTTGTCTAACACTGATGAAATCTTCCTTATTAACAAACGTTATCACTCTTGGTGAATCTTTCTTAACACCCGGTGGAAACATATGTTTCAATACTGTCTCGACTCTTTTCCCCAATTTTGATGTGAAATTCTCAAAAATTAAATGTGGATAACTTTCACTTTGACTTCCAGCATTTAAGATATCATGTCTTAATACAACATTATGCAAAGTGAAAATCAGTGTTGGACCATGTGGGAAATGCGATATCGTCAATGTTGTTGGAACACCACGATGTTCGTGCAACACCACCAAATCTGTTACACCACTACTTTTACAACTCTCAACTAATGATGGCATTATATAATTACCTCTGTTTAACCTTATACCAGTTGGGAAAATCAATTTTATCTCCTTAGCAAATTGTGATAATCTAGTCGAAGGATCTCTCGAAGTGGTAACTATGATCTTAGGCTCACTTATACCACTTAATGCACTATATTCATCATCAACTTGATCTTGAATACTCTCATCATATATGAAATTTTTTTGTAATTCTTGATCTTCTGATAATTCTTTTGATAATGGCTTTCCGGAAGCCAACGCCAGCTTCAACAGTTGTCTCTTAGCTGTAAGTGATGACTCCTGTAGCTCAACAGCCTTACGGTAAAGATATTCTCTTCTCTCTCTTGCCTGTTTTCTAAGCATCTCTATTCTACTCAATATAATACGATATCTATCTCATCTTACAATTAAAAAATTTTTTTTTTTTTTTACAATTTTTTTTTTCTTTTAATTTGTTAAGCACGACTTTTCAAATACACTATATACATTTTTTTTTTACTGTCTCAAGACATCATTTAATTTCCCAAAACTTAAAACATTTTCAATCCTATCAGAGCCTGTTAATAACATCGCTAGTCTATCTATTCCTAATCCCCAACCACCTGTAGGACTCATTCCTAATTCCATATTTTCAACGAATTTGTAATCAGGAACTAACGATTCATCATCTTTATAATCTTGTTTAGCAGATTGTTGTAATTGGAAATTTTCTAATTGCTTGAAAGGATTGTTCTCTTCTTCATATGAATTAACATATTCTTTACCGTGAATGAAAAGTTCGAATCTCTTTGAGATCAAATACTGTCTATTATTTGAATAAATTTTATAATCAGATTTGGCTAATGGTGACATTATCGATGGTTGATTGTAAATAAATGTTGGAATTCCCCTGCACAATGGCTCGATATAAATTGAAGATAGTTTGTCAAGGTATTGTTGCGGGGATCTGGTCACAGGATGTTCTAAGTTTAATTCATCAAAATATGATGATAATTTCTCCGTGGTAAGTTCTAAAGGTAAACACAGTTTTGTCTGCGACTCTATAGTTGGAATGAACTCTAATCTTGCAAACTTGTTGTCATTGTCTTTTACAGCACTTAACAATTTATAACATTGTTCGTGTGTTATTTGCAATTTGTCATCGATAATGAATGAGTTCATTATCTTCGTAAATAATGACTCTGTAATTTCCATCAATTCTTCCAAGCTGGTAAATGTCTGATAAAATTCACATGTTGTGAATTCGACGTTATGTGTACTATCTAAACCTTCATTTCTGAAAACTTTACCAATTTCGTAAACTTTATCAAATCCTGATATTATCATTTTTTTCAACCACAACTCTGGTGCTACTCTCAAATACAAAGGCAAATTAGAACCTTCATTGTCTTTTACATGATTACTTGTGGTGATAAACGGTTTCGCATTGGCCCCTGTTCCTCCTCCAGCTATTATGGGTGTCTCGACTTCAACAAAATCCAATGCATTAAAAAAATCACGAATGGTGGATATCAACTTTGATCTTGCCACAATTATATCTTGAGATCTCTTATTCACCAAATAATCTATCACTCTATTACTATTTATCTTTGATGCATCTGTTAACTGTGGTGGGAGCAGATGTAACGAAGGTGCCAAGTTTTGTAAAGGTTCCAGCAATTTAATTGAAAGCTCACCAACATTTGTAATTCCAGGGTACCCAACACATGAAATACTGTCTCCAATTTTGAAAACTTCATGCACTGTAGCAAATTCCTCTTTAGACAAGTTCATCATCTTGTTAGATGCAACTATCTGTAGTTTCTCAAAATCTTGTAGTAAATCAATGAATATCATTCCCTTACCCGATTTCCGTATACTCAGTATTCTCCCATTTAACTTGTATTTTTCATCTATTCTCTTGGAATCAGGAAACTCATAACTTCCAAACATTTTTCTGAATTGTGGGATTCTCAGTTGTCTTAATGGGCCCCCATCACTCACAAAAGACACTTGTGACAAAGTCGGATAATGTTTGAGATGACATGATTTCACTAATGCCTTCCGTCTTTCAAAATCTCTATCCTCCACTATACTAGAATATAGTCTTCTGCATGGTCTTCTAATCATCTCTAAGACTCTGGTTGAGCTTGTACCATCTTTCCTTTTACGAACTTTTTTTTTTTTTTTTCATTTCGTTTTTTTTTTTTTCAAACCATCGAAAAAACAACAATAGATCAAAAACACGTCAGTATTGATAGATCCCAATTTTTTACTACTTGTAATAAGCTTTACAGCAAGATGGTAAGTTATATGGAATTCAAGCATATTTTTTATCATCATCGTATACTAACTCATTAATAGGATGTTGAAGCAATAGAAGATATCGATGGTGTCAGATTGACATGGAATGCTCTTCCAAATGCAAAGATTGACACCTCGAGATTATCAATCCCATTAGCATCGCTATATACACCTTTAAGACCGAGGGATGACTTGCCGATAGTGGAACAAGATCCACTTGTTTGTAGGCAATGTCAAAGTTTTGCCAATCCTTATTCGGCTTATGATTTGGGCAGAAGAACATGGACTTGTAATTTTTGTCATCTGATAGGTGCTATACCTCCACAATTGGTTGATTTACCTGTTCAACTGGACCCTAGTTGCTCAACTTTGGAGTTTGTTACAAGCAAGAGACCGAATATTCCATTCGTCTTTATGTACGCAGTTGATACCACATTAGATGCTGAAAATTTGATCGATTTAAAAGAAGGAATCTTGAATAGTATTAGCTTATTACCTCCAGATTCGTTAGTTGGTTTCATTACATATGGTAAAAATGTTAATGTCTATGAAATTGGTCAACAAGAATCAATAAATAATTATAGTTTCAACGGCCTGAAAAATTACAAGATTGAAGAAATTCAAAACATATTGGGTTTATTACCAACAGATTTAAGAAATAAACATGATAATAGAGCACATCAATTAAACTATATGGGGGCCAGATTTTTACAACCAGCTTCGATGTGTGATTATATCATTACCACTATATTGGAACAACTTATTGCGGACACATGGCCCTTGAAGAAAGCTCACCGTCCATTAAGAGCTACAGGGTCTGCATTAAATATTGGTTTACAAGTATTGAAATCATGCTTTGACAAGACAGGTGCAAGATTGATGTTATTTTCTGGTGGCCCGTGTACTTTTGGTCCTGGTTTAATTGTTGGGGATCAATTGAAAGAATCTATTAGAGCTCATCATGAAATCTCAAGTGATACTGCAAAGCATTACAAGAAAGCGGTGAAATATTACGATTCCTTGGCTGATTTGGCAACATCAAGCGGGCATGCCGTTGATATTTTCATTGGATCTTATGATCAAATTGGATTATATGAGATGGCTTCTATAACTGAAAAAACTGGTGGTGCCATTGTACTTTCGGATGCTTTCACAACGGCCATTTTCAAGCAATCATTGGCAAAGATGTTCAATAGAGATAGTTACGGATTTGTTGAGTTTGGCTTGAATGGTACACTAGAAGTTAAGACTTCTAAAAATATAACCGTTAGTGGTATGATCGGTCACGGTGTATCTATGCAACATAGTAAAGATAGATCAAAAGTCAGTGAAAATGTAATTGGACAAGGAAATACCACGTCTTGGAAATTATGCACCATTTCACCACATTCTTCATATGGTGTCTATTTTGATATTTCTAAAAATGATACTCAACCACAGCAAAACATCTTCATACAATATATCTTGTATTATCAACACCCTTCAAACACATACAGATTAAAAGTTACTACTATTTCAAGACCAATACTAACTTTGGAATCAGATTCAAGTTTGGGTAATTTCTTCGATCAAGAAGCAGCAGCTGTATTGATGGCAAGAAGGGCAATCAATAAGTTGATGAACGATGAAAAAAACGATGTCATGTTATGGCTTGATAAGAGCTTAATCGACTTATGCATCAAATTTGCTGAGTATGTTAAAAATGTGAATGAGTCTTTTAGATTATCTCAACAATTTGCATTATACCCACAATTCATCTTTCATTTAAGAAGGTCAAATTTTATTCAAGTATTTAACAATTCGCCAGATGAGTCCTTGTTTTATAGACATGTTTTCAATACTGAAGATACCACAAATGCATTGACCATGATACAACCAACTTTGACTGCTTATGAATTAAATAAGGAACCAGAACCGGTACTCTTAGACTCCTTATCAATTAAACCTGACCGTATCTTGTTATTAGATACTTTCTTCCACATCTTGATTTATCATGGTGAAACCATTGCATCATGGAGAAGACAGGAATATCAAAACCAAGAAGGTTTTGAACATTTCAAAGCATTATTAGAATTACCTAGACAAGAACTGGGTGAATTAATCTACGACAGATTCCCATTGCCAAGATTTATTGACACTGATGAAGGTGGATCACAAGCGAGATTCTTATACTCCAAATTGAATCCAACAACAAGTTATAAATCAACAACTGACGCAATTGGTGATGCATTGACCGGTGCATTTGGTTTAATATCTGGATCCGCTGCTAAGGCCTCGGCCGGTGGTGCTGTTGTTTTAACTGATGATGTAAGTTTACAGACCTTTATGGATCATGTCAGAAATCTCGTTGTGAAATCCGGAACTGCTTAATTTACTGAATTGCATATGTATATATATATACTAGTGTATAACTCCTGTTTTTATTTTTCATTGCTTCCTGTTTATTGTCTCAATAAAAAGCTCTCTAGTCATGAATCTCAATACTCCATGGAAAAAGTCTTACTCCAAGTTATCCCATCATATGCTTGTAGAAATGCTCACATGAAGAGATAAAAAAAAAAGTAGAAAAATAAAGCCGATATTTTTAATGTTTCCACCGGAAATTGTTTCTTTTGATAAGAGAATTTGTATAAAATAGAGACAGTATCACACCTGAGAGACATTTATCAGGATAACTGTATCATGTTTAGGTTTCCACTTCCATACTACGTTGCTTGCCTTTTATCAGCTATTGTCAGATTATTTGTAAAAGAAAATTGGAAAGCAAAAGGAGAAGCTAAGAAGAAATCAGTTGAATCATTAATACCTACAGAATGGTTATTACCTTTATCAATTACATCTAAGATTTCCGAAACCTCATCGACTAATGTTCTTGATATTCCAAAACAGTCTGGCTTATTGGATGAGGTAGAACTTGAAATAACTGAGAATTACACTGCAGCTGAATTGCTTGAAGAAATCCGCAAAGGAACTTACTCCTCTTTGCAAGTGACCACAGCTTTTTGTAAAAGAGCAGCTATAGCTCATCAATTGACCAACTGTTGTACGGAATTCATGTTTGATCTTGCATTTGTAAGGGCAAGAGAACTTGATCAATATTATAAGAGCACCGGGAAGACATTAGGTCCTCTTCATGGGTTACCAGTTTCAATTAAGGATACATTTAACGTTCCAGGATTTGATTCAGCAATTGGATTTGTTTCTTTTATTGGTAACAAACAACACATTACAGAACCTTCTAATCTTGTTCAAATGTTGCTTGATATGGGTGCTGTGTTATATGTCAAGACAAATATTCCACAGACATTGATGACACCTGACAGTGATAACCATGTTATGGGTCGTTGTTTGAATCCACTCAATACTTCATTGACAGCCGGTGGCTCGTCTGGTGGTGAGTCAAGTTTGATTAAACAAAGAGGATCTATCTTAGGAGTTGGTACTGATGTTGGTGGTTCACTGCGTATTCCATCTGTCTGTTGTGGAACATACTCTATGAAACCTAGTGCTGATAGAATTCCTTTTGGGAAGCAAACCGCACCAGGTGCTAAAGATGCTCAAGGTTTCAGAATTTTACCTGCTCTGGGTCCAATCGCTAACAGTTTTTATGATTTAGAATTTTTTTGCAAGAGTATGGTCTTGAAAGAACCTTGGAACTATGACAGTCAAGTTATTCCAGTGCCATGGAAGGAAAACATATTAGGGGATCGCAAGAAATTAAGAATTGGTGTGATTGTTGAAGACAAAAGTTTCCCGGTCCATCCACCAATCAAGCGAATCATTCAAGAGGTCACTGCCAAATTGGCAACTAATCATGAATTGATTATTTTGGAAAATTTCCCCTCTTATGTTGAGAACTGGCAATGTTGTTTGAATTATTTTGCTTTAAATAACACCAAGGAAACTTTCAAAAACATTTGCAGATCAGGAGAGCCACCTATAAAATCTATTGCTACAAATGGAGCTGAATTTTTTGGGTTGCCACCTGTGACTTTGAATGGGGTTTCTAAATTGATGCTTCATAGGGAAAAAATCATAAATGATTGGAACCAATTGTTCATTGATAATAAGCTTGATGTCATTTTATCTCCTGGTGCCTCGTGGACTGCACCTCCACATGACACATATGGAATTGCTCCATATACTGCTGCATGGAACTTGACAAACTTTCCGTGTTGTATTATCCCATATGGGAAAGTTGAAGATTGCGATAAGAATAACTTGTTTGAGACTGTAAAAGGAGATTATAGTTTCTTGGGAGCACAATATGACCAATTAAAATACGCTGGAGGTACTGGTCACTTCCAATTAACTTGCAGATACATGGAAGAAGAAAAGTTGCTTTCCGTTGGAAAGATTATTGATGATGATTTACACCACTGAAATTTTTTATAGTGAATACATAGCCTTGAAAATCTCGGATCTTATGGGATAAGACTGTAGTTGATCAAATCAAATGATCTTTAATGGGTAGTGCCCCAAATATCAAATATTGGCTATTGACGGGAGACCTTTTTTTTTTTGTATTTTCTTTCAGCTTTTTAGTGAAAAAAAAAAAATACAAAGCTTAATCTATAGGAACGGCATCAGATCAGCATATTCTACCAGGTATGGAACAGCCAACTTCACAGTCGCCGGAACTGGAACAGAAGAAGTTTAAACGTTCTTATAAAGCTTGCCTCAACTGTAGAACAAGAAAAGTCAAGTGTGATGGCTGGGAACGAGATCCTCCATGTTCTCGGTGTCGTAGAGAGAGGAAAGAATGCATATTTGTGGAGAGTAGAAGAGGTGGACAAGCCAATGTTTTGGCTGGTAAAAAGAGGAAAGCAGAGCTTGACATTGAGAAGAATAGGAAGATACCAGGAAATGCATCGATCAACCAATTGTGGCCTCATGAGGTTCAGCAGAGGTTATTAGCTAGACCGAAGATTGATGGAAATTCTGGAACAACTCCACTGAATAGCCAAGACTCATCAACTCCACAATCCAATGAAGCTGACCTGTTCAATTTGACAAGAAGATACGACAATAATAATTTACCTCCTCCACAAGCTTTGTTACATTCAGCTGATGGTGATGTGTTGAATCCATATACAAGGAGAATGTTATCAATGGGGGAATCCCAAACTTTACCACCTTTTAAACAATTTTCTGACAATTTCAGACAAGACGAAGACTCACACAGAAAAGATGGTTTCAAAGAGATATCTCCACTGGATACTGCAGGAACTGGGGCTCTTCAGTTTTTAGCAAAGGCTGCAGGTAATATTGCCAGAGCCGATCGAAGAGACAGAATAAATGCAGTAGAGAGACACAGTGTTATTGAAGGTCAAACCTCAGAACGTCTTCGATCCAACTCGAATTCAGATGGTAACATTGCTGCAAATTATAATGATAAAGTTTCTATACCTGTGAGTGGCACCACAACTCCATCATACGCTTCGTCCCCTGATTTGTCTTATAGACCACCAAAACAGTCGACTATTCCACCTATGATCAAGCACGCCAATTCAGCTTCAAGGGTAACGATGCCACCGGTTGAGGATTCTCATAGTGTGAGACCACGACCAACTTCAAAACTTGCAGATACGGAGTACATCGGGGAGAATTCGATCTTAACTGAATCAGCTGCCCGTAAGTTTATTAACTTGTTCTTTTCAACGATGCATCCGTTTTTCCCACATATTCCACCAGATCTTATGGATCCCGATAGGTTAGCAGGATATCCTATATTATTATGTGCCATTTTGACAATCAGTTCCAGATATCATTCTTTTGAAGAGTTAGAGGGTAAAGAAACACCAACAGATGAACCTTTGAATAACGAGGATATCACACCACTGCATATTGAAGTACATGAAAGGTTATGGGTTTATTGTCAACGGTTGATTTCCCAGACAGTCTGGGCAGAAGCTTCGACAAGATCGATTGGAACTGTATTTGCATTTTTGCTTTTTACTGAATGGAATCCAAGAGCTATTCATTGGAGATGGTCTGACTATGCAAATTCTGACGATATTACTAAGCAACCGGGACTTGACTTCAGTGATGATGGTGTTGCCGGTTTAGGAGCTATGAGAAGAAGCGCTAGAATGGGGTGGATGTTAATAGGGTCTGCTGTAAGGCTTGCCCAAGATATGGGATTTATGGATAACAGTTCAAGAATTTTCTTAGCATGTCATGTAAGTGAAACTTTTGCGGCTATGAATGTCAGTAAGAGATCCATGTTATCAAACTCTCTTTCTGAGATCGACCTTGATAGTGATGACGAAGAAGAAGAGCAACATCATCATCAGCATAATCCTCCAAAGGTGAAAAGAAAATCTAAGAATAAAGAAGCTGATGAAATTGATTTAGTGTTAAAAGGTGATGAAGAGAATTTGAGATTGAAGACCGATACAAAATTGAAATTTTCAAGAATGCAAAAGGCCAAGATTGAGCTTCTACAAATTATGTCAATTTGTTATGAGACTTTATACGGAGTTAAGCCTAAGCTTGATGGTTTGGATAAGAGACAGAATTTGGCAGTTTTGAACATTTTATCTCCTTTACTCGAAAATTGGTACCGGACCTACAAAGATTTATTAGTCCCTACAGTCAGTTCTCATTACACTGCTCATTCGAACTCGACACATTCTCAGATGATGGTGAAATCGCAATCAAAATATACAAAAGATATTGGTAAGCAATTGGATATCGAATCATTGATTTTTGACTATTATTATGCAAAATTATACATCTACTCACTTGCCCTCACAGATTATTCTAATGCTCAAAATCAGAAAGCCAGAAGTAAGAAGTCTAACCATCTTCGTTTAGATGAGCTTTCCAAGTCTTCAAGGTATGTTGAATTGGCCTTCAATGCATCTAAGGAAATGCTTGCATGTACTCAAAGAGTTCATAAAATAAGAATGTTGAAATACATGCCTGTAAGATGGGTCACAAGAATTGTTCGAGCTGTGGCATTTGTGGTGAAATGTTATTTAACAATGACGGCATCTCAAGGATCTCATGGTAATGTCAATTCAAGTATAATGTCACTCTCTATTATTCCATTGGATGAAATAATGTCCATTATTCAAAAAGTGGCCATCACTCTTAGAGAAGCTTCCCCTGATGAACTTCATCTTTGTACAAGATATTCAACAATATTGATGTATCTCTGCTCAGAGATGAAATCCAAGATTGCAACAAAGCCAGTATCCAATGTGGATTATGAATCTGAAACTCAAAAAGCTTCATCAACTAATAATGACTTTGAAGATATTCCTCAAGAGTCGTCTTCCTCAGTACCATATAACACCGACTATCAGGAGGAGGATTTCTCCCTGTCGAACCAATTTAATCAACAAACTCAAAGTAAGAATAAGAATTTAGATTACGATTTCTTCTCGTTCCCAACAGATACCGTTTTCGATTGGTTCAAAAATGATAATGGTGGAGGTATAGGTTTAGATTTTGTTGAACCATGGACTGAGATGATCGAGCAACAAATTAATATTAACAAAATCGATTGATCTAAAGAGATCCTTTATTGGATTACCTACATAATGTATAGTCCAGGTATTCTTTTATACTCATGTTTACACACTAAATGTAAATTTCAAGGACCGAGATATAATAAATGTAGATCTGAGAGCTATTTACTCACGAAGGTTAATAAGACATTGAGATTCCTTAACTCACATGCTACTCTCTTTTTTTTACTTTTGGCAGCTCCTGAATTGGGAAAGTAGGGGCTGTCATCTGAATACAGTGGGAAGACTCTCTTTAATGATAGTCTACTACAATCAACCTTCCTATTACAATTCTAATTAGACAACATTTTTGGCAGTGGCTTGAAGAAGTTCCCATTTGAATTACAGACTCCAAAGACTAATGGCCTTCTCACAACTTTTAAATCTGCCATTTTGCCAAAATTCTTTACTACGCTACGTGTCAATAATATTTGTTCAATTCACACCACTCTAATTTCCTATTATGGATATTTGATCTCATGCACACGTTGTAGGAAGGTTTCGCTTATATGCATCATATCATGCACAATTTGCAGTAGATAATTAATTACTGATGATATGACCTTTTGCCACAAGTTTCTGTTGTTGCAAAGCTCTCCAAAGTCAAACACGATATATAAGAGGCCAATTACAGTTAGCTGTTTATTTAAAAAATTTCCAAGTTTGAATTCCTTCACATGACTATACATTTATCATCATGGCTTTTCTTACCATTATGATTTTTCTTTTGAGATTTCTTTCTACTAAAAGATATTTTGGAATTCATCGACTGAAGATTTGAGGTTGATTCCTTCTTTGGGGGAGCATTATCCTTCACTATGGTGCTAGTAGAAACTGGTGACAACACTTTATGTTCTTGTATTGGAGTCAGCAGTGATTCTTCAGGAGTCTTAATTATTGGAACTTCTATATTCTTAGAAGGTGAATTGACTGGCTCCAAAGTGTGATGACTAGTCTCTTTTGATGTTGAAGAATCTTTTGTCAATGACAATTCTTTTGAAAGATCTTTGCTAGTTAAATCTGAGGTATCTGAAGTCAAACTTTCAGTTCTAAATGAAGGAGCACCGAGAACTGGGTATAATGTTCTAGTGTCATCATACTTGTTTTGCTTCCCAAAAGTTCCATCATCATTCTTATAATACCAAAAATATCTTTCACCGTAATCTATATACTCTGGATTATCAGGAGTAACGGTATCTTTTTTGGTAAGGGGTGGTCTTGAGCTCGACCTTGAAAGACTCCTTGTAAATGAAAAACCATGATGTTGATGTCTTGTACTTTTCGAATCATCTACTGTGGAGTCTGTAGTTGGCTTTGCACTAGGCGGGGCCATTTGGCTACCTACCGATGGAGCAGAAGTCGAACCTATTGTTGAAGTTTGGCTATTAATCAACTTCAATTCATCCTCTCTCTCTTTCTTCATTGATGAAACTTGTGACAAATTAGAAATAACCGAATTCTTGCGTAGATCACGTGCATCCAATGTACTGCCGTTTGAAATTTTATCTAAAAATGTCTTATCCTTGAATATAGATGGATTGGATATGATACTATTGTCAGCTGTGTCAACTTTCCGTATAGTTGAAGCACTAGATTTAGCAACATCAGAAGCTTTAAAATCGTGCTCTTCAATCCGATAAAATAAAAGGTATGGTGCTTCATTATCCAAAATTTGCTTAAAAGTTGTCTCTGTGATTTTTTCTTCGCTGTCTTTCAAATCATTGAACAACAACCAAGTTTCTTCTTCTTCTTTATTTTTCTTATTTTTAGAAGGTACATAAGGGTATTTTCTAGATGCAGCAACGTAATGTCCACTGTCAACAGAATTACCTCTATGGCAAACCGCACTTTCCAAGACCAATCTAAATCTATCGAATGATTTGTTTGTTTGTTCATTATTGATTTCTGTAGGTCTATCGTCCGCCACAAAGTATGGTAAATCAATTATTGTTGGAATCTTGAATTTTTTATTAATTTTTTGTGTTTTGCCCTTGTCATTATATATATATCTTTTCAAGCAGATTGGCACAATTGGCCTTTTCTTTGCATACGCTTTTCTAACTGGATTATTGTTGAGCTTTACATCTTTTTCCTCGTTGGATTCATCAGATGATTTTGATTGCTGCTCTTTCTCAGTATTCTCAACCATTTCAACCGACACTTTTTCATCAGACATAAGTTTCTTGTCCTTTTTCAAATCATCAGTATCATCAGAACCAAAATCAGAATAATAAGGTAATAACTGGAGGAACATCCAAGCTGGCAAAGTTACTTCCAAGCCTGAATTAGGTGTTTGCGATAAAGTTGTTGAATTTGCTCTTTTAATTATTGGATTTGACAAGACAGTTGCATCCGTGGTGGACCTAGATCTTGTCAGTGTGATTATCTTACTTATTTTGCTCATTGAATCTCGACGGCTGTGTCTTAAAGGCGAAGGTTTGAAAGTGGCTTGCAAAGGTGAAGACAATGTTCTTTTGAGATGGTCTTTGTTATAATTATGTCCTTGGATATTGTCTGAACTAGTTGAAGATTTGTTGATGAGGTCTTCGTCGCCTGGGGAGAATGGAGAGGCATCATCAACGGTTCTGTTAATCGATGAAGACCCATTCGATTGACAAGATGTTCTTGAAGGTGTGGAGTACAGCAAAGATGATTTCATTCCCTCAACCGGAACAGGTTCAACAATGTCATTGTTGTAACTCACGATATCCAAGAATTCATTTCTTTCTCTTAAGTCTTCCTCGCTCAACAAATCTCTATCGGAATTTGACATCAGGTCCTCTATTGAAGTTGGATTATCTTCAAGTGCCGTAGATGAATTGGAAGTTTCAGGAGTGATCTCATATGATCTTCTTGATTCAACAGGTGAAGAAGTGTGTGAGGAAGTTGCTTTTTCCAATGTCAATGTTCTCCTTCTTTGAAGTACTCTTTTCACTTTAACACTATTGTTAAAGTAATTATTCAAGCATTCTTCTAAATTAATTATATCATCTTTATCTTTCTTAGAACGTTTACCTTTCATTATTTTAGAAAATGAAATCTTATTAGTCTCCTTTGGATCCTCTTCTTCCAGAATAGTGTCACTTTTCAAGTCACCTATCTGCTCTTCTGGAACACTTATGAACAAGACTCTTTCACTCATATATTTTAAATCATCATTGATGTCAACTTTCCCACTGTGCATTATATCAATCTTAAGAGTCAACAAGGGCACGTTCAAAAAATCGCAAAGTATTTCAAAGCATGACACCACATCTTGTTGCTTCTTAGAAACTGCATCTTTGAAACCCAACTCTGCAAGTATATTGCAGAAGACTTGGACTAAATCTGTGGTAATTGTTGCCTCACCAGATCTCATTAAATTGATTAACAATCGGAGTCCCAATTTGAATTCCTTAATTTGTAAAGATTCTTCATCATCAGACACTAATACTGAGCTATCATAATCATCAATTCTTCCAAACATGGCGAATAGCAAAGAATCAAGATAGCAAAGAACACTATTCCAATTGTCCATTCCCGAGAGTTTGATCTCGCTAGTTTTGATACCACTGTAATTGTGCTTATAATTGATGTCATTTGTAATTAATTGGTTTCCATTACTCAATGATAGAAGCACCAAGAAAATGTATGTCTTGTTGACATCCTTACCAGCAAATGATGAAAACAACAGCACAGCAAGTTGAGTGTCTGAAAACTCATAAGATATATACGGAGACAAACCCAAAAGTTTCTTCAACTTGTGCACTTTATGTGATACCTCCTGTGACTGGGACTCTGCTTTATAATGATTGAGATCGTTTATCTCAATGACAGTGGTGAGCCTTTTAAAAAACGATACCAAGGGTTCAACTTGACTGGAAGATGATGACGATATCACAGACATTAGTATTTCTTCAGCTGTGCAGCTGTAAATCTTGACTATGGACTAAAAGTTCAATGAGAAATACAAGTGATCGAATAAGGCTAATGAGAAGTGAAAACAGGTGAAATAAGTTTAGTTAACTGATTGATTATCTTGCAATTTTTTGTGTTGTAAATTCCATATTTTTTATTTTAGTAGTTTTATTTTTTCCGAAAAAATTAAAAAAATAAAAAATGTAAAAGATAAATAAATTGCTATACATTTTAATTTAATGAACATTCATTTGAATTTTAATTAATTTTGTTTTGATTATTTGTTGAATCATAAGACCAATTTGTATTCATATTGCTATACTTTTTTGTATTCTATTTTAGTTATTACCTGTTTTTAGGGCCCTATTTTTTGGCATTTTTTTTTTTTTTGCTCTTTCAGATTTCCCAAGCTGCCCCACAAAATAATCATTTGAGAAGTATTATATTTTTGAAAAAAAATGGGTAATAATACGTCGATTTCCCAACAACAAGGCCAGTCCTCTGATTCTCGAAATGTTACTAAGAAGCAGCATGATCAGCAGAAATCAAGTTCTAGACGTCAAAGTCTTGCATCTAATAGAATCAATAAGAGATTGATGGGTGGTGCCATTGTTAATAAGAGATCTACCCCAACCCTATCAAGTATAACAAGACTGGAAGCCAAAGGTGAGATCACACGTTCCGGTAATAACAATAATAACAATAATTTTACAGATGCTGATGAAGAGTACTTCAAAGAAAGACAGAGATCTATAGTGTCATCGCAAGGTTCAGATGCCACAGCAAATGACGTATCTATTGCTAGCACTACATCTACATCTTCTTTGTCTTCTATATCTTCTTCTTCAATGGTTGATGCTGATGATGACAATATTTTTCAACATATCGAAGAAATCGATAAAGATATCGAGTATGAACATATTGAAGGTGTTGGACTTTCCGGTGGTGATGATATTCCTAGGAAAAATCAAGATGAAAAATTGCCAGTTATTGTGAAATGGCCAAAAAAAGGAAATGAGAGAGAGGTACATATTATTGGAGATTTTACCAGTTGGAAGAAGAAATTGAAATTGAATGAATCTGGTGATTTTTTTAAAATCACCTTGAATTTACCAAAAGGTTTGTACAAGATTCAATTTCTCATCAATAATAGGGAGATGAAAATCAGTGATCAACTTCCAATGGCTACTGATAATGAAGGTAATATTGTTAATTGGTTTGAAGTTGATAATAAGGAGGATTTTTCCATCTCTGAGCCTACACTTCGTGGTCAACTAATTCCAGAGTCTAAATCTTACAATAATAATAGTAACGTTCATGCACCTCTAGAAGCTGGATCTATAGAGAATAGAAGGCTAGGAAAAAAGACCATGTCACTTGATCATTTGTTGAAAAATGTTGTGCTTTCACCATCATCCGAAGTGTCAACGCCACCTGGGCAGACAACTCCTTCTGCTGAACCACCAGTCAACCGTACAAATTCTCCAGCTTCACAAGTGAAAAACTTCCCATACAATACAAATCAAAGACGTATCAGTAATCAGTCAACAATATCTGGTCTTTCACTGACAAATGATAGTTCTAGTGTCAATTCTGTCTCCACGTATCATTATAAAGCTCCGGAGCGTCCTAAGTTACAGTATACATCTGAATTACCGGATATTTATTATAAAGAAGAATTGTCGTATCCTTACCCTTCAGGAGATATGGATTCTGCTTCCTATTACAAACAAATCAATTTCGATGAGTACTTATCGGATAAATTGGAATTACCAACTCCTCCTGAGCTTCCACTGTATTTGGGATCATTGTTGATCAATGATGACCATACTGGACGACACTCAAAGAATAATAAATTGAATGATTTGAATGTAGATAAGTATTCAGGTTTGAATTATAGTGGGTTGGATAATATTCCTAATCATGTGATATTGAAACACTTGATCACCACCAATATCAAAAATAATGTAATGATGGTTACTGTTATCAACAGATATCAAGGTAAATATGTTTATCAAGCCTTATATTCTCCCGTCAATGTATAGTTTAATGTCTTTTTAACGTTTGAAGTTGTACTTGTAGCTTGCATCAGAAACAAATCAACAAAAGTTGCTGGAAGATACTCATATGAGATTTCTATAAGACTATCTGCATTTAAACAAGCTTAAACCGATCGGAAAAAATACACAAATTTCTAACTAAGAAAAGTTGTGAAGAGTATCGGTTAAAAAGCTTGGATTTCATATTGATGTTTTTTTACTCCACTATATTTCCACGTGCAGCTTGCACTAAGAGCAAGTGGACTGTTTTTGGAATAGAAAACTACAAAATGGAAAATGCAGTAAAGTTAATTCTCTTTTTTTTTGTTTTTAGTTTCTTCCGAGTGGCTTGTTTGACTGGGACCCTTTTCGATAGAGAACTCGGGAGAGATTTTGGGTAAATTGCAAAATAAAGCTGAGCAGGGTCAGCTTTAAGAAATATAACCCTTTGAGCATAAAAGTGGTGCTCACTACTGAAAAAGAAAGAGAGGGTTCTTGGCCTTGTGTGAAGTGCTATATTATAACAGCAGGTGGCAATACCACAACGTGAGGCATCAAAAAAAAAAAAAATAATTAAAAAGATGAAGAGAGTTTGTGGAGAGAGATTGAAAAAGAAAAAAAATAGAGTGCCTCAAGTTGTGACAGTTATTGATTATGTGCCAATGTTATAGCACTTCTCTTCAAACATCACTAAGCTCGGATATATAATGTGCTGGTATGTATGTATCCCAGCGTTTCTTCTATTGTTGAAATTTAGTAAAACTTTGTTTTGGTTTTTTCACATTAATATTGTGTGCACTTTTAAGGAAATGAATTCCTCGATGCACAATGACGTATTAGAGAAGTGACAGAAAATGTAACCAGATTTTTGCTTGCAATTTGACTGAGGTACAAACGCTTAATTAATTGCAGTAGAAGAATCGTGTGTGATGAGGGAGGCTTACTTTAAGCTCAGGTAAAATAGTACGATACATACTCTCTCTCTCTTAAAAATCATCAATTTGTATAGTAAAAGAAAAGGAAAGATGTATTTGCCTTGTGTAGTCTTATTTGTTTTTCTTTTTATTATTAGTACAGGCCATTTACACTCAACATTTCAGAAGAAGGAGTTAAGTGATATCTCTGGAAATTAAGATTCAGAAGTACAATAAGAAGTTTGAATAAGTACTGATTATCGTATTGACCCTGAAAAGTGGCTTAAAATAGAAGCAAAGCACAGAATAAAAAAAAAAAAAAGAAACAAGAAAAAAATTTTCCCATCTTTATTTTGACTAAAAAAACATCCACTTAAATTCAGGTACCACCTTTTGTCACACTCTATGTTTACAAAAACAGAGAAGGTTGCTAATTTTAAAACGATGCATTGGGAAATCGGGTGTTGAAATTAGTGCATGAGCCAAGATTTTCCTCGATGGAAAAGGTCATTTTGCATATATTTTATCTGATTTTTAAGAAAATGTCTGATGCTTTATGTTGTATTTACCTTTTGGAGTTTCTTTTTGCACATCCTTAATTGACATCTAAAAATAAAAATTAAAGTTTAGTTAACAAAAAAAATGGTTGGCTTTTGAAAACATATATAAAGAGACCTCAATTTCCTCTTATTTCTAAATTAGATACTCATCAATAAATACAAATCAATAACTTTAATAACTCATTCGCTAAACAATGCAATTCACAACTACTTTTTCATTCGCTACTTTATTTGCCATTGCTGCTTCAGTTGTCTCAGCTGAATCTCCAGCTTTCGCTATCATGAACACTCGTTCAGCTACCAAATTCCACTACACTGGTTGGGGTTACGACAGTGAAGGAAAAGTTGTCATCAGCACTTTGTCTCCAGGTTCCACCGAATTCAAAGCTTTATACGTTGAAGATAACACTTCAATTAAGACCTCAGATGGTAAATACTTTGTTGTCAACGATGACAAGTCAATCTCATTAGGTGATTCAAGTGCTGCTGCCACTGGTTTCTCCATTGGTGAAAAAGAAGGTGCTTTAACTGCTTTCAACTTGAACGGTGAAAACGGTTTCGTCTCATGTCCAGATGCCAACGGTAACTACATCTTGTACACTGGTAACCCAGCTAACTTGAACGACCAATGTTCAGGTGTTGCCTCATGGGCCATCGAATTAAGTGGTGAAACTGTATCATCACTGTCTCTGTCAACATCTCACCCAATTATAACCACCCCATCATACAAAAACAGTACCACTGTCACAAAATCAGATATTACCACCACTGTTGTCACCATTACATCATGTTCTGACGACAAATGTACCAGCTACACTACTACTTGTCCAGTCACATCAGTCCCAACCACTGTTGCTACTTCCACTCCAATTACTGCTCACAACTCCACATCATCCCTCTCAACTTTCGAAGGTGCTGCTGTTGGTAAGGCTGCTGCTGGTTCATTTGCTGCTTTGGGTGCTTTAGCCGTTGCTTTAGTTTTATAAGCAACTGATTTTTTTCTACCCCAAATCTAGCATCTTATTATTAGCATTTTTTTCCCCTTTTTTAAAAAAAATTTCTTTAAAGCTTTCTTTCTTCTACATCGGTTTTTTATATTAACTTTTATTTCTTTTATTTATATCAATGCTTATATCTTATGAGACCCATATTATAGTGTAATTTTTTATTTTCAAAACTTATAATAAAACAATCATTTTTAACTATTTCAATAATCTTGTATTGCTTTTGAAACTGGAATTCAGTAAGTGGAATTTACTGTTTATAATTTTGAAACTGCTATTTTCAGTATAAGAGTCCTACTTATTTATACACTTTTCATCTCTTCAGCTTGTTCAGTTTCAATTGTGCAATTTTCTCTTTCAACACCTCTACTTCTTCGTTCATCTTGGCTATTTGTTCAGTAAGCTGTTCGTTAGATCTATCAACCTCTTCATTTCTAGCATTATTTATCTTTAAAATTTCAAGATTTTGTGTCTTCATGTCATATTCATTGCGTAACAGACGACTCTCGTTTGTTAATTCAATCTTCTTAGCTGCCAAAGGCTTGAAATAAGTCTCATTGGTGAATTTTTCCTCATTTAATTGTTGATAATTGGATAATATTTGGTTATATTTGAATTCAAGTTGTTTCTTCAAGTCAGTAAGCATCTCAAAATTTGTTCCTGCTTTTTTAATTCTCTCATCAGATTTCTTTGGGAATAACACATCATTCCTATGATTCACTATGATCTTGTACTCTTCTTTATATTTGTATAAGTGAATTGGCTCTTTCTTATTGTAAAACTCAGGATCGTTTAATGACTCCAGAAATTTCGTAGACAATGTCAGATATTTGAAAAAAGCATCATAACCTTCATCAATTAACAATCCTATTAAAAATTTTTCCTGTGACTTGATTAATTTTGTCATAATAATTATAGCTATTTCAAATCCTTTTAATACAAATGAATCGAATAATTTGACTAATTTCAAATCTTCTTGAAAATGACTGAAATAAGTTTTCCAAAAAATAGAGTCAGATAATAGTTGACTAAGTGTCTTCAACACTTGGTCTTTACCAACAATTTTAGTAAGCAGCAACAAAAATTGAGCACAGTTGTCCTCTAATGCTCTTGCAAACTGGAATATGAATATAGAATTTGATTCATCCTGTGATATAGGAACAAGTTTTTTAAATTGATAGTCAAAACTTACCAGTAGCTTGAAAACATCTGAAGGCTCAAAGCCGGGTATCCTTAGGGCCAATTTTGCAGTTTCAATAACAAACTGATTAGGTATCTCAGAGTTCACAGTTATGAGCTTTGATAATACAACAAGTAAATCATCTGAAACCTCTTTTTTTAATTCCTGTAAAAACAGCTCTTGTTCACTTGATACATCCACTTCTAGCGAGTTGAAAAGCTCATCATCGATGATTGTAGAATGAGTCAATACAAGATATGCAAGATGCCGGAGCTCCAGAATATCTAAATTATTGAACTCCACTTCTGTTTTTTGAAACACGTCATAATCAAGTATAGAGCCAACTTGATCATAATTTAATAAGAAAAACTTCCAAAATTCCACATCTATTGAAGAATCCAATTCGTCCAACTTCTTGGAAATATCTTCCGATACATCCTGTTTAAGTAAACCTTGATCTCCTAAAAATGTCTTATAATGGACCATAAATGATGCATGGTGTTTGATCATAAAGAGCCCAGTGTCATTATTCAAAAGCGATTTGTTCAATTGTTCGTGTTTCCGTTGGCTTTTCATGTGATCTGTATTATGATGAACACTGGCTTTTCGATTTTGACTTGTTGGTGACCTAGGTGGTAGTTCCGGAGCATCATCTTCTGCACTGTTATCCAGTGTTGAGTCTACTGGAAGCGCAGTGTTCTCTCTTGGCGGCAACACAGGCGGTTCCGAACTTGTTTCATCTGTGGGTAATTGAGCAGTTATCTCCCGAGGTGGTAAAGCTGGCAAGTCTTTTGGCTCTTGATGAGCTGGGTTAGTCAGAGATGGGATTATCTTTGCAGGGCTATCTAACCCAATTCCCTGAGGTGTTTCCGGAGGTGTATCCAATTTCTCTTCAATTGACATTTCTTATCAAATATCTGGACTTACAGCTAATCTCCAACAAGGCGTTCAGTGATCCCGATTATTTGATGTTTTAAATTGAGAAATAATCTAAACAAGTATTTGTTTTAAAAAAAAAAAAGTTGAGAAAAAAAAAAAAAAAAGCTAAAAAAAGATCGGGGCAAAACACTTCAACAGTTTTAAAGATGTCATCATCTTCTCATTCTCAGCAACAGGAGTCTTTGAGTTGGGTGAAGAAAGTGCGGGCTTTACCTAGAAATGAGATTTCCAGTGAGTTCAATCGTGTGGTGACTCAATTCATTGAGTCTGATAAGCAATTATTTACTTGTCTTGCAAATATTCATACCAGATTCCCTCTGAACAAGGATAATAATGAGGGCATGAAGAAAGTAGCTTCTGTGTTAGATAAGTCAATTGAGGAAATGGATTGGATAGACTGAAGTTACACAGGTTGTACATATTTATACCGTATCCTTGTCTCTTCCAGAAGATCCCACTGTTCTCCTGAGACTCCACGTACCATGATATGCATCTTCGCGACATCATCACCACTTCCTAGTTGGATTTCCCTCACTGCAGTGAACCCGTACTTGTTATATATGGCTATATTGGATAATGCAGAGCATTCTAAATAGCACAAACGTCTGTTCTTGTCTATGTAATTTTCAAACATGAACTGTAGTGTCTTTTTCACATTTCCTTTACCCCTACCTTCTTTGATAGTTCCTAAATATACTACAGTGTAGCACCCAGCATCTCCTAATACTTCCTCTTCAACGTCATATAACATATCAAACAATTGATGATAAATTTTGTCTCTTCCGGTTCTCCCAACTTGCCACGATAATTTATAAAAACCACTTTTCATATAAGTGATAAAATCTTCCATATTTCCACTTTCTGGCAAACTCCAAACACCTACTGTTTCAAATTTAGTACCTGATGAGTCCCAAATACCTGTCACCAATCCTTTCAAAATATGAGAATACACAATACATTCGAAATAAGTTCTTTCAGCTTTCCCCTTGTTCACGTCATCTTTTATATGGCCAAACAAGTAATTTGATATATCATCACCTTTGAAAGATTCATATAAAGTGTCAGCTGCTATCTTATAGTCTTTCAATTCAACAATTACCACTTCACTCATCGTTTCTTTCCTCTTGCTTCAATCAATATGTTTTAAATGAGAGTTTCTCCAAATTTTAAGAACTGAGGCTTTCTGTTGAATTGATCAAAGAGAAAAAAAAAAAAAAAGTGAAAGAAGCAAAAAAAAAAAAAATTACTGAAAAATTCAAAAACAGTCAGTTAATAAAACAAGAAGGGTTAGAGATGACTAGATTAGAGAATAAAGATGTAAGTGAATGATAACTCAGAGTTTCAGAGGAGAGAAAGAACTTGTTACTAATTTTTGAACTACTTTTTTTACAGTTTTTAGAATCAGTGGGTGAATTACTTTCAAAATCAAATGGACAATCATCTGTTTATTTCACTCAAAAGAGATTGACTCCAGCAAAGTCAAATGTGAAAATAGAATCAGAGAAGATTGAACTTCTAACGGAACCTAAGGTTGATGAATCCAAGTACCCTGTATTGATCAGAATCACAGATGGTGCCAAAACCAAGAAATCCAAATACAGTACAATTGTTGAAGTTGAAAAATTGAACGAATTTTGGTTACAATACTCAAATGTGTTGAAAAACGGGATCACGGGATTAGAAAAGAAGAAAAAGAAGAAGAGTAAGAAGAAGGTAAGTAAAAATTAAGCTAATGTATGAAATTTCATTATAATCAATTACACAGAACAAATATGTAGACAACCTATACTTCTTCCATAACCAAATTTCCACTTGGATATACTAAATCGCAATCGTCTATGGGTTGATTATCGTTAGCCAATTCAGCTCTTGGCATCACACTTATTAACTTGAAGTTAAACTCATGCTCGTAAGATAATGGTTCTTCGAGAGCATCACCAGAATCGTTGTTATCCTGTATATTATTGGCCAAGCAATCTGCATATATATAAATGTCATTTAAAGTAAATGATTTATGGAAGATATGTTGTGCTCTTTGTCCATTTATTAACCGTATGGCAATCCTGGATGTTTCTTTTTTATCGGATAAATCAAGCAGCAGTTCTTTTTGTAAAATTTCATTATATTTATAACGCAACCATTTTAATTTTCTTAATCTTAAGATTTCTGCATCATGGACTCTTCTTTCTTCTTCCCTTTGCAGTGCTAATTCTCTTTGTCTTTCTTCCTCTCTTCTTCTATCTTGTGCTAAAGATCTTTGATAAGCCAGGTCCTGCTGAGCTCTTATATTTCTAGAAGTCTCCCTTTGATGAGCTTCCTCGCGTAGTGACACAAGATTCGGATTCAACCTTTCAAATGTCTTATGGAACTTGTTAATTATTTTTGGTGTATTAATTGATCCATTGACTTTGAGTAAATTGTGCGAGAGACCTTGTACCTTGGATACCAACGACACTTGTGCTGTTGTTGTTGTCTCTTCCGATGTTAAGGCAATAAGACCCAAGAATGGGAAACCCGTCACCGCAAAATTGTTGGCAATTTGATAACTTTCACTTTCTTTCAGATTACCTCCCCAAACAAGAATATCATTATGCTTTAAAAATGCTAAAAATTGATCATTCAACAACACTTGTTGTATAAAAGGTAATGTATCTTCATGCTCATCACTTTGTAAATATAAAAGTAACCATCTGAATTCTTTCTTCAGCAAATATAAAGCATTTGTATAAGAACACTCTAAGAAATTAGGTCTGCTAATCTCCATCAAAGATGAATCACTAGCTTTTATTCCATCTTCTGGGCCCTGTGATGGTATTATATCAAGTAAAGGTTTGTTGTTGATAAGCTCATCGAATTCAGAAATAAATCGTCTCGATCTCTCTGTTGGATTTGTCAAATTCTTTCTGGCATAATATGTGCTAGAAGACAGTTTCAATCCGAAAACTTTGTTGAAGACAGGAATAAATTTTTCCATAAATAACGCCACAGTGACTCCAACAACTTTAAACGCTATGATCAATGGTAGTATTAATACAAATTGAATGGTCACTAATCCATAGTAAACCATCTTGTTAAAAAATTGATGCAATTTAGAAGGTGAGTTTTCATTGCCAGGGAATGAGCCTGGCAAGAGAGGCGATGAAGCACTGCTAAAAGCATGAAAGATTCTGGACATTATGGAACCACTATTATTACTCATTTCAACACTTTCTGTATAATTTGTAATGAAATCTCTCTGTGATTCGGGATTCGATTGATAATAATTGATTATAGCAACTTCAAGAATCCAGTCAGTTGAAGCTAGCAACAGAATAACTTGATCTCGAGAAAGCGAGTTGTTGGATGTGATAGAATTAAATTGATCTATTAGTAAACACTGATAATCTGTTAATTGATCACTGCTCATTGAATCCCAATTTGCCAATATCTTTTCTGGCTTTTTTTTTTTTTGTATCTTTTTTTGTTTTTTTGTTCTCTGCCATACTGAGAAATTTGTTGTTATCAGAAGAACTACATCTTCAAGTGCAGAATCTGTTTTATTTAGAGCTATAAAAGTTTTTCATTCTCTCTGCATATCCAGAAGGTAGACCGAAAATTGGATTTAAACCTTCAACCTTATCTTCTTCTTTCAACTCCAAATATTCCGTACCCTTTATGTATTCAGCTTTATAGCTGTAGGCATAAGAATCAATTTTGGTTTCTTCTATTAGACTTTCGTCAATGTGGTACTGGTGCTGAGCAGCACTTAATCCACATAGCACATAATTAGTATGATAAAAATCTGTGGATTTCCCAGGTTTGTCAATGAGTCCTGGAAAATCAGGGGACTGGCAACACATAAGAATGTAGTTTGTGAGACCAACCCTAGAACAAATGGTTTGCACGGAGTTAATTGCAATTTCCAAAAAAGGCATAATGCCACCTACCCAGTGACTGTAACAGCCATCGACAAGTTTATTGGTACGGCCTGAAAAACCTCCCTCTAACTGTAATTGCTTCATACAAACCCATCTCACCAAGTTGTCAAGGTCGCAGTATTTGTTCAACACATCCGAGGGTTTCCCTAAAATACATAACGATGCAACTGCACAAAATGTATATCCACCATGAGCCTCATCAAGTGGTGTGCCACCAAATCCACCTTCATAAGTCTGACATTTTCCAAGCCATTCGGGTACTCCTTGGACCAACTCTGGAGTCATAATATCTAATAACGATGCAATACACAAAGCACAATAAACAGCTCTTGTATCTACTTCACCACCAATGGTCATCACAAAGGATCCATCTTCCTGTTTCAAACTCATCAACCAATTGTAAAACAAATCTCTATCTATCAGTTTCCATGCTTCTTTGTCTTCTGAAAGAGACAAACTACATAGGGCAGCATAAGTAGCAGCAGCATGGCCAGCTTGTCCAATACCACCTCCAATACCACCATTTTCCTTGTCAATATATGAAAGAATGTTCAGGGAAATAGCACTCTTAATCTCAGAAGTGATTTCAACTTTCAAGAGCTTCAATGCATTGGCACACCAGTAGATCATCCAGGGATGCGAAGCATCAAGCACTTTGAAAAAAGATGGTAGTGGGTTTGAAAGAACATCTTGTAAAAACAGTATATGGGCAGAACGATAGAGATTTGGTAAAGGTTCCCCTTCATCTAAGTGACCATCATATATCAGTTTCACAACGTCCTCGACTTTATCTTGTTCAATCGATGTCTTAGTTTCCAAAGAATCTCGCAAAATTAGATTTTGATCTGACATATTTAATAAAGTATCAAACGTCAAAGATTTGTGCTTCGGTACCTCTTGTATCACACTATTTCTTTTCTTACCGAGTAAATTGAATAAATAAGATAACTTAGCTTCATCTCCCATTGTTCTATAAATACCACAAGGCTTTTGTAATGTTCTCTTGAGATGACTATTGTTACCGCCGATTTTGGCAGTAATTTTTTTTTAATGGTTTTTTTTTTTTTTTTTATGTACTAGGATTTTTTAAAGAAATATCAAAAAGTTAAGTGTTATATTGATGGAGTCTGACATATTAGTGCTAGATGAATGCCAGAGAGCAATTGAAAGTTTATTGCTAGATGTTAGTTTAAACAAAAATACTTCAAGTTTGGAGACTTGTCGTCAGGTTATGAATAGATTGAACCCACTTTTAGCTAATATAAATATTGATAAAGACCTGTTGATGAATTTTGCAGGATATGTCCTCGAATTGTACGATAAATTAAAGAAAAAAGACTCAGGGATTTTATCAATTGATGATAAACTTTTATGGATAAGTTCTAAAGTTAATGGTTTAGTGTTAAGTCCATTGTTTTTGAACCAACTTTTCATTGATTATGAAAACCATTTTGTGGAGAAATTACTACCTGTTCCAAAAGATCTGAATGTCCTTGAATGGAAAAGGTTGAACGATATTTCTCATATCAGCTGGAACAATGAGGGAATTGAAGATCTTTATCAAGATTTAGCTCCCAATTGTTCGTTTGTGTCATCAATACTCTCTGTTTCAAAGAACTCTAATATAAGTTTAATACGATCGGTAACACCCAATAGACGGTCAAATAAATATGGAGTTAAGTTATTTATAAATGGTTGCCATAGACTTGTCATTTTAGATGATCAAGTTCCTATAACTTCGGATGATAATATCACTTTATTTGTACGATCTTTATCCAACCATAGCTTACTTTGGCCAGCATTGTTGGAAAAAGCCTATTTCAAAGTATTAAGAGATGGTTACGATCACCAAGGTTCCAACTTTAGTATCGACACATATATGCTTACTGGATGGTTATTAAGCTATTGTTATATCAATGACTTATCTGACTCAAGGATTGAACGTTACTACCAACTTTTCCAAAATGGGAATCTGGTTTTGGGAATAGGTGCCGGAAACCTAACAAAGCTGGAAAGTGATTTTTATGGAATCTTGCCAAATCACGATTACTCTATTCAAGATATCATCAAAAATGAGGATTCTTCATTCACCTTTATTGCTAAAAATCCTCTCTTAGAAAAGGATGATAGAAATAGAGTTTTCAAGATAACCAACTTGAATATCTTTGATATACTTTACATTAATATTAATCCAAAGATTTATGAATTTGAAACTTCACTTAATTTCTTATTCAAACCACCGGCCATGGAAAATGATTCTTCATTTGCCTCTCCACAGTTCTGTGTCACAAACAAGTCAGGTGGTCCTATTGATGTTATCTTGTTGCTCGAAAGGCACTTGATTGATAATAATTTTGAACAAAATAGTTTCATTAATGTGAATGTGTATCAATCCAATGGAGAGAGAATTTGGGGCAATAACTATTTGAAGATCATGAAAGGTGTTGAAAACAATACAAGATTTCATACATCTATTTTGAGGCTTTCAGGAGAAAAATGTACCGTGGTAATTTCTCACAGAACGAATGTTGAAAGGTTGCAGTGTTTTACGTTAAGAGCTTTTAGCAAGAGTAATTTCCAAATGACCAAAGCAAAAAACAAATTCAATAAGTACCTCGAAATGGAAGGGCAATGGGACCATACAAATAGCTTTGGCAATCCATCCTATAAGAATTATGTGAAGAACCCACAACATGCTTTATGCTTACGCTCGCGTGATTCAAAAGAAGTGGAGTCGAGTATAGCATTGTTGTCTAATAGTCATTTGGTGAATTTAGACTTGCATGTCAAGGAAGACGATGCATACAAATTTTTAACAACATACGTCATAAAAGATTTAATTCTGCATAATACAAGTTACAAAGATGGGAAGATGATTTATACAGATTTGAAATTAAGGACTAATACTGAGTATATATTAGTGGCATCTACAAGTGATCCTATTGAATTCAAGCTTCCATATTTGTTACTGATTAATTACGATGATCCACACGATACAATCAGCCCGACTTTTATCAAGATTGAAACAAATTTGGGTCTTTTCAACAAGAGTTTGAGTTTCAACTGGGATAGTGAAAACAAGCATCGTATTGGACTTAATATTGATAGGAAGACTTTAATTCAACTAAGACTAACTTTTTCGTCGAATTTATACTCCGAGTATAGATCTAAATTGAGGGTATCAATTATAAGGATAAATCCGAATAGCAGCTTAGCTGCTGTATTAATCAATAATAATTTTGTGGATGAGTTTTATGGAATTTATATTAAACAGGAAATAGATGCTGGATCATACATTTTACTTGTTGAAAGGTTAGAAGTAGGTAATGGTGGATGTGAGCTTGAAATTGGAGCGAACAATAAATTTGTATTAACTGACAATGTTTAATAATAATGTATATTACATATAGAAACAAAAGGATAATAAAACGCAACATAAACACATATCATGAATGTTCGTACTGGCACAAAGAGACGTAAAAGAAAGAAAGAAAGAAAGAAAGAAAGAAAGAAAGAAGTAAGTAGCTTATTGAAGCTCATAACTGTTTTCAGAATCATCTGTACTTGAAACTTTATCATAAGCCAAATCTCTCCAGTAATAAATTAACCAACATGAAACAACGATCTGTATAATTTGTGGAGCTTCAACGCGATGTAAAAATAAGTTGGGTGTTACTGATAAGAATTTTGACCTGAAATATTCCATGAATTCCAAGAAACTTGTGAATACTGGAATAGAGATTAAAGAAGAACAATAATAAGAAATTCCAATGACCAAGATACTATTGAAATATCTACTATCACTCTTTCCAGATGTTCTATAACCAGTGTAAGCAAAATAGCAAGCACCTGCAAATATGGCAATTTTTGACAAGACCAAAAGAGGAGCAATAAAACTTGTTGGGTCCACGGAAATTGGAGATGAGTCTTTTACACCGAAAATGTCAATAAGATTTGCCTGATATTTGGTCTTATAGACAATCTCAACAGCAGTAGTGGAGAAGAAATATAAAAGAGTCATTATTATTGTGATAGGGTGATAAAGTGATTTTCTGTCTTGGTTTAAAGTCATGTAACCTGTAACAAACATTGCAATGACGAAGTAAAATGCAATCAAGTTAATGAACTCATCTGCAACCAAGAAACAGAAATATAAGAACCCATTGGTACTGAAAAATTGGAAATTCGTAAATAATACCAAGTATGTAAGGTAAATAATATCGTATCCCAATCTAAGGAAGACGAACTTGCAAATTAACCTGGAGACATTTGAAAATTTGAACAATCTTTGCTTACTTGAGAAGAATCTTGCCCTACCAATGTATGCAATCAAGGTAAATATTCCAATAATAATATAAGTTGGTAAAACAGCACTTGCCAAAGTGCTTTTACTTTTCCAATGATGTCTTGTAGGTTTGTACATGACAGTCTTATTAGCAGATGACAGTTCATCATCTTTCATTGCAATAGTTCTGCCAAGTTTTCTAAAACTTGGTTCACTGGCCATTGGTACTTCCACAGTCTCTTCAAAAAAAGTTTCTAATAAATCAGATATCTTGGTTTCGTTCAAGATGGTATACCTCAAATCGTCGTATGTAATTCTCTGTTTGTTTTTCTTCTTGAAATCCAACAGTTGAACCAATTCTGTATCATTGACTTGAATACGCTTGTTAATTCTATATCTGTCATAGGCTCTCTCATTTTTGAAATCGTTGTATCCAATGCCAACGTAAATACTCAATGATGATTTCCCATTACCAAATTTTGATACTCTTAATCCCTTAACTTTTTCTTTCTGCTTAGCGGCTTCTATAAATGAAAAATAAGAAAAAATGAATAGCAGTATGAATCTCCAATTAACAAGCATCTTGAAATGATGGCAGCAGTGATGATGCTTTCAATTTGATGAAGATTTCTATAACTATATATATATATCTCCAACAAGGATCTCTTGAAATGAAAAAAAAAAAAAAAAAAAAAAAAAAAAGAGAAAAAAAACGCGAAACCCTTCACGTTCTTCTGCACCGGAAAAGAAAAATCTTATTGAGTGTTAATTGAACAATGGAACAAAAAGTCTGTGGATCTGACCCAAACGGGCAATTTGTCTGATAGAGTTATGAGTCTACAATGGTTACTAAGACGATCACATGTTGTCTTTCATTTCTATGCTAGCTATTATGTTTCTTATTTGAGGCACAACATTTTTTGAAATTGCAAATTCTTCAAGCTTCGTAGTGAGAAGTTTGCATGATGTGGGGTGATCAAGACTGTTTATCAACCTCCCTATGTATTTATAACCTAGTAAATGCAATACTTCGGTTAACTTTGTGGGATCTAGAGAGTCGATGAAATTGATAAAAGCCTCAATTTTAAGCCTATCGAGTTTTAAGCCTTCAACTTCCAGAACCATATCTTCTATCAAGCTCTCTGAATTGACCTCAATTTCTTCCTCATCACTTGTGCCACTTGAATCATACGATGGTACAAATGATGTTGGTCTCAAAAGTACATCGTCATTATTAAGGAATTCGATTTGTTCACCAAGACCTGTATCTTTTCTTCTCTTCATCCTGTTTTTGAGTCTTTCTCTTTTCTTCAATTTTTGAACATCATTTTCAGTTATTGGTATCGAAGTAAAAGATGTATTCATACTCATTCCTGCTGTTGTTGTAGGTGTTAGATCTTCTACCAGACTTGCAAAAGTACCAGTCATACCGGGCACTTTATAAATTTGTGAAACATCTTTAGAAGAAATTCTTTCCCTTTTTCTTATCCAAATCCTCCTTCTGACAAAGTTTCCAAATTTGTAAACTCCTTTCCATCTCTTACTATTGAATCTAACTCTACTGTAGACAAATCCTTGTTCATCAACGTCACCTATCATCAGAATGGACCACGATGGCCACGACCATTTCCAATGGAGATCCGGTAGAGGGTATAAATGTAAGTCATTGATAGGGTTCCCATGGAGGGTTTGATAACTTGGTGGGTCCACTGGAACTATCAAGGAGTTGTGGGAAAATAAAGGAATTCCAAAAAACATAGATCCTCTTTCATTTTCAATAATGATGTCAAAGGCAAATTTTCCTTCCTCAATCAGATTGAATCTCTGTTTTTCAATCAAAGAAGCATCCGGATCTGTGAGTCTTGCAATCAATGATTCTATGTATTGAATCTGAGGCAATGACATTATACCTTTGTCCAGACCATCAACTGTGGTCTTTGACCTGTCCACCTCTGTAGTACATGTTGAGCTACTTTCTCCAATCATCACTCTGACATTACGAAGATCAGTAATTGAATTTAAATTGATATCTAAATGTTGTTTTGCTCTTCTTGTACACTTGACGCTAGTGTCTTCTTTTATTTTTAATTTTTTTTGTTTTTTTGTTTTATTTTTGTTAAATTTTCATTTCCAGAGGGATAAAAACTACATTACAATACGTAAAAAACACAATTATAAGATTATTAAAGAAGTATAAAAGATTAATAGGTTTGATCAAAAGTGAAGTCATGAGCACCTTGCAAGTAGTCAGTGCCATCTGGGAAATATTCAACATCAAATTTAATTTTTGGGTTGAAACTTTCAAGTTTCTCCTTTGATGATTCAGGAAGTTTAATCTTAAGATTTGATCTGTACCAGTGAGGAAATTGGACGGTGACCAACATAACTCTTGGATCATCTGTATGGTTTGGCATACCTGCGTGCCAAAGTCTGAAATCACGGACGATAACAGCACCTTTTGGTAAGCTTGGTTGAATTGGAACTTGTGTTTTCAAGTAATCCTCTTTCAATTCATCGGTAACATCACCCTCAACAAATTTGGCCAATCTTTGAGATCCTGGCCAAAGTTCTGTTGCACCATTTTCAGCACTTGTGGAAACCAAGTTGATATTAACACAAAGACCAAAAGTATGATCTTTGAATTTAAAGCTTGTGTCAACGTGAGCTGGTTGACGTTGCTTTGCCTTAAAAGCAGTATTGGATGAGTAAAAACGGACAACTGGATTTGGACCTAATATACATTCAGTGATATCGGATACAAACTTATTGGCAACAATATCCTCAAACAAATAGTCAGGATATGGTACAGGTTCTTGTTGGATGTTACCCGTATCTTCACCAAAGTTACGATGAGTATCTTTTTTCAGGAAAAGTTTCTTGGCTTCTGGTACCATTCTTTCGTTAAGCATATCTAAATGTTCTGGATTGGCACCATTTTCAATGACAAAGATACCATCTTTTTCAAATCCTACTAAAGCTTTTTCAAGATTGTAAGATGAAATTTTTCCACTTTCTAGCTCTTCCGGTGATAAAGTGAGAATAGTTATTGGTTGTTCAGCAGCAGCACTTGCAGTCATATTTAGTCGTGATAGTCTTCTTAATTGAAAATTAAAGCAGAAACCTCTAGTTATATATTAATTCAATGTTATAAAGATGAATATAAAAAATAGTTCCATATATAGGTATAGATGCGGGCTACACTTGACTCTTGTTAAATGTGACTCTCCACAAATCAGATCATTATACACTCGGTGTCGGTTAGCTTTCCAGATTGAAAATACAATCCCAATTGACGAAAACTGAAGGAGATATCTGATAGTCGGCCAAAAGAATCCAAAAAAAAAAAAAAAAAAAAAAAAAAAAGATATCCACCAAGCACAGATACAATCTTGAGGGAAGGTCTTTCCCTACTGCCTTTTACAATTTAAATCGAAAAAATCTCTGGGCAAGACGTAGTTTGATTCTATATTGGGGCTGGGTGAATAGACTATTATGCAGGGCACCTAATCTGATACGTACCGATTACATACACAGACGTTATCAATAGATAAACCCCACGAGACATCAATCAAAAGCCATAAGACAAGAGTCAGTTAAGCGAGGTCACTTCTTGGAAGTTTACTGATAAGAATAATAGTTGACTCCCTCTTACTGAAAATGTGTTATTGATAAGGATCATTTGACTCTTACGAGATGCCTACTGATAAGAGGCACATTTGACTCTCTTGCGATAAGAGATCTTTGATATGACGTCTTTCTATGGAAGGGGTTCTCACTAGATTTGCTTATAAATGTTGGATAATTCCTCTTTTTCATAGTGGCAGATCTACATTAGCAATTAACAGTAAAAAGAAAGATGCCATCCTCAATAGATCAAAAGAATTCAGCTTCTAAAATAGAAGTTGAGTCAATTGATGATAAAACTCACAACGAGATTTTGGATGACGAAGAGATCATCTTCAAATCTCAATTAGCTTCCACTGATGCACATAATATGACAACTTTGGAAGCCTTCAAAAGGTACAAATATGCTTTATTTTGGGCTCTTTTTATTCATATTTCGGTGATTATGGCCGGTTTCGATCCTTCTATCATTGGGAATGTTGTTGGTGTTGATTCTTTCAGAAGGGACTTTGGTTATTTATACGAAGGGAAGTATGTTGTGAAGGCTGCTTGGTTGAGTGCTTTCAATTATGCTCCATCAATTGGTAAAGTGTGTGGCAGTCTTATTGGAGGAAAAGTTATTGACAAATACGGCTGTAAAATAACTTTGTTAATAGCTTGTTCTGGGATCACCGGTACCATTTTCATTCAATTTTTTGCAGCTTCACCTCCGGTTTTGTTTGTCGGTGAGTTATTGACTGGTTTGTGTCTTGGTTGTTTCCCTGTTGTTACAAACTGTTATGCCACTGAAGTTGCCCCATTGCCTTTGAGAGGTATGTTTGCAGCATTCGTTAATCTTGGTTTCGTTATTGGACAATTTTTTGCTTCAGGAGTCTTAAAAGGTACTCAAGATAGAGATGATCATTGGGCTTATAAAATTCCATTTGCCTGCCAATGGATATGGCCAGTTGTCATTCTCTCGGGTTTGTATTTTGCACCAGAATCTCCTTGGTGGCTCGTTCGTAAAGGTAAATTGGAGAAAGCAAAAAAAAGTTTACTTCAGTTAACCCCAGATCTTCAAGAGGATAAGCTTGATAATGAGATTTCAATTATGCAGCAGACAATTGAAATTGAATTACAAAAATCCAAGTCAGAATCATATGTTGAGTGTTTCAGAGGAACAAATTTCAGACGTACAGTTATTGCTTGTATGGTCTACTGTATTCAGCCTTTATCTGGACAAGTTCTTGTTATATCTTATTGCGTTTATTTTTTTGAAAGTGCTGGTTTGAGTGATTCAGATGCTTTCAGTTTAGGATTGGGTTTAACTGCAATTGGGTTCGTTGGTACGGTATTGTCCTGGCCTTTAATGCAATACGTTGGAAGAAGAACATTATTCAATTATCCAATGTTCATTTTGGCTCTGATGCAGTTCATCATTGCTTTTATTGATTTACCTTCCAATTATGGTAGTGCTCATGGATGGGCTCAGTCAATTCTCATGATTTTATGGACGTTTATCTATGATTTATCAATTGGACCGGTTGCTTTCGTTTACATGTCGGAAGTTGCATCAACCAAAATCCGTTCCAAGACAATATCTCTTGCCACAGCTTCGGTCCTTAGTACAAGTGTCGTCTTTTCTGTTGTTGTTCCATATATGATCAACTCTGATGAAGGTAATTTGAGAGGTAAATGTGCTTTTGTATTTGGAGGTCTTTGTTTATTGTGTGCCATTTGGTCATATTTCGAACTACCAGAGACTGCAAACAGAACTTTTGAGGAAATAGATGTTATGTTTGATAGAAAAGTTCCTGCAAGAAAATTCAAGACATACAATGCTGAGAAGCATTTACCAGGTTACAGTGGTCCTGAAGATGAAAATGAACTAGCTTGATGGTGGGGCTTTAAGATATTATTCACTTATCATGTAAATCTCGATTTTATTATATAATATTCTAGTCAATAAATAGTATAACATCTGATGTCCTATATATAAACTATAAAACTTTTAAATAAGGGATACATATTCAGTTCAATGCGACATTAAAAAACTTCTTGTATAAAGTCCTATAAGCTCACTAATAAAATTAGCTTTTGCTTCTTTGCTTGCAACCCTAAAAATCCATTATAACCAGCCTGCAATAGCAGAAGAAGACACTCTCATCTTTATTATGGGGAACCAATTGGGATGTTTTACACGACGAAAAATCCAAACATTTCCAAAAATTGAAATCTGAGGTCTGACAGTTAGAACGAAAAGTACTTTAAATTGGTGAATTTAATGTTTTCATTTAATAGAACAAATGATGGCGATTCCAAAAGTGTTTTTAGATCCTTTAAATTATCTCTTAAAGGTTGTTTAAATCACCATTTTATGAAAACTCTCTGTAGCGGCCCCAATACTCTATATATGGGGTCAATACCTATGTTGCGTTCTAGCCATCAACTTTTGCTATCTGTCAAGACTATTATCATACCAATATCATATCATATAGTTGAGTTATCGGCATTTTTCTGAAAAAAAATTAAATTTACCTTTATCTTCTCAAATAAACGTCAAATCTGGAGAAGAAAGGCATATCTCAGTTCTATTAAGTGGTTTCATTGTATTGTGGAAATTGGAGAGAAATGGATAATCCAAGAATCATTTTGGAGTTTTCTATAACGAACGCATCTCCTACTCGTATCATGCATCTATTTTCAACTTTGATTAGTCGAGGGTATAGCGCAGACCTGTAGCTGCAAAGGGATCACAAACCGCTATTCCAACCAATTATGGTTGTTTGGGAGAAGGCAATTTGACTTAGTGATTTCATGATTCCATGATCGCTTATCCGATCTTTTTGACGCAAATGGTGATTTCCCTTGATACTATTTTAAACCATTTGCATTTTAAACTTCAAAAATGATCCCATTTCAAAAATTTCAAAACCACAGAAGTGTTTGGTCTTTAATACTACTATAGATTCACCCATAGCCATGGCTCGCTCTTCTTCAGCTAAGAGTTCACCCCTTTCGTTTATAAAAGGCTTCTCTTTAATATAAAACGTAAATAAATTGAGAAAAAAACTCCCAATTTCTCTGACTGTGTTACAGCTCTCATGTTATCCTAAAGGACACCTCTGAGATCTAAGATTGTGTTATTCCAGAGCATGAAAAGCCCCAAATCGATAATTCCTTCCAGACCTTTAACAGATGATCCTGATATATAAAATCAATAACCTTCTATATCATTGGACTGAGAAGGAGATTCTGAATCGAATGATACTAGTGACATATTCACATCTAGTCTGTAGGGCTAGTTATTTGCAAAATAAGTTCATCTCTTGTTTTTCTTCAAAACGTATATTAAATGATATCCACTGCCTCAGGGGTTACGCTGACCTTGGAAGAGCCATGAAATTATTTGAATTGCCACTGTCAGACCAATTGAAAGTAGAAAAATCAAAATTTTCAAATCGCCATAGCGCTTCACCAGAGCTACTATAGCTATTGAAATCTATAGACAAGAATCTTTGAACTCAGATCTTGCCGTTGATAACAAATTTGGCACTGTGCAAAGTGATTTTCCGTGTTAAATTGAACGATGAAATAAGTGAAAAATGGCCAAAAATGGCCAAAAATGAGCCTTCATATTTCATCACGGTACGCCGTCATCTTATACTTAAAATGCAACAGCATACCATCATTTGAAAGTACAAATTTGAGAGTATATATTCCCATAATTAGAAAGCCCCGTTGATGTATTTGACCGAGTTATTAAATATTGAAGAAAACTGGATGTCCATTTTGACGATTTTTTCGAAAAATCCCTGATGGGGTATCAGGAATTTTTGACCAAAAATCACCATATTTTGACCCATAAATAAACACCCATACACCGTAAATGCTTCTAATATATATGAATCGATAGCCCTAATCGAGTTCCACAGTCTAATCATCTCCACATTCGTCTACCATAGAAAGTGCAACCAGGAACCATTTTTGAAAATTTCTTAGAAATGGGTCTGAAAAAAAAGCTTACTAGCCAAAAAATGAAAATGGCTTCATTGGACACCCCATGGAGTTCTGATTTGAATAATACTAGTGACAATGCTGTAGGACATCTGTGAGACTGGTAATTTGGAAAATAAGTTTTTCTCTTGAATTCTTTCAAAAGCATCATCATATGATAGTCCGAGCATCAGTGACACTACTGACCCTGAATAATCTGAGATATCTTTTGAATTACGACAATCAGACTCAAATAAAGAGAAAAAATCGCAAATTTCAAACTGTTGTAGCGGTTTGTATGATGACGCTGTGGTAATATAACCCACTTGACGAGAATCTCCTAACTGAGATCTCGCCATTGATACCAATTTTGTCACGAGTTCGGCTCGTTTAATATGTGTATTTGATCTTTGAAATTGCCCAAAATTGATGAAAAATGGCCCAAAATTGAGTTACATTCAACATCACCATACGCTGTCACCTTGACCTCAAGATTAGACAACGTATCATCATATGAAAGCTGGTATTCAAAAGTATTTATCCCTTAAATTTCAGAACTTTATCTTCTTATCTGGTCAAGTTATTAAACTTTGAAATAAAGTTGACCCCCATTTTGTTATTTTTTGTGAAAAATTGCTGATAGGGTATCAGGAATTTTTGGTCAAAAATCACTATAATTTGAATCATAATTAAACAACCATACATTGAAAATACATCTATAATATATCAATCAATAGCCCTAATTGATACCTATAATCAGATACTATCCACATTTTTATATCATCAAAACTGCAGTCAGGGTTCAATTTTGAAAAAAATTCAAAAACTGCCTACAGGTGGAAAAATGTACGAAAACCATGTGATTCGATACTTCCAGCTATACTAAATTTAGTGAGACTAAAATTATCTGCATAGCTGGCCTATTGAACTCACAATTCGCAAAATAAGAATTTTCAAAAATCTTCTGAAGTGCTTTAAAACCTAGCTCATTCTCTGGAGACAGGTACCACTAGTCTTATGATACAAAACTCAGTACCATACAGTGTAAATTGAAGCCGTGAGAGCTGTTTGAAATTTTGGGTAAAAAAATCCATCTCAGTTTTCGGTCGATAACAGATGAAGCAATAGACTTGGAGCGATGAAAATTGCTTTATCGGATTCACAGTGATCTAATGAATATCTCTATACCAACTGAGAAAGAATTTTGGTGTATCTAGTACGGGAACTTGAACTAGATCTATTTTAGCTATAATCTATCTAAGCAAATATAGTGTACACACATTAATAAACCAGTTGTTGTATTAACGATAAGCAAAAGTTTCACCGAGAAACAATCATCAGCAGTTCTTTAAGACTATTCAAAATCAATTAGCAATGATGATGATAGGCTAAAGTATTTGAATGTAATCAGAACTCTATAACTTATCTAAGTAATTTTTCTTTATATATAGATTTTGAAAATGCGCAAATAATACACTTACCTTTTGGGAAAAAAGGGCAGATTTGGTGACAGTTTGTCCTATTTTTTTACATACTAATACAGAAACTTGGTATTTGTTTTCATTTTGCAGGGGGTACCTGTGACAAATACATCAATTGCAAACGTATATAACGAAAAAATAACATGACATTTTTAATTTTAAACTTATTATCAGATACTCTAAAACATGGGTGCCTCTGAACTGTCAATTGAAGACATCGAGTCTTTAAGTAGTGAAGATGAAGAATCAACTTCAATAGCTATTGACCTAAACAAAAATAGTACCCCCAATTTGGATGCTTAGACTGAAAGTGGGACTATGGATAAAGATGGCGAAGCTCTGAGTTCTACTCCGATAGATGAAGGCCAAACAGACAACACCACCTCCACGAATGATGATATGGAGACCGTTTTATTTAGAGAATTTGGAGCTCCTTCTTCGGCTGGTTACATACCAGTAAGGCAGCTTCCACGGAAAGTGAAAGGTGATATTTGGAATCACGAATTGTATTCCAAAAAAAAGTTGGACTATCAGCATCTAGTGCTTTTAACGGATATAGTTGAGTCTGCGTGTCCTTTTCTTTTGGCTAAAGGAATTAACCATGATACTTACAATTGGAAAAGAATGCTTAAAATATGGAACCAAAGTGTTGAAACACCAGAATTAAGATTTAAAAGCACAGAAACTTTTCAAAGGAAGTGGTATGAGCTAGAATCTAGTGTCTCTGAGTCGCAAAAACTGGAAGAAACAAGAACGGGTGGGGTTGCTGGTTTTATCTACCCGGAGCTTGCTCTGAGAATTCAATCCATATTGGAATCAAATGAAAACTCAAAAAAGGTGATAGAAGATTACAAGATGCAAAGATCAAGGGCTAACAGGAGAAAACAGAATTCGAGGTCGTCTCATTACTCTGAGGGCGCCAAAGTGGGAAATTTAAATACCCAGGAAGAGCCTTCAACAAACTCTGGCAGAGCAAACAGTATATTGGAACCATCTGTATTAATGCAACTGTTTACATCTGAGACTAAGGGGAGTCAAAACCGGCTCCCAGTTTTTTCAGTGTCACGGGACTTTATGGAGGAAAGCTTTGACTTCTTCGGGAAACAATTATGCAAAGCTATAGAAAATTCCACTTCGAATCATAACAAAGCAATGCACAGTATGATGCGTGAACTAATTGAGTTGACTGATAAAAATCTGAAAGTACATAACGAAGAGCAGAGATTGTTTCAGGAGAGGATGATTCAACAACTTCTGGATCTAAAAAGCTCTCTCGATTCACAAACAAATTCAAAGCAAAAAGAGGTAAGATTGGAAAGTGGAATGACAAATAGTTGCCGGTTGAAGAACAAGGAGAAAAAAAATCTTAATCTAGGGGTTGAAAGAGAAGGGTCCTCATCTTCAAAAAAAAGACGTGGGATGCCGGTCAAGGGATCTATGACTAAAAGAAAAAAATAAACCAAATTATTATACATACCATATACAAAACTCTTTAATTGCTATCAACATGGTCTATTTTTGGCCATGATAGATACTCTTCAAGTGTAATAGTTGGAGTCTCGGTTATCTTTTGTAAATTGTAAAGAAAAACTGCTGTAAAAAAATAAGCTCCAACATCGGTCTTTTCTTTTTTGTTCCTGGGGACAAATTTTGAGAAATTGAATTGACGATTGAAGCTTTTAAAATGATTGTCAATCAGGCTTCTCATTTCATTAAGTGTATTTGATCATTTTTCGAGTCCCGTTATAATACGTTGCCTCTCTTCTTCTGTGTGGCTATATACGTCAGCCAAAGTTCTGATTTTTATTTTGCTATATGATTTCTTTATCACATCGCTTTCTCGATATGTAGCACCAGCAAATACCAAGCAATTGTTGGTAATAGACTTTACGCGTTCTTCCAACTTACATTTCGTTACATGCATCCAATCGTGAATTGATCCGACCTCAGGCCCCTCTAATGAATAAACGATATCATCTAAGCCAACTAAAAACTGGTATTTTAAACAATTTGAATTTCGATTGCCTCCATGAGCTGGCAGCGAAATTTTAATAACTCTACCACCAAGAAGCCAGCAGATATTTTTATAATAATTCTGCTGCGCTGCTGATAAGCTTGCCAAATACTGTAATCTTTCTTCGGGGATAAGATAGTGACCAATTTTTAATAAGTATCCCCATCTTATACTTAGGAACTTTGCAACACTAGAGACAGAAGCACACAAAGTGGATTCTGCTATTCCAAAAACATGGCTGTTGTCGTTGAGCCTTGCGGGAAAACTGATCCTAGCTAAAAGACCACAAAAGGCTAACAGAGGATCACAACTTAAACCATATGGTTGACAATTTTCTCTTGTGATTTCCAAATATTTGATAAGTCGGTGAATTTGCAGTTTTGTAAATCGAAAATTCCTTTTACAAAACTTTGAAGAATATTTATTTAAATCAAAGGTAAATCTGATATCAGTGATTCCATCAGTTTCTACTGGAATTGCTTCTAATTTGTCTCTTTCATATAATTGGTTTCGTCTTTCTTGAAATTGTTGACGGTCACAATCATGCAAGTATTGGAGCATAATAATATGCTGTGCAAAGAGGAACACCAACTCCAGCATTTGCGCAAAAGGGCTTACTTCTTCTTCTTCTTCTTCTTCGTCAGACATATTGAAAATTGTTAATTACAGTTAATTAGTTGATATAATTTTACAAATTTAATTGATATTTCCCCCTAAAAGATCCCTTGACGTCACAGATCAAAATGTAGTGTAAGAACGAACAAGGGGCATTTTTTTGCTTGCCCTTGAGTTAGAAATGGGGAGGAAGTGTACAAAGTTGAATTAAAAGCATTGATAAACGTACATAAAATTGCTTCAAATTTCAATTTTTCAACTTTCCCAAGTCAAGAATTTTCCCTTATTTATCTCATAGTTCACAACTAAGTAAATAGTAGCTTGTACAACTTGAAAATCACAAATCTGCCATTTCTCAAATTTTTCTTACTATGACACGTGTCAATAAGATTGATATTAATTACACTATTATATCGGAATTATATGAGTTTTGAGACTTTGATATTTTATTCACTTCCTTCTGACGGATTGAAAGAGATTTTACAATTTCCCAGTTTTAATTGAACTTAAATATAGATATTGGATGAGTTGAAGTTCTTTATTTTATCGAATTATGTAGATTATCTTGCCTTGGCAAAAAAAAACAGTATTATTAAGCAGAATGTCATGCAAAGGAATCATGGAACATTAATTATTTCTTTCAAATTAACTGCATCTTTACTTTTCAAACTTAATCCAGCAGCAATTTGACAATTAACAAACAGCAAATCTCTTAAATCAGTATTCATTTCATTTAAGAAATAATCATCATGATTTAATTTGTTATATAAATATCCAATCATTGAATCACCTGCTCCTGTAACATTTTCAATTTCATCTTTGGAGATTTCATTTGGAATTGGATAATGTTGTACTAGGATACCTAATTTTTGTAAATTATTAGATTCATCATAATATTCTTTACCATTTTTAGTCATTATTGAAAAATTTGCCTTTGATGATTTTAATTTTGATAAATTATTAGCATTTGTTATTATTTGAACCACTAATATACCGTTTTTACCATCTTTTATAATCAAACATGGTATATATGGAAGAATCTTGAAAGCTTGTTGGAAAATTCCATCAGTTAATAATTTTTGAACAAATTTATTCTTATTTGCCATTGAATCTAATTCATTTCTGAAAATTGTATCGAGACCTAACTTATCCAAGATATTAAACCAATTATCTATGTCATCAAATTTTGAATTATCAACAAATGATTCATACATCGTACTCAATTCATCACATGTTGGTGTAGCCAATATAACTTGATTTTCTGGCCATGTTTCAAGTTTCTCAGTTTTGGCAATCTTCGATGCTTTTATTATCGAAGTAGGTTCCAATATTATTTTGAAATCTAATAATTTCGATTGTTCCAATATTACGTCCATCAATTCTACCGAGATATTACTATCTATCAAGACGTTCTTAGGATTTGCACGTTTCAACTCTTTCAAGACATGTTCTGTTGGTAAATTTTCTATTATATCCATATCGGCACATGCCACTATTAATGCACCGTCATCTGAATGAATTGAAATATATTGTGCTGTAGAGAGATCAGTCTTGCAAAATCCAGTATTATCTATTTCCTTGGTCTCTAAATCTTTCAAAATCTTATCACCTAATGAGTCATTACCAATGATGGAAACCAATCTTGAATTCTCGTTTGGTTCAATATTTGAAGATGCAAAATTTGTTGATAAGGTGACATTATAACCAACACCACCTATTGTTTGTTTTGAAATTCCTGGATTTGAATCTTTTAATTTGAAACCAGGTTTTAAAATGCATGTGGAGTCTACTGCAATGGACCCTATAATTAATGAATTGCAATTGTCTTTGAATTTCTCTTCTTCTACCAATATTGGTTTACTAGTTATTTTTGATGATGGTTGATAGCTTGATTTTGGACCCTACATTTTAAAGACGAAAAAAAAGTTAGTACATATATTGCTTAATCTCTAAATCCAATATTACTAACCTCGTTCTCCAACTGATTTAAACTTTTGGCAATTTCAGAAGCACATTTGGCATTATTCAACACGAATCCAATATTTGATCTGACACTTTTACCTCCAGTTTCACTATTTATTTTTCCCAATAGGAAAGGTGTAACATGTTTACCTTTGATTCCCAAGCGGTCAGCTTCAAATTGTGCTTCGTCTATAATTTTATAAATGAAATCTTTATCCAAAGCTAAATGATCAGGTGGTGGGATACAAACCAAATATCCGTTACCTAAATTCATGTTACTTCCATTGTATATCAACTTAGCTGGTTGTTGGAAATCAGAGAATGCAAATGGTGATAATGTGGTGGACTCCTCACAGTAAAAACCTGGAATGAAAACTTGTTGTTTCCTCTTAGGGTTATATGTTGTCACTGGAACACCTTTTGTCTCCAAATATTCAATAGTTCTATCAATATCAAGAATCAGTTTAGGACCACTGCAAACTACAGCAACTTCTGTCTTGCTCAATTCGTCTAAATCGGCACTTATGTCCATAGTGCTTTCCCCATTTTTATGGACACCACCTAAACCACCTGTTGCAAATACTTTGATTCCGGCAAGTTTTGATAATATCATTGTCGATGATATAGTGGTACCTCCATACAATTTTTCTGACATGACATAAGGAATATCTCTTCTAGAAGTCTTATGAACCAGTTTAGCTGTTGATAAAAATTCTAATTCTTCCTCATTTAGGCCAACATAAGGCTTCCCTTCAAGGAAAGCCATTGTAGCTGGTACACATCCATTATCTCTTATCACTTTTTCAACATCTCTAGCCATTGATAAGTTGTCAGGGTAAGGTAAACCATGTGTGATGATGGTGGACTCTAAGGAGACAACTGGTTTCTTATCATTCAAAGCTTGTCTGACTTCTTCCGAAATTTTCAATGGCAAGGAATTGAAATTTCTTTTCAAGGAAGTTGCGGCAACGAATCTCTTGACTGAATGTCTGGGACTTGAGAACATGATCGGTTTTTTTTTCAGTGTGGTACTCAGATTTATTACAGGATGGTTGATAGCTCTATTTATATATTTCATTCTTCGGATATTTTTTTTTTCTTTGTCTTGAATTTTTTCTATGTGTGTGTTTTTTTTTTGTACAGAGATTTTTCACCGATGATAAGATCTGAAAGGGAAGTCGGAGTAAGTTCCCCAGTCACAAGAGATAGTTATCAAAAGCCTAGATGTTTGAGTCTCTGTGGTCCTGCTATACCCTTTGCAAAAAGTGATAAAATAAGGCAATAGTTGTGGTTGTACTGATAGGCAATGAGTTCAACATATATGGACTCTTCTCATTCAGCTACATAGTGATGAGAAGCAGATAGTGAAAGAAGAATCAAACGGAGATTGTATCTTAATCTTGAAAGAGAGTTTTTGCTATGCCTACGGTTATCGACGAGGAGGGAAGATTGGAGATAATGCCTGTTTCGGAGAAGAAAATGTGAAATGGTTTTGCCGAAATTGTCTGGTTAAAAGTAATCCACAATAAAGCCAGAAGAAAAAAGCTTCTAGAAAGATGACATAAAAGTTCTATTCTGTGATAAAGTATAAAATCTTTAAATCTAATGCTTCTCTATAGTAGCAAATAACCGGGATCAATTGAAAGGAAGGCTGTGGAGGAAGTGAAGTAATTAGCAAATAGAGAAAAAATAGCACTAAAAAAAAAAAAAAGGGCATGTAAAACCCCCAGATAAAAAATATACGAGAGAATGGAAGAAGTAAGAAAGGTGATGGAAAGTCGACTAAAATAGCTTTTAAAAAAAAATGGATTCAAGAATGACTGTATGTCAAAATCTTGCATCTAGTCTATTGCATAAAGAATAGTAAGGTTATAAAGACCCTTAAGATGAGCAGTTATTCATCTGATGTCATGCATTTTTGAAATTGAAACATACATGGTAAACGGGGGATGACTAGTAATATCATTACATTCCTTGAACTTAAATCGATGTAATAACGATTTTCTTGTCAATTTAACTTCTTATCAATAAACTGAATCTATCAGTAGATTAACCCCGTTCTTTGTTTGTATATCCTTCTTATGAAAAACAATGACTTTGTAGTATTTAAGCAAAAGAATTTATAAGTTAAAAATGGAGGAGTCTATCGATATGTAGTGATAGATGAATAAGATGAATAAAACGTGAATACTTCCAAAAATGGGAAGTGTGTGTGGCTAATCTGCCCTTCTCTTTATAACACAAACAGCCCCAATTTATTCCCTTCAGCCCCAATTTTTTTTTTTTTTTTTTTTTTTTTTTTTTCTTTTTTTTCTTTTTTTTTATTAATAATAGTTTTCATTTCCATTTCAACAAGCGTATTTCTATATCGTATCAAGTTTATCTAATATTTGATAGTTATTGATTAGTTCAATATTGGTTTTGCCCTTTTATTCTAATATTTTCTCACCCACTCAAATATTTTGTGTCCCTTTTTTTTTTTTCCTTCTATTTTTTCTTTTTTGCTTAACCCATCTGAACAGTGGTTGACATCACCTTGAACACATATTTTTGTCAGCATTTTTTTTTTTTTGTGTTTGTTTGCAATCTCCCGACTCTCCTTATAAAGACAAATCAATATCGTCATGTCTTATAATCCTCATCAACATTCTCCATATCAATATCATCAACAACAACAACAACAACATCAGTTAAACCTACAGCAACAGCAAAATAATAGTAGGATAGCTCAAGAAACTGGTGACAACTATTTGGATTACTCTTTAGGTTCATTGGATATAAACAGTCATAATAATAATAATAATAATAATAATACTAATATGACTGCTAATTCATCTTTCAATAATAATCAACAGCCCACAACTACTACAACTGGTAATAATAATAGCAATTTTGATTCAAATCATCTGAATAACTCAAATGAGAAAATTGCCATAGATACAACAAATATAACAAATCCAGCTTTGAATTCATTTTTCCAATTACCATTTGAATTACAAATACAACAATTCCCATTGACAAACCCTCCATTATTTGATTTTCAACAGCCGTATTACAATAATTATAATAATAATAATAATAATAATTTTGCTCCACCTCCACCTCCACAACAACCACTGTCAGGTGAACTTGAAAATAATAGTACTAATGAACCATATAATGAATTACAGCAACATTTGTTCCCACAATCTTCTCCACCTAATCAATACCATAGAGGTTCATTTTCACCAAATCCTCATTCAAATACTCATTTCCAACAACAACAACTGATGCAACCAAATTATTATAATGGACAACCAACTTTGAGAAGAAGAATTTCCATTTCTAATGGTCAAATTGGTCAATTAGTACAATTCACTCAACAACAAATACAATTACAAAATCCAACTTATTCTCCTGAAGATGTACTGGCAGCAACTGCTGCTCTGATGCAACAAGGTGGTGGAGCACAACAGCCTGCTAATGCAAATGCCCCTGCTGCTGCTCCAACAACAACAACAGCAGCAGCAGCAGCAGCAGCAGCACCTCCAACACAACAACCAACACCTCCATCTTCTAGACCTGTGCAGCAGCAGCAGCAAACTCCAGTGAAAAAACAAGAGCCAAAGAGACTGCCTAAGATTTCTTCAACTCAAAGACATGATCCAGCACCAGCAACAACAACTGGTGAGCATCCAAGTGGATTAACGACAAATGCCAATGGTGTTCCACAACATCAATTGATATATAATAATGAAGTCATTTTCAATCCAAATAATGGACCAATACCTGGAACATCTGCATGGAAAAAGCAAAAACTCTTGGAGAGAAATAGAATAGCAGCATCGAAATGTAGGCAAAGAAAGAAGCAACAACAACAACGATTAGAGCAAGATATCGATAAATATGTTCGTGACAATAGAAATTTATCGTTAAAATTGAAGATTTTGGAGAAAAAATTGTTTAAATTTTCTAAAATTATGGAGGTGCATTTCCAAAAATGTCATAAAGGAGATAATTCATTCCCACTTTTAAAAGAATTGATCAATGATACGGAGGAAGAATTGGCAAGAGTGAAATTAGAAGATGACGAATTGAGCAATACAATTGGTGAAGAATTTGATGATGAAGATGATGTTGAAGATGAAGATGAAGAGTCGGATTTTTTAAATAACGGCAAATCAGAAAATGACTCAGATATGACCGGTAGTAACAAATTTGATCTTGGAACTACAGGGATGGCAATTGTTTGATTTTTTTTTTATCTTTTTTACAAGTTTATATTTATGTTTTTTTTTGATTCTTTGGTTACTTATTTATTTTTTAATTCACATATATATTAATATTTTTAAATTTCATTAAATTATACGATTTTTTTCAACGTTTTTTAGGCTTTGGTTTAACTTCTTCTTCTTTTGTTGGATGTAATTTAACAACATTTGGATAATCTTGAGTATTAAATTGATGACCTTTTGACCAATCATAACTCAATGCATATGCAAATATAGTTCCGGTTCTATTAAAAGCAGTAACAGGTATCGTGGCATTACGTGATGGGAATCCTTTCAATCTATGTCTTGCATCTTTATCCCAGAAATTGAAACAACCATCGGAACCAGCTGTACTGAAAGTACCAAATACAGGATTAAAACTTATACAATTTAATGAATAAATTTCGCTTTCTCTTGTTGTCTTTTGTTGTCTATGACATTTAAATGAGAAACCTAACTTATTTTGTTCTTGTTCATCGACATATTGTATAGCACATCTTCCTTCAATAGATCCAACTGCATAACCATTCCCTTGTGGATAACAACATATGGTTCGTGTTTGCCATTTTAAAGGTGACATCGTTTGCTTAAAAATTTGTTGTGGATTATTTAAATCTATTATGGCAATATGTCTCTCAGCACAACCAACAACTAATAATTTTTGTGATGAATCCATTGTATAAACTCTTTCCGGTAAATTTAATGTAACAATTGGTGTAGGCAGTCTTGTATCCCAATATCTAAGTGTCTTATCCCATGATCCACTAACAACAACTGGCTGATTAGAATTAGTCACTTGCACAAATCTAACACTCTTCACAGTATCATCATGAGCTCCAATTTGTTGCAGTTGACTACTTTGTAAATCAAATATTCTTACAGCTTTGTCAGCTCCTCCACTTACAATCTTAGTACCATCTGGGGACCAATGCGTACTTAAAACTGGGCCTTGGTGCTCATACATCGCTCTGCCAGGTGTTATTCCGTCTCCCATTATCTCATATACTCTAACTTTCTTATCCCATGAAGCAACTGAAAGAAACTCAGCTTGTGATGAAAATGCAAGATCCGATATAGAATCTTCTGGCCCATTGGAAACTGTTATATCATTGACCAAATCTTGCTCCGTTGCCTGTGACACCGAAGGTGTACTCCCAAATAATGACATTGTCTCTCTTCACTATTCAAATTAGTAGAATATTTACTTTTCTACACTTTTGTTGTTTATAAATAAAAGACATGAACAAAAAAAAAAAAAAAATTTTCTACACGGTCAAATTTACACTACACAAAGATTATAAAAACTAACTAAAAAAATTTCAAACAAAAACACAGTATACAGAGAGGTATAAATAAGTATCAAGCAATGACGTTTTTCAAGATTTCATTTGAAGAGACAACACCTGCATATGCTGTTTCTAAATGTTTCAACAATGCAATGACATTTTGTTTTAAATCATCATTCGCAAATTGTTTTAATCTATCAATATTTTCTTCTCTTCCTAAAGTACTTTCACTTACCAATTTTTCTCTTTCAAATTCTTTGATAAAGACACCTTCGAAAATCTTGACGATTTGTGGAGTTTGACCCAAGATCAAATCGTTATTTTCTTGGTATAATTTCAAAATTAATTTGAAAATAGGCGTATTTTCTTCAAAAGCTGCTTCTAAAGGTAAATGTTGCAATAATTCAGGTAAGATGGCATTTAATGGAACCTCACTTGGCTTTGTTAAAGCCATTCTTGAAACACAACCACAAGCATTGGCAAATGATCTATTAATAACATCAGCAGTTTCTTCATCACCATCTTCATTCTTGATCAGTTCCTTATCAGCTTTTAATAATAATTTTGATAAGCTTTGTAAGATATTACCGTATGAAGCATTTGGTGTATATTCAACAACGATACCAACACCATATGCAGCATTACCTCTGACTTCTAAAGACTTATCATGAGTTAAACTATGGGTGAAATGTTGTAATAATTCATCTGAATATGGGTTACTGTTTTTCAAACCATTACAAATTTCAGCTAACGCACCAATGGTACTAACTCTCATAACTTTTGATTTCGAGTTAGCATGTTGTAAAATCATATCTTTGAAAGATGCGAAAATTTTGACAAAATCACCTCCAAGTGTCTCTGATAAATGTACGAGTACTTCTAAAGTGGAATCATATATAACAGCATCTGTCTCAGAGGTGTCTTCATCTGATGGCATTTCATCTTCTTCTAATTGAGATGGGTGCTCTTTTTTCAACAATAACATCAATTGAGTACATAATTTCTCCAAATCTGAAGAATCACCACCATCGATAATGGCAATGGAACCACATTTCTTGATATAGTCTGAGAAATTACTCAATAAACATTGAACCATTGAGATTTCAAATTCTTCTTCTAATAATGAAATAGATTGAGTTCTTGCTTCTTTTAAGATAGCCAAGATTTCATCATCGACATAACTTGTAGCTTGAACACCAATTGGGTAATCACTTGTCTTCGAGGCATCGTACATAGCACCAACAATTTTCCACAATGCGTTCAATGCAGCTTCCCTCATACCATATGAATTTTCAATTTGTTCTTTCAAGACAACAATTGAAGGTTCGACATATTTGGCAAATGCTTTTTTCGTACCAATAGCTAATTCTGATAATGCAATTGAGGCAATCTCTTTTTCAATGGTAATCCCGGTATGAACAGTGAATTTATTTTCCAAATCTTCTTCATCCAAATCTTCAACATCTTCATTATCGTCCATGTTAAATTGAAATTCATCTTGTTGTAAACAAGTGAAAATTGCAGGAACAATATTATCCAAGAAACCGGCAAAACCTTCACCGTAAACTTTTGCCAAATTCGAGATAAAAGCGAAACCGGATTCTCTTAATCTAGCATTATCAGAGGACAATGATTCATAAGCAGCTTGGATTAAAGGTTCGGCATAAGTACTGAACAGTTCTGATCCTACAGCTCTACCCATAGTGGAAATATTTTCAAAAGTCATAGCTCTTAATTCAATATCATCCTCGGTCATCCCGTCAGTGGCAACGGAGATATATTGTTGTAAATATTGAATTGAGTTTGGGAAATATGGCATAAATGATTTACCAGCAGCGTATGCAGTAGATCCAATAGCTGATACAATAGCAGATTTTAAAGAAGAAGATTGAGCACCATCCAACATGTGGAATAATTTATTCATCAATGGTTCCAAATAGTCACCAACAACTTCATGGTTCATGAATTCGATTAATCCATCCATTGCATAAGTGGCATATTTATAAACCATGACACTTGTTGCAGAATCGATGATGCTGATGATCAAAGGTAATAATTCACGATGATATTCGGCAATGGCATCTTGTAACTCTGAAGTTAATTGAGCAATACATCTTAAAGATGCAACTCTGACGACTAATTCTGGATCTTTTAAACCGGCAACTACCAATTGGATAATTTTTGGTAATTGAGTACTGAAATAATCTGGAGCACCACTTGAAGTGACACCAATACTTAACAAAGCCAGTCTTCTTTCAAATAAATTTTGAGAATTGAACAAGATAGATAATTTTTCGAAAATTGGTTGAATCACTTGTGATGGAGGTAACTCTGTAGATAACATTGCTAATAATCTAAGAGCCAATGAAGCAGGAACATTTTCTTCATTTTCATTTTCTTCATCTTCATTGTTTAATTCATCTTCGATATCAATTTCTTCAGATGAGATTTGTAAAGCACCAAGAGTTAATTGTGGACCAATTTTGCTGGAATTAATTTTGGATTTTCTAAAATTAACGGCACTAATTAAGAATTGTAAAGACATGACTCTAAATTCTTCATCGATATCTTTATTTAAAGAAATTTCCAACATGATATTAATGATTGAAATTAAATGTGATCCAACTAATCTATTATCGATTAATAATAAATTATTGAATACATTAAAGACATTTTTACCTGAATCTGTGTTTGAATCTTGTAATACATTTTTCAAGACTTCAACCATTAAAGGTATTAAAGATGAAAATTTTTTGGCTAAATTTGAATCGATTTCTTCACCTTCTTCAATATATGTTGATATAGAATCTAAGGCTAATAATGAAGTGACTCTAACTTCTAATGACTGATCATTTAAAGTGACACTAAATAAATCTAAGAAATTTGCAATATTTTTACCTAATTCACTAACACCAGTTTCTAATAAACATAATAAGATAAAGACACTCATTTCTTTAACTTGTAATTGTTGATCAGTGCAACCGGAGACCAAGTTTGGTAATAAATCTGGCCATTGATTATCTTGATCCAAATCATATTCACCAATGGCAGCAACGATTCTTGCAATTGAATGTCTAATTAATTTAGAATTTTCGTTAAAAGTTGATTGTAACATTGAAGATCTGATTTGTTGTTTTAAAGATTGATCCAAAGATGTCCAATATTTTGGAACCAATTTTCTTGCCTCAACAGCAGATAATTGTTTAATTTGATCATTTGAAGTATTTTGTAAAATATGGATTAATGCAGGTAATGATTGTTGATTTGTATAATAATCAGAAGCCAACTTAGTTGAAGCTTGCTTGACAGTTGCTGAGTCAGGAACAGTGACTAAAGTCAAAGTTTCTTCTAATGAAGAAACAAAATTTTGATCCATTCTTGTCTTGGAGTAATCCTTTGATGTTTACAGTTTTGGTTTTGTAAAACAAAGAAAAAAAAAAATTTTGGCAAAAAAGTTAAAAAAATTTTTTCATTTTTTTAGATGAGGTTGGACCTAATTGGGATGAATTGGGTGTAGAGTGCACTATCTTTTCAACAGTTTCAAATAACTATGTATCTATATATGTATAAATATAGATAGATATAGATAGATATGGATATGGATATGTATCTATAGATATGGATAAAGGTATATGTATAGAGATATTTATATGTATAGATATTTATATGTATAGATAGGTATAGATATAGATATATGTATAGATATAGATATATGTATAGATATAGATATGTATAGATATAGATATATGTATAGATATAGATATGTATAGATAATTGTATGGATATAGATATATGTATAGATATAAGTGGAAAGATGAGAGAAACCAATTGAGCTGTTTAAGTGTTGTTTTATTCCATAATAGCTCAAATATTTAGTTATGGAAATATCAATTGATAAACCCTTATAACGGTTTTTCCCTCATCTTTTTTTTCTTCTCTATAATTATTTCTATATATTTCTATATATTTCTATATATTTCTTTATCAGAGATGACCAATTGACAATAAATAAATGGTAATGACCATCCCATCTTATAAATATTGCAATTGCGGAACTTAAACCCAATTTCATTTTAACAAGAAGAAAAAAGAAAAGACAAGAAAAAAAAAAAGCACCAGTTTTTCCTGTCTTGCCCTTATGTGATGAGATAGATAAGAGAAGAAATTGTAATATTGATATAATAGATACAACATCAATTCCACTTCAATTGCATCTGTATATAGGACAATGTATCAATTATCTCTTATGCCTATTATCCTTATAATTCAATAATAGATTAGATATAGTTATATATATTTCCCCATATCTTAATGGTAACTCCATTTGCTGCGATGAGGCAAATAATTTTTTTTTTTTTTTTGTAATTTCTTTTCTTTGTTAAGTATGTGGAAAAAAGAAAAAAAAAGGGCAAATGGGCAGAAAAAAAATTTTTTTTTATCAGAAAGAAGAAAATTTTTTTTTTTTTTTTTTTTTTTTTATTTATTTATTTATTTATAAAAGATTGTAATTCCAATTACTCATCATTTAATATCATTAATTCAAAAATGAGTTTATATCAATTGTTTAATATTGCTTCTACAATGAATAATAATAATAATAATAATAATAACAACAACAACAACAACAACAACAATGTGACTCGTGATTGTATAACTCCAATTGTTGAAGAAAAACCAACTACACATCAACAACAACAGCAAAGAAAATCATCTGATCAATCGACAATTCCATCACCTCCTTTATCTCCATATCAAAGAAATGCTGAATTGATAAACACGAAATCAACTATTCCAATTTCATTAATAAGTTCTTCAAATTTATTTGCTGAATTGGATTCATCAAACAAGATTGAAAGACAATTTATAAAAGGTGAATTCCCATTAGAAGATTTACAAAATCGTAGCTTATCAATTAATGCATGGACCGATTTACAAAAAGGTAGTTATAAAAAAAATCATATGAATTTCTTATCAAATTATCAATTTTTCAGAAACACGGGACGTGTCTCAAAAAGATATAATACAGTTCCAAGAACTAAGAGAGTTGTACATCATTTCAGTGATCTTGATTCATCTTCAGATTTTGATAAGATGAGAACAAGACGTGTTGCAAGAGAAACTTCAACACCTTTACCAAGATTTGATACACCTGTTGTCTCGTCGTCTCCAAAGAAACAAAGAAAACCAAGAACAGAAACACCAACAGCCCCAGTAATTGTTGATTATGAAAGTATACCTGATTACTCACCTGCATTATCAACATTACCAAATAATAACAAATGCTTAAAACAAGAATGGAAAGGTCAACCAATGAGTTTGGCAAATGATCCATTAATGTCGAAATTACATCCGGCAGAATTGACATTGGCTTCAATCTTGAGATTGCCTTGTTCTGTATATTTGGATTCCAAGAGAAGATTATTTTTGGAAAAAGTTAATAGAATGAAGCGTGGTTTACCATTTAGAAGAACAGATGCTCAAAAACTGTGTAAAATAGATGTCAATAAAGCAAGTAGATTATTTGCAGCTTTTGAAAAAGTTGGTTGGTTAAGAGAAGAGCATTTTACTAAATTTTTGTGATTTTGATTTTTTTTTTTTAATTTTATTTATTATGGGACTATAGAGAAGGGAACTTGCTTAAAGGGGGTTTTTTATGTTGTTTTTATATATATATATATATATGGGATTATGGTTATTTTTATTTACATTGGGGGGAAAGGTTGTTTCCCCTTACAGACATACATAGATTGGTATTAAGGAATTAGATATACATTATTAACTTTGTAGATATAGATCTATCAAACTCACACAGCAATCAAAGAAAAAATAACTGATTAGATAAAAATAATTGATATAATATACACTATCTAACGGATTTATAACTATGATATAATTCAAGAATCAGAGATCAAATTGGAATATCATCTGATCTATTAGAGTCTATCTTCAAAATATTAAAGTGGCTAGTTTGTGTAATATATACTTCTTTTCAACAGGTTAATTTTATAAAACCTGCCATTTTTTTTTATCTCAGACACTATTTTTTTTTTTTTTTTTTTTTTTTTTCTTTGTTAATTTTATAATTAATTGATATATTTATTATAACTAATTACATTTTATACCATTTTAATATTATTCATATATCTAAAAGATTAAATTTATATCTTAATTTATCAATACTTCATTCGCTTTAAAATAACTTTCATTGATTAATTTATAATTTAAATTGAAAAGATCCCAACTGATATATTATATACCCCATTCGTTTTCCAACAATTTTTTTTTTTTCAAATTTAATCCCACAACAGTTTGAGATATTCCATTCGCTTAATCTCTTCATCACCAATCATAAAGACTAATCTATCTGGAATCACTTACTTTTTTCAAAGAAAAAAAAAGAAAATCAAAAGAAAATTCATTCTCCCTTTTGCTATTTTTATAAAAAATGTCAGGTTCAAATCAACCTTACAGGAATAACCAACAACAAAACGTTATTTTCCATCAGCCAATGATGCAACCACAACAACAACAACAACAGCAGCAACAGCAACAGCAGAATTTTGCAAATCCTGTTATGAATTTTAGTAATGTATATCGGACCCCTCCACTTGTGGACCATTCACCAATAACACTGCAAGGTGTTTATTATACTCCATATAATCATCCTACAACACCAACACAATTTGTCCATTATCCTCAACAGTTTAAAAATGTACCCCCAATGACTCCAACACAACAAATGACGACAAATATATTTCAAACTCCTATTCATCATACAAATGAATTATCCCCGCTGAGTGTGATATTACAATCTCCACCAATGGATCAACTCAATACAGATGAATATATGTACAGACAATTACAAATGCAATTACAAATGAGTGATATGTCCTTCCCATATACTCCAGGATTACATCTGCAACTGCAGCAGCATTTTATACATAACGATTCTTCACAAGATCAAATTCCCTATGATTTGGAAGATATCTTGAATGGAGACCCAATCTTGGATGGTTTAGTGGATTATGAAAGTCATGAAAAATTGACTGATGATGAATTATTATCCTTTGTTAATATGGAATTATCTGAACAAAAAACATTACAACCACCTATTGGACTAGGTATTGTACCTAATAAGAACTACAAAAAGGGAAGACCGAAGTTACAAAAACATATATCTATGCAACAACTTGGAACTAAGAAATCCAAGCAACAAACTTTGAGAAAAGCGAAGAGTAGTGTTTCATTACAACAACAAAAACCATATTCACCAAGTAATAAACGCAAGATTGGAAGAAGATTGTCATTTGATGAATGTTCATCTACATTAGTTTTCAATAATAAATCCATACCACAAAAAGATTTAACAAGGATGGCTAGTGATTTATCTTCTTCAATAACAAAACCAAATGCAAATAACAAGAAAGTTTTCTCATTTGTCTTTGAAACTAATGGTGCAAAGAAAAAACAGAAATCAAAAGCAAGTCCTTCATCATCTTCTACAGTGACGTCAAATTCGTCGTCACCAAATGATGATTTGAAAATGCTTCCAACACCTGGAAGTTCAACAAATCTGTTTTCTGCAGATTTGGATGTGATTAATGAAAGTTTGTAATGCTACGGTTTGTAAAATAAATAAATAAATAAAATAAATAGTTTTTGTTAATAAATAAAATAAATATCATTTTCTAGGAACCCATTCACTAGCATAAACAGGTTTCTGTCTTTGAGCACCCCAATACACAGTACCTTGTTTACCTTCCCATTTATGACTATAATAAAACCCAATTCCAGGAATTATAACCATGAATAATGCAGCATACCAACTCAGTTTCTTAGTAAATTTATATGAATTATGTAAATTTGTCTTTAATATGTTATATTTTTCCAATGCTGGATCTTCGTGTAATACTATTGCGAGTTAGTAAGCTCTCATTTTCCAATTGATAGATTACTTACAATGAGGTCCGTGTCCTGCCATGATTGCAAATACTTTGTCAATTTGATTAATTATTTAATTAAATTCTTTTCTTGTAAAAACTCTCAATAAAATTTATTAACACGTAAAACATGGCAGATTGTATTATTTATTTATTTTTCTTATAATAAATAAATATGTAAACATAAATCAAAGAATAATGACAGATATAAATACAACTTCACTTCTAACAGAGCATTTAGGGTATGCTCCGATAGCAATAATAGACGATATCATCAATTCGGTGAATGAGATCATGTATAAATGTACTCAAGCGGTGGAAGATTACTTGACAGAACGAGAACTGGTAATGGTTGATGAATTGCAAAAATCAAATGATGGTGATGATGATGTATTGATGGAAGGAGAAATTAAAGAGATACCCAAAGATGAAATTGAAATGGGGACTGCTAAGTTAGAGACGTTACTTGAAAGTTCTGTTGACAAGAATTTTGATTTATTTGAATTATATTCTTTGAGAAATATATTAACTATACCTCAAGAATTGGTGGATGAAGGTTGGTTTAAATTAGAACATCATAAGGATTTATCTACAAAGGATCCAGTGGAATTAGATAATTCTTTGAAAAACTTGCAAAAAGATATCGATACACAATTAACTTTGCAAAAAATATTATCATTACAAAAAACCAAAATACTTAAAATAAATAAGTTACTCAAGATTTATGCTAGTTCAATATCTTTCTTACAACAAAATCCAAATTACGAGAAAATACAACCAATGAGAGAAAACATTCATTTCATAATATCTCAATTGAAGACTTTGTTCAGTGATATATCGAGAATCAAAACGTTACTCATAGATGATGATAATTTGATTAAGATCTTCAAAGACAAGAAAACCAAAAATGATGATCAATACATAGAAAACAACACTAACAAGTTGTTATCGAATTTAGGAATTATATAGTGTGTATATTTAGCCAGCTAATAATATTATATAACGGAAATAAGTATTTAAACTTTTTGTTGCAGATGAACATTGATAGATTCATAACTATGATCGTCATTACCTCTAGGAGATGATCCTGTCAAGATCTCCACGGAGCCATGTTTAGATTCAATTGAATCGGCAATACTTCTCAATTGTCTCGCATACAGTTGGAAAAATTCATCATAATTGTTGCCGAATTCATCTAAAGTCTCAGCCATCTCGTATAAATCCATTCCAATCTCTTCACCTTCCTCCGAAGCTCTTAATTTGCAACCTGGGATCTTGTCAACGATAAATAATATGATCGAAGTAAGTACCACAGTCCATAAGACAACAGCACAGATATCTACTAATTGGTAACCTAATTGGACAAAATGTCCATCGATCCAACCACCTTCAATCTCTGTGGCTCCGTCATATGAGGCGATTTCCTTACTGGCGAAAATACCAGTTAATATTCCACCAAAGATTCCTCCGATACCATGGACGACACCTGAATAACTATAATCATCGACAGAGATCCATTTATTGAAGTTTAAGAGCATACGACAACCACAGGCTGTTATTATGGCTGACACTGCGGCACCCCATGGGTAGACAAACCCACACGATGGAGTGACACTGACAAGTCCAACAATGACACCATCACATGCCGCATGCATCGAGTATTTCCCAGTATACATGAAATCGACAATTGTATAAGTGGCACAGGCAAAACATGAAGCCAAGAGGGTGTTGGCAAAGATGTAACCTGTTCTTGTGTTCACCGATAATAATGTTCCGGTATTAAAACAGAACCATGCTCCCCAAATTAACGTGACACCAAGAAAAGTTGACACCGTGGAGTGACCTCTAAAATGAGGAATCTTGCCAGTTTTCCTCCATTCATCTCTCTTACCAATAAATCTTGAATACACAATCGATGCCATTCCGGAACTGATATGCACAGCACTACCACCTGCAAAATCAAGTGATCCAAGATTGAGTAACCAACCATTACCTCCCCAGACCCAAAAAGCCATTGGTGCATATACAACAAGTGTCCAGACAAATGCAATCACTTGACTTGGCAAAAACCTACCTCTTTCACCTATGGCTCCAACAAAAATTTGTACCGTAGCTACGGGGAAAAAAGTGTTGAAGCAAAAATTGATTATTGAAGGAATTGTAGCACCATCGTATAGGCCCTTTGCAGCTTCATCGTGGAGTGCAGCATTTGATACATCACCGATCATCTTCGAAGTCGAAGTTGAGGAGTTGGCTAAAGAGTAACCAATAAGGTACCAAGCAATAGTTACCGTCGATGTGGTCATATAACTTTGAAACATAACTTGAACAACGTTTTTCCTTTTCAACACTCCGGTATAGTACAATGCAATTCCTGGAGTGATGAAAAAAATCATCACTGTACAAAACATCACATATCCCATATCACTAGTGACAAAATCCGCAGTTTGCTCTTCAAGAGCCGATTCGGCTCTTTTCTTCCATATCAAGGCAGCTGATTGTAATCCTGTTGAACCAGCCATATCCAACTTATATATTTTTATCAAATACAGCAAAAGAAAAGGGTCCTTGACATTACTTATATATATATATATGTCAATTTCTCAGATATCCCTCCAGGTTTCAGCGGCTCTTGGTCAATTTCAATGCCTAAATCTGACAAAACATTTCCATATTGGACAGGGTTATCTGCCTCTGCTGCTGCTAAAAAAAAAAAACTCTTGGCTTTTAACGATAAGAAAAGAGATTATCGTGAGTTGTAAGAGATAACTTATCGAAATGTACTATGAGTTACTTCACACATGTGTGTACCAATATTTGATCAATCTCAAGTCATAGGATAAGAAAAAAAATTCATCCGAGATGAAAGGATAAAATTTAAGCTTATTCTACTACAAGAAGAGGGGCCAGCGGACCCTTTCTCGTTGCTCTTATCATATATAATTGGATAGATAAGTTCATTTTCTTATCTCCATCTTCATCCAAGAAATTCTTAACTAATTTGTTCCTGATGGTCAATGAAATTTCCTGTTTAGGTAAAAAAAACCAGAGTGTTTGATAGTGAAAGATGGCATCCTGATTTAAGAGGTTGTAAGTTTATCAAAGATGTTAAAAGAGTTCATTAATTGGTTGCTCAAATTATATTGGCATTTAGCACTCAATACGATGTGGTCCTAGAATGTTTACTTATTTGTCACAATTTTTGACAGTTTTTCACTTGGACCATGAAAATTTCCGTATTCGATGATGATAACAAAAAAAATTTTATTATTATATACACATTAATCAGAATCAGAGTCATCACTTGAAGATGAATTTTCTTCAGCAATTACTTCATCATCAGAATTTTTGTCATATTTTGGGATTTCTAATTCTTCTTCTTCCTTATCTTTTCTATCAATTGTTGCAGAAATTACAGTACTATCATCAAATTTCTTATGTTGTTTAGAAACTGTCACTGGTAATGAATCAGATTCAGAACCTGGCTTCACCAATGTTCCTTCAACAGAGACAACTCTACCTGCTGTATGCAATGCTTTAATAGTAAAACGAATTTTACCATCAACTGGAACTCCATTTTCATCAGCCCAATAACCTAAAGATCTCACTTTATTATTATTATTATCACCTTCTTCAAGTTCAACGTCTATCTCATCGGCTTGATTTGGAATAAATTCCCAATTCGATGGAATGTTATATTTTTTAATCGAAGCATTAAAACTATCATGTATTAATAAACCAATATGTGATTGAGTTTGCATATAAATCCAACCTTCTACAATATCTCCAATTTGTGGTCTCCATACTAAGAATTCAACATTAATCCACATGAAGGCAAATGGTGTATCATTTGTCACTCTTGCCAATGTTATTTGATTATCTTGAGAATCAACAGAATAATTCTCTTTTTGGAAACTGATGTTGAAATAACCCATTACTATTCCTTTAGCTTTTGCAAAATAAGTCATTATTAAAGGATCTAAATGTTGTGATTTAATACCTTGAATTGGATCTTGGATATAAGATGGGGCCAATGAAACATATAATGAAGTCTTGATCTTATGGAAACATTTGGAAGTACCATCCTCGTTCAAAGGATTCGAAGACTTAGGTATCAATGATGACTGTCTTGGTCTACCTGTCTCACTCGGTGTGTCAAGCTTTCTCTTCTTCGATATTGTAGGTGATGAGGACATAGTCATCTCTATATTTATACGTTATGTGAGATCGAAAAAATAAAAAAAATTCCTGGAAAATTCTAGTCACAACAAGAATCCTATTCTCTTGAAAATCTTAAATCAGCTTCAACTAAATGACTTCCTAAGATACTGACTATCACCTCTTCTTTCAGTTAGTATATGAAATTTTTTTTGCAAAAAAAAAAAAAAAAAAAAAAAAAAAAAAAAAAATTTTTCAAATTTGAGCCGCAAAATTATTCAGGAGCCAAGACACTACTTTATATGAGCTACAAAAGAATATGGGTATATAAATATTATTATTCAATTAAAAAATTAGATGCAGTTTATAGAAATATAATTAAATGAATGAGACTTTTTTTCTCACCTAGATTTGAACAATTTTGAAAGCCTTTTCCCACTCAGTGGTTGTACAAGATTACGCATAGTTGGCACCAGATTCTGTTTTTGACTTAATGCTCCAAAACCTTCCCATGATGAAGAAGAATCTGATTGATGATTAAAAGCTCTAAAAGCCAGACCTTCTTGCGATGATAGCATTCTTTCTTTCTTTTTAGTTACTTCCACTCCACTACTTGTTCTGAACACCACTTGTCTGATATTTTTCAAAGCCTTATTAGGTGAAGGAGCATCTTCAGAAGCATCATATTTAGGAACTCCAGTGAATCTAACTTTCTTGATGATTTGTTGTTCTGGATCAAGCTCTTCATGTGTGACTGTTATCGAGGTCAATGTGTTATCATCAAAAGTATCGACAACTGATTCTGTTGATTGGACTCTTGTTTCATCAATCTTGGTTATTCCTATTGATGGTTTCTTAGAGGCACTGTTACTTCTTCCTCTTCCACGAATAAGAGAATTAGAAGGTGATAAAGCAGATTCCTCTTTTTGCAACGAATTTGATCTGCTTCTATTCATACGACCAGTCAACAGTTCTGCTTCTATGGACCTTGAAGCCTCGGCACGTATATCTCTTAATGGTGACTCTGAAATACTTTGCAATGAAGACGATCTACTGTTCGAAGGAGAAGGAGGCAGCAATAACAGAGGTGATGATCTGGTCAAGGAATTATTTCTGCTTCCGGAATCTATCGAAGATGCAGGCGATGTCAATTTTGGTGCAAATGATTTGTAAACCATTTTGGGTTTCTCAGGTAATGTCTTCACAGACATATTACCGTTTTTTGACTGACTCAAGATATGCAGTTGTAATCTTTCCTGTGCAGTTAAAGGTTTTGTTTGAGGTGGTGACATTGGTTTCGGTAAATCTTGTTGTTGCAAAGTCAGTTGAATTGCCTGACTTGAGCTTTGTAAAGAGTTTGACTTATTTGCAACTTTCTTATTGATAAATGCAGCTCCAGCTCCAGCTGCTGCATTACTTCTGTGTTGTAAAGAAGCAGAACGACGAAGAGGAGTCTCGGTTAATACTTTACCTTTAGAAGATGGCGAAAGCAGTCTTGACGGTGATGGAGTTGATATAGACGAGTCCATACTGCTAACGGAAGCAATTGATGATCTTAAAGAAGAATTTGAAGAATGGATTTTGGATGGAGTTAAATAAAAATTTGATGTTTGATCTGAGGTCTTGGAACTCACTGAATTACGTCTTGCAAGTGTTGCTTTATTTCTTGTTGCTGGAGGTGACGATGATGCGAGAATCACCGAATTTCTTCTTTTCTGATTAACCGTGGTGTTGTTATTCCGTTGCAAAGATGGTGATCTTGACATAGCTGTCGTTGGTGATTGGTGTAATGTCAAAGAAGACGAAGTTGATCCATTTGAAATCGATGAACTTCTCGAAAGATTTGAAGGAGATATTGACAGTTCTTTCAAATCACGATCCAGAGCCTCTGATATCAAACGTTCCTCTCTTGCCTGATCTTCAATTTTTTTCATAAACTTTGCCTGACTCTCAACATCAGCTTTATTCTTTAAAGGGTCAATGTACATCTTCTCCAATCTTTGTGTCATGTGTTTCCTATCTTCGATAAGTTTTTGACTTTGCTCCAGTCTTTGCTTAAGAACATCATTTTTAGCCTTTTCGCGTAATGATGTTACCGAGGTACTAGTATCGTGTTTTTTGGTAAAATCTTCTGCCGATAATGTCCACAGAAGATATAGTTCTTTCAATGATTTAGTTGATTCTTGTACCATTTGATATCCATTTTTAGCATCTTTAGCCAATGTCAAGAGAGATTCTGGTCTTACTTGTAACCTTGCACCTTGTCTTGTTAATTTTGTAATCGAAGCTAATAACAAATTACTCTTTCTCAGTTGATTAAAACAAGACTCGAGACTTGCTAATCTAACATTAATCAACTTATAATAATGGCTTAATGCTTTCAAATAATGATAATCTTGGAAAAAAATTCTCTTTCCAAATTTCCGTACAACAGCATACAAATCTGCTAATCTCAACAATAAGATCAAGGATCTATGCACAGCATAATCCCACTTGTCTAATAAGACAACATCTTTTTTCGTCTTACATTTTTCTAAAGACTTGATCAATGGTTGAAGAGTTAAAAGAGCTCTATCCAAAGATGATACAATCGTCTTAATACTCAGCAAATCAATATCTTGTAACATCATTTTCACCTCATCTTCATTTTTTTGCAATTTATCAGTTGATTCAGAAATTAACAAAGGAAGAGAATCAATTTCTGGGAAATTCAAGAGATCTTTAATTTTTTCAACGTCAAATGCAATTGGTTGACCATTTGGTCCCGGTAATCTACTGGCTGTTCTTTCAAGTAGAGCTTGCTTCAATCTTTCTTGATATATCTTTAATGCATTGGTGGAAAGTTCCTTGAACAATTTCAAAATAGTTATGCTTTTCTTCGAATTTGGTAAGGATTGCGATTTCGTGGTATCATAATTAGTTAAATTTTCGAAAAGATCAAAATTGATTGAATTTGTATTCAATTGTGATTGGATAGGATTCTCCAGATTGAAAGAGCCTCCATTGTTCAAGATTTCAAATCTCTTATAAATTAAATCATTTATGTTGAAAATTGGTCCACTTAATAACAATATATTATTAGTCAAAGGTATCGTATCACCTTTTTCACATCTCTTCAAGAGATCATGAGTTTTCTCAATCAATTTATTCAACTTGAAAGTCCCATAATAATACTGTAATATCCTTGCATCCAATGAATCCAACGTGATCCCTTTCTCTATACTGGGTCCTGAAGCAGCTGCAGCTGCTAGTGCATTCATGGATGCCATCTTCGTTTATTTAATTGAAATATCAGATCGAATCTTATCTGCTGAATAGGGGAATTGAAATTGCAAAAAAAGCAAAACGGTGGTGGTCAAATGAATAAACGCAGAATGATAAACTCTTTCAATTCTATATCTTTGTAATAAAATAGAAGTACAAATTTATTTGTGGTGTAATCTGAACCTGGTCTCTTTTTTTTTTTTACCTCCTTCGTTTTTTCGCTATCTTTTTTTTTTTTTTTTTTTACATTTATTGTTTATCTTAAATATGTCTAATAATTAACTATATACTGTATTAGATTTCCTTGTCTAAAGTGGCAAGGTCTATTTCATCTAAGACAAGTCCATTGTTATCGATTAATTCTTGAAGAGAGCAAGCCAATTTACCTGTCTTTGCCTTGTAGTCTATATAATTTTCTTTTATTGTCTTGACACTAGCTCTGATCTTAGTCTGGTGTTCATCCCATTCAACTGGGAAATAGCCATGATCTGTTCCTGCTGAGATGGTCTCTGAGTTAAGCTTGTTGCTGTAGATAACGTCATCTGGGAATTTCAAATCATGGAAGGCTTTACCTTCACCGGTTCGAGCTACTCTTTTTTGTTCCCATTCGATCATCTTATCCTTGGATTCCATTGGTATTCTTCCAGACCATGCTCTAGCTAACCATGCACCTTGAGTCTCTGATAATCTTGTTGGAAGCACAAATCTTGGTAATCCGATAACAGCTAAACCTGGATGATGAATTGACACAAGTTGTCTCCATAAGCCATGAACACGTTTACCGTCAGTGATCAATGGATGTTCTGATTTATTAATTTCTTCTAAGAATGGGAAAGATTTCAAATAACCTGTAGCAAAAATGATCTTCGTAACATCTGGTAATGAGCTACCATCTATAAATTCGACTAATCCTGTCTCAGCATTAAATCTCTTGATATCTGGTACATCTATAATTCTATCATCTTGGCCTGCAGGAAGATCATTCTTGGATCTAACTGATTTATAAATTTTTCTATCCAAGATAGTGGCAAGTTGATATGCAAGGTCAGCTCCTGAAGCTGAATTTCCAATAATCAAAATGTTTTTCTCGTTTCTATATCTCTCTGGTGATCTGTATAACTTGGCATGTATAATGGAGCCTGGATATTTGGCATTCCATTCTTCTAAACCGTCTTTCAGTGGTAAATATGGAACGTCATAATGACCTGTTGCAATGGCAACCAGATCAGCATAATCTACTCTATCTTTAAACTCGGGATTTGTTGATGGTACAGTGGCACCTTCAGTTTCGTCAACAACTGGTCTTGATGTGACTTGCCATTTCAAATCAGGTAATTGTCTGACATCTACAACTTTGTAACCAAAATTAACATATGGTTCAATTGGTCTTGAATATTCCTGGATATATTTAAGAACTTCTTCTCTATGAGGGAAAATTGGAACATGTGGTGGCCATGGTGTATTCTTATATGCCATCAAATCATATGGAACATTGGTATCTAAGAAGTCGTATACAGCTGCAGGCCATATGAAATCCTTACCAAGTCTCTTTGTATGATTTGGATGAGCAATATTATTATAGTAATGTTCTTGAAGTGTCTTATCGTGTGCAGTCAATTTAAGAGCAGCAGTTGCGAGTAATGGATCTGTAGAAGGAACAGGATAAGTACCTTCTTGTTCAGAGTAATTCCATAAGCCACCGGTATTTGCTCTTTTTTCAAAAATCTTGATACTATTAAAGCTTTCCTCGGCCAAGAGGGCTCTTGCAAGACCAGCTCCACATGGTCCAGCACCAACAACTATGATATCTTTAAGAACTTTAGGTAATGCGGACATTAGATTTTTTTTTTTTCTTGCCTATTCAGCCTTCTTACACGATCAACTTGGAAAGCTTTCTCTTATATATGATCCAATTCAAGAGCCTGTGGCTTTTCAATCTCGAGAACTTCAATGAATAAATACAAAAAGAAAAAAAAAATCATGTCATTAAATCAAATGCAATTGAAGAAAAAAAATTTTTAGACACGAACTGATAAGACACTCTCTCGGAGACTAGAAAACGGTCTTAAGAGTGAACATTCGCTAATCACCATTTTGAGAATGTTGAAAATTCAATTGTGGCTTTTTGTACATTTCATACACTACTTTATTCGTAACATCACGGGGATCTTATCGGATTAACTTATGGAAAAACTTCAAATGTCACGTTAGTCAAATGGGATGACTTAGCACATGTAAGTACAAGTGAAGGTCTTACTGTATGAGTGTAGAGCAAGAGATCAATGCAACCACTCAAAAATCTTCTTCTACCCGGTTGTCACCACCACTCTGTTCAGCCAGCCATAATTTTAATATCGACAAGAGGGCATATGCAATCAACTAGCTCTTGATGACTCGTCTGACCTATTTAATGAGTAAATGACTCTCATATATGCATAACGTGGTGGGTGGGTGTGAAAAATTCCATCATTTTTGATTTTTTTTTTCTTTTTTTCGCTGTTCTCCCTTTTGGAAAACGGCTGATAAAGGGTGAAAGCAAAACCCGCAAATTGGAATCAAGAGATACCACGGTAGACATAGAACCAAGATCTGCAGATCTATCGATAAAGTTGTTCCGGTGAAGATACAGTCTTATATATAGATAATGCATTCCTTATTATTATTACTTAGATTTTCTTTAGAAAAAGTTTTTGCGATATAGTGCAATGAAATCACATCATATGAGAACAGCATTTTCCATTGGAGACGACGACGATGATGATGATGAATATGATTTCCATCAGTCATCTTCATCTTCTAGTCTAGATTCAAATTTGAAGACCCATAAGAAAGTTCAGATACTTTTAGAACATTTGGAACCAGCAAAACATAAATATAATGATAATGATGCTGTATATACTACTACATTCAATTTGAACAGCCAATCTTCATCGTTCATATTTCCTATACAGGAGAATATGTCACCAACACTTAGTAGAGCACAGTCAATGCTATCCATACAAGAAGAGATCACTAAATTAGAAGAAAAACCACAACAATTGTATTCCGTTTATTCGCGTAAAGAGAAATATTTCATAGTTATACTTGGTGCATTTTGTGGACTCTGGTCAAGCATTTCATCCCCTATTTATTTACCTTGTTTACCCATTTTGGAAAATGAGTTTGCAGTTTCAGAGGGAAGAATGAATATCACCGTTGTAGTTTATTCAATTTTCCAAGGTTTGGCACCCATGTTTTTCTCAAATCTTGCTGATAGATTTGGTAGACGTTTGATAATCATGATTTGTTTGACTGTGTACATAGGTGCCAATATTGCACTTGCCAAAAATTCGAGTTTCATAGGCTTAGTGCTTTTGAGATGTCTTCAAGCTTTTGGGATATCTTCAACTATTTCAATTGCCTCAGGTATAGTTACGGATGTCACTCAGAGATTTGAAAGAGGCTCATTCATGGGATTATCCACGGGTCTTAGTTTATTGGGACAACTGTTTGGTGCTCTTATTGGTGGTATATTGGAAAGTGCATTAGGTTGGAGATCCATATTCTGGTTTTTGGCAATTGCAGGGATCTCAACACTTATCTTTGTTCTGTGCTGCTTACCAGAGACGAGCAGAAGCTTGGTTGGCAATGGTTCAAGTCTTCCTGCATATTTAGTTGGCAGGGCACCTATCTTATATTTAGACCATTTCAAGAAAAGAATTACAGATGATCATATCACTAATACTACAATTGATGAACATAAACCTTTGGATTTATTGACCCCTATAAAAATATTGATGAAGAAAGAAGTTTACTTAACTTTGATTCCATCTTCAATCAATTACGGTTTATGGCTTATGATGTTAACCACATTATCCACAGTCTTAAGTAAGACATATGGTTATACCACATTAGATGTCGGATTATTATACTTGCCAGCAGGTATGGGAGGCTTTTTCGGGTCATTCACATCGGGGCAGTTTTTGACATGGTATTATCAAAAGCAATATAAATTATACTTGGATAAATTAGACGTTTACGAGCATGCAACTAATAATTATAACAAGCCAAGACCAATTTTAAACATTTTCAAGACAAGGTTGACAATTTTAATACTTCCTACTGTATTATCAGTTTTTGGTGCATTACTTTTCGGTTGGTCGATAAATGCAAAATTAAATGTTTCTTCAGTTATTATCAGTTCTTTCTTAATTAGTTACAGTGCAATGTTTTACATGACCGTCTCATCAACTTTATTAGTCGACATTTTCCCCGGACAAAGTTCTGCATCAACATCATGTGTCAATTTAACAAGATGCTTGACAGCTGCATTGTTCATAGCTGTGCTTTCTAGAATGGTCTCAACTATGACTGCTGGTGGTTGTTACACATTAATGGCATGTTTGTGCCTGATTAGTAGTTTTTGTGTGTATATTGTCATTTGTAAAGGTGAGCAATGGTTTGAAGAGAGACAAATTAAAGAGCTGGATAGTCTCGATAGCTAGAAAAATTACATTTATAGATTTTATATAGATATAGACATTGATTTAAGTTTAATATTATTTTGCATTAAAAAGTATTTATCGTAAAAGTGTGTAGCTTTTTCATTTTGCTGCACCGGTCATAAATTGGAATCTCCATGGGACATCGAACTTATCCAAGATAACTTCAACGATCTTGATCTTGTCATTAGTTTCACCGCTTGACATGTTTTTGTCAAAGAAGTTTTTCAAATCAGCTCTTGTGGAAGTCTTGATACCTTCGGATCTTGTGTTGTTCAAATCACCAAATGTGTTAAAGATGTTTGTCCAGTTCCAATCTGGCATAATATCATTATAAGACAAATTAGGACCGTTGATGATTCTTTCCACTGTGTAACCATTGTTATTCAACAAGAAGATAGTTGGTTTAATTCCTTGGTGTAAATAGTTGGCAAACTCTTGTACTGTCATTTGTGCTGCACCATCACCTTCAACTAAGATCAAACGACTATTGATACCCATATCTTTCATAGCACATCCGACACCTAAAGTTGCAGGTAAAGCATAACCAATGGAAAGGTAAAATTGTTGACCAAAATATCTAACATCTTTTGGAAATCTAATATCTGGGATACCAAACATAAATGAACCGGTGTCACAAACAAGATGATCCCCTGGTTGTAATGACTTGGCAACTTTCTCTAAGAGATAAGTTTGTGAGATATCTGATGGAGATGCAACTTCAGTGATGGTATGGATTTGTTCTTTAATCTCCAGTGTGATTTGTTGCGAAGTTGGAATCTTGTTAATGTTCAAATTGGCAATCAACTTAGAAACAACTGGAACTATATCTAAATCTTTGTAAACTTTATTTCCAATCTTGACGAATTTAGCACTGATCAGAATTATCTTATCTTGGCTAACACCATCGTATAAGGAATAATGACCAGAATTGATCTCATTATGATAAGCCCCGAGATGCAAGACAATATCTGATTTTTGGAAAGCTTTTTGAACAAGTGGATGTGACTCTTTACCCCAAATATCACCAACAAATGAATCTTCTGACTCGTCCAAGACTGATTTACCCATTGGAGTAGCAAAATTGTTGAATTTTGTCTTGTGGACAAATTCCCTTAAAGTGGAGGTTAATTGGAATCTATCAATCAAGACGTCTCCAATAATTGATGGGTTTGAAGAAGAGTAAATTCTGTTCAAGATTTCTTCAACAACCTCATTTGTCATTGATTCATTTTTATCTTGGAATTGGAAGAATTTTTCACCTGACATATTGATCAAATTTGAAGAATCAACCAATCCGTTGGCCAAGTCTGATGGAACATATAAATAACCTGGTCTCTTATTTTGTAAAATCTCTGTCAAGACATGATCAATTTGTCTTGGGGCATCTTCCAAATTTGTCAAGCTTTCAACACAACATGAAATCATTGAAGCCATTTGTTCAAAGACATGATGATTTGAAGATTGTAAGAGATCCATTGGAGTTGGCAAATGGTGAGTGTGGTTATCTTGACGTGCCTTGACAGCTCTTGGTGTAGTACCGACAACGTGTAAGACGGGAACAAATTCAGCCATAGCACCTGACAACCCGTTCATGGCACTCATTTCACCAACACCAAAAGTAGTGATAGCAACACCCAACTTATTGGAAGCTCTGGCATAACCGTCAGCTGCATATGCAGTGTTCAACTCATTACAACAGTTTCTCAAATTCATACCACTAACGTTATAACTGTGGTCCAAGAAAAACAAGTTGTAATCACCTGGCACGGTAAAACATGATGAAACACCCAAAGATTGAATTCTTCTGAAAAAATATTCACCTAATGGGATTTGACTTGGGATATTGTTGTTCAAAATATGTAAGTCAGCGGAAGATTGGTATGGACTTGATGTGTTTGAATATACTGGAGCTGGAGCCATTTTTGTTACTTTCTTTAATTGGGTTTTTTGCTTTAATGGAAATGAGAGAGGGGATTTACACAAGTTTATATATCATTTCCAAAGAATTTGGAGCCTTCTACTTTGATGCCATCCATTTGATAAAAACTGGTCTGTAAATACACCATTTTCTGGTAATCTTCGGTTACTCAAGGTCCATCTCTAACCGAATTTTGTCTTCTACCCGAAGAGAAAAAAAAAAATTTTCTTAAGGAAAAGCGGCTTTCTACCTAATTGGAAGAAATAACCTTATCAACCACTGGCAGCTAACCGTATGGTGGTTATTTCGGAGAAGTACTTTAGCTTGGACCTTTATCTATAAGCTTTCCTATTTATAACAAGTTTTGTTCCTTTTTTTAACTCTGTTAGTATTATCCGTTGAGCAGTTTACGAAAAAAATTTGTAAACAAAGAGATTTTTGATCTTTGCAAGAGGATATAGATTTCAAAAGAATATTCTGATCTGTCAAAGGCTGGATCTCTTCTCCAACGGGGTGCTCCTACTTTACATTATAGTCCCTATTTAGGTTTCTTTGGTTTCCTAATCTTTTTGAAGCTTTTCTCCATCTTCATCTCCCTTTTATTTCAAATATATAAGATATATCATTCAAAAGTAAATTCATTAATATTTCTAAAAACCAAATAACCCTATAAAAGAAAAACAATTGAGGCTTTTTTTTTGCTTGTTTTATTCTCAACAGTATTTTGAAGTGATATCCCATTTCCAGTTAATCACTCTCAACCCCTATTCTCTACTGCTAACAGACTCTTGTAAAATGCTATAAATTAAGGTACACCAGACAGCCCCAGTTGCTCTTCTCATCAAAAAAATTTTTTTAATAAAAAAAAAAAAAATTTTTTTTTGTACAGTAGATAATAAATTTTTCACTTCAATTAGAGTCCTATTGATCACAATTTTTTTCAGCACAATGGACACTAGTAAATTGAGCTTTGCCTCTTTGAAGGATAAAGTGGCAAATAAGTTGAAGGCAAGTGCGAAACCACAAGAGAAAAATATTTCCAAGGCCCTGAAGGGAAAACAAGATGGAAAGAAATCAAATGAAAAGTCAAAACCTAAATCAAATGAACAACAGGGAAGGGCTACAAGCAAAGGATTTTCAAATGGTAAGAAAAGTCCAAATAAAAATTTTAACGATAAGAAAAAGCCTGAAATAATTTCAAACTCTACCGAGTCAAAAGATGATATATTGCGTCGTGAAGCTTTAGCTTTAGGTGCTACTGAAGAAGATTTGAAATTGTTAGAAAATGTATCTGAAGGAGAAGAAAGTGAGCAGGAGTTTACTTCATCTAAAGAGAAATTAGATAAATCTTTTGGAGATGATTTGAGTAAGTTCATGAAAGGTATTGGATTGGGTAACGGTGAGGCCATCGTTGTAGATGACGAGGAAATTGTAGAAGAAGTACCTGAATTGGTTGGAGACCAAGAAGAGGATGAAGAGGAGGAAGAGGAAGAAGAGGAAGAAGAGGAAGAAGAAGAAGTAGAAGATGAAGAAGAAGAAGAAGAAGAAGAAGAAGAAGAAGAAGAAGCCTTGGTAGAAGAAAAACAGTTAGATTTTTCTAAACCAAAAGAATCAAAGAAAGATAGACTTGAAACAGTTGCTTCCGTAACATCTGAAAAATTATTAGTTGAAGCCAGAACCGACTGGTACAACATCAAATTGGACACTCCAACACCTGAAAATTTATCCCCTCAACAAGTTGCTAGATTGTTAGAGTTAGGTAAAGAAGCATTAGAAGAAGATAATAAGGTTTACTATGAAGAATTTTCTAAATCATCATCTCAAAAGAAATTCTTATCAGAAATTTTAACAAATGGTACATTGAACGATAAAATCTCGGCCTTAACTTTGTTGATCCAAGAAGCTCCATTACATAATATCAAAGCTTTTGAAAACTTATTAGGTATGTGCTCAAAGAAATCAAGAACTGCTGCATTACAAAGTATCAATGCTTTGAAAGATTTATTCGTCAATGGTTTATTACCAGAACGTAAATTAGTTGCTTTCACAAAGCAAACATGCTTATCAAATCTGTTAAATAAGAGACAATTGGCACTCTTATATTATGAAGATTTGTTGAAGAAATCATATTTCAAATTTATTGGTGTGTTGGAAATTTTATCTCATGATCCAATTGTTCATGTTAGAATGAATGTTGTCAATCATTTATTCGAGTTATTGAAATCTAAACCTGAACAAGAAGTTAATTTATTGAGATTGGGTGTTAATAAATTAGGTGATATTGATAATAAAGTTTCAGCAAAAGCATCTTATCAAATTTTACAATTAGAACAGCAACATCCTATGATGAAGAAAATCATTATTGATGCAGTCACTGATGTTATATTTAAGAAAAATAATGAATATCATGCTACTTATTATTCAGTATTAGCATTGAACCAAACTATATTGACCAGAAGAGAAGATGATATTGCCAATTCTTTGATCAAGACATATTTCACTTTATTTGAAAAAATCTTAATTGAAAGTGACGATAAGAATATAACTGAAGTGAAAGACTCAAATCATAATAAGACAAGGACTAAGAGAAATTTCAAGAAAGGTAAGAAAGGTGGTAAATCCGTTAAATCTGCAAAGACAGATTTAGAAGTTATTGAAGAGAAAAACAGTAAATTATTTTCTGCAATCTTGACAGGTTTGAACCGTTCATTCCCATTCTGCAGTTTATCAAATGAAATCTTCAATAAACATCTTGATACTTTATTCAAGATCACTCATTCAACTAATTTCAATACATCTGTGCAAGCTTTGGTATTGATTCATCATATAACATCATCACAAAAATTGAACCCTGATAGATTCTATAGAACCTTATACGAGTCATTATTGGATCAAAGATTATTGACATCCTCCAAGCAAGGTATTTATTTGAATTTGTTATTTAAATCTTTGAAAGAAGATAAAGATGCAAATAGAGTTTCTTCATTTGTCAAGAGAATTTGTCAAATTTGTCTTAATTGGTTGAATATTGGTACTATAAGTGGTATGATTTATTTATTGATCAATTTAGAAAAAGAGATTCCAAGTTTGAGAAATTTGATAATAACTTCCCCAACTGATGATTTGGGATCTTCTGAAGACACCATTAAACAGTATGATCCTAGACAACGTGACCCAAGATTCACAAATGCTGAAAAATCGTCATTATGGGAGTTGAACCATTTCTTGGATCATTATCATCCAACTGTTGCATTATATGCCGAGAGTTTATTGAATCAAAAAGAAGATGTTAATAAACCTGATCTTGGTTTATACACATTGGCTCACTTTTTGGATAAATTTGTTTATAAGAATGCTAAACAAAAAGCCTCCACAAAAGGTTCTTCTATCATGCAACCTCTTGCTGGTGCCCAAACTGGGTCATTATTGATCAAGACTAGTGCAGGAGATGCTGCTGTACCAGTGAACACCAGAGATTGGTTGAGTGCAAAGATGGAAGAAGTTAAACCTGATGATTTATTTTTCTACAAATATTTTTCATCAAAACAAGAAAAAATTGCCAGATCCAAATTTGATAAAGATTTGAATAACAAGGCAGATGATGATGATGAAGAGGCCGGTAGTGATTTAGACGATGAACAAGTCTGGAGTGCTTTAGTGAAATCAAACCCTGAAGTTGAAGGCGTTGACGAGAGTGATTACGATGATTTCGATGATGAGTTGAGTGATTTGGACGAAGCTGATTTCAGTGATGATGAAGATGTTCCAGAAGTTGAAATCGATAACATTGAAGGTCTTGACCAAGACTTGATTGATTCTGATTCAGAAGAAGAAGAACAAGTTGAAGAAGATAAGGAAGAGCCAGAAGAAATAGAAGATGAGGAGGTTGAGGATGAAGAAGATATCATTGAAGAAGAATCAGACTCAGACGAGGCAGAGTTATTCAAAGGTGATTTAGAAGATGAATATGATAGTGAAGAGATTGAGCTACAAGCAATCGGAGATGATGATTCTTTCTCAGAAGAAGAAGAAGAAGAAAAACAGACTAAGTCTTCGAAAAAGAGAAAATCAGTTTCAGGAGATAAGAAATCGTCTAAGAAGTCAAAGAAAAATCAATTTAAAGATTTACCAACTTTTGCAGATGCTGATGAATACGCGAAATATTTGGAATCTGATGAAGAAGAGTTCTGATCTTATCATTGAAGAAATCTTAGCGGGTAGCAAGAGCGCAGTGAACAATAAGGAAGGCTTAAAATATCTGTATAGTAAAGCTTAATTTTCAAAGAAAAGAAATATATAAAAAAGTTGACTAAAATTCAAAGAAGTTATTAGGAACACGATCTAATGTAAGCTATCAATGCATCATTTTTGAAAGTTGAGTTTATCTTTAGTAAAACAAATTTAGTGAACTAAAGAGTTCTAAGGCATTAAAAACGGTAACAATCTCGAGAAAATATTTGAATCTACAATGAAACCGAAAATCGTTAACTAGGGATATGGATCTAACTAGATTAAGCTATAATTGAGATGCAGTAGCGAGACAAAAATTATTTTTTTTTTTTTGGTATTTTCCCAAAAAAATTTTTCACTCAAAACCTTATTGATCATGTTCCTTGGATGTGCAAGAAGTATGCTTATCTTATTATAGTCTCTGGTATTGACTTGATAAAAGTGAGGGTGGGACAATTGCTGAAAAAGAAAAGCAATTGAGAGCAAATATTAAAGTGGAGAAAAGATCTTTTATCAGTACTTACTGCGTAAAAAATGATGTAGTTAGGATCATCCAAATGTGCAATGACGGCAAGCAATAACCAGACAAACCCCAATTGGAATTTGTACATCAATTTGTATTTGCTTTTCATTGGATCATCATTTCAGCAATGCCTTGAAAGATTAAGTGCCATCATAATCTAGAAAAAAAAAATGTAACACACAAGAGACCCAAATGGGAATTTTTCAAAACCAGATCTTGCTCGAACTTATTATCAAGACTGAACATAAATGTGTGATGAGATTCAAAAAAAAAAAAGAAAATTGCCCAAATATTGAGCAACATCAATGCATGCTGAAATTTGAAAACTTAACTAAGGTAAACAATCCAAGGCAGTTTTGAAGAGTCGTTGATCTTTCTTATTGTTATCACTTATTGTTTGGAATTTTTTTTTTTTTTTGCTAGGGTTTCATGGCTTACCTACATTTGTCTTGGGATCTTTGAAAATCGCCATCTGATCTCTGAAATTCTGACGAAAAAAATTGTAGGTCAGATAGCTTAAAGTTGAATAAGCAGTTGCTGAAACATTTATTTTGCATAATGAAGAAATATTCTTGATTCTCGAGGCGAAGAATTCTTTTAGAAGCAATTTATAAGAATAGCCTAGACTCAATTGGTTTCAAATCGACTAATTAGGTATAATGAAAGTTGAAACGATATATTCAAGCATGAAAAGGATCAGCAAACGTTTTTTTTTTTGTATGTTTGTATGTATTTTTCTTTTTCCATTTATTTATTTGTCAACATATATAATTTCCTAGGATTATTACTATTGTTCTTTTTTCTAGAGCAAAACGGATCTGGGATTTTCCCAGTTTCCAGGCTTGAAGCCTCTAAACTCGACACCTGGTGTTGTCGGTTATCAAAAGCGAATCCCAAAGACAGTATATCTTTTTTATTTTCTTTTGCAAAGCCGTAGTATTAGAGAGAGAGAGAGAGAGGGGTGTTGATAAAAACAACATAAGCAAAAGTCACGGCTACATACATAAGCAATCAAACAAAAGACCCAAATGGTAAGATAATAATAATAATATAATAATAATACTTCAACAACATCTTTTCAAAAACTGATTCAATCAGAAAAACAAAAAAAAAAAAAAAAAAAAAGTAACAAAAAAAGTAAAGGCACCTCCAGATGCAAGTTTATGCACAGTAGATCTTTTTCATCCCTCCTGCTCCTTGGTGCCTAATAATTTTTTAAATTTATCAAAATAATACCAATGACCTTCATGGATTGGGACTATATCGGTACGAAAGGAACCAGGAACCTTTTTGTAATTAATAATTTAACGTTTCTGTTGTTTGTTTTTTCTTTTAACGAGTATTATTATTAATAATATTATTTTTATGGCCCAACCAATAGTATGAAGTTAAGTGACCTGGTGGGTCAAGCTGCATGATAGTACTTGGCTAAAAAATAATAAAGCTTGAACCGAATGTAATATTCTGATAATCGTGTAAGACACATAGTTATATCCATACAGCACAAAATCAGGAACATATCGTCGACCAGCATAAAAAATAAAGTTTTGTCTTTTTTTGTTGTTGTTGTTTTAATCAAATCATGGCTAATTTGCAAAAAGATTCAGGGGTTGGTTTATGAACGAGGAGTATAGTTTAAAACTAGGAACAAGTTGAGTGCTCTCTTGAATTACACAAGATACAATACGTAATTTAGAGCATGCGACATCTGACTTCGTCATATTACTTTACGAAGAAGAGTTCTCCCGTATAATTTCACTGTATTTACTTAATCATTCCAGTCTGGTTATCGTTGACCATCGCCTCGAATAAAATGTAAACAAAGGAGACTGCAACTTTGAATATGCATGAAAAATTTTGGCTGAAAAAAAGAAAATTAACAAAAAAAACATGCAAATGCAAATCATTTAAAACGTTATAATCGAACTAAACTGGAAAGGCTTACAATGTAACACATCCTCTCTCACTCAATTGAGACACAATCTTATCATTTTAAAACTTCATTGTCTGCACTCGTCCACTTTTCTTGATAGGAAAACAAGAACAAAAAAAAAAAGAAAGAAAACCTATTCATCAAAAGTAAGACTAATTAAAAGAAACATTTCAAAAAAAAAGCTGGTGACAAAACTAAAAAAAGAAAAAATTTTCCAGTCCACCACATCTATCAGGTATTGTTATTATCAAATTCATTGAATTGTCCCACTTTTTTAAATTTTTTTTTTTTCAATTTGGGTTTTTCAAATTTAATATAAGAAAGCAGAAGTAACTAGGATCTGTTTTTTTTTTCTTTTTGGTTTTTTGGTTTTTTTACTTTCCAAATTTATTTTTTAAGTTTAACCTCTTACGAGATTCCCATTGTACGACAACTAAGAATTGAGTTTTTTTAACTAAAAGCCCTATCAGTCGGACTAAGTTTTCTTAATTTCTTTCTGTTTTGAGTTGAAAAACCTCACTCATACAATTTTGAAAACTTTTTTTCCCCTTTTTATATTGAGAACAAGATACTTGGACACTTTACCACCCTCCGGTTATAACACTCAATTTTAAGGTCCTTCCCCTTTCCTTTGCACCAGTATTATTTTTTTGTGAAAAAAATATATACAACTTTTTTTATTAATTTAATTATCTTAGTTTAACCCTAAGACCCCGGTTCACTTTCAAAAAAAAAATAATTGAGTTAATTAAATTATTTTATCTTAAAAAGTTCTTTGGAAGTCCCAAAAGGTTCCAAATTTAGAACTGATCCAATTTGATTAGAAGCTTTACTTTACAAGGTTTGTTCTCAATCAAAAAGACCCAAATTTTTTTTTTTATAATACTCGGCTCACAATATTTTTGATATATATCGTCATCATCATCACACAACTTTCAAGACATTATATTCAGAAACAATTTTGTCCAGCTTTTTTCTTTGATCGACAACAACATCATCACAAACACCAGCAGCATCCAAATTCACACATACAGCTGCTTCATAAAGTCATATATGTTCCAATAGACGGGCTTACCCAATCGCATAATAATAATTTCTCACTATAGTCACTCGCTTAATACTTTAAAAAAAAAAAAAAAAACTCATCCACACATATACCATTTCTTTTTTTTTAGATCATTTATCCCCCTTTTTTTTCAGTTCATACCATTATATTACAAAACACACATCAGCTTTAATTTTTAACGAAAACATATACGAAAAATCATGGACACCCCAATAAGAAGGAACAATAAGTTTGCTTTCCAGCAATTTCCACCACACCAAGCAATAATTCCATCATCATTACAGGTAATGACGCCTCCAAATTCTTCTTCGAAACCAACAACAACAACAACAGCAATTAATACCCCAAAGAAAAAGAGACGTGCTAGATTGCCAATGATCGTCGATATCTCCATTGACAGTGATGGGAAGCAACATTATCAGGTTCATGAGACTAAGAAATTAGTTCGTAAAGAGATGCCAAAATCTAATTTCGACTCCAAATCACTGATCGTCACTCCTCAAAAATTCATTGGATTAAAACAGTTATCACCGAACACTTTAAACAGAAAGAGATCAGCTGATAATGACAATGACACTACAGACTATGATGATAATGATGATAGAGTCAAAGAAGAAAGTTCTCAACAGAGTTTCAAGATTAGAAAGTTGAATGATGATATTTTCAAGACACCAACAACATCTTTCAGTGAAAAAGAGAACAGTTCAACAATCCCAAATAATACCAGTGATGATATAATCTGGTCCGACGACGTTGAAGAACTGTTTCTTGAAGCATTACGTATCATCCCTAAAAATGGTTTAACAAAGATTAAAATAAGTGGTAGAACTTGTGGTAGAAATGAGTTGATCTCAGATTTCATATTGACAAAGACTGGGAAACAAAGGACTAGAAAACAAGTCTCATCACATATCCAGGTCATCAAAAATATGAAAAAAAACAAAGAGCTTATTGAGTTGATCAAGAATGGTCCATCTGAACCATCTCTGTTGAAAAAATTTGATGAGATATTTGGAAAAATCACATTCCAAAAATCAATTGGTGCATCTGGTGCCATTGCTGAACTTTCCTCATCAAATTTATCAAACTCTATGGCTCTTCCTAATACTCCACCTCCTAGTGTCTTGCAACAAAAGAAATTGAGAAGATTGAAGACATGTCAAGAAAGACAACATCAACAAAAATTAAATTTTCAAATCTTTAATGATTACCAGGATATCAATTCAGAAAATTTAGACAAGATTCAATTCAAATTTCAAAATTTTAATGCTAATTTCATCCATTTTAATGAACCTATCAAATCTCATGTTTTCACTGGTTTGAAAAAGAGAAACTTTATTGAAGCACCTTTGAAAATAAAAGAAAATGCAAATTTAACTAAGAGGTTCCCATTTTTGTACGAATTAGCAAATGATTCCGCAGTACCAATATGGCATGGAATGTGTAATGTTGCTTTACCAAATTTTAGAACTAATGATTTGTCCAATGGTGCTTATGAATTAAATTCAGAAGTCATGATATCAAATTTACCAAAGACTGATTCAAATTTCCACTGTTTCACTATAGTGTATTCATTTGGTAGAAAAATTACTCAATTTTTTGATGAAGTCAATATCAAGAATGTTAAGAATCATAAAAATTCAAAGGACATCTTGCTGACCATGAAATTTGGTAACGAGTTTTGGATATCTTTCAATCAAATGTTGAAAAACAGTCATGATGAATTTTATCATAGAGATGAAGCTGAAGATGAGGAGAATAATACGGGAGATGATACCATTGAGATTGACGAAATGATAGATGAAAACATTTCATCCAAACAGAGAACTGCAATCAGAGGTATTACAATTAAGCAGATCATCTTAGCTTGCAATAACCCAAACAGATATCATGAGAAAACTTCTATTGAAGAGTTGAAAGAAAATGATATCAGGTCCATCTTACTTTGGGAATTCAACAAAGTTGATTCTCAATTGGAGAATTGCACAACTTTAAGACAGATATACTTACCGAGTTCAATTACAGAACAACAACAACAACCTGAACAGCTCCCAACTCCAACTACTGCTTCAATCCCTTCATTCAAGAAAGAACAAGAATTGAGCCCATATTCATTTCCAACTCCATACTCTACCGATAGCGCCGTTCAACAACAACAACAACAACAACAGCAACAAGAAGAAATGCATCACCCACAACCACAGGTAATCCCATCTCAACCAATGCTTCATTCACATGCATCTTTGCCAAACATTTTCACTCCAGACCCTGACTTCATCTCTATGAACCAAATGAGATCTTTTTCTTCAGCTAGTATCATTAGACACCCATTGAGTCCACATAGTGGAGCAGAAGAAGATGATGATGTCATTGACATCGACAATAGTTCAAACGGTTTAATGCTCAGGACTTTGAACAGTGATGACATATATTGTGACGACAACATAGACACCAACAGTGACAGTGATCATCACCATCATCATCATCATCACCATAATCACCATCATCATCAAAGTGGACAACAACAACAGCAACAGCAACAATCACCACAACAACACCTGATGCAAATGGGTGTCATAGGAAAAGATGATATTGGAAATTTGTTCAAGCATGAAGATTTCTTTTGGTGAAAGGAAGATTTGTCTTCCCATTTTCTTTTTATTTTTTCATTTGACTTTCAATTAATTCATTCCTTTCATTTTTAATTTTTACAGTTTTCACATTTCTGCTATTTTCGTTCATTTGATTTTTTTATTAGCCCAATTTCCAAAACAAAAGACATATAATTCATTCTCGAGAGAGTCTTTCTCCTATCTTTTTATTTTGATTGAAAAAACATATTACCCACTTTTATTCCTTCCCTATTCTTTTTCACTCTTTTTACACTTGTCTTTTCTTTGATTCTTGTCATACATACACACATACAACATAGTCTTATATATATATATAATCTATATACACACATATTAATTAACAAAATTAAAAAATTATGATTTATTTTGATCATTTGTGCCATTGTAAAAGTTCCTCCCCCAAAAAAGAATGCAAAAAAAAATTGGAAAAAAAACATCCAAAAAAAAAAAAAATCGAAAAGAGCTAATTGATACGTTTTGGTTATAAAATTTACAATCAATTGGATCAGATAGGACCATGTTGATATTATCAATTGGAGATTTCCATATTCCAGATAGAGCCACAGAGATTCCTGCTAAGTTTCACAAGTTATTGTCTTCTTCATCGTCATCAAATAAGATACAAAAAGTGTTATGCCTTGGTAATATAACTTCATCACAATCCACTTTAGAGTTTGTGAAATCCATCTCTTCTGATTTCGAATTGATCAAAGGAGAGTTTGATAGTGATTTGAATTTACCTTTATCGTATGTTTTCAAGTGCGAGAATTTTAAAATTGGGATAATAAGTGGATTTAGTATAATACCTCAAAACGATCCTCTCAGTTTATTGACACAGGCAAGATTGATGGATGTTGATGTCTTGATATGGGGTGGCTCTTCAAAAGTTGAAGCTTATACTTTAGATGGTAAATTTTTCATCAATCCAGGAAGTGCCACTGGGCTGTTAAGTTTCAATGAATTGGATAAAGAGGATTTAGAGATAATTGCCAGTGAATTGAAAGAAGATAAAAAAGAAAATAAAGAAGAAAAGGAAACAAAAGAAGAAACAAAAGAAGAAGTAAAAGAAAATAAAGATGAAACTCAAGAACCCGCAATAGATGATCAAGAGACAAAAGATGTTGATATCTCCATAAAACCAAAAGAAATATCTCAAGAACAATCGAACTTGGTGGAAGAATTGATATCTCCAATACCTAGTTTCTGTCTATTAGATATCAAAGGTTCTATCTGTGTCACCTACATTTACACTTTAATCGACAATGAGATAAAGATCGATAAGATTAACTATAGAAAAGATTAAAACTAGCCCTGGCATATCTTCCTTACTATATTTTAAGTCAGGGTAAAATTTTTCCAATTGGAAAAAAAAAAAAAAATCATAAAAAAAAAAGCTGAAAAATTTTTCATTATATATATCAAATCATTCATTTAAGATTTGTTCAAGTGAAGAATCAAACTGGATTTGGTTTCTTTCCATTGATAAGGTATGTATTCTTTTATACGAGTATTATTTATTTATTATGATGACTAGAGTGCATTTGGCTCGAGACTTTGATGGTCCTCGTTATGGGCAACTCTTCGATCTTTCAAATACATTTCTTTATTGAGTTCTATCTCTTGTTATCTTGTGGTCGTTTGGAGCTGACGTTTTGTTAGATTCCATGTCATAGATCCTGGGTACGTCTTATAGGAGTAGGGCTTGTACCAAAGTTTAGATTTCAATTTTTGATTGTGTCGTTGTTGTCTGAGGGTTGTTATCGTTGATGTGGAAAAAACCACGCTACCTAATTTTATCTTTCTGAGATTTTAATTAATACTCATTTCTTATGTGTTTGATAAGATTTAAGACTAACATTTACTCTTAGATTATTAATTAATTCACTATATGTATATATAAAATGAATAAATAATTTGATCAATACTTCAATCTTGTAAAACTATCTTTATTATTATTAGCCAGTAGCAGTCCCACCCATTTCCAACGTAGAGGCTACCACTCTCTGGTATCACCAGAACGAAATCGACTAGACTAGCGACAAGTTGTGGAAAACACTTATTCACTTACAACCTTCTGTACTTCTTAGTTTATTCAGAAAACTAGAAAGTGAGACTATCCATACTTATATTTCTTCGGAAACGTTGGGCCTTGACTTAAATTTTCTCTATTTGGCATTCAAGCTTATATGGTGTGATAGTTTCAACTTTGCTCATGTCGGAAATCTTCTCTAATTTAAGCCTGTGACCTGAGAGTAGAAGTGGACATAAATAAAGAAACCAAACACTGTGCATTGTAACAGCTAAATGAGAGGTCATCTGTTGATGGAACTTCCTTGGTCAGGATCTCTAAACTCAGACTACACTGCAGATACCTTTAAATCTATTCATCTGGATCATCTCAAAGATATGAAGAAGTAATATAAATTGCTGAAACAAACATCATATAAACTATCATCCAACAACTACTCACAGAATCAAATTTCATATAGAAAAACAACAATCATCTCAATGGGGGATATACCTCCGCGTAGTTCACTAAAGATATTCAATTTAGGAGTATAATACCCCTCCATATTAATAAAAAATGGTAATGTGGAATTTTGGCCCAGAAATGTTCAAACATGCACGTACCATGCTTCTACCTCACACCAGCACATAGCCACCATATAGATCTATAATATCTTTGTACCAACCGGCATTAACTTTTTTTAAAAATCCTTAAATAGCACCATGCAACAGAAAAATTACCAAGTCAAAATTACAAAAAAAAATGACTTCATTGCATCGGTTAGGAGATTCTGATTTGAAAGCTAGTGTCACCCTTGCATGGCATCTGTGAAGGGTGTAATTTGGAAAACAAGGTTTTCTCTAGTTTTGCCACAAGGCATATTACCAAGGATAGATACGTCTTTGAAGATACAGGGGAAACCTGAATGAGCCGAAATATAATTAGAAATGCAATTGTCAGGTCAGTTTGAATTGAAAAAAAATCTAAAATTTGAAGCCCCCATTGAAGCTTCGGCAGTGAATATATGGTGATATAATTTGGTTGACAATAATCTCCGGATTCAGACCTCGTGATTGATGACAAATTCCGCGATGCTATGACTAGTTCAATATGAAAAATGGGGCTCGTGAAATAACTGAAAAATCACGAAATTTTGGTTCAAAATCGCATTTCATCACTTCTCGTCAATGTTTTGTGGTGATATAGGATTATCATAGGCATAAAAAAGTATCTATTGCCATAATTGGAGAAGCTCATTGATGTATGTTGTGGAGTTATTACACATAGAAGTAAAATGTATTTTGATTTTGTAATTTTTTGCTGATGGGGTATCAGGAATTTTTGGTCAAAAATCACCATATTCTGAATGATATACAGACATCCAAATGTCTCAGATTCTTCAATTGTATACCAATCAATAGCCCCAATTACAGTTAACAATATGACATAAATCATGTCCGGGTACCATGATCATTGCATCCAGGAACCAATTTTGAAAATTTCTCAAAAAATGGGTCTGAAAAAAGTTTACTAACGAAAAATGAAAAATGCCTTCATTGGATTGGTCTGAAGTTGCTTATTCGAATGGCAATGGTGGCATGGTCGTAGGTCGCCTGTGGGACCTGCAATTTAAGAAATAAGTTTATCTCTCCCTTTCGCTCAAAACCTATACTGGGAGATAGCCACACCCTTAGGGACACTGCTGACCTTGGATGAGCCTTGATATGTTGTGAATTGCAATCACCAGACCCAATTATAGACAAAAAATCATGATTTTCAAACCTTTATAGCGGCTCGTACGATGACGCTGTGATAATATAACTCACTTGACGAGAATCTCGGAATTTGGGGCTTGCGATTGATACCAATTAAGTCACAAGTTTGGTTCATTTAATTGGTGAATTTTACTGTTAAAGTTGCCCAAAATTGATGAAAAATGGCCAAGAATCGAGTTGCATTTAACATCACTGTACGCTGTCACCTTGTCCTCAAGATCCAGCAGCGTATCATGTTATGAAAGTGCTTATCCAAAACTATTGAATCCCATAATTTGAAGTCGTCATCAATGTAATTGATAGATTTATTAAACATTGAAGTAAATTGGATGTCCATTTTGAAGATTTTTTCGAAAAATTCCTGATGGGGTATCAGGAATTTTTGACCAAAAATCGCTATATTTTGATTTATAAACAAACACCCATACACCGAAAACATTTGCAATCTATGTCAATAGATAGCCCAAATTGAGATCTATACTATGGCGAGATCCATATTTTCATATCACTGAAAATGCAGTCGTGGTCCAATTTTGAAAATTTCTCAAAAATGGGTCTGAAAAAAAAGTTTACTAGCCAAAAAATGAAAATGGCTTCATTGGATTGGTCTCAAGTTGCTGATTCGAATGGTAATGGTGTCGTGGTCGTAGGTCGTCTGTGAGGTCTGCAATTTAAGAAACAAGTTTTTCTCTCCTTTTCATTCAAAACCTATACTGGGAGATAGCCACACACTTAGGGACACCGTTGACCTTGGATGAGCCTTGATATGTTGTGAATTGCATTTATAAGACCCAATTATAGACAAAAAAATCATGATTTTCAAACTTTTGTAGCGGCTCTTACGATGACGCTGTGATAATATAACTCACTTGACGAAAATCTCGGAATTTAGGTCTTGCGATTGATACTAATTATGTTACAAGTCTGGTTCGTTTAATAACTGATTTTGACCGTTAAAGTTGCTCAAAATTGATGAAAAATGGCCAAAAATCGAGTTGCATTTAACATCACTGTACGCTGTCACCTTGTCCTCAAGATCCAACAACGTATCACAATATGAAAGTCTGTATCAAAAAGTACCCATTTCTCTAATTTCACAATCTCATCGATGGTTTTGGCCAAGTTATCAAACTTTGGAGTGAAAACGACCCCCATTTTGTAATTTTTTGCGAAAAATTGCTGATACAGTATCAGGAATTTTTGGTCAAAAATCACTATATTTTAATTCATAATTAGACAACCATACACCGAGAATACATCAATAATATACCAATAGATAGCCCTGATTGATATCTACAACCAGGCATTATCCATAATTGCATGCGAGTAAAACTGCACTGAGGGTTCAATTTTGAAAATTTTAGAAAAATGGAAAAATGTGTGAAAACCATGCGATTCGATACTTCTTGTCATTGTGAAACCATTGCAGCTAATATCATTTGCATAACTGGCTTGAGGAACCGACAATTCGCAAAATAAAAATTTTGAATTTTTTTTTAAAATGCCTTCAAACCTAGCTCATTCCCTGGAGACAGGTAATACAATTCTCCTGATACAAGAACCGGCACCATCGAGTGTAAATTGAAGCCGTGAGAGCTGTTTGAAGTTTTGAGGTAAAAAAAAATTCAATTCGGTTTTTCTTCGATAAAAGTTGAACCAGCAGACTTGGAGTGATAAGAATAGTTTTATCGAATTCAGCGTTCCCTAATGCATATAATGAGACTAAATATGAAGGAATCTGAGGTGTAACTGGTATGTCATCAAACGTGGATCTATTTTAGTTATGGTTCAGCTAAGCAAAAAACGTACTCACAAAATTGTCGTAGTTCATGATGCACTGAAAGAACAAACAGATAATTGAGTTTAGCAAACGTGTCCAATGTGATCACAATGGGTAATTACTCAACTGATTTGCAATTTCTTCAGTTGTGCTAGTTGATAGTTGCATGTGATTGTGTGTGTATGCTTAGATGAAGGCAACGATATCAAGAAATTCAGTGACAGGAAAACAACGATATCAAGAGACAGTGAAATGACTATAAAGCATATACTCACTGTTGTACATCTCTATCGAGTTTGAATACCTCTTCATCATTATAAGCATTTTCCATAAACAATCCATAAACAATTCATAATGCTTCTATTATGGATTACCCATGATAATTAACAACGAATGATCCCACTTCAAAAAAAACTCCAGCAGAACTGTATGGCACTATATTTTTCAACCCGGCAATGAAGACATGATGAGAATTTTGAGTATCATGAGATCTGAACTTATCAAGCACTGCAGTTGTTGATGGAGGAATATAACAAAAATACGGAAAAAAAAAAAGAGAAATCTTGAGAAGCAGTGTCAAATAAATAATTCAATTTTAAATAAACATACTACCAAGAATCATTTCAAATTTCAAAATTTCAACTTTAAATGATTATTTACAGTGCTCTAAGACTTCCATAGTCTTTAATAAGCCATTAATGGCCTGTACAACGAGAAAACAACAATTCTGCCATTTTGTCATTTTTCTATACTATGACCCGTGTCGATAAGATTGATACTTCAGACACGACTCTAATCGGAATAATACCCTAGTATAGAAATATGACTTACCGTCCACGACTGATGGAGATAACCGGATGCGAGATGTTTTGAAATCTAATTCGCCTCAATTCAATGGTGATTGCTGGATGTATTAATTATATCGATAAAAAATTTATGGAGAAAGCAGAATAAGACTATTAATAAATAAATAAATAAGTTTAGACTATATAGAATACAATTAGAAAAGATAATAAAAAAAAAATAATACAGGTTTAAAAAAGTTTATATTCTCAACTCTTACTTCTCTTGAACAAGACACGATCACTGACACTATCACTTCTACCACGTCTCAAGACAGTTTCGTTATTTTCAAAAGGTGGTTGTAATTTACTCATTCCAAGAACAGGTTGTGAATGATGTTGTTGATGTTGTTGTTGTTGTTGTTGATGATGATGATGATGATGATGAGTGGCATGAGTTAAATGAGGTGGTGGTGCTAGCCCGGAACTGGAAGAGTCGAAAGAATCTGCTCTTGATTTGAAAGGGTCTGTTAAAGTTTGTGCTTGGCCACTGTTATTAGCACTTGGACCCTGATGTACAGAAGTTGGAGTCGTTGAAGATTTCGAAATAGGGATCGAAGATGTTGAAATTGAGTTGTAAGTCATCACCGAGGTGTTTGAGTTTGTTTGTTGTGGCAGATGAGGAGGAGGAGGGATATGAATTGGCACTGGCTGTGGTGGTGGAGGAGGCAACTGTTGTAAATCACTGTTACTGCCACTACGTAAATGCGTTAGATGCGGATTATGATGATCTTGGAAATAATGCGGTGGAGGAGCCTGTGCTGGAGGTGGTGGTTGCTGATTTGGTGATATTGGGGAATAACTTCTTGATTGCTGTTGTTGTCGTATAACTTCTGAAGTGGAATTATGACGTGATTGGAATGGATCGGTGGTTAATGGGTCGTATAATATAGATTGATGTCTTCTTGAAGACGAAGATATAGAGGAATATCTGATATCTTTATTCATGAATATAGGTTCTCTTGATGAAGAGTCTAATGAATTTATTCTTGAAAAATGAGTTGGTATACTTGTTGCATTATTATTATTATTATTATTATTATTATTATGGTACATTGAAGACAAGTTGGATAAATCATTTTCCCTTAATGAGTTTCTGTGTAAAATATTTGATTTGAATTTGTTTAACATCATTTCTAAATCTGGATTTGTTGAAGGTGATGAAATTTCCTTGATGAGATCTAATAAATATATTATATCAAAATTTGTTTTTTTCAAATCTTCTAAAGCCAAATCATATTTCATGGATAAATGTAAATGATCATTCTTGATCATGTTGAAATTTTGATTTAATTCGTTTAATTTCAATATGAGCTCATTATTATCTATGAACTCTTCATTTGTATTATTATCATCATAATTTTTCGGTATATAATTTTGTATTCTATCGATTTGTTTTATATTAACTTCACGTGTAATATTCTTTGATGATCTCCTCTTGATGTTTTTCAAATTCTCTAAATCTCCTTTTTTGAAAAAACCTGAATTATGTTTAAATTCCCACGGTGTTATTATATCTTCTGAAGTATTATTCGGTACTTGAGTATTACTATCTGATGAATCATTAACTTTATGAAATCCATACATATTTAACTGCCTCACAAATGAAGCAATATTACTATGTTTGAAATAAACACTTAACAGTTTACTGAATTCCGTATTTGGTATGAGCATGAATGAATCATTAGTACTATTATTATTCCCACCACACCACCAGATCAAATGATTTATAGATTCATCTTCCAACATACTGTACAATTTATGGATGAAAACCAGTTGTGTTCCTGTCTTAGATGAAGCTGTTGTCGGTGTAGTTGTCGAGGATGGTGGTTGAACATTAGTACTCGTTGTTGTTGTTGTTGTTGAAGGAGCCAGTGTAGTAGTGACTGGTGGAGTGGAAGTGCTCGGGTCCATAGAAACAGCAGTATTATTATTACCATCAGTGCCAGATGACTCTTCTTTGGGAAATTCAGGCATCTTGTTGTGAAAATGGAGTTAAAATGCAAAAAAAAAAAAAAGGTTCTTTTATAAAAGAGAGTCAACAATAGACACACACACACACAGAGAAAGAAAAAAAAAAAAAAAAAAAAGGGAAAGAAAAGACACACAAAGAATTTGATGTGTGTGATGGATATCTAAAGAGGTAAATGAATGTCAAAGAATAGAAGAGATGACGATAAATAGACAAGTAAATATGTTGCAAGAGATTTTTCTTTTTCTTCGTTTCTTCTTTCTTTTTTTATTTTATTTTTTTTCCACTTTTTTTTTTTTTTTTTTTTTTTTTCAATTTTTTCCCTCCATCTCTTTTGATGATCTGGAATTCATATATTTCAGGTGACAAAGTGAGAGATGATTTGGAATAAGAGTGTAACTACAAAATGGAATTTCACATGATTATAAAAAGAGATCGACTCCTACAATCTCCGTTTTTCATTAACAAAAAAAAAAAAATATTGTCATTAAAGTCTTCTTCCTGGAACAAAGATAAATAAGACACTTAAGCAAGCTGTCAAGATGAGGATCAGTAATAATACCCATAAACTTCTTTGTAATAAAATTTTCTTAACAAATTGGTCACGAATTGGGATAAGACCGAATTTAGTCGAATGTAAATTATAAGAGTAATTTGCAAAACATAAAATTGGATCAATGCAATAAATAAATGAAATCAACAAGTAACTTGCGATTAAGAATGGAGCAATGACAACACAACGTATCAGCTTTGAATAATTCAAGAAGATCAAACAAAATGCGATCCAAAAACCTGCAAATAGGCAAAAAAACAGTAAGAATAATCTCCAAATTTGTATTGGAATATTCATTATACCAAATCTTGTTAAAAAACCGGGGAACAGTTCATTTTCCATCACTTTATAAACAAAACTTCTAATATCGTTGAAAATATCTGGATCATCACGTCCATTTTCGAAATCTTGTAAGATTTTCTTGTGTAACAATTCCGGGATATTTAAGAATTTAATTGAATTCTTATTAAAATAATTTAAGAAAATTTCTCTTGCAGATTTTTTCAAATCATCTCTTGTTATAAAAGATGCCACTGATGATGAATTTTCCTTATTGATGAAATATTCCAACATCTTTGGGTTTATCGTCGAGATTCTCTTATCTTCTTCTTGAACAACACCTGAATTTCTGTTTAATTCATTCAACAATTGCTCACTTGTCATCGATTGTCTATTCAAAGTATCGATATACTCGGCAACTTCAGGATTATTCTCAACCATTAACCCACGTTCACCTCTTAAGAATGAAGATAACCTATGTGAATCATGTTCATCCAAGATATTATCATTCATAATCATCTCTAATAACACTGAACTTGTCACAGATTTATGTTTCAAATCAGGTGCCGACAAATACTCAGATATCTGCCCAGCATGTCTTAATCTATTATCGACTACCAATTTTTGCTTCAAACCTTGAACATATTTTTGACACAAGATCAAATGTTGTGATGAATCAAGCCAAAAATCTAAATAATCAATGGCATTTTGATTATCCCTCATATAACAATAAAATGACCACAAATCCACCGGAGACACAGTTTGTCGATATAGCACCTCATGTAATGTTGGGAACCTATTACTAGTTGAATGTCGTACTCTTGTTGTAGTTACTGTTGTGTCTTCATCATCAAGTTTTTTCAGTATATCTGATATCGATTTATAATTCGACTGATCTGTCATCTTCCTTGTCTCTCTCTTTAAGTTATATAATCGAAGAAGGAATATTAGTTATAAATAAATAATTGAATTGTTTTAATTGAAAATTTGTTGTTTATTTTTTTTTAATGATCTGGTCTGCCCATTTAAAATTTTTTCTCTTACAATCCAGCCATCTTTTTTTTTTTTTTTTTTTTATTATTATTACTAAATACAAGGTTATTGATAGAGACAATATGAGACAATTGAAAGTCAGTCATCTACAATAAGTCTACAATAAGTCTACAATTAGTTTAAAACGATTGAAATCCTTTTTTTTGGGTAAAAAAAAAAAAAAAAATCCAATAACATATGAAGATAATAAAAAATAGCTATATCTCTCTCTCTCTTAGCCTGAGGAATCCCCTTTTCTCTTTCAAAGAGAAACTTGTGTGTGTGTGTGTGTCTTTGATGATCACCCCTTAAATCTAATATTAACACCTTAACCAATACAAAAAAAAAAAAAAACCATTATTTATACAATAAACAAACAAACCCCTTTTGAACCAAAAAAAAAAACTAAATAAATCATGTACATTTGTGTAACATATTTGGACATTCATTTTTCTCGATATGATCCAGTAACCAATCGGCATTATTTTGGAAAAATTTAAAGCATCCAGCACAACGACCTCCAACTTCATTTCTTGAAGTTGATTTTGTTCCCGGTGGGTAAATGAAATGTAAAGCTTTTAAATGTGTCTTAAAAGTATCTCTACGTGAAAACCCACCAGTTGGATGACATTTTGTCCCTATCGAAGGTAAGAATGGAGGAGGATTGTCGAATGAAGAAGATGAGGAAGTTAATGACGATTCGGAATCTGGTGTAGCTGTTGATGCAGGGGATGAAGATGAATAAAAAGGACATACAAACAGTTTGGAAGGTGAATGTTTTTTCAAATGTCTTGTCAAGTAGCCTTTAACTTTGAAATTTGCTGGACAAAAAGTACATTGGAAAATAGTTGGTTTATTTAATTCTTTCAATTTTTTTTTGGAATTTTTCGGTTTTGATTTTGTCAATTTTGGTAATTTTTTTGGGATATCTTCATCTGGAGCAAAAGAAGGTATTATTGAAATATCGTTAGCTTGTAATTGTAAAAGATTTGACAGTTCATTTTCTAATAAATAATTATCAAACATGGAATTAACATCATTTAAATCGATTGGGAATTCTTCAGCTTTAACATATTGTTGTGGCTGTTGTTGTTGTTGTGGCTGATGATGATGATATTGTTGTTGTGGTAATTGCTGTGGTAGTTGTTGTAAAGGATAGTATTTTGATCTATTGATAAATGTCAACTCTTCATCTAAAGTTGATTCAAATTCTTCACTACTTGTAGTGTTATAAGTATTGAAATCATAGTTATTATTATTATTATTATTATTAAAATTTGAAAATTCGATAAAATTTGTATTATTATTACTTAATTGATGATGTTGATAAGTTGGTAATTCGATTAAATTATTAATATCCCAATTAAATGGGAGTTGATCATTATTATTAAAATCTGTATTTTGATTATGAATAAAATCGAAATCATCAACAGCACATTTTGTCAGTTGTGATGAATGTAAATTTGAGATAAAACCTTTTTGTATAAAAAGATCTTGTCTTGTATTGAATATAATTGAAATTGGAGAAAATTTCTTTATATAACTTTGATACAAGTTATTTATTAGTATACCCAACTCCAACATGATTAAAGATATATCATATATGAATATGAAGGTTGTATTTATATATATATATTATAGTAAAAAGTGTGGTTTGTGGGAATATAAAAAGGTGGATGATTTCATATATTTAAATTTATCTATCTAGAGATATGGGTTGTAAAATTTTACCACCACAAGAGAGAAAAAAAAAAAAAACATTTGAGAAATAAAAAAAAATTAATGCCGTTTGTGTGCGGCTCCTCTTTTATATAGTATTAATATACACTACCCTCTAATTACAAACAAGATAAGAAAGATTCCGAGGAAAAAAGAAACTAAAATGGAACCATGAAGAGATAGCTTATCATAATGCAACCCATTACTCGGAAAAAAACGCACTTTGAGCCTCTATCACCTATATATATCACAAGTGGTATATATCACAGTATACATATATCACAATATACATATCTTTTAATAATCGTGTTTTTTTTACTCAAATTTAATATGATTAAAAATGGTTTTTTCTTAAACGTGGGGGTAGTAGGTATAAGATATCAACTACAAGATGTGGTCTAATTCAAGATTTCATGTCATGTTACTGGTTGTGACGTTGGTTATCTTATCACAACTTTACATCTCATTAACCAATTTAGCTTCATCAAAAATTGTGTCTAATTTATATATAACTACAAAAGATATCCAGCCATTACCGATTCATTCGCATAATGATGAATGGAGACACACACCATTTATCACTGCGTATCAACATGGAGCACAATCTATCGAGCTGGATTGTTGGGGCTTGAATGATATGTTATATGTGGGCCACAACAAGAATTATTTAAATAAAAGATGGACTTTACAAGAATTATATTTGAATCCAATTTTCGACATCTTGAGCGATGCCAATTCAATCACAGGAGATCGTCAAAATGGTGTATGGTATAATGACCCTGGGCTGACATTGTATCTTTATATCGATGTTAAACTGCCAAATGGAACACATACGATAAGACTCTTAACTGATGCAATTGCAAATTTTATCGAAAGAGATTGGATTACATATTACGAAGATGAAGAAATTCAATGGAAACCAGTGACAATAATAATAACGGGCAATTACCCGTTACTGTATTTATCAAATTTAAAAGGACCAAGATTCTTCTTTATAGATTCCCCATGGTTAGAATTAATAAATGATGAATCATTTATCAATAACTACAAACCTGGAGAATTATCAATAACTACAACAGCATCACTAAGACAATTACTCATGTCAAATAAACTAGACACTGCAAATGGATTCTCAGATTCACAATTCAACAAACTTGAACAATACATTGCAAAAGCCCACGATTTAAATTTACATACAAGAATTTGGGAAACCCCTAATTGGCCCATCAGATTGAGAAATAAAATTTGGTTACAATTGTTAGAATTGAAAGTTGATTCTTTAAATGTGGATTCTTTAAAAGATCTGGTATCTTATTTCTGAAAAAAAAAAAATATATATTTCCTATTACCCAAAATTAACTATTATACATATATAGATGCTTTTAAAATTTCATATGATTCTTCTTTTTCTTGTTCTTAATCAAAGATTGCTTCCATTGACTCTTTCTAGAGCTTTTCCAACCTGAAGTACTTATCAGTTTCTTGTCATCTTCTTCCATCTTATCTTCTGTCTTTGAAGGTTGTTTAACTTGTTTTGATAAATCCGTATTCAATTTCTCAGATATTCTCTTATTTCTTTCATCAACAAATTTTGTGAATTCAGATGATCTCTTGATAGACTTGGCTCTTAACACCGATTTAGATCTAATTGATTTACCCATTTTCTTGTTTTCTTGTATCTAATTAAAGTGTAGAAAATTTTTTAGTAAATTTTTTTTTTTCTATAAAATTTTTTTTTTTTAGTTTCTTTTTATGTAATCTATCTATACATTTATCAATATATAGAGATATATTTAGAGAGATATAGAGATATAGAGATATCTAGATCTGGTATATGGATAATTGAACGAGATAGAAAAGATGTATCTATTACTAGTTCCTCTAGTACTGAACCATAAAGAGTAAAAAGAAGATATAGTAAAGGGGCTGTCTGTCTATCTATCTATCTACATCTGTAAGTCTTGCATGAATGGTGTAAAGATGTAAAATGTAAGATGTAAAAAAAAGAAGTCACATGATCATAGATAGGGTTCGCAAGTGACCGGTTGCCCAAACAAAATGGCAGACTCTGCGCACAAATTGTAGAGTTTTCACCGTGTCAATAAAAGAAATTTAGTCTTTTGACCAACTCTCACGACTTTGGAAACAATTTTTTCTTCCTCTTAATTTTAATAAAAAAAAAAAAAAATTTATTAACATATTACAATTCATATCATTAAGCAAAGTTTAGACAAAAATGTAAGTTCTATTTAATCATCATCATATTCGTTCCAGTCTTATATCCTATCATTTGCAATTATACATATATCTATATCATTTATCATTAATTTTTTGAATCAGTATATTAAAGAGTAAAGAGGAGAGAAAAAAAATTTTCTTTTGCCATCCCCCATCATGAATATAATAAATTAAAGAGATCTGTAGACAAGAGAATGATTATTTTTATTGGGCAAATTACTAACTTAAAAATAGGGCTAATTTACGTACTCAAAAAAGACTTGCTGCTGCTGTTGTTGGTGTTGGTAAGAGAAAGATTTGGTTAGATCCAAATGAAACCACTGAAATTTCTCAAGCCAACTCAAGAGCTGCTATCAGAAAATTATACAGAAATGGTACCATTGTTAAGAAGCCAGTCACCATGCACTCAAGATCAAGAGCTAGAGCTTTAGCTGAATCAAGACGTGCTGGTCGTCATACAGGTTATGGTAAGAGAAAAGGTACTGCCGAAGCTAGAATGCCATCAGGTGTCTTATGGATGAGAAGATTAAGAGTCTTGAGAAAGTTGTTAGCTAAATACAGAGCTGCTGGTAAAATTGACAAACATTTATACCACGATTTATATAAATCAGCTAAAGGTAATGCTTTCAAACATAAGAGAGCTTTAGTTGAACATATCATTCAAGCTAAGGCCGATGCTGCCAGAGCTAAGGCTTTACAAGAAGAAGCTGAAGCTAGAAGACTGAAAAACAAGGCTGCTAGACAAAGAAGAAATGACAGAATCGCTGCCAAGAGAGAAGCTGCTTTGGAAAATTAAATATAGATTTATATAGTTATATTTAAATCTCTGTTCTGTTTATTTTATGGGTTGTAAAAATTTTTTTTTTTTTGTTTTTTGTTTTTCTTCTCTAAAAGCAAATATATAATGGATGGTGAGTAAAATTCAATAAAAGATAATACCAAATGCTGACAGAATTAGATAAAGGATCAAGATCAATTTTTTATGATCCTGAATGGAATCCATATGGTAAGAAACCAACTAAGTACACTCAATATCCGAATTTAACAAGAAACAAAAATTTAAACCCACATTTTGATAAAAGACTTGATATTAAATTACCTATTGGAGATGCACCAAGATTTTACAAGAATCAAATTATAACGAGTTATGAAAATGAAGAAAAATTGAAATTAGTTCCCACTGTATTAAAGAAAAGAAAATTATAAAATCTATTTTTCCTCAGTTGTTGTCTTAATAAAATCATTAATTGCCTTTTCAACATCAATTTCGTCATTACCACTTACAGCTGGCGTGTCAATTGGTTGCTTAGAAGTAATTGCCTTGACACCTTCTTGTTGTTCTTGTGTTGGTACTGGTTTTTTCAAATAACCAGGTAATATAGCACCACCAACAACTGTTGTTATAGTGGCAATTGCCAACTGAGAATTGTATATTAGTCATTGATCTCTTATCTTGTGTGTACTAATCTACTTACCACATGTGGTCTAACTGTTTTCCCAAAGATTGTATAATTAGCACCCATTGTAAATCGATATAATGGAGATACTGGATATATTTTGTATTTTCAATTTTGTTTTCTAATTCTTTTGGTCAATAAATATATGATTGTAGAATTATTACACGACTGGGGCTGTTTTTAAGAGTTTATTTTTCTTAGAAAGTTCTTTATGGAGAGAGAAATTTTTGGAAATTATAAATTCTAGATATTTTCCATTTATCAAATCAGCAAAGTAAAAATGGTAAGTATATTGTATTAGAGATGATAGAGCCTAACTAACATATACAAGTCATCATCATTTATAAAATCAGCTAAAAATATTGTCCCATTATTGGACAGAGTTCTTGTTCAAAGAGTCAAGGCAGAAGCTAAGACAGCATCAGGTTTATATATTCCTGAAAAAAATGTTGAAAAATTGAATATTGCCAGTGTCTTAGCAGTTGGTCCTGGTTTTATCGATACCAATGGACAACAACAAAAACCAAATGTCAGTGTTGGTGATAAAGTGTTGATTCCACAATTTGGTGGATCTTCAATTAAAGTTGGTCAAGATGAAGTTATCTTATTTAGAGATGCTGAAATCTTACTGAAAGTTAGCGAGTAAAACATGTATATAGCTTTATATATTATAAAAAAAATTTTCAATATTGAATAATTGAAGAAATTCAATTAATTCAATTTGATTATCAAATTCTTTATTAAACCATTTCTTAAATTTGAAATCTTGTTGCTTGAATTTATGTAATAATTCACATTTATTATCTGGAATCAGTGAACCATCTTTGTCAATATTCCAATTTATTCTATTCAACAACAATTTCGAATACTTGTCAATGTTTTTAAAATCTCCTTCCACAATAATCATTGTCATATCTTTAAAAGTCACCGTACAACCTTTTAAATTTAATTGCATTGCATTAACATTCACTTTATATGCATTTGACAAGATCCTGATTTTGAAAACACAACAATACACACCATGAGAAAGCCTCTCTTGTTGCTTTGTCAATTTCTTTAAAGCACGATCTTCAGGTGCCAATTTACGTTCTTCATTCATTTGTTCATGCTTCAAATGACGCTCTGATATCTCATTTTGAATTTTCAATTCTAACAGTGTCGGATCTTGAATAACATCATTTGTCAAGACACTCATCAAATTTTTCAATTTCACTTTTGGTGCCGGTGTTGGTACCAATCCGGCCCTGATCTTTTCTTGTTCTTGCTTATGCTTAATCAATCTCTCAACTCTTCTTTTTTTTTTCAATTCCTTCTTTGTCAAATATAATTTCAATTCATTTGGTTCTCTTATCTTGGACAACACGGGGAACTGAATATAATGTGTTATTGGATTATCTTCACTTAATTCCATAAATTTATTTCTATCAAGATTATAATGCCTCTCGATAAGATAAATTTGATCCCACCATTCAATACTCGGTGGCTGCTGTGGTTGATACTTATCCTCACCTTTCAAAATATTAGGCACCAAACCTTTAGATTCAAGTATAGCTTTTTGTCTTGCCAAATCTCGTTGTAAATCTTGTTCACGTCTTAGTTCATTTGCCCTGTCAATATATTTCCCCAGCTCGTTGAATTTCAAATCTCTTTTCTTTTGCTGACGTATAGTGGTTTGATCAAGGTAAGGATTCACATTAAAACCTCTTTTCTTCAAAGGATTCAATTTAACTGGCTCTTCTGGTTCAGATTTACCTAATAATAAAGGGTGAATGGTGACATTTTTCAAAGATTTTGCCGTTGTTGGTTCAATAGTTGTTGTTGGTGTTGACGACGAGACATGGACTACGTCTCCATTATCAGGCTTATGAGATGCCTGTATTCTAGCTAGCAAATGTGGATCTATCCTTTTTTGTTTCTGTTTTCGTACTCTATTCATGGTTATTATATATATATATTTTTAAAATTGAAGCAAAAAAATTTATTAATATTAATAAAATAAAATGAATCAGGAGCTTCGAACACCACAGCAACAACAACAACAATCACTGCAAGTTTTCCAAGATGTTCCGGTGGAAAGTCTTGAGCAATTGAGAATGAGATTATCTCAATTAACACATTCTTTAAATAAATTACAAACTGATATGGTACAATCGACAACATTACCACAGTGGTCATCGTTACAAAATCAACTTGGTGTTATATTATCACAATTAACTTCATTAGCATCTACTATAGATAAACATATCGAAAAATTATCAAGAACAGATGTTTTCCCGTTAAATAGTTTCCCAACATCACAACAAGAAGGTTTATTAACAACGTTATTAAGAAAGAAACATTTACCTGAAATTTCTAATTGGATTAATGAGAGTCTTAATATGGTGGAAGGTTTAGATTTACAAAAAGATGATAAATGGTGTGGATGGTGCTTAGATACGATTGAACTGGAAATTGCGGAATTTGTATTTAGTGGGTTCTTGACAAAGAAAGAATTGGAATCTGGTGTTGAAGAACAACAACAAATAAATACTGAAGATGATAAGAGTGGGTATAGTGTGGATCAAATTTACAAATATATATACCAAGGTATAGACCCTAGAAAGTAAAAGAAGACATCAATTTTTTATATCGTATAAACTTATTTGCTAAAGACTTTTTCAACATCTTCAACGGCTTGGAGTAAGACTCTATCTTGGAATTTTGGATTTGAGATCTCTTTTTGGACATTTGCTATAACTGTTGAAGCTAATTGTTCTTGTTCTTGTTGTCTAATACTTGATTCGTATCTAACCCATGATTCCAAGACAGATTTTGCTTCAGTTGAAAGGGCAACTTTTTGTTTTAATTCGAAAATTTCACTTTCTAAATTGGCAGTTTCTTTTGAAATTTCGAATAATGCTTTTGTTGTTGATACAACATCTTTTAAATTGGAAACGTGATCAATTCTATCTTGAACCAGTTCAACATGTTTTGATCTTGAAGAATTTAAAATGCTAGTGATATTTGAAATAGTGGATTTTGCCCAGTCACCGTATAATGGGGCCAATACTTTAGACATCAATCCGACAAAACCTAAAAAGGTGACAACTAAAATAGTTTCATCATTAACAACGTATAATTCATTTGAAATTGCATAAACCAGAGCTGCAGATGATGTGGCCAAGATACCAGTTTTACTCAATGGGGTTGAACCTGGTAAGGCATCGATGATTGACGAGGCCTTGGCTTTTGGTTCAACTGGAGTTGATAAGTAACGAACTCCAATTGGAGCTGTTTTAAAACCTAATTGGAAAGCAGTTGGACGAACAACTAATATGTTAGTACGGAGATATCGATTAATTGAGTAATTTCACTCATATCTTCTGGAACATACCTCTTGTTGATAATCTAGCTAAACTCATTATGATTGAATATTATATGATATGATATTGATCAATGATTATTTTATAAACAAATTTCCCAACTTCAATATTAAGAAAAAAAAAAGTGTTGGAAGAAAAAAAAAAAAAAAAAAAAAAAAAAGAATTGAAAAAATTCTCGATTTTCATTTGTTCTTCACTATTGACACGGGTTTTTAATGGTATAAGTAGTTATATTACTCTATATATACTATCTATACTATCTCTGCTAGCAGTATATGAGATATGAGATACAATTAGTTCAATTATCTCATTCTATCTCTATACTCTCTAATTAGTATCAGATAACATTAAATGTTATTAATATTGATACAATATACACTACTCATTTCTTCGTATATATTATTTTTCTTATTCAAAACTTTTCAATCAGACAACATTTCACAAATAAACAACAAGACAAGATGGATAAGAAACAATCTAGAGACAAGTTCCTTCTGCAATTCCCTGCATTGGTCGATGAATTAGTTAAGATCACTAAGGAATATGGCATGCCGGAAGATGCAATTCAATGGTTCACCAAGAATTTAGAATATAACACACCAGGTGGGAAATTAAATAGAGGTATATCAGTAGTTGATACATATGCAATTTTGAAAAATTACAAATCATTAGATGAATTTGATGATGAAGAATACACTAAGGTTGCATTGTTAGGTTGGTGTATCGAATTATTACAAGCTTATTTCTTAGTTGCTGATGATATGATGGATCAGTCAATTACAAGAAGGGGTCAACCATGTTGGTATAAAGTTGAAGGTGTTAATGAAATTGCCATTAATGATTCTTTTATGTTAGAAGGTTCAATTTATATCTTGTTAAAGAAATTTTTCAAAAAAGAATCTTATTATGGAGATTTATTGGATTTATTTCATGAAGTCACTTTTCAAACAGAATTAGGTCAATTATTGGATTTAATTACTGCCCCGGAAGATCATGTTGATTTATCCAAATTCTCATTAGAGAAACATTCGTTCATCGTGATTTTCAAAACTGCTTATTATTCTTTTTATTTGCCTGTTGCATTGGCAATGATCGTTTGTGGTATCGATAATGAAAAAGATTTGAAACAAGCTCGTGATGTCTTAATCCCATTAGGTGAATATTTCCAAATTCAAGATGATTATTTAGATTGTTTTGGTAAACCAGAAGATATTGGTAAAATTGGTACCGATATCCAAGATAATAAATGTTCATGGGTTGTTAATACTGCATTGAAGATTGCCACCCCGGAACAACGTGAAATCTTGGACAAGAATTACGGTTTGAAAAACCTGTCAAATGAAGCCATTGTTAAGAAATTGTTCAATGACATGGAAATTGATCAATTATATTTACAATATGAAGATAAAATTGTTGCTGAATTGAAAACCAAGATCTCTGAAATTGATGAAAGTAGAGGTTTCAAGAAGGACACATTGACTGCTTTCTTAAATAAAATCTACAAACGTACTAAATAGACTTTTTAATAAATATTTTTTATTCAAATATTGTATATATGCAAAAAATTAAACATTGACTCTTTCCAACTCTTCAGCACCTGCTTTTGTGTACAAGTATTCATTGTAATCTCTAGCTTTGGCCCAGATATTCCAAACAATAACACCTGGAACAACAATATACAAGACTTGACCTGAAAATCTTCTCCATGAATTAAAGACAGCTTTTTCTAAAGATCCTTTTAAAGGATTTTGAGCATATGGTGAAACAGCATATGTGGTAATACCTTTTTGTGGTGGAGATCCCATAGAACCCCACCATCCCATATAAGCACCTGGATGACCTCCCATTTTTTTATCTAATGTATTGAGTTTGTTACTTTAATTAATAAATACAACAAAGAAGTTGAAGAAGAAGAAGAAAAAAAAATTATTGGTAACAAATTTTCAATTCAATTTTATTGGCTAAATTTATTAGTATTAAAATACACTACCCTACCTATTGTAGTAATTACTATTTATAGAGAAATGATACTATTATACACTACTTTTCCATCCCCACTACCCATGAAAATGTGTTTTTCATATCATCTGTTTTTTTTTTCTTCTTCTGATAATAGAGTAAATAGATAGAATCAACCATGGATATTGAGGAATGATATCAAATAATGATGAGAAACAGGATACCATCAATCCATTGAGCATCTTGAATATAGATAAATCAAAACCAACTATTGCATCGACTAATTTACAATATACTGCATCGACTCATGATCATAAGCAAACTTTAGAATTAGATACAACAACTACTTTACCACAAGATGTTCCTCAAAAATTGAATCTTGAAAGAGATTTCCCTGTTGAAGTCATGGCCTCGGATTCTTTAAAAAACACTCCAAAGAAACCGAAATTAGTTAGAACTTATTCAGAGACAGAGACAACGAATTTTAATTCTACCACTGGGGTTAGAACTTTTGATGATGCAAAACATCGTCCATATCATGGATTCCCAAGTACAAGAAGAATCAGTTTCAGCAAACCTAAATTTGAACCATCTCCAAAACAGCAACAACAACAAATATACGGCATCAATAGTAAAAATAACAAGGTTCATCGAAGTATTAATAATAATATATTTGAAGGTATAGAAGATGAATATGTACCTGATTTCAAATTCAACAGTAATTTGATTAACAAGTGGTTTGATGATGATGAGATTTTTTTACAACAGAAGAAAAAAATCGATCTACATACAGATTTGACTCCAATAAGTGTTCCATTAGATTTAAACAATTTACAATCATTGCCTGATAATTTTAAAGAATTGCCTTTTAGTCAACGTAAGAAATTATTATTAAACATTTACCCTAATCATAATTATACAGAATTGACAAATATGATTAAGCATTATGTGAAATCAAATAATAATTCAAATACAAGTTTAAATAAACTCTCAAAGACAAGTTCCCACACGGCATCATCATCATCAATACTGGCAAGTTATTTATCAAATTTACGAATGACTTCCTCGACAACTTTAAATAACTCCACAGAACATGATATCAATAAGAAAGGTTCTGTAGTGATGAATCATGTCTTACTAGATATTGTGGGTCATGGAGCTTGGGGAGTTATTAGAGAATGTAAAGATTTAACGACCAATGAATTAAGAGCTTGCAAGATTATATCGGTTAAAAACAATTCAATCAAGAGAATTTTCATGAATGAGATCAAGATTTGGTCATTATTAAATCATGAAAATATCTTACCGTTACTTTCATTTAAAGAGACAAATGATAATATATTTGCCATAACAACTTTGAATTATGGTGGAACACTATTTGAATTAATTCACAGATGGGGTTACATCAAGGACACAACAATTGACAAATTAGCAAGACAAAATAGGATATTAAATATTGTACGACAAATCTTGAAAGGTTTGAAATATATGCATGAAAAAAACATTATACATGGAGATTTAAAATTGGAAAATATCTTGATCAATAAAGATGATAAGATAATGATTTGTGATTTTGGAATGTCAAAATTACTTTCCACAAGAGAAGATGAAGATGAAGATGACGAGATATTATCAATCACTGCTAAGAATAAATTAGGTCCATCTTTAACATCAACTATGTTACGACAAGAGAAAAAACCCGATAAACATATAGGTTCATTACCCTATGCCCTGCCCGAATTATTTGGTGCCCATGTTAAAGTATCTTTAAAACAAGATATTTGGTCAATGGGGATCTTAATTTATACAATGCTTATTGGTGAATTACCTTTTAAACATGATTATGAGCCACGTTTAAAAATGATGATCTTGAAAGGGAAATTTAACCATAAATTATTACAAGAAGAATATGCTAATAGTAAATTATGTGATGCTGTTGATGGGTGTCTCAAACTGGATTTGAAATTAAGATGGTGTATAGATAAGTTGTATAATGAGTTAATGTGAATTTATTACCGTAATAGGAAGTCATAGTTTGTAGAATTTTGAAAAAAATGTTAAAAAAAAAAAATTCATTCTGGACGAAAGAAAAAAAAAAAAAAAAAAAAGAAGCTGGTTTTTGTTTATTTTTGTTTTTGTTAAAACATAAGATTGTATTGTTTATCAATTTGTCATATCGTATAAGATATCGCTATTCAATTCAATTTATCTTGTAATATTATTATAGATTTTTTTTTACTATTATTTTTTTTCTAGTATTTCTTTATTTTCAAACCATTAGATTATCAAAAAAAAAAAAAAGTCCATTTCCAACATAAAAAAGTTTAAAGCTGGTATTTAAAAAGATAAAAAATAAGACAAATGTCAGAAGAAGAGAATAATCATAGCGAGGAATTGATACCAAAGGAAGAAGAAGAGGAAGTTACAGCACCAACATTGGACGAGTCCGAGATAAAAGACATTGTTCCTGAAGAAGAAGAAGAAGACGTGAAAGAAGAGCAACAACATGAGGCTGAAGAAACATTGGAAAAATCTCCTGAACTAGATACAGTAAAACCAGTGGAAGAGGAGGAAGAGACAAAGGAAGAAGCAGTACCGGAAACTGAACAACTGCTGGAAGATAAGATAGAAGAAGAAGCACCAGAAGATAAAGATGAAGAGGAAAAATCAGCTCCGATACCAACTGAGACTCAAGAAGAGACTGAAGTTCAAGAACAACCAGTTGAAGAACCAGTTGAAGAACCAATACTGCTGCTGCCTCCAGTTGATCTGGACAATGTTGAAGCTGATCTGGAACCAATAGTTGAAGAGAAAGATGATGAAGAGTCGAAGATGGACGTTGATGCTATAGACCCTTCATTATCTACACCAGATGTTGATATTGAAATACCTTCTGCCGATGCTGATACTGTTACAACACAAGAGATCAAAACTGAGAATGGAGGCACGGAAACAGCTAAACTTGAAGATGCCGGGGTAATAAGTGAACCAATGAATGTTGATGAACCTGCTACCACAACAACGATAACTACTACTGTTACTACAACAGATAAAGATGGCGATGTACAAGTATCTAAATCTGAAGAAGAAATTATTAAGAATGAAGTTGAAGAAACTAAGAAGACTCCGGAGCCTCCACTGACTATTCAAACGCATACAATTGTTATTCCATCGTATTCTACCTGGTTCAAGATTGATAAGATTCATGGTATTGAAAAGAAATCGTTACCTGAATTTTTCAACAATAAGAACATTAATAAGACTCCAGAGATATATTTAAATTATAGAAATTTCATGATCAATACTTATAGGTTGAATCCAAATGAGTATCTTACTGTCACCGTATCAAGAAGAAACTTAATTGGAGATGCAGCAACAATATTAAGAGTACATAGGTTTTTAACCAAATGGGGGTTAATCAATTATCAAGTGGATCCAATCTCGAAGCCATTGATGAATGAACCTCCAAATACTGGAGCGTACCAAGTTGATTTAGATACTCCAAGAGGTTTATTCCCATTTGAGAGTTATAAACCCCCGGTACAATTACCTGATTTGAAAAGAGTTAAGCAATTACTCGGAGGTGCCGGTGAAGAAGAGCATACATTGAAAAAACCCAGGATTATGCAAAATGATATCGACTCTGGTTGGACCAGTGAAGAAGTTTCCAAATTATTAGAAGCGATAAACAAGTTTAAAAATGACTGGAATGCTGTGAGTGAATTTGTTGGGCATACTCCGGAACAATGTATTATTAGATTTTTACAATTACCAATTGAAGATGAATTTATCAAAGATAGAAAAGAAGAATTGGGACCTTTGAAATATTTACCAAATTTGCCTTTCTCAAAGACAGATAATCCGATAATGTCGACATTGGCCTTCTTGACAACACTAGTTGATCATAAAGTTGCAGCACTGGCTTCTAAGAGAGCAATTAAGATGATGGATGATGTATTGGAGCAAAAATTGAATAAAGATAAAGAAATTGAAGAAGAACTGGATGATTTAAAAGATGCAGCACTGCTGAGTTTTGGAATTGTTGGTTCTCGAAGCCATGTATTTGCCACGTATCAAGAACGTGAGATGCAGTCTATAATGACGATGATTTTGAATCAAGAATTACACAAGATTGATTTAAAATTGAAAAAATTACATCAAGTTGAAAAAGAATTCGAAATTAATAAGAAAGTCATATTAAAACAACAACAAGATGTCTTTTTGGATAGGTTATCGTTGAACAAGCAAACATCTATAATGCATGATAAATTTCAAAACATATTGGAATTATTGAATGATAACTCAGTGGACAAGGCTAAAGAATTGATCAAAGATCTAAAACAAGAATCTTTGAAAACACCGAGATCGTCACTTAATATCTTGAACATTAATAATACAAGAAAGACAGATAAAGAAATTACCGAGAATAACGAACAAGAAGATGAGAAAGAAGATGTCGAGTTGAAACCAATCAGTTTTGAAACTCCTCAGATGTACAGATACTGGTCTGGATAAATATTTTGTATACTAATTATAGCCCATTTCCTTAACAAAACACGTCTTTTTCCCGTATTATTTTTTTTTTCCTCTCCCTCGGCATTGTTTAGATATTTCCCAAAAGAGTTTAATTGGATTCTATTTATATACAAAAGATCTTGACAACTCCTTTGACTTTATAGATAGAACTAGAGATTATCTTATAAACAATTGGGATATAAGTTCTTTGGTTTTGAAATCAGAAAGGATCAAAATTCAAAACAAAGAAGGAAGCGAAAAATAAAGTAAGCAAGAAAAATTTTCTTCTGTTGTTGTTTTTAATAGAATTTCAGTACATCATCGAGAGAGAAATTTGAAACAGGGTTTTTGTTTATACACTTTCTTTCTATTTTGGTGCCTTCAAAACACAAACGAATAAAATTCCTATAATCGAATATATATATATACATATATAAATTTCAAACAAGAGGAAGAAAAATTACACCAAAAAAAAAAAAAACAAAGACAAAAAAAAAAAAAGGACAACATCATCTAATAAATATATCCAACAACAACAATAATGTGTGGTATTTTCGGTTATGTCAACTTCTTGGTCGAGAAATCGAGAGGTGAAATCATTGACACTTTAATTGAAGGTCTTTCTAGATTGGAATATAGAGGTTACGATTCAACAGGTTTGGCCATCGATGGCGACAAAGAAAATGAAACTATGATCTTCCGTCAAGTTGGTAAAGTTGCCGAGTTGAGAAAGGAAATTGATCATCTTGCTCCAAACCGTGATGCGGTATTTGTCAACCATGCTGCTATTGCTCATACAAGATGGGCAACACACGGTGGTGTCACGACGACAAATTGTCATCCTCAAAGATCTGATCCTCATAATGAATTTGTCGTTGTTCATAATGGTATCATCACCAATAACAAGGAATTGAAAACTTTGTTAAGTTCTAAAGGTTACCAATTTGAAAGTGATACCGATACAGAGGTTATTGCCAAATTATTCAAACACGTTTATGATACAAATATCTCAAATGGTCATGATTTGGATTTCAATAATTTGATGAAACAAGTCTTGTACGAGTTAGAAGGTTCATATGGGTTATTAGTTAGATCTTCTCATTACCCTGGTGAAGTTGTTGCAACAAGAAAAGGTTCTCCATTATTAGTCGGTGTTAAGACAAAGAAAAATTTGAAAGTTGACTTTGTTGATGTTGAATTTCCCGAACCTTCTGAAAATAGTCAACCTGCAAGAGTTAATAAGAATTTGAATGGCTTGTTACCTGTTGCCAAAGGTGAAAATAATTTCCGTCATTCACAATCAAGAGCTTTCCTCTCAGATGATGGAATGCCAATGCCTGCAGAATTTTTCTTATCTTCAGATCCTTCATCTGTTATTCAACATACCAAAAAAGTCTTATTTTTAGAAGATGATGACATCGTCCATATTTATAACGGTGAATTACATATCCATAGAGCCAAGAAGGAAGCTGGTGCTTCTTCAACAAGAGCTATTCAAACTTTAGAATTGGAATTGGCTGAAATCATGAAAGGTCCATATAAGCATTTCATGCAAAAAGAGATTTTCGAACAACCTGATTCAACTTTTAATACAATGAGAGGTAGAATAGATTTCGTCAACCACAAGGTTAACCTTGGTGGTTTAAGATCTTGGATTCCAACTATTAGACGTTGCAGACGTATAATAATGATTGCATGTGGTACTTCATATCATTCATGCGTTGCAACAAGATCACTTTTCGAAGAATTGACAGACATTCCAGTCTCAGTTGAATTAGCCTCAGATTTCCTCGATCGTAAAGCTCCAGTATTGAGAGATGATACATGTATCTTTGTATCACAATCTGGTGAAACTGCAGATTCAATGCTTGCTTTGAATTATTGTATTGAAAGAGGTGCTTTGACAATTGGTATTGTCAATTCTGTTGGTTCCAGTATTTCACGTCAAACTGATTGTGGTGTTCATATCAATGCTGGTCCTGAAATTGGTGTTGCCTCAACAAAAGCTTATACTTCACAATATATTGCCTTAGTTATGGTTGCACTTTCAATATCGGATGATAGTAAAGCTCAAATTGAACGTCATAGAGAAATTATCGATGGCTTACAAAAAATCCCACAACAAATTAAAAAAGTGTTAGATTTGGAAGATCAAATTAAAGATTTATGTACCGGTGTCTTAAAAGATCAACCTTCATTATTATTATTAGGAAGAGGTTATCAATTTGCCACTGCATTGGAAGGTGCTTTAAAGATAAAAGAAATCTCATATATGCACTCTGAAGGTGTTCTCGCTGGTGAATTGAAACATGGTGTCTTGGCTTTAGTTGATGATCAATTACCAATCATTGCCCTTGCTACAAAAGATTCTTTATTCCCAAAAGTCATGTCTGCCATTTCACAAGTCACTGCAAGAGATGGACGTCCAATTATCATTTCAAATGAAGGTGATGACTCCATTGGTAACGGTAAGGCTTTAGCCAATTTACAAGTCCCAGTCACCGTTGATTGTTTACAAGGTTTATTAACAATCATCCCACTTCAATTGATCTCATATTGGTTAGCTGTTAATAAAGGTATCGATGTCGATTTCCCAAGAAACTTGGCCAAATCTGTCACTGTTGAATAATTACTATCTATATATATAAATCTTTATACATTTCCAACTCGTTTATGTAAGTGATAATGCCCTTGATGATTTTTTGGCCTTTTATCAAACGGCTTCTTTAAGCTTTTTTTTTTTCAAGAGAGAGAAAAAAAAAAAAAAAGGTTATTCATATTCTTACGATATACAAAAGCTAGAGAATGAGTAAAGAACATGAAGGATTGCCGAGATCATTGATCCCTGAGCATTATCAATTACACATTTTTGACATTGATGTTGATCAAGATAGTTTCCATGGAGATGTGACTATAGATTTACATGTGAGCGAGAATACAAGTCAGTTATTATTGAATGCCAATGAGTTGGCAATTAAGGAAATATCAGTGGTGGATAATGAAGTTGTCAAGTTTCATACTGATGGTGATGTGTTGACGATTTTGTTTGCCAATGAGTTACAACAAGGTTCAGATTTGCAAATCAAGATCTCGTATAAAGGTAAGATTAGAGATAATATGTCTGGTTTTTATAGATCAGATTATGTTGATGAAATTTCAAAACAAAAGACAAATTGTTTAAGTACACAGTTTGAGGCAGCATCTGCAAGAGATGCATTCCCATGTATCGATGAGCCTAATTTCAAAGCAACTTTTGGTATTGAATTGACAGTTAAGAATGAATGGATTGCATTATCAAATATGCCTGTTGAGTCAACTATTGTTGACAAGAATTTCACTAAATATTTGTTTGCAAAATCTGTCAAGATGAGTACTTATTTAGTAGCATGGGCATGTGGTGATTTCGAATATATTGAGACTTTTACTGAAAAGAAATATAATAATGAACATATCCCTGTTAGATGTTATACAACAAGAGGTTTAAAACAAAGAGGTGAATTTGGTTTGAATGTCGCTGCTAGAGCAGTGGATTATTTCTCGGAAATTTTCGATATCGATTACCCATTACCAAAATTAGATTTAATCTCAATCCCAACTTATAGTCATGGTGCTATGGAAAATTATGGTTTGATCACTTTTAGAGAAACCGCATTGTTATACGACTCCAAGACTTCTGATAGCAAATATCAACAAAATGTGGCTTACGTCGTTGCCCATGAATGTGCTCATCAATGGTTCGGTAATTTGGTCACGATGAATTGGTGGGACGAATTATGGTTGAACGAAGGTTTTGCCACTTGGGTCGGGTATTTAGCCGTTTCATATTTGTACCCTGAATGGGATTTCTTCACAAAATTTGTCAGTGGATCTTTACAAAATGCATTTGCATTAGATTCATTAAGAGGTTCACATCCAGTAGAAGTTCCAATTAATTCAGTGGCCGATATAAGTCAAGTATTTGATGCGATATCTTATTTAAAAGGTGCCTCTATCATTAACATGTTGAGTTACGCATTAGGTGTCGATGTCTTCTTAAAAGGTGTCTCAAATTATTTGAAAAAACATAAATTCGGTAATGCCAAGACTTCAGATTTATGGGCCGGTATTAGTGAAAGTTCCGGTGTCGATGTTAATAAATTGATGGATTCTTGGATTGGTAAGATCGGTTTCCCTTACGTTCAAGTCTCTTCCTGTGGCGATTCTATCACTGTTAACCAAAAAAGATTCTTGGCTAGTGGTGATGCCACTGCCGTAGAAGATGAAACCGTTTGGTGGATCCCATTGAATATCTCATCGGGTGCTTCTGGAGATGATCTCATCAAATTACAAGATTCGAAAGATTTGCTTTTTGATAAATCCACTGAATTAAAACTCAATGACACCCCATTTTTCAAAATCAATAAAGATTCATTTGGATTTTACCGTGTTTGTTATGAACCAAATTTGTTACAAAATATAATTGATAATATCGATAAATTAAGTATCAGAGATAAAGTTGGACTTATCGCAGATGTTGCTTCAACTGCAACTGCTTCATTGAGTAAGACTTCATCTTTATTGGAATTAGTTGACTCTTTAAAAGGTGAAGACAGTTTTGTATGTTGGGATCAAATTATCAAGAGATTAGGTGCTATCAATAAGACATGGTTTGAACAGCCACTGGACGTTCAAAATGCATTAATTGAATTCCAAAAATCTGTCTTTGGTCCTGCAATAAAGAGATTAGGTTTCACAAATAAAGATTCCGATTCTTATTTGACAAAAGCCCTCAGATCAGATTTGCTATTGGCAGCTGGGTTAGCTGGAGTTCCGGAAGTCGTCGAGTATGCCAAAACTTTGTTTTCACACTGGACTAGTACCGGTGAAGTAGAGGCCTCGTTGAGAAGTTATATCTTTGCCACTATCTTATCAAGTCCAGAATGTACAGAGAAAGAATATGATCTGGTTGTCAACGAAATTGTTTCTCCATCATCCATCGATGCCAGAGAAATTGCATTGTTTGCCGTTGGTAAGATCACCAGAAGAGAACTTCAATTGAAAATTGTGGAATTATTGAAAACTCCATCTATCCCTGAAATGGATGCCCATTTCTTTGGTTCATCTTTTGCAAGCAATAACTCTGCCCGTTGGTTATTATGGGAATTCATCAAGACAAACTACGACGACTTGTTCACAAAATTATCTGCTAACAGCACTATCTGGGACAGATTCTTGAAAGCCAGTTTGGACTCCTTCGCAAGTGAAAAAGCGTTCTTGGATATCGATGATTTCTTCAAAGATAAACCGAAAGATGGTTTCGATAGAGGTTTATCTCAAATCTTAGACCAGATCAAGACCAACCAAAACTGGGTCGAAAGAGACTCAGAAGACGTCAAGAATTGGTTAATAGAGAAAAAATATCTTGTATAATATATATATATAGTTTGAATTATTAGAATATTACTCCATGTATCCCTCTTCTTCAAATTCTCTGGTGATTTTTCATTCCATCGCAAATAAAAAAAAAAAAAAAATGAAAAAAAAAAAAAAAAACATAAATTTGTATACGATACTTGATACACCAAGACAACATGGCACCTCAGGAGTATTATTCGGATTCAATTGGGATCGAGAGGACTGATCCTAAGCTTTGGAGGTTGAGGACCACTGAATTGGGTGCAACAAAGTGGGAGTATATTACACCTGACCAAGTCAAATCGGACCCTCAATCAACATATGTCCAGTATCATTTGCAAGATGATGAATTTCCAAGTCCACAATATGAAGAGCCCCGGGCTGGGACACCTTTAGAGCTGGCAAAGAGGGGAGCAACTTTTTTGAAATTGTTACAAGATGAGAAGTCGGGGATCTTGCCCAATCAATATAAAGGACCAATGTTCATGACTATTGGGTACGTTGTGGCATGTTATTTTTGTAAAATTGAAATTAAATCAGAGGTGAAAACTGAACTCATCAGGTATATTGTTAACACTGCACATCCTGTGGATGGTGGTTGGGGGTTGCACTCTGTTGACAAATCAACATGTTTTGGAACTGCTATCAATTATATCATCTTGAGAATATTAGGATTATCAATAGATCATCCAGTATGTGTGAAAGCTAGAAAGACATTATTGAGACTCGGTGGTGCAATAGGAGTTCCTCATTGGGGTAAAGCTTGGTTATCAGTGCTAAACTTGTATAAATGGGAAGGTGTTAACCCTGCTCCTCCGGAGTTGTGGTCATTACCTTACTCTTTTCCCTTACACCCAGGTAGATGGTGGGTACATACAAGAGCCATATATTTGCCATTACTGTATCTTTCATCTTACAAGATCAGTTGTGAATTGGACCCTTTATTGGAACAGTTAAGAACAGAAATTTATGTTCAACCATTTGACAAGATTCAATTCCATAAGCATAGAGATAACGTCTGTGGTGTCGATTTATATTATCCACATACTACTATATTGAATGTTGTCAACAAGTCGGTAGTATTGTACGAAAACTGGATAAGACCAAAATGGCTCTTGTCGAAGTTGAACAATAGAGTTTATGAATTGGTGAAAAAAGAATTACAAAATACTCAGGATTTAACAATAGCCCCTGTTAGTGCAGCATTTGATCTTATTGTCATATATTTGGAAGAAGGCAAGTCTGAAAGATTTCAAAAATCTGTCTCAAGACTTGATGAAATCATGTTCCATGGACCACAAGGAATGGCTGTCATGGGTACAAATGGTTCTCAAGTTTGGGATATTAGTTTTGCCATCCAGTATATGTTCATGGCTGGTCTTGCTGAGCTTCCTGAGTATAAAGACTTCATAGTGAATGGCTATAAATTTTTGATAAGAAGTCAATTTACCGATGAATGTGTAGAAGGAAGTTACAGAGATAAGAGGAAAGGTGCTTGGCCTTTTTCTACAAAAGAACAAGGATATACAGTTAGTGATTGTACTGCGGAAGCTATGAAGGCAATTATCATGGTCAAGCACTCCAAAGCTTTCACGGAATATCATGATTTATACGATGATTGTAATTTCAAAAATGCAGTTGATGTCTTATTAACATTACAAAACGTTGGGAATTTCGAATTTGGAGCTTTTTCAACATACGAGAAAATCAAAGCCACACCTTTATTGGAATTGATCAACCCTGCCGAAGTTTTTGCCAATATTATGGTTGAATATCCTTATGTCGAATGTACCGATTCCTCAGTGTTGGGTTTGACTTATTACAGAAAATATTACGATTACAGATCACAAGATATTGAATTGGCAATTGATAGGGCTATTGAGTATATCAGAAAAGCCCAGGAGCCAGATGGATCATGGTATGGTTGTTGGGGTATTTGTTACACTTATGCTGGAATGTTTGCTCTTGAAGCTTTTTCAACAATTAATAAGTACTACCACAATGATGAGGCAGTTAAAGCTGGATGTGACTTCTTAGCTTCTAGACAAATGGAAGATGGTGGTTGGGGAGAATCTATGAAAGTGAGTATCATATCTTTTATTTTATCAATTATGAATTACTAACCTCTTTAGTCATGTGAGACACATACATACGTTGACAGTGATAAATCATTGGTTGTGCAAACTTCATGGGCAGTAATTGGATTAATCTTAGCCCAGTATCCTGATAAAAATGTTATTAATAGGGGTATCAAAGTCATTATGGATAGACAACAAGCAACAGGTGAATGGTTATTTGAAGACGTTGAAGGTGTCTTCAATCACTCATGGTAAGTTCCTTTTCTTCTCATTTTTTTAAAGAAAACAATTACTAACATTTTGCAGTGGTATTGAGTACCCAAATTATAAATTCTTGTTCACTATTAAAGCTTTAGGTCTATACCATAAGCTGTATAATTAGAATTATCATACATGCATTCACCTAATACATATTTAATGAACAATAAGTAAAAGAAACTTTCGAGTAAGGCTCAATGACATATATCATACATGCTTGTTTCTCGTCTTACTAGACGTTTGATAACTATCAAACCAGAAAAACCACATTCCACATCAACGTTATATCTTCCCTAAAGAGAATAATTTGAAAAAATAAGTTTCATTTTCATTTTTACTCGAAACTCTTATTGAAGCTAGCCAGTTGTTGATGGATACAGCTGATTGTAGTCTGACCAAATTATCTCTTTATTTGAGTCAATATTACTGACCTTAAATGGGAAGATCTGAAATTTTGTCTTCCCTGTAGCGCCTTCTTCAATCCACTTTGTTCAATGAAGGTTACCTGCTAAGAATCTCAGAATTAATATCTCTCGGCATATACCAAAATTATGAACATTCATGTTAATTTTCCATGTAAATGAATCTTGAAATAACTTAAAAATCATCGAAATTGGCTCAAATTGAGCCCTCATTCAGCTTCCTTTTACACTATCCCCATGTCCTCAAGATTCAACAACGTACCATACTCTTAAACTATGGGTTCACAAGTATCTGATTCCTTAATTTCAAAGTCTTGAGAGTATTTTTAATGTAGCTATTTAACAATGAAATAAAATGGACCTCCATTTTGCCATTTTTTTGAAAAAAATCCTGATACACCATCAGGAATTTTTGACCAAAAAACACCATATTTTGGTTGATAAAACATCCATTATACGTGGTAGGTCTCTGTATTATATATCATTCTGTAGCCCTGGACTCGGATTATAATTTCATTACATCCACATTTCTATATCGCTGATGCAGCGGCCAGGATCCAGTTCTGAAAAAGATTCAAAAACAACCTCAAAACACAAAATTGTCTAAACCTCATACTGCCTTATAGACCAGATCATTCTAAATGTAATTATAGTAGTCACAGTGATGTAGCTCCTCTTATTGGGCCACAATTCAGTAAAATAATTTCTTCCAAAAATTCCTTAAAATTCTTTGAAAAGTGGTTAGTGACCTGGAGACAGCTTCAAAGAATTCTCCAATATAGTTAACACCATTATAGGACGTAAATTGCAATCGTGAGAGCATTTTGAAATTTTGGGTAAAAGAAAAATTCATCTCAGTTTTTGCCTAATTGTGGGTTATTGGGGGTATTTGAGACGATGAAACTTGCACCATAAGATTCTGTGGGTCCGGATATATACATCTATGGTAATTATGAGAGAAATTTGGTGTAATTAGTATCTCAACCCATACCCAGTTTGTTATAACTATGTGTCAGCTAAGAAAAATTTAAGGGGCTCACAAATTGTCATGCACAATCAATAAAGAAATGTTTCAAGTGGACTATAGTCAATGATAATGTGCATCGATCGGCTATTTTCTGATTGTCCCCATTTCCTTGCAAGGATCAAGGAAAGTGCATTGTCCTTTTGAGTCAAGTCTAAGTTAATCCTGTAGTTAGGGGAAACCAGTTGCTTAGATAATACGTTGAATTTATAGATAAGCTTGTTGCTGACCAATCCCTGTGTATAATCTTGGTATAAATGATAGATCCTCGTACCATATTCAAATCGCAGTCCAATTGAATTGCTTGATGTTATGGCTGATATAAGTACTTTATACCAGTCCTAGTAAACATCACGTGTCTTGATGATATAACATCATATTTCGACTTTGAACTCTCTAACATCTTTTTCAAAAAATTTCAAACATCATCATAAAGCACTGAAACTATCAAGTGGTAGAAATGCTTATGAAAGATATTCCTTCAAGTAGTTTCTTTTGATTTCAAAAGTTTATGTAGGGAAAAAAAAATAGTGAGGCTGTCTTGGGTAAAGTATGAAAACATCATTAAAGTGGTACTAATAGACCAAAAATAATCCAAAATTTCTCATTTAAAGTCCATTATCTTCTTAACAATTCGAGTATTATATGAGAGGCAACTACGGGGAATTTTCAATAATATTCATTGAGAAAACCACAAATCTGCCATTTTGTCAAAATTGCTGACTTTGACCCGTGTCAATAATAATTGATAATACAAACACTACTCTTAAGCGGAATAATTGCCTTTTGTGATATTTTGATATTGTGTGCACTTTGAATGGAGATAAGCGGACGTGCTCTTCAAATATCATTATAAATGAATAATAACAGTGAATTAAGAAGTCAACAGGACTTTTAATCTATACCATGTGAAAGAGGTTGATTTTTAGAATAGAATGGTGGCAAATTCAAGCAAAAACAGTCTGTGTGATACAATGTTTTAGAGGAGAAAGTGTTTTGATCTTTAACCATAAAAGCATTATTTTTCTTCATCAACACTGATTTTGGCACACAATTTATAACCAGTGTCATTTAAAATCATTTTAGAGTTTTATACGGCAAACTTAAATCAACAAAAGTCCTAGTTCAACTATAAAATCAAAAAATGTTTCAAGAAATTAATATATGTATCTAAAGTTCAAGTTTTCTTTATCTGTCAAATCATCTAAACCATGATCTATTGTGGTGCTGCCACTTTGAACTCTATCTCTTCTTGCATTCTCAGCTTTTAAATATATACCCAATATGACAGCAAGTACTATCTGCAGACAATGGCTGAAAATAAGTGAGCCCATACCAAGACTGTAACGAGGATATTGCGAATCTTTATAGAAAAAAGGCCCACAAATGTTACCAATACAGTAACCTAAGAATAGCATTGCATTTGTGAGAACTTTTTTGGTATGTCCAGCAGTGTTAGCTGTATTTATCGAAAGCATTAACACGAAAGATGCATTATAAGAACCAGTGAAGTAATAACAAAATAGTCTTCCAATTTTCAGGCTTTCCGGGGCAAAATATAAACCAAAAGATCCTGCTAAATTTGGCAAGATGAACAATATTACCATCAATATACGTGTATTTTTGCGGAGTTTAATGCACAAATAGTGATTGAGATAAACTGCAAATATCACCACTAATATTATATAAACACCATATGGAACTTGTAACAAAGTTGTTGGTAATGTTGAATAACCTAGACCTTTTATGATAATGGTACCAAAATTACTGAATCCACCGTTGGGAATATTACCAAACATGGAATACAAGAAAAACAAATATGTCTTCACATCTGTAAGGCATTCTTTCACTTGATACCATTTCCAAATTTTTGTTTCCATACCTGTCTGATTCAATTTGATCCTATATGCTATCATTTTCTTCTCCTGCTTAGTAAACCATGTTGCACGAACAGGATTTCTTGGAAGGAAAAGAAAAACCACTATCCCCCAACTGGCACAAAGAGCACCAATAACTAAGAATTCATATTTCCAAGAAGGTAATGCACCATTAATGGAGCCTAACCCGTAGCCTAACAATCCACCAACGGCAATACCCAACCCGTTAAAAGAATACCATTTCCCAATAGCTAAAGGTTGTTCAGTCTTTGTATAGTACATTGAAGTGATCAATAAGAAAGCCGGGTCTGCACAACTTTCCCCGGCACCACCAAGCAGACGTACAGCTGCCAAGCCACTGAAATTACTGCAGGCAGCTTGTATCAATAAGAAGACCCCCCACGCGACAATATTCAGTCCTAAATATCTATTGATGGGGAACTTCAATAGTAAGTAATTAGTTGGGAATGAAAAAGCAAGATATCCGAAATAAAATATAGAAGATAGCCATGAATATTCAGATCCTGATAAGTTTAAATCATCTTTAATACCAAATATCAGAGCATATGATAATGTGGTCTTGTCGATGTAAAAAAAAACATAACAAACAGCAATAAATGGTAAAATTGTCCAATTGATCTTCCGTAGTAATTTTTTCTCTTCCACTGGATCAATCTCCAAGATCTCATCATCGTCTAAGTATTCATTGGCTTCGTCTATTGCTGAATTGAATTTCTCTTCATGTTTCGAGAAAATTTCTTCTTCTTCTTCTTCTTCAGAGTGATTATTATGCTCAATGTAACTTGTTGTTGGTTTAGAATGTTCAATCATTTTGATCTGGCTCTAGAAATTTCAAAAGACGAGATTATGCTTCTTTTATTCAAACCTTTCTCAGTTCCTCTAGAAATCCCCCCACTGATTGATAATTAAGCTTTCAGATTTACTGGGGCTCTCCTCACATTACCCCAGGTTTTTTTTTTCTTTTTTTGCTTTTTCTGCTTCTTCCAATCTTTGGGCCGAGATCAGCAAGATCAGATTTAGCCACCTCTCCTTTAAGGGTCATCGAATCTAAGTAGATTTACCCACGTAATCATGTTGGGGTTGACTTACCAGAAAAGTATAATTTTCCGCATTAAGAGAGTAATTATTTTAAAAAATTATAAGTACTATTTACATGTTTTGTATATCCAGAAGAAGCTTTGCACCATTCTCGGAAATAAGTTCTTCTTCTGGGTCTTTCAATGATAGTATTCCAACATTTGTACCTTCCAAGAAGGAATTATTTACATGTTTGAATAATTTCAACCTCAATTTATCTGTATCGATCAAATCTATGAAATTGGCATCCTTCGTCTTTGATAATTGCACAAATTTTTGTAAATCGATCAATCCTCTTTTCAAACAGGCATCTATCAATTCCAATTTACTGAGATTCCATATGCCACCATCTCTTAAGATCAAGTAATTATCTATTATAATTTCTTGAAATCTTAATTGCACCAAATCTCTTAGTCTATCTTCGGTGTAGAAATTTCTCGGCAAGTATCTGGATTTCAATTGTAAGAATCCTACTAATTCTTTCAATTCCAGTTCTGACACTGAGTAAGCTGATTTCACCATCATTTCTTCCAGTGACAGTGCCAGTGTTAATTCATAAAGTCTTTGTTGAGAATTGGCAGCAGATTTATAGAATCTTGATGTTAACTGTGGTATCAAGCAAGTCGATGGTGTTAAGTCCGGGAATATATAACAAAGCAAGACTGTGAATTCTTCAAGTAAGAGGAAAAGCACTGCAAATAATGGGAGCTTGTATATATCTCTAGAAGTTCTCAATATTTTTTGAAATTGCGATCTGGTTATTTCAATATTTTGTGGGTTGTCAAATAATTTTGTTATATCCAGTGTCAGTTTGTATTCATTTTGATAATTTCTTATTGTGTTACTGAACAATTTGACAAGTTGATTTGTATCATTGATTTTGATCTTGTGGTGCTGATTTTTCACTCCCGGTATAACATCTTTATTATTAACATAAAAATTATTCTTTAATTCTCTTACAGTTTTATAATTTTGATAAACATTTTTAATACCATGTTTATAAAATTGCAAAAACATGACACAAAATTTATAAAATGTCTTCACATCCCCCAGAGAAGGATTATCTGTCTTGTAATCTTTGAAAAAACTCTGTCTAGTCTTAATTGTTTGAATATTTGATAATGTCGAGTTCGCATTCAACAAATCATCTTTTGATGCTAACTTCAAGCAAGACCTCAGGAATATCTGGTTGCTCTTGTACAAAGACTCTAAAGACAGTTTATTGCCTAAAGAAATTAATCTTAGGCCAATCATTTAGTTGTCTGTATATGATTTGATGGCTATTTCAAAATTTTCAGCTTAGTTTTTTTCATTTGATTTTTTATGTGTTTTTTTTTTTTTTTCTCCATATATTTTTACAAGATAATTGAGAAGGGCATGTTTGATACATCGAACAGTAAGAGTGGCCAGTAAGAGATCATCTAGCCATTGTCTATTCACCTTCAAGATATACTTGAAAAACTAACTCCTCGGATGTTCCTTACTAAAAAAAGATTTTGAACTCTTAAACACTACTTGCTGAACCCTTGAACACTGGCACTACGTCACATCTTCAATGTAATGAGTTTGAAGTAGCAGACAAACATGCTTGATCAATGGTATCAAATATATTTAATAATATTAGGATTAGTATTAGTTTCAACTTGCAGTCTCATACCACCATTGAAGTTTCCTAAGAAACTTTTTCAAGCAAAACTTGTAATGGGTATGAATATCGAATATCGTAGAAGATGTATATCACTCTCAAGATTCACTCTTTGGTCAATGGAATTCAGTAGAAATTAGAGTGATAATAGAGAATAAGACACGATATGATAATGGAAAAACATCAACAACATATATGTGTAAATTGTCAACTGCACACTGCCACCTTGTCAAAGATAAGACTTGTTGAGTTCACATGTCTTCCAAGACCATATGCAAAGAATGCTCTGATTTAATTGGTTCAAAAATAAAAAGCACAACATTCTTAATTTCCTAAAATGCGAAAAAAGCTCGGTCAATTCACCGATCACTCAATTTCCCAATACGGCAACTGCCACCCTTTACCCCAACCTCATACAAACAACAAGAGCAGAGTTCACAAATACACTGGTACCAGATATCATAGAGCTTTATATTCAGAGCTACCTCTATACCTGTCACTCTAGCTATCTACTTATGCTGTTATTTTGTTATCTGTAGATATAAATATCTTGATAAGAATCCATGAAACACGATAAAAGTTTCAAATGCAATACGAACTTAATTGGAGATGAAAACGAGAAAATTTCATTGAAAATCCCTCTGTCCTAAATTTTTGTTGGGATTTGGTCAAATGATATAAAAACCTATGTTCTCCCCCCTTTTCCTTTCTCTATACTCTATATCCAAAACAACAATGACAGTTTCTCAATACACTCCAAAAGTCCAAGTCGTTAACGACAAAATCACAATCAATGATGAAAATTTAGTTTCACAATATACTTATCAAAGTCAACGTGTCACCAAGACTTCTGAAGGTCAATATATTGTCAAGCCAGAAGCCATTGACTATGAATTTAAAGTTGACTTGAAAGTTCCAAAAGTTGGTTTGATGTTAGTCGGTTTAGGTGGTAATAATGGTACCACATTAGTTGCTTCAATCTTGGCAAACAAAAATGAAATCTCTTTTGAAACCAAAAATGGTGTTGTCAGGCCAAATTATTTCGGTTCAGTTACTCAATCTTCCACAATCAAGATTGGTATCGATGACAAGGGTAAAGACGTCTATGTTCCATTTAAAGACATCTTACCATTTGTTGATCCAAATAACTTGGTTGTCAGTGGTTGGGATATCAGTGGTGAAAATTTGAAAAATGCCATGCAAAGACTGAAGGTGTTGGATGTCGATTTACAAAAAAAATTGGCTCCATATATGGAAAAGATTGTCCCATTACCTTCTATTTATTACCCAGATTATATTGCTGCTAATCAAAATGATCGTGCTGATAATTGTATCGAGTCCAAAGGTAAATGGTCACATGTTGAACATATCAGAAAAGATATCCAAGATTTCAAACTGCAAAACCAATTGGATTCAGTTATCGTGCTTTGGACTGCAAACACTGAACGTTACTCAGATATCATTGATGGTGTCAACGATACAAAGGAAAACTTGTTGCAATCTATAAAGAATGATCATGAAGAAGTCAGTCCATCAACCATATTTGCCGTTGCTAGTATCTTAGAAGGCGTCCCATTCATCAATGGTTCTCCTCAAAACACTTTTGTTCCAGGTTGTATCGAATTACTGGAAGCAAATAACACATTTATCGGTGGTGATGATTTCAAAACTGGTCAAACTAAGATCAAATCTGTCTTGGCTCAATTCCTTGTCGACGCTGGTATCAAACCAGTCTCTATAGCCTCGTATAACCATCTTGGTAACAATGATGGTTACAACTTGTCTTCACAAAGACAATTCAGATCAAAAGAGATTTCCAAACAATCTGTTGTTGATGATATCATTGAATCAAATCAAATCTTGTACAATGAAAAATTGGGTAACAAAGTTGATCATTGTATCGTCATCAAGTATATCCCAGCAGTTGCAGACTCTAAAGTTGCCATGGATGAATACTACTCTGAATTGATGTTAGGTGGTCATAACAAGATTGCAATCCACAACACTTGTGAAGATTCATTATTAGCTACACCATTGATCATCGATTTAGTAATCATGAGTGAATTCTTATCAAGAGTCACTTACAAGAAACTGGGTGCTGCTGAATATGAGAAATTTTATTCTGTATTGTCATTCTTAAGTTATTGGTTAAAAGCTCCATTAACAAGACCTGGATACCAAGCCATTAATGGTTTAAACAAACAAAAACAAGGTTTAGAAAATTTCTTAAGATTATTAATTGGTTTACCTGCTTTAGATGAATTAAGATTCGAAGAAAGATTAGTTTAATATATATATATAGTATTTAATTACCCCTTGGTGTTGATAATTTTAATTTCGATAATAAATCATTTGTCCTTCCTATAGTATCGATTTCCTTCTGTTGTTCGTTCAATATCTGTTTCACTGGAGTATTAACCACTTTCAGTACCACTTCTGGTTTGACTTCTTGTTGTCCAGTTATTTCTTCTTCATGTTGTTCCAGCACCAATTCTAATCCAAGTAACTTTCTCTGCTCATTATTTAAATCTAAATCAAGACACTGATCTTGTTTTTCTAATAATCTTAAAGAACTTGTCACCAAATTGATCGAGATAAAAGCTATCACAATATAATTACCACTCTTCACCACAGTTTCATTATAAAAATTATCATGAACAAGATCTAATATTGACGTGTTATAATACAAAAATTTTATAACAGAATTCACCAATTTCAAAACTAATAGCCCAAATAAATTTATTATAAATTTCTTCAGTGAAAATTCCTTATTTTGCAATCTTGTCATGGCCATTACAACATTATCATTAAGAATAGGTTCAAAAGATGTGATTTTGTTATTATTGTTCAACAAATTCCTTGTGTTTTCACTATTGTTGCTTGTGAATCTCCCAGGTTCCTGATGGAATAAACTTCTTTGAGTTTGCTGTGCCTGTTGTACTGGCTCTTGTTGCTCATTATTTGATGGATCTTTTCTAACTTTAAATGGAGACTCCACCATCGGTCTCAACTTCAGAGGAGAACTGAAAAATTGCTGCTGCTGCTGCTGTGGCTCTTTTATATGATCATCCAGTGTCGCAGTTTGTCTCTTTGGAGTAGACAAATTGTTCAAAGCAGCTAAATGGATCAAATCACTGTTGTTCGAAGATGGTCTCTTGTTGAACCTGTTCTGGACAAAAGTATCATTTTGAGCAGAAGATGACGATGACGATGAAGGAGTAGTGAAAGAGTAGTTGGCCAACGGAGAAGAGTTCTTCATAGGTGTTCTAAATGACATGACGATGGTTGTTGATCAGTTGATACTAAAAATTTTCCGTGTGCCCTTCTATGTTTTTTTTTTTTTTTTTCATTCCAGACGGTTAATTTTTTTTTTTTGATATTTGTAATTTTTGTTTCGGACATACCCTTTGAGCTGTCAATTATGTGATCTTTGTTGAGTAATTATAGAATAAATGCTTATTGCCCTGCATTCTCGCAAAGGGAGATCAACAAGCGAAATCATTTCAGGCAATTGGATGGTCCGGCCCCTGATAAGTTCCAAAGGCACATGGATAAATATTTCCAATTGATGAATAACAAATTATCCAACCATTTTCTGATGACCAGAGATGAAGAACAATATGTGAAAAGATGTATTAGAAATGTATATTTGAGAGAAAAAATATTGTTTTGTATTGATGTTGAGGCATTTGAGAGAAGCAAGAGCCTAATAACAGAAATTGGTATTTCTATTTATGATCCAACGGTGCAAAAATATTCAATGATTCCAAATATAAAGAACTATCATATTATCATCGAAGATAATGAAGATCTGATCAATGGGAGATTTGTAACGGATAACAAGGATAATTTTCTAGGTGGGATTAGTACTGTCATGCCGCAGGCGGAGGCTCTAGAAGCTGTACAATTACTAGTTGATTACTATTTTCAAGAAATCTTGGAATACCAGGACATTGAGTGTGTATTGGTTGGGCATGATGTCTCAAAAGATCAGAATTGGTTAAGAGATATGGGTGTCAGGTTTTACAATTGTGATGTGGTTGACACAAAAGAATTATGGATGTGTACTAATGGAAATGTTGGATGTTCCCTATCAAGAGTTCTTCATTATATGGAGATTCCACATTCACATGTGCACAATGGTGGGAATGATGCTTATTTCACACTTCTATTATGTTTAAAACTATGTGATCCATATTCCAGAGAATTGCATCGATTAGATGACTGTCTGATCGATCGATTTTGTGATTGTAGAGATTGCTGTAACAATGAATATTTCCCCTATGATAATGAAAATATATCCCGTGACATAGATTATCAATTACACAATATTAGACCGGTTCCTCAAGGTGTCAGCAAGACTTTTGAAATCCTCAATAAACTTTATTGTAACGATGCAGCAGAAGCCTTGAATTTCTGGTTTAAGAAAAAAAAATTTAACCCAAATGGCTGTTCTACTTGATTTTTTTTTTTATTAGTTATCAGTGAAGATTTGATTCAATTCACTTGTTCCCCAATGGCAGCAGAGACCTTTTATATTTATAATTTTATTTATTTCTTCTCTATAAAAAAAAAGAACTAATTAACTGGCCAGTAACCTGGGAAGATGAAATGCATTTTCTCTAACAATTCTTTCTTAACACCAGCTGGTGATGTACTAACGGCAAATTTCATTGAACCTTTCAAATCATTACCAACATTACCCAGTGTTATTTCTCTTTCCAACACTTCGACCAATTTTTCAGCAACAATATGCAGGTTTTCACTATTAGCTTTCAAATTACCAACAACGGTTTCAACGGTAACAGGCTCTTCATCTTCTCTCCAAGCATCATAATCAGTAGACATGCAAATCATTTGATAAGATATTTCCAGTTCACGAGCCAATTTGGATTCAGGGATAACTGACATATTAATGACTGAACCTTCCCATGATCTGTATAATTTGGATTCAGCTCTAGTGGAGAAAGCTGGACCTTCCATACATACCACAGTTAAATCATTTTTCTCGGTTTCCTTTGTATGGAAAATTTTTTCACCTTTGGAGAAAGGTTCCAATTCGGATCCAAGCTTGGCAATGATACCGTTTAATTTCATATCAAATGGTTCACCAAAACCAGCATGAGCAACAAAACCTTTCTCGAAAAAAGTTGAAGCTCTAATACCTTTGGTTCTATCGATGATTTGAGTTGGTAAGACAAAATCTCTTGGTTTAATATGTTGTTGTAAAGAACCAACTGCACTAAAAGCCACAATTACTTTAACACCAATCTTCTTCAAAGCTGCAATATTAGCTCTTGAAGGTACATCTGTTGGTAACAAATCATGATGTTGACCATGTCTAGCCAAGAAGGCAATTGGGAATCCAGTTTCAGTTTTAGAAATGGTAATTGGAGCTGAAGGAAATCCCCATGGTGTTGAGATGGTTAAACGTGCAACTGGAGTCAAGTTGTCCAATTTGTACAAACCGGTACCACCAATAATGGCCAATTGAACAGGTTCGTGGAACTCGTGTGGTAATTCAGCAGCAGCAACTTGTGCATCTCTATGTAAGGACATTCTCTTGAGATATTTGGTGTAAGAAATCAAAGGTATTCGTCTAATCGTGGTGGTGGTTTTTAAATTTGATTAAATTTTTTTTTTTTTCCCGTGAGATTTTTCGTATTCATATATTACACATAGGGTAAGTTTAAAGATAAGAGTTGATTGTAAAAGTCTATTTGCCTCTATATAGAGCCGTAATCAGTAGAATTGGCAGAAAATTCGCCCTCGTGTTGTGTTGGTTGTGGTTGGCCTAATAATCCTTTATCATCATCAGTATTTCTAGGTGAGTGATTCTTATATTCTGGACTCTGTATAATATTATCGATCAAGTAGTATTGTAAACTGTTCATGACCAAGGGAAAGACCATCAATACAAAAACCAATTGTAAATCATCATTCTTGTTGAAAACAGATAGTATGAAATCTGCTAATTGTAATAAGATGGGACAAAAAATTAATACAATATATATGATAAATTTCATCATGACTAAGCCTATAATGTATATGACCAACTGTTTAAGATAATTAGTAAACTTTGGTGGTTGACCATATTCTCCACTGTTAACACCTTCTAATTGCAAGAAAGATGTCACTTGGTATAAGCTAAGTAAACATAGATATAAGATTGGAACACCTATCGTGGTATCAAATAAGATATTGAGAAAATAATAATTGCATGGATCATTTAATTCATCATCTGATAAGATTTCAAAATCTCCACCACTGATTATACTCATCAATAAATTCAAAATATGAATTCCAAAAGATCCAAAGACTTGCTTAGAAACATCAAAAAACCATATTTTCCAAGGTCTTCGTATTGGGTACTCTTTAGATCTCTTATATATCAATGAACTTAATGCAAGTAATCCAAGCAGAAATTGGATAATAAAGGAAACTGGACCCATAATATCACATGAATCATCATCATCATCTCTTATTGAAAACATAATCGATTGTAATTGCTTATCGCAATCTATAAAAACGCTTTTTTTATATTTTTTTTTTTTATATGAGAAAATTGTCTTTTAAATCAAACACATCTAAAGATACTACAGTTGACTTCGATGATTCACTTAAGATGATCTCTAATTGAGTCAGTTTAAGCTGTTGGCAAATTTTGTTTTTGGTCAAGAGGGGTATCTGATACCCCTATACAGTGCTCTATATAGTGCTCTATATAGTGCTCTATATAGTAGATATTGGAGGGAAATTTTTTTTGGCCCAATTGACAAAAAGTCAATATTTCGCTATAAGAGACCTCTACATCTGCCTCAAGACATCATTTAGTGCCGCTCTCCTCAGTATAAGTTATTATTCTCTCTGGTAAACTAACTCTTCACCTTCTTTGAGCAGCCCAATAAAATTTGAAAGAAAAGGAACAAAAAAAAAAAAAAGAGAAGAAAAAAAAAAAGTTCGAGGCAAAAACTGAAGAAGAAGAGAGTTAAAGATGTCAAGTGTATGTATGATTATAGGGTATATGAGAGGGCTAATACTAACTTGAGACAAACAACAGGCTCCAGCAACAGATTTGGAAGTGTTGTCAAAGAACAATACGAAGTCAATCTTCTTGACTAAAGTGGAAATTTCCAATGGTGGAAATTTCACAAATCAATTCTTTAACAAGCTCTTATCACCATTATTGATGAATTCTGATTTCACTATAAATCAATTGATAAATGAGTGTAATGCATCTTTTAAGAATTTGACCAGTACTGGAGTTTTCAATGATGTAAAGATCAATATACTGGAAGACTCTAGTGCTCACCCTGATTTCAAAACGAGTACTAAGATAAACCCATTACCAGTGAAGGCATTGATTGAATTAGTTCCAAGAAAATTGGTCACCACAAATTTCACTTCAGTTTTCAATGATGATGGTAACTCATTGAATCTTAAATATGAAAATTTGAATTGTTTCGGTAATGCTGAATCTTTTGTATCATTTGCCCAATTCGATTTAAGGAATAATTTGAAATTGATCGATTTACAATTCAAATCACCATTGACTTCTTCTACTAAGTTATTTTTAAATGGGTTAGTATTGAACAATTTAAACAAATTCTCATCACATGAACAAATCTTGTTCAATACCATGATTGGATTAGAGAAAACCGGATTCCACAAATTATGCAACACTTTATATAATTACTCAGTAATTGGAGGCTTGTCTGTTAATAGAAGGACAGTGACCAACGTCAATGATAGTGCCTCAGATATCATCAAGAGCAATTCCGGAGATTCTTTAAAAAATAGTTTGAATTTGTCAACTGCCATTGACTCGAGATCTTACCTTTCGCCACAATCTTTGTTCCCAGTTGGTGGTAGTCTTTTGAAAATGGATAACGAAATAAGTTCAACTGATGGGGACTTCATCAAATCTGTAATCACTTCACAAAATTTAAAGAATTTTTTCCATAATTCTTTAATTTTCCAAATGGATTCTTCAATTGGTGGTATTACATCTTTATCAAACAAAAAAATCCACATCCAAGATAAGTTTTTCCAAGGTGGATTGGATTCCTTACAAGGATTCCATAGAAATTCAACAGGTTTGAAAGATGGGAATGATTTTATCGGTGGAGATTTTTTCTACAATTTCAAAATCTCATTACTCTATAAATTGCCATTCGTATCCTCTGATCGTCCATTAAGAATCATCAACTTCATAAACACAGGTGACATTTTCCAAAACTTGGAAATTTTAAAACAGAAAAATTGGAAAAATATCAATCAATTATTGATCAATCAAAACTCCACTAACCTCGGTGTTGGTTTAGTTTACAAATTCGGTACCGATGCCCACTTGAACATGAATTATAATTTCCCAATCTCCACAAGAGTCAATGACTTAGCTAAACCAGGCTTAGAATTCAGTCTATCAATAGCATCTGATTTCTAAAGAATACATAATTATATATATAGTAACACAATAAAATATTCTTCGGTTTATAGTCGTGTTAATAGAACTCAATATGTCCCAATTCGGTTGGAGGCAAAAAAAAAAAAAGTTAAGAAAAATTGATGGAAAAAAAGGATGAAAAGTGTAAAGTAAAAGGATCAAAAAGCTCTCTTCCATCTATCATCATAAGCAATTAGATGTCTGCAAGGCTAATAACTCTGAGATATCCGTTTATCAAGGGGTCATCTTCTTTGTTATTGAAGAGATTGGCTCCTATAAGACACTACCATCTTTGGAATATATCAAGGAGACTGATACTGATAAATCCTTCTTTGAGATCATTCCATACTTCTCAATTGAGATTGAACGAATTTAAGAAAAGAGATGACAAGCAAACTGAAGAGTTATATGAGGAATTCAAACAGATTATTGATAATGTAGAACAAGAAGAGAGAATTACTGCATTGCTGAAATTGTATAAGAAGTATAATATCCGTGATATGAATGACCCTTTAATTTTCAATGTGGTGCAAACCATTTTGCAAAAAGATTTGAGATTTGATAGCAAGCTTCTATTATCACAAATTTTCCAAGAATCTGTTTTGACCTATTTGAAACTGGAAGAAAAACTTAGTGATGAAGATTTAAAGAAGGGCTTTGAAAAAGCCAGTGAGAGGTTAAAGGATAAGAAAGATGGTAACAAGGATCCCAAAGTTTACACTTTCAAATTAGATGAAACCACATTGATATTGACTGTTGCCGTCTTGTTGTTTTATTTTGCCTTCCCAACTAACACTGAACGTGAAATAACGTGGCAAGAATTTAGAACAAGTTTACTTGACAAAGGTTTTGTTGAAAAATTGACTGTTGTTAATAAGAATTTGGTATACGTTGGATTAAATCAAACTGGTAAGAGTCATGCTTTAGACAGTAATATTGAGTATTATTTCACCATTGGTTCCATAGACAATTTCGAACATAAATTGATAAAAGCTAATGAAGAAAATGGTGTGGCTGAAGAGTTTAGAGTACCTGTCATTTATGTCAATTATGTCTCTCCTTTCAAAGTCCTAATACAATTCTTACCAACTGTGTTGATGTTATACGGTTTATATTGGATCACAAAGAAAACTGCCAAATCTGCTGGTGGTTTAGGTGGTGGATTTTTCGGATCAGGAAAATCAAAAGCCAAGAAGTTCAATTTAGAGAAAGATGTGAGCATCAAATTTGAAGATGTTGCCGGTTGTGATGAACTGAAAGAAGAAATTATGGAATTTGTCAAATTTTTGAAAAATCCACAAAAATATGAAAAATTAGGTGCGAAGATACCAAGAGGTGCTATCTTATCAGGTTCTCCAGGTACCGGTAAGACCTTGTTGGCCAAAGCAACTGCTGGTGAAGCAGGTGTTCCATTTTATTCTGTCTCAGGTTCGGAATTTGTCGAGATGTTTGTTGGTGTTGGTGCTTCAAGAGTTCGTGATTTGTTCAAAACTGCTAGAGAAGATGCTCCATCAATTGTCTTTATCGATGAAATTGATGCCATCGGTAAATCCCGTTCTAAGAGAACAATGGGCGGTAATGATGAACGTGAAAACACTTTAAACCAGTTGTTGGTTGAGATGGATGGGTTTTCCACTAGTGACCATGTTGTTGTTCTTGCGGGTACAAATAGACCAGATGTCTTAGATCAAGCTTTGATGAGACCTGGAAGATTTGATAGAAAAATTTCCATTGATAATCCAGAATTAGAAGGTCGTAAACAAATATTTGCAGTTCATTTGAAAAAAATCAGATTAAACCTGTCACAAGATTTGGAAGATTTGAAAGGAAGATTAGCAACATTGACTCCAGGTTTCAGTGGTGCTGATATTGCTAATTGTTGTAATGAATCTGCATTGATTGCTGCAAGAACTAACTCCGATTTTGTCAACTTGTCTCATTTCGAACAAGCCATTGAAAGAGTCATTGCTGGATTAGAGAAAAAGACAAGAGTGCTTTCACCTGAAGAAAAGAAAATTGTTCTGTACCATGAAGCAGGTCATGCTATCTGTGGTTGGTTCTTACAACATGCTGATCCGTTATTGAAAGTCAGTATTATTCCAAGAGGTTCAGCTGCTTTAGGTTATGCCCAATATTTACCTCCAGATATCTATCTTTATAGTGTTGAAAGATTGATGGACAGAATGACCATGACCTTGGGTGGAAGAGTTAGTGAAGAATTAAATTTCCAAAGTGTTACATCAGGTGGTTCAGATGATTTTGAGAAAGTCACAGCCATTGCTCAAAGAATGGTAATTGAATGTGGTATGTCTCCAAAAATTGGGTTCATAAATTTCAACCAAGATCGTGGGAACGATATGACAAAACCATATAGTGACAAGACAGCAGAGACAATTGATTCTGAAATTCATAGAATTGTTAATGAATGCTATGAACGTTGTACTAATTTATTAACTGAAAAAGCAGAGGAAGTCAAAATGGTTGCCGAAGAATTGTTGAAAAAAGAGTTCATTACAAGAGAAGATATGATAAGATTATTAGGAAAGAGACCTTTCCCTAACCAAAATGATGCATTTGACAAATATTTGGAAAAAAAACAACATATTGATAAGGAAAGAACTGAAGATATGGAGTAAATAACTTGAACTTACAAAACCCATGTATATATATATATTATTCAAAATAATCATTTAGAAGTTTTTTTTTTTTCAGTTTAAAAATCTATAAATACAATGAAGCACAAAAGACTATATCCCTCTTAATCTTCTCTTGAGCATCACTCATCTTTGCATGCAATGAGTTATCACCAATGATCAATGCCGCATTTTTAACTTCTCTACAAATTTCGTCTAATCTAGTGATAACTCTAACAATTGTACCTTCTGCCTCGGTGGAGATCTTCATGATTTCGTTGAATGTCATACCACGAGACCATTCATAAACAACGTTGATCAAATTGAATCTCTTTCTTTCTAAGAATTCTTCTTCTTCTTGTGTTAATGGTACTTGATTTTGATTATAAACTTCCAACAAAGTTGACATAATCTCTTTGATTCTCTCCTTACCTTTCTCCAACTTAGGTGTAATGGCAATTTCTTCTTCATCGTTGGTCTTACCTTCATATACAAACACAGATAATAAGGCAATTATCTCTTCAGAAGTGAAGTCTGTAAGGAAATTATCCAAGATCAATTCTGTTAATGCCAATTCCCAACCAGAATTGATCTCACATGCTACTCTTCCTTTTAATACAACATTCAAATTATCATCGACAAAACCAAGATTCTTTAATACTGCTAATCTTTGCTCATAATCAGGCAATAATTCCAAATTCTCATCACTCACCAACGATTTCAACTTGGTGATCTGTTCTTGAATCTTATGTTTAGAATTTAATTGGTCAAAATGTTTACCAAAATCAGGGCATGCTATTATATCATTTCCAGTTAAGAAATCTGTGATAGCAGATTTAGCTTGAATCAACTCATGTAACAGTAATGTCGGAGATTTTCTAAAATTATATTCCCCCCATTTATGTTGGAATCTTAACAAGATTTGAATTTCCTTGAAGACATTTTGCAATTCTTCTTCATCATCATTCAAGATATTGTTTATATGACCTTTCAAACAATACGAGGAAACAAATTCCAATTTTTCATACCCAATCTCAACAAAACTTAATGGTGTAGAAGAATCAAATTTCATCTTTTTGAAAAATTTATTAATAAAACCTGGGATGGTACAAAGATATGGAATATCTGTGGTGTTATCAGCATTACCAACATCAATATTCAAAATAACAAATGATTTCTTTGTAAGATCGGCTCTGATAATGAAACCAGGCTTGATACAATTCAAATTATCACGGAACACTATCAATCTTCCAACTCTAAATATAGACCTAGCAGTTGGTAATTCTAATGAAGAACTGATAATTTTAGTATTGAGTGTCTTGTATTCTATCAATTTATCAACCACCAACTTCATATCATCTTCCTTACATGATTCGCACGCACCAATGACAAGTTTTTGTAATTTTTGTTCCAATGCCAAGATTGATTTCTGATGCTCTGGTAACAAGATTTGTGTGGAATTTTCACTAAAAGATCTCTTGATCATCTCTTCAACTCTCAATGCCTCAATTCTCAACAAATTCAAAATCATATTATAAGTTAATCTGAATTGTGATTGTAACTTTGTTGGAGTTCCCAAACAAACTTCTTTCAAAGACTCTTGTTGAACTGGTTGATTATATGACATCACAATAACAGTACCAGTGGAATCTAGACCTCTTCTTCCTGCTCTACCTGCCATTTGAGTGAACTCACCAGGTAATAAATTTCTGAAACCTCTACCATCATGCTTTCTCAATTCACTGAAAACAACAGTTCTTGTAGGTAAATTCAATCCCATGGCAAATGTCTCTGTGGCGAAAAGTACTTTCACAAGACCTTTGGCAAACAATATTTCAATACATTCTTTGACAATTGGTAATAACCCACCATGATGTACTGCTATTCCTCTTACTAACATATCACGAATTTTCAAAATCTGAGGTAACTCACGATCTTCTTTTTTCAACATGGCAACTGACTTATTGATAAACATGTGAATCTCGGATTTTTCTTTATGATTGGTGAATTCAATTGAACTTAAAGTATCACAGTATTCTTCACATCTTTTCTTGGAAAAAACAAACACCACCAGTGGTAATAATTTATGTTTATCAAGATATTTTACTAAATTTATCCATGAGCTCTTATTAGGTCCATCTCTTTGAAAAAAATTCTTTGGAGTAACACCTCCTCGCAGTGGGGTGAACAGGCCACGGCCGCCCCTTGAATTACTTCCACGAGCTCCTCCTCCACGGCCACCTCCACGGCCACCACCACCTCTTGTGTTACTTCCACCACGGCCACCACCACTACCATTTACAAGTTTAGCTTCATTCTTAGGCTTCTCCAAGACGTCAACATGTTTCTTGTACTCAATTTGCTGGAATTTCCTTTGTGCATCAATGACTTTAAACAAATCATTTTTAGCCCAAATGAAAATCTCCAATGGCACGGGTCTCTTTGGTGTCGAAATAACGTAAATATCCTTATGCTTCGTTCTTCCTATCCAATTAGCAAATTCAAAAGTGTTTGGTACTGTTGCACTCAATAAGATAAATTTTATATGATCCGGTAACATGATAATAACTTCCTCCCACACAACACCACGATCTATATCATTGACATAATGTACTTCATCAAAGATAACAAATTCCACATCACGGATTAAGTCTGCACCTCTGTACAACATAGATCTCAAAATTTCCGTGGTCATGATTAAGCAATTAGATTCTGGATTTATTTGAACATCCCCAGTGATTAAACCAACATCTTGTCCATCATTTTTGAAATCACGAAATTTTTGATTTGATAAGGCTTTTATTGGTGAAGTGTAAATACATTTCGTCATGTTTCTATTAGCCATAGCAATGGCATACTCGGCAACCACTGTCTTACCAGCTGAAGTATGAGCTGCAACAAAGACGGAATCACCTTGTTCTAAATGGAAAACAGCTTCTTTTTGGAAAGTGTCTAATTCAAAAGGCCAATTTCTTGCCATGTTTGGTACTAACTCATCAAAATTTTCAATTTTATGATCCAAGTCAACCATATGAGCCCAATTTTGCTTCAGTGTGACTTTCGGTTTTCTTTGTAATTGACTTGGAATATCTGAAATCATTGTATCAATTTCGTCATCATCACCAATCTTAACATCATCACTGTGTATTTCCTTTTTCAATTTATCTTTATTAATTGTCCTAAGTTCATTTTCTTGATTGGTATCCAATTGCAGATTATCTATATCTTCTTGCTGAAAAGATCCTAATTCAATATTACTATTTTCAAATTGTAAGCCTCTTGACAAACCAGGGGCAACATAGAAAAAACCTTGATCATTCTTAACAAGATTTTTTTCATCATCATTGATCTTTAATTGTGCCAATCCACCAGGTTGGAATGGTAAATTCTTGGAGTCTCCTTTTATCGAAGCAGAGCCTGCAAATTTCCTCTTTGTTGACATCGAATTTGACAGTGTCTCTGAATTATTACTAGAGAGATCAAAAACTTCATTATAACCACAAATCTCTCCATTTATACCTTTTCTTTGGAATCTCACTGCAGTCTTGGACATCATCGATGGCAATGTGATGAATTTATTTATAAAATGATCTCTTGGTTTATCCAACAACGACAAGGAAGAGAGATCTTTTGTTTGTAACACATCAAGTAAATCCCATGATAAGTTGTTTGAAGGTTTCAAGAAATTCTGTTGAAGCTCATTATTGATGTCCTCTGCACTTGGTTCTGGGATTTCATATGGAGATTGCAAATGAGAATCAAGCTCCCTCGAACTGTCAAGTGACAGAAGCTGTGATATTACTTCTTCCATTACTCTTTCTCTCTCTGCTGTTTGCTACAAAGTTCTCTTTATTGGAATTTTTTTTTTTTAACACAATTTTTTTTTTTCATCATAAAAAAAAGGTTTTGAAATTTTTACATTATTTTAAAAAACTATTAAAAAGACTATAACTCATCATGGGCTTCTTCTTCTTCTTCAACTTCAGCTTCAACAGCTTCTTCTTCGGTGTTGTTGACGGCCTTGGTGGTGTCGTAACCGATGAAAGAGGCTAAAGAGTCTAAATCTCTTGATCCTTTAAAGACAACAGGTTCTTTATCACCTTCGTACAAGATCAAGGTTGGATAACCAGTGATCTCAACGTTGACATCGTTCAAAGTACCATCCAAGTTGGCAATGACAAATTTATCTTTGTCTTCAGCATCCTCGGAGATTCTTTTCAGTAATTCTTCATAAGTTGGGGCCAATTTCTTACAATGACCACACCATGGAGCATAATATTTAACCAAGACTTTTTTACCACTCTTGATAATATCATCATGGGTCTTACCAACCAATTTGTAGACAGAAGTCTCTGCTAATTCTTCTTCAGTTGGGATTGGTTCTGATTTAACAATTGGTTCCAATTCTCTCTTGTGGAATTTCTTGACAAAATTTTCAATTTCCTTGTTCAAATTTGAAGAAGTTGGTAAACCATATTTCAAATTGGCATCGATATCATGGATGGCAAATAATGGGAATTCTTCTTCCATGTTCAAATTAGCAGCGTGTCTACCGTATTTGGAAGCATCAATTGAGACAAAATTGATCTTACCACGGTATTCTTTTGCCAATTTGGAAATTAATTCTTCAACTAATTCACGTTCTTCGTCAGTTTCGTGGAAGTAGTAAGCTAATGGAACTTTAGCTGACATGTATTCTTGGAAAGAGGTACCATCAATAACACCGAACAAAGGTTTTGATTCAGTTAAGATGAAATTTGTTAAAGTGTCTTCATCAATTTCTCCTTCGAATTCGGCAATGCCTTCTTCACCTGGTTTAACGATCAAATATTTGGCTTTTGATGAGGCAAATTTACCAATTGGTTTCTCGGTTGATAAGAAGGTGAATTTTTCATTTAAAGCATTGGCAACTTTGTAATAAGTGTTGTTATTTGTTGAATCGTTATCAATTTGAATAACAACAGCATCTTTACTACCATCTAAAGTGGCATCCAATTCTTCTTCTGATCTAATATTCAAAACTGGTGGTAAAGCTTGTTTCAACATATATCCAACAATGGAACTCTCGGTTCTACCACCTTTATAATCACTTATAGTGGTTTCATCTTTGAAAACTTTCAAAGTTGGATAACCTTGAACTCCAAAATCTTGACACAAGTCTCTTTCTTCGGTACAATCAACTTGAGCCAATCTAATATCCTTGTGAATCAACTTATTAGCTGCTGCAGTAAATTCTGGACCCAAGTTCTTACAATGTCCACACCATGGAGCGAAAAATTCCAGCAAGACCAATGGATTCAGCTTCATAAATGTTTCGAAATTTTCGGATGTCAATTTGACAACTGATGAATCTTCAGGAGCCACAGCATCTCCTCCTGCACCACCGGCAGCTAAAGCACCGGCTGGTAATAAAGCAACATAGGCTAATACTGTAGATAACGTTTTCAATGACCACTTCATGTTCTTCTCTCTTTGTTAATTATTACTAATTCTCACTTGTTCACTATTTTTTTTTTTCCCCATTTTATTTTGAAAAATTGTGTTTACGTGTTAAGATAACTTAAAGAGGTAATTAGGGGCTGTACAAGGTGTCAAGTCATAGATAAAGTATATATTTATTTCATTAGATAGTTGGAATTTCCAGTCTTGCTGCAATTCTGTAAACGTGTCTGACATCTTCGCCTTCCCAGTCAAATAAGGCACTGTGTAAGGCTCTTCTGTTATCCCAAACGACCACGGTGTCAGGTTCCCATTTGGCTCTTGCCTGGATATCGATAGAGCTTCCGAGGAAATCGTACAAGAAATTCAAAGTATTCTCGCTTTCTTCAACTTTCAAGTCATTAATTTCACGGGTGAATTGCGGGTTCACATAGATCAGTTTGTCTCCGGTGACTGGGATACGTCTAACAACTGGGTGTGAATGAATAACAGGTTCTCTTCTAACGTGGCCATCACCGTTACGAGCACTTTCAGCTTGTTCGACACCTGAATGTGTTGCAGTTAAAGTTTCCAAATATTCTCTGAATTTTGGTGATAATCTGTTATAGGCTTCAACAGTGTCAACAAAGACAGTGTCACCACCGGATTTTGGACCTTGTAAGAGACCGAGAAAAGTGATGGAAGGAGGTTGTAATTCATAAGTGACATCAGAGTGCCATGTTAATGAGTTAATTCTTCTTGATAGATATGATCCACCTGGTGTGATATTCTTACCTTTATAAACCAAATGAATCTTGGATTGATCTTTTGGAGCGCCAGATGCAGGATGAGAATGTAATTCTCCAAAATATTCACCATATTTAACGACAAATCTGGTCCAAAAGTTGCCAAATCCTGACTTCTGAAAACTGCAACACCTCTCTTGGCAACAAATAATGCCAATTCGTTTTTCTGTTCATCAGTTAATTGTGATAATTGCAAATTTTTGATCTCAGTACCAAATTTAGGAGTTAAATCATTGATTTCAACCAGTGAATCTTTGAATAAATTTGGGTACAGTGGATCAGCTAACAGCAGCTTATCTTCAAATGGAACTTCCTCATATGGAGGCTGATGTTCCTTAATATCCCAAGTTGGAGCCCAATCTGGATATTTCAAATCGGCAAATTCATCTTCAAATAAAGTTAAATAACGTCCATCTTTACTAACTTTTCTCTTGACTCCATAAATATTCTTATAAGCACCGATATCTTTAACTGAACCATCCGAGTTCAAATGTTTTGACTCGTTGAATTCAACTCTTGGAATGTCTTGTGATGTCTCTGCTGCTACTGGTGCCATTATAATTATCTTATTGATATACAGAGTCTAATTTTTCAAAGATCCTCAAGCCATATTTATATATATATCTACATGCCACATACACAGTGGCAACACCAATTCTCCACAATTGTGTAAAAATTGTGGTTTCAAGAGAAAAAAAAAAAAAAAAGAGCGAAAAAAACATCAACAAAAACGCAAAAAAAATGTCAGAGATTACGTCAAAAGTAGCCAATAACAACAGCCACAAGATCAAGCAAGCCACAAGTGGTCAATTTTGACAAATGCTGATGCAATCAAGTAAGGAGGCTATTTACGGACTGTTTTTTTGGTTTTAGTCAAAGCGGGACGGACTTGTGGCTGTCACAATTTTAAGTTGACTTTGTCAATTGTTAAAAAAAAGGGGTTTAGTTAGTAGATAAGGGAAAAAAAGTGTGAGATAGCTTGTTATGTGGCTTATATAATGGTCCTATATATAATGGTGCTTCCCATTAATTCTTTATTGTACAGAGAAGAGCTAACAAGTAGCAGGATGTCATTGAAAGATAATAAGAAAGGACAAGAAGTCTTATTGGTCAAAGATGTTGATTCATTTAGTGATTCAGTGAATAGTGGTTCTAGTGGTAATCCATTCTTGGATCCAGTAGTTGCTAATCGTTGGAGAGAAGTTTATCAAGAGAGTGAATATGAATGTCGTGAGAGATTTGATCCTGATTTTGAATGGACAGAGCAAGAAGAAAGAAAATTGATTTGGAAATTGGATTGGAAAGTCACATTTCTTGCATGTTTTATGTTTGTTGGTTTACAAATAGACAGAGGTAATATCTCACAAGCTGTATCTGATAATATGTTAGAAGATTTGAAATTGACAACAAATGAATACAATTATGGGAATTTAATCTCTAAAGCATGTTTCTTAGCAGCTGAATTACCATCTGGAATATTATCAAAGAAAATTGGTGCTGATATCTTCATTCCAATTCAAATGATATTATGGTCAATTGTTGCATTTTCACAACTGTTCATGTCTGGTAAGAAAAGTTTTTATGCAACAAGAGCATTAATTGCGTTACTAGAAGGTGGTTTCATCCCAGATATCGTCTTGTGGCTATCGTATTTTTTCAAACTGGAAGAATTATCAATCAGATTGAGTTATTTTTGGACCACATTATCTTTAACAGATATCTTGACCGCATTATTACTGTTTGCCTTACTTAGGATGAGAGGTATTGCCTCAATGGCTGGTTGGAGATGGTTATTCTTAATCGAGGGATTATTCACTTTTACAATTGGTGTCACAGCTGCATTCTTAATGGTTCCAAGTGCTGTACAAACAAAGAAACCATGGAATAAGAAAGGTTGGTTCACTGAACGTGAAGAGAAAATTGTTGTTAATAGAGTTTTGAGAGATGATCCATCAAAAGGTGATATGAATAATAGACAAGCTCTAAATTTCACCTTGTTGAAAAAACTGTTACTCGATTACGATTTATGGCCAATTTATGGTTTAGGTATCTTGAGTTTCCAAACAGTTAATGTCTTGAGTACTTATCTAACTTTGAATTTGAAGCAAATGGGGTTTAACACATTCACAACAAATGCTTTAACAATCCCATATAATCTGATCCACATTGTCACATTACTAGTGGTGACTTGGCTCTCAGCTCATTTCAACGAACGTACTTGGATCATCATCATCTCACCAATATGGTCTATTCCATGTATGGCTGCATTATCATGGTGGCCAGGTTCAATGCATGAAAAATGGCAAACTTGGCTGGTTACAACGATTGCACTTTCAGTTCCATATATTCATGCAATTAATGTTGCTTGGTGTTCAAAGAATTCAAATTCTATTAGAACAAGAGCCGTATCGGCACTGATTTATAACATGTTTGTTCAACTGGGTGCAATGATCAGTACTCAGATTTATAGACAAGATGATAAACCTTATTATCATAGAGGTAATAGACAATTATTTGGTATAAGTGTTGGCTTATTTTTTTTCATGCTCTCAGTTAAAGCTTATTATAAAGCAAGAAATCATTGGAAATTACAAAAATGGAATTCTTTCACTTCAGAAGAAAAAGAATGGTATATCGCAAATACCACTGATGAAGGTAACAAGAGACTTGATTTCTTATTTGCCCATTGAAATTGTTTTTTTAGTCAGTAAGTAGATATCGGAAATATGCAGGGAAGTAAATATAAAATATTCAATTTTTTTAATAATATACACACTACTTTCATTCTTTTTCCGACCAGCGAAAAAAATAAAGAGAAAAAAAAAAAAAATCACAAACGATATTTAAAATATGGACTCTTATCACCCATTTCAATCAACTCCATTTGATCCAAACTGTCATATTTGCCATTTTGCAAGTCTTTTGCTTTTTTGGCATTACTTCTTGAATAGCCAACAACCAACACGATCAGTGATAACATACCCATAGTGATGAAACCTATACAAAGGCAGTGACCCATGATAAATCTTGGTTTATCTTGAGTTCTGTAAAAATTTGAAGCATACAGCCCACTTAAATTACCAACACCAATTTGAAACAGAGATCCAACAGCTCTCTTGTAATCACCGGATAAATTATTTGAACACCAAGTAACAACACCTGGGAATGAAGGATAAATACCCAAGGCCACTAAATAGACACCAGCATAGACAACACCAGGTTTCTTTACCGGGTCTGAAGCAACAGCCATGATAAACCCAACAAGCATTAATATATATGCAGCAAATATAAAAGGAGATCTGTAACCTGTCTTATCTGAGAAGTAAGCCACTGTAATTGAGGCAATACATGCAGTGATATAAATTGGGATGGTCATTAATTGGGCATGAGCAGAAGTGTAACCCAAGTTGTTAACAATTGTTGGTAAGAATAATGAAATTGCATAAAGTGGGACACAAATACCATAGTAGCATAATAATTGGAAATAAACTTGCCAATCTGAGAAGGCTTGAATGATATATTTTTTCTTATGATGTTTTTCATCAGTTTTCATCAACACTTTTGTATCATCACCTTTAACACTTGCATTTGTATCATATTTCAATTTGTTCAAGATGAATTCACGTTCCAGTTCTGTCAAGAATTTCAGAGTCTCTGGGTAATCATACAAGACAAAATAAGCACTAAATGCAACAACCACTGTGGCAAGGCCTTCTAAGATAAAGATCCATCTCCAACCTTCATAATTACCAACACCATCCATCTTTGAGATACCAAACAGTAATAAACCTGAAAACAGACCAGCCATACTCAGGGCCAGGAAAAATAATGTTTGTCTCAATTGTAATTCATGAGTAGCATACCATTTTGTCAAATAAAAAACAACACCAGGGTATAAGCCACTTTCCAGTATCCCCAAGAATAATCTCAGTATGAGTAATCCGTGATAATCTTTAACAAAGCCAAGACACATGGTATTTATCCCCCATGCAACCATAATAGTTGGTAAAAAAACACTTGGCTTGTTGAAATATTTGAAAAGGATATTGGAAGGAACTTCTGAAAAAGCATAAGTTAAAAAGAAAACAGTTAAACAAATGTTGTACTCAGTTCCTTTTAATTTCAAGTCCTCAGCTAATCCTTCAATCTTTGCATTCCCAATATTTCCTCTATCCAAGAAAGACAACAAATATAACAAGGATAACATTGGAACCACATGTAAATCAATTTTCCTTGTCAATTTCTTCTCATCGATCTCGTCATCTACACATGTTGGAATTATCACTGGTTGTTGTTTCTCAATATTAGAATTCTGAGACGAAGATGTCTCGTCAGTATAAGATATCTCTGGTTTGTTCATATTGTCCTTTGTTCACTTTAATAAACAAAAAGGGAGTTATCTTGTAAAATATATATAGTAAAAAAAAACAAAAAAAAAGGGGGCAAAACTCCTCACTAAGAAAAAAAAAGCAAGTGGAGCTCATTTTGACACACAACCCTTATTTTATTATTAATAAATTAATTTTTTTTGCGGGGCTGTTGTAAAGATAAGAGATAATCTGTGTTGTAACTTAAATTTTATTGAGATGGATAGGATGATGACCACCCACGTATACCCATGTCCGTTACTAAAAAGATGGAGATAAAGTCTTTGTTAACTATATATTAAAAAAAAAAAAAAAAAAATAGTCTTTTTTGTTTCGGGATCAATTATAATTCTTGATCATATCGATAAACCATTTACTTGTATGACTCATTACTCCTAGTGATTGACTTCTAATTTTCAAATTCTTGTCATCTGTGATCATATAAACTCTTCCTTGATCTCCATTTAATCCTTTAACACTTCTTATGATCAATTCATCTGCATTAATTCTCCAATTACTATGATTTTCAAAATCAGAGGTATCAGATAATGAAGATGTCACTGAACCATCAAATTTTAATGCTATAATTGAATTTGTCCCATTGTAATCTGCAAAAATTTGTCTTATTGCAATAACTGCTCTTGTTGCTGCATCTGATACTCCAGGATCTGGTGAACGACGTAATGATCTTAATTCTTGAAATACAACTAATGGTATAGCAATCTTTATAGCTCTTGCTGTAATTGCTTTAAATATAACTCCAATATGTTTCAAAAAAATATTTGTGTCCAATGAAAGATAATAATTCTTAATATCAAAATTAGATCCATGATCATGATCCACTATCCCCATCACTTGATCATCTTCTTCTTCATCAACTTCATCTTCATCATCGGCATCGGATTCAACACTCACAATATCTTCGTCATATTCTTCTTCATCTCTATTTCTCCATTTCTTATCAGCATAATAATTCGTATGTAAAACTCTTGGAGGTAACAGCTTTGTCGCATATATATGATCTTCATCTGTTGTGACCCCGTCATAAAATTCGGCAACTAATTGAGTCTCAACTGGTTCAACAATTTGTTGTAATCTTGGATCACTCATAAATGTTTCAAAACTGCGTATACCAATTGGATCAATATCTTCCTCGGAAAAATTGAATTTGAAATAACTATTACTCAAACATAACCCAAAATCATAATTATCACTGATATATTTCAGCAGTACACAAATCCTGATGATTCTTGTCTTTTCATATTTCAAATCTGAAAATGGTCCTCCAATTGGTGTATCAAATACACTATTCACAATTCCTGCTTCTTGAATACTATTATAATCAAACTTCTTATTAATTGAATCAAACCATAAACTTCCCCAACATTTCCAAATTTCTGGTAAATTTTCAACATTTGGAACTATTTTCTTTGCATCAGAATTTTCCTTTGCATAATATTTATAAATTTCTCTTAAATTTTCTTTTGATCTCACTTCATGTAATAAATCATTCAAATATCTAATTAATGACATCCAGGGAAAAAATGCCTTCACCCAATGTTTAATCATAGGTTGCGAATCAGGAAATTGCTTGGAACCCTCACCAAGTGCAATAAGAAAATATAACCAAACAATCACATGAGAATAAGATGACGGCTTTGGACCTTTTAAATAATCTTTAAACATTCTCATCGATAACTCAATCACTCCTTTATTCATAAAATGAATACATTCAATCCATTCAAGATCATTCAATTCAGATGCTAATACAGGATCGTCTGCTGCACTATTAGCATCTTCAGATGCCAAATCTGAACCTTTTGATTTTCTCTTCTTATCCTTTCTTTCTTTCCTCTCTTTCAATGCTTCTGGAAGATTGAACAATTTGGCAAATGGATTCTTATAATCTCCAAACCCAATTAAATGATTTATATTACACAATGCAAAATTTCCTCCTTTTTGAAACCAAAATTGAATCGCTTCAGTTGGAACATTATCTCTTTGTTCAAAAAAAGACACCCCATTTTCACTGATTCCAAAACTCTTGGAATAATTTGAAACTATATTTAACATCTCTATATTTTCATTGTATGCAGGTAATAACATGATCTTATGTATCTTGATAAAATCAATAACTGTTAACTCTATTGTTGATAATATATTTCTTTGATTACATATATTATCAACAACCATCCTTAAATATTGTGGTGTAGGAACAAAAGCATCTCTACAGGTAACACTTTTACCAATATTCACCAATGCATCTAAATTATCCTGTTGTACAGTGGACATATGATAATATATTTTCCCATGACCATACTGAGTTTTCATTGATACATGATACCAATATTCAGATGATCTTTTCCAATCAATATAACGAGATGGATATAAGGCTATTGCCATTCTTGATAAATCACCCAATTTCTCAGCCCACCATCCTTCCATATCTAATGAAGAATCTGTGAGACAACTGATGATGTTAAATGCATATGATATAAAAGAAGCACATATTTCATGCTCTATGAATACTGTAACAACATTTTTCAAAACTTCAAGAAATCCAACAATCCCATAAACCCACATTCTACGTGGGATCTTATAAATGCTGACAATTTGTTTACCAGCTCTAGCAGAACTTGGTCTTAATGCATAAAGTAAGAAATCATAATAAAAATCCAATAATGTTATTATGTTTCTGTAAACACTCCAAAGTTCAGGGGATATTTCAGAAGTTTCATTTTGAAATAATCGATTATTGAGTTCGATACAACCCCTTTGACATTCTGCTTCTAACTTCACAATACATCTATAAGTCTCTTGTAATTTGGATGCAAGCACTTGTTCTTCTTCGGTGATTACTCTTGTACTCTGTTGTTGTTGTGGTTGTTGTTGCTCCTGTTGTTGTTGTGGTGGTGGTGGAGGTTGTTGTTGTTGTGGCTCAGAAGCTTTGATGGGTCTATCAACCAGATTAATGGGGTTCTGCATTGGTCTTTGCTGTTGTTGTGATTCCGGGAGTGATTCGGGAGATGCAGTATTAGGGGCGTCGTTCAATTCACTTTGCAGTTCTGTCTCAACTTGATTTGTTGAGGGTTTTAACATTCCAGTAAAAGTTGGTGAAGAAGGAGGTTCCAAATTTGTCAACGGAGTAGGTGTATTTAATCTATTTGATGGATTACTTTGTAATTGTGGAACCAATTTCCTCAATGATGCTGGTGCTTGTTGCGATGTGGCCGTATTGCTCAGGGAAGGGTTCACTGACGAAGGACGTGATAAGGATGAACCGAATTGCGTTGGAATAGCAGAACTGCTGTTGTAATTATTGATGGTGGTCGATCTCTTAACAGTGTTAGGCAATATCACTTGAGAATTTTGTCTCTTTTGAGAATGTGTCAGCTGTTGTTGTTGAGGTGCTTGTTGATGGTGGAGGTGTTGATGTTGTGCCTGCTGATCTATTGTGGTATTGATATCGTTATTCCCGGATGGCTGTTGACTAGCACTCAGTGAATAAATGTTATTTGACATGAACACAGGATCAGTAAGTACTTGATGATTCCTTGGTGTATATATATACTTTGTTCAAGTTTTGATCTCTTTCCGTTGTTTTCTTTTTGTGTGTGCTCTCTTTTTTTTTTTTTTTTTTTTCAAGTTAAAAAAGGCAAACAATACACAAAAGAGAGTAGATCAATCGAACTAGATAATAAGTTTGTGGTAAATAAATATGCTCAATTCAACTTCTTGACTAACCAGGTCTGTCAGTTGACACAATGTGGATTGATTTGGATACTTTATCCTTTAAGTATTTTTTTTTTTTATATTTTGGCACACTTTGTTTGTCTGCGTTCGTTTGAGAAAAATTGCAATGAAAATAAGTTTTGTAATTCCGTACACTACAAGATCTGTTCTGACTAATTGATATTATTACATTTACTACACACGTTACCATCTGTTGTTGTTATATCTGTTGTTTTGATACCTTCTACCATTGTTGTAACCATTGTTGTAACCATTATTATTATAACCATTGTTATTGTTGTTGTAATTATTACTGTAATTATTATTGTAATTTCTGTGTCCATGATTGTTATACGAGTTATTCAGTTGACGAGCATTGGTATCATAGCTTGCAAACTGAGTAGCCAGTTGCTGGTATTGTAATTGTTGCTGATATACTTGAATCCAGCCTTTGTAACCACCAACTCTAGCTGTGTACATAGAGTCTCCAAATGGACCAATATTCTTCTTGAAATCGAGATCTTTACTAGTTTCATATTTCTGGTTACGGAATCTGTGGTTCATTCCGCCACTACCATATATCAACGAGTCTTTGTCTTCTTGTGTAAGCAGTTTCAAATGTGGGATAAAACCAGTCAATAACATCGATTTTCCTTGTATCTTAGGAGGCATGATATATCCAGTTTGCAAAATGTATTGGTTATCGACATCGGAGAAATTACCTTGATTCAACTTGAATTCCGTGACTCCGTCTAATTGGAAGCCATCCTTTTTGAAAACTGTACCAGACAATCCTGTCTTACCAGATTTAAAGGTCAAATTTTCAACCAGATCAGTTTCATATAACTCTTTTTTCAATTTTTCGAAATTCTTGTTCTTATGACTCAATAATAACACATCTTGTTTCAAGGTATTTCTGTCAGTTTCCTTCTCTGTCAATAAATGATATTTAGCTTGTACCAGCTTCAATAATCTTTCTTCTTCAATAAATGGTAATAATGGAATTCCCTGCCACGACATCTTTTTCCCGTTCATATCAATTTCAAATTCTTCAGGGTAAAAATCTATAATCTCGGAATCTGGTTCACTCATCAAAGGTCTGAAAACTTCTGGTAATGTATGACCGGAAGCCAGAGGCATGACGGACATAAGTTGCTCATATGGTCTAAAAGGTTTACCTTGCTTAAATTTGACCTCGATATCACTTAAGTCATCAAAATCTTTGGCAAATGGAGCGTAATGATATGGATAATACCAATTCCAAGACGGACAACCTTGGTAATAGTACAACAACACCCAACAAACCCCTTCAATATAGGATTTGACAACCTCTTTACGAGTTGCTCGAATTTCTTCATCATTTGAACAATGAAATTTTTGCTTATAGTATCTATCACGGTATCCAGGTTCATACATCTTGATGGTATCACCATTGGCATCCGCATCTTCTGAATCAATTTCTGATGTCAGTTCAGATGTTGAATCAAGAGATCTCTTCTCACCGGATTTTTTCTCTGAATCATCAGTTGAAAAATTTCTTTGGGCTGCTAATTTCAGTTTCAAAACTGCTGCTGCACTTTGGTTAGAATCATTTTTCTGTTTAATGTCAATGGCATCAATTGGTTCTTCAACTGTTTCCTCCGCCGTGGTTTCAACTGTCTTATTATTTAAGACTTCGGCAAAAGTTTTATTTTCAATTCCAGCCATGGTTATTTCATTGTTATGTTTAACCATTTCACGGTTATTCAACTGGATCCCCTCTGTCACATTTTTACCAGTCTTAGTATCGAAAACTTGAGCATTCGCTAAATTATCCTTAATCTTATTCGCAGGAACTATCACACGGGATAAGAGCTGGTTCTTATAATGTTCATTATTACCACTTCCCACTCTTTCAGTTTGTCTTCTCTTTTGATTTTCTTGATACCTATTTTCTCTCTCTTGTCTTTTTCTGAAAATACTATCTTCTTGCATGGCTAATCCTTCTAATAATTTTTCAACACCAGCTAAATTTATATTACCGTCACAGGTGATATAACCTTTCAACTGGGGTAAAGTTCTTTTCCAAATATTAACCAATGTGTCAATACCATTATCTCTAACATCTAAAGATGGTAAATGTGGTAAGAAATCGTTACCAACAAAGAAACACATAAATACCCAGTCATCAATTGCACGTTCCAAGTCAAACTTGAATTGTAAATTGGGTACATTTAACTCCACCTCAAGATATTCTCTGAGAATATTGGTATGTAACCATAAGAAAGGCTTTCTATCATCCATTTCTTGAATTGCCTCTTTTTCCAGTTCAGTAACATTCATCATATCTTTGACTCTCATAGCTCTGTTATCTCTAGCAAACACGTCTTCTCTTAAGACTTTAAAATGAGGTTCATGATTAGCCAAACTCAAGAAAATCAAATCAGCATCTAACCCATAAATACAATGAGATGTGTTTGGATTGTGTTCTGGGTCTGTACGTTGAGAACGAATAAAGTTCATAATCTTATGCTCACCTTCACCAGGAACAGTGGCATCACTTATAATAACCTGTAAATTACTCCACCCAGGATCATTGGCCAACTTGTAACTGACCCAAAACCTTAAGCTCTCAGCTAAAGTATCCATAAATGGAGTACCTGGAGTAATAGCATTTGAATCCCATGTTTTCTTGCCCTTGATGGCTTCGTCAATTGATTCACCTCTTGCCTCCATCTCTTTCAACTGTCTGGCCTTTTCTTCATTTTGAATCTTGGCATCTTGAGCTGCTCTAAATCTTCTAGCTCTCTGTTGATTCATCTTGGCTCTTGGAGCAACTCCATCAACTGCAATCATCAAAATCTTTCTTGGTCTTGCCATATTCAATACTCTATCAGTATACCTGAAAATATCTACCATCATTTCCTCTTCAGAAGATGGAGGTGGTTTATTATCTGGATGCGAACATGGATGAACAATACCGTTCATATCAAGATACAAGTTATCCAATTCTCCGTTTGGATTTGGATTCTCATATTTCAGAGGATAAACAACACCATCAATGACGTTATCCTCCTCCTCAATAACAGGTGCTATTATCTTGGGATACTTCCTTGAAAGCCATCTGAAAAGTGCTGGAACTCCCATATTCTTTTCAATTGGTACTTATTACTGATTCAAGTTAAAATAAAAAATTTTATTTTCCAATTTTTTTTTTTTATTTTTTTTTTTTTTAAAAAAAAAAAAAATTTAATCAAAGACAACACTCAATATTTGTACAAGAAATACACCATAGAATGTGGAGAAACAATCGACTAATGAAGTCTAAGTACCAATTGAAACCATTTTCGAGATCATATTTCGGTGTGGGCAAAAAGAAAGAATCCAATAGCAAGAATGAAGTGCTTTTTGACTACACAATAACACCAAGCACTTATTCATATCGATTAAGCGAAAACGTCAACAACAATAAACAACAGCATGAGACAGTAGGGAATAAGTTATGGAAATCTGGAGGATTTGACTCTTTAGATCCCAAAGAATTGCAGAAGCAGTTCAATGGCTTCCCTCTTACATCATTCGAAAAGCTATATAAGAGATCATTATTATCACCATCTAACACAATGGAAAGACCGAAAGGTATCAAGATGTTATCAGGAGACTTTATTGAGGATTCATTATATAATCCTAAATATGGATATTTCAGCAAAGAAGTGGAGATTTATCATCCTGATGAACCATTTAATTACAAGTCTTTGGAAACCCAAGATGAATTTCTCGAAGCTTGGATACAATCGTACAAGAAATATGACGAGCAGCACAATGTTATTGATCCTAAGACAGGAAAAGAAGAGCAGAATCCTTCTTTGCAGTTGTGGCATACACCAACTGAATTATTTCAACCTTTTTATGGTGAGGCCTTGGCTAGATACCTATTGGTGAACTACATGTTAAATCAATATCCGTACAAAGACTTATTGATATACGAAATGGGGGGTGGTAATGGTACATTAATGATGGACATTTTGAATTATATCGAACTGAATCAACCAGATGTTTATGCAAAGACAAAATATAAGATTATCGAAATTTCTTCAAAATTATCACATCAGCAATTACGAAACAAATTCGGTAGACATCTGGATAAGATAGAAATCATCAACAAGTCAATATTTGATTGGGACGAAGAAGTGTATGATCCTTGCTTTTTCATAGCCCTTGAAGTTTTCGATAATTTTAGTCATGATGTTATCAGGTATGATGTTGATACCCAACAGCCATATCAAGGATATGTTGTCACAGATGAGAAAGGTGACTTCAAAGAGTTCTTCAGCCCAAAATTAGATGAATGGTCAGAGCTGTTTTTAGCTTTACGTGAAAAAACCTCGTTTGCAATCTTTCAAGATCAAAGTTACAAATCTCTTGGAAGAAATCATCCTTTGAAAAAATATTACCTACTGAACAAACTCAAATGCTCAACAAACCCATTCAGATCCAATTTAACGGATGCAGAATTCATACCAACTAGATTATTGAAATTTTTCCACATTTTGAAACACAGGTTCCCAGAACATCAATTATTGGCTTCAGATTTCACCTCTTTGCCAGAATCAATTCAAGGTTTCAATGCACCAGTGGTTCAAACAATGTTAAACGATAGAATGGTCCCAGTTGATTCATATATGGTACAACAAGGCTACTTCGATATAATGTTCCCAACAAATTTTGAGCTTGCAAGTGAACTTTATAGACATGTTGTGGGGAAATTGTCAAAAGTTTCGTCTCATAGAGATTTTCTTGAACAATGGGCGGATATTGAATCGACGACTACAAGGAAAGGTGAAAATCCAATGTTAGATTTTTACAAAAATGCAGCATTCTTGTTCAGTTGAAAATAATCATATTTATTATTACTCTTATTTATTCTTTTTCTAATGACTTGTTTATATATATAGGACTTTGAACATTTTGCAACCATCTATTTATTAATTGCATTTACAGCACTATCGATTCGAAAAATCAAACAAACTATAGACCAATTGGTTGATGGACCTCCTGGTGTAAGAATCTTTTTTTTTTCTTTTTTCTATGTAATTTTTACAAGATACCTTTTGCCTTTTGAACTGGTTTCAATGCTTATTCCCTATGAGGACATATAATTACCATTCATCTTTCATAGAAGCAGACAATCAAAAGGAAAACAAGTATCTTTCATATTTTGTTAATGTAAAATATATAATATATATGTAAAAAATTTTGAAGAAAAGAAATACAAAATAGAGAAATAATGGAAACTACTTCAGAATTATTTACTGTAATTAACTGCTATTTAAAAACGTCTGAGAATCACATTTAAGCTTCCTATTTTGAAAGTAGTTTCAATACAAGGTTTTAGTTGGTACAAGTTGAGCATCTCAAACAGCTGTATTCACTAGCTTAAGATTTTAGTATAACATACACTACTTTTCACCAAAAATCTCTTCATATTTTCTTACCTTCTTAAACAAGTTTCAAAAAAAGATGAAAGAATAAAGATGGGAAGCTCCTTATATTGTCTTCATTGCTAAATCACTAATGAATGCTACTTGAAAGGCTGCGAGTTTTTTTTACTCGTTTGGAAGGGATTTTTCGTGCACCTAAAAACGCACTTATTTTTTGTTTTTTCAAATAAAGAGAAAGCGTAATTAAAAACTTCTATAGCCCATTTTAACAATATTATAACTAACCTATTACAAATTTATACCTGTAGGCCCCCTATCTCTTTGCAGGTAAATCTTAGCACCAGAATTTGTGGGCTATTGTTTTCAAGCAAAAACTTGAAAAAAAAAAAAAAAAAAAGAATTAAAAGATTTCAATTTCATAGACAACCAACCACCCATCAAAATCAAAAAATAGAAACTCAAGAATATTAAATGACTCAATCATACTAGATAGTCATACCACTTGTTTTTTTTATTCATCTTACATAACCCTAAATAGTTTAACAAATTTTTTCTTGTGACAAAAAAGAAAAAGAGCTGTTACAAAGACTTTGTAGAAATAAAATGCTTTATAGTTTGAGCAATATGTTTAAAAAGATCTTTTTTTTAAGTAAAAACCCTCAGAAAATTTACACAATATTGTCAAGCTTTAAAAACCATTCGAAAACCCATATAATATTTCCTTTTTTTTCAAATTATTGTCTTGAATCTTTGACAAAATTCTTTAAAGATTCCAAATTTGTGTAACAATCTACGCAGAAAAGAATTAACTTTTTCATTAAGATTTCTGAATAAATTCTTTCTAAATTAGGACTAAATTTTATTAACATTTTTAGCTATGTTCGAAAAAAATCATTTCTTAAGATTAAGCTTGAGAGAAAACTCTCTTTCAGCGATGATTTTTTTCTGTTTTCTATGAGCATCTTGGTTTCTGGAATGCTTGAAGGAATCTCCTAAATAAGAGCCAATTCAAAGAACTGTAAAAGATGATTTAGGAATCCAGAATAACCTTTTCCATTCACTTTTCAAGACTTAAATGATTAACAAAGCAATCTAATGCTTTAATGGTCTGTTTAAGATGACTATACCAACAATTGGTCTCAACAGAACTTTCATACTCAAGTCAGATGAAATTTTTCTAATTTAAGAGGTTTTCTGAAAGACCAAGTTGACAAAAAGAGGCTAAAGGCTCAAAAAGATAAGATAAGAAACTAGATTGGTTCAAATATTAACTGATTTTTTTTGGTTTTAATTTCAAGAAAATTATCTTGAATATTTCACTGAAATAAAAAGTACTCCGTAATGTGAATTTTCATGTAAACTTAGATATAGGTAATTTTTTTTTAAATTAAAAGAGGTTGTATGAATTATTTATAGAGAGTTACCAAAAGTTTGAAAAAACTTAGTAAAGTTTCCTTATAAAACTTTTGTTAAGTTACCAGAATTATTGTCTCAAGTCTTCGACAAAAATTTCCAGATAACATTGGAATGCTTTAAAATTATTGAATCCAATTCAATAATACCTTTTTGTTAAATTATCTTTTCTAAGCAACAATGTGCGTTAAAGCAAAAACTTGTTGATATTTGAATTAACCTATAAAAGCATTTACTTTCACGGTTTGGTGTTACAATTGAGTTCTTCGAAGATCTAACCTTGTTGCGCTTCTGTACAACTAAGAAGTTTTTTGTTCACAAGGCTCAACAATTGTACGTCTATTTATTTTAGTGTATTTTTACGTTTTATTTTTTATTTTTCCACGTTGTCTATTGCTTGGTCAAATATCAGCTACATTTACTCATGGTTTATCCACCACAGTTAAATAAATTTATTCACCATAAACGAGTTTAGGGACACCTGTCAAGGATTGTTCAATATGAAATAAACCACATGTACAAAAAGATAAAAAATCATAGGTGTCTTTCTCTTCTTAGCTCTCTTACATGAAAAAGCAATGCATAATAAACATTTTCTTTCTACAACCGAAACTAATCTCCAATAAATTGAATTTCAGACATTTTATATGTGCGTCCAAGAATTCCTACTAATATTCAGACAATAATAGATGCTGTTTGAAAAATTAACATTATTTTAAAATATCCTGGCAACTAAAATTAATGAATATTAGTTTTTAAGAACTTAGCTTTCGTTCTTTTTACTCTCTATTTTATTGTCTTTGCTAAGGAGATACTATGGAATATTAAAACAGCCAGAGTCTTCACTCATGTCAACATATTTTTGTGAAATCGATTTGATTTTTTTAGCCAGAGAGAGAGTCTTCAACAAAATATGAGTAAGCTTTCATGGTACCTTTTTATCCTTGTTTAAGTTACTAACCATTTTTCTTTGAAACCTTAAAGCAAACAATTGAATTTTATTCCTGACATCTGTTTGATATATTCAAGAGTGAATTAAGACTCCGAGTGAATTTAATTGCTGCCATACAAATAACTCAAGTAATATAAATAATCTCTGTTTTCCTTATTGCTTTTCATGTTGTATTTTATTGAACTTTTTAAAGAAACTAAAAGCATTCTTGCATTCCCTACTACCTTAAATGTGTGCTGTGAGTTTCAATGTGAAGATCTCATAGTAGGAGATCAAATGAGGTAGAGATTGTATGAGTTGAAGTTCCTACACCCAAAAGAGACCCTTTATTGCTTTGGTATAATTGAATAGGTGCTATAACTACTGAAGGATTAAAAGAGGTAAATAAAAGTGTCTTACGAGCATGTTATATTACTTCGTCTAGAGTGTTTTTATTAACCCAGTAGTGCCAAATGGTCTTATAGATTCTATAATTCGAAGTGATTGAATATCTACACTATGTATTTGGCAGTGGATCAATTTTATAATAATAGGATTCATCATTCTTAGATTCCAAATGAACGAAAAGATGATTATGTTGCGGCTATGGTTGTCGATACTATATTTACTGTCGTCCTTAACTTATGACGGTGCAATTCGTATGCTGCGACATATTATTAATGAGACCATGTGGATTGTGGATCAGAGGCTGTAAAGAGAAAAAGAATGGAAAGATTATGAAGGAAGTTGAATATCCTAATACATATGATATGATACATTTGTTTTTTAAGTGACTAGCTGATACACTCTATATGACTAAATCAATTAGGAGATGGTTCAGGTTATCCACCAGAGTAGATCTGATTCCACAGTACAGATTTATCCTATAAAGTTTTTGCTACTTACTATGTTTTAATTTTTTTTTCCTCTATCGTGCATGCTATATACTCTTTAATAAATACCAGAAGAACTTCGATTTTTAATATTAATTGACATTGTTCAGTTCAGCTAGTAAAATGCCATTAGACTTATTTGTAGACCCTCTGTTTTGAACTATGCTTCAAAAGCAAAGAGTTACCTATTACTCTGTTGACTTTCTTTTGTTGAGAATAGAAATGTCAAACAGTTACTAGTTTAATTTTTCAGACCGTTGTGCCACTCAGTTTTTATGTATGTAACTGTTGCTAGAGAGGTAGATCTCCTTAAAATTCAATTAGAAATTGTCAGATATTATCTTACTTTCATTATTATGATAATATGCTCTTACAAAATATGGTAAATATTTATCATTAATTTTGGAATTTTTATTTTTCATTTTTTTTTTAGAAATTTTTTGTTTTACTTTCATTTTTTATTTTCACCTGAGACTTGTTGGCTTTTACAAAGATTTTATATGGGTAAACGGGTAATCGGAAACTGGGAAGGGTCATGAGAAGTCAGAAGAGGGGGGTGCAAGGCTATGAAAATTCAGTAAAATTGGAATATTTAAGTCCTATATTTTGTCTTGTATTCAAAATGAAAGAAAGAGAGATCTTTCTATCTATCAATTTATATACTTCAATTCAATAAACGTTATTATAATTAAATCGCACCGGCTATGTCAAATCAAATCTTAACCAAAGGTGACTTGGAGCATGAGGAATTACCAAACTCATTAAACAATGAGGGTTCTATTGGTCCAAACCGCGTTAGAAATACACTAACGATCCCACGATTTTAAAAGAAACTCTATTCCATGGGTTAGAGATGTTATTTCAGACATTGGTAAATCACTTTAGCTAATTTCATATTATCGGAGATTTGTTTTAAGTTATAGAAATAAAATTTTAGTATATTTTGTACTGGTTTTTTATGTAAGAGACTAAGAAGAGAAAAAACACCTATATATATGATTTTTTATCCGTTTGTCCACATGTGGCTTACCTCGTATTGAGCAATTATTGACATGTGACCTAATTTCATCTGTCATGAATAAATTTATCTCGAAAAGGGGGTACCTTGAGTTAACTATGGTTGATAAATTTGTGGAGAAAGGTCGTCGATAATGGATCAAAAAATAAACTGCGCGGAAAAATAAAATGAAATAAAAATAAACGGAAAAATAAAATAAATAAATAGAGGTGTCTGACACATATGAATGTGGAATTAAGTCAGCTGTTGATGCTAATGCGATTCCCCTGATTCCCTTTTTTAACAAGGGGATATAACCAAAGTTGTGATAAGCGACAAATGCATTACAGCATTTCATTCTACATCTGTTGAAATATCTGTTGCATCATTGGCTAAAAGAACTAAGACGTTCAACAGTTTGTGCCTTTTTTTTCACAACAACTCTTCAGTAATGGCTAAGAGCTCATTTTATTGTAATCAGTCTTCGTTTTTCATCTCAATGGCCTTATTACAAATATTATTATGTAGTTGCAAAACCTAAGAATAGTGAACAAGGTAAAGCTAGTCAAAATAATATCATGATATGTATATATAGGAGAGAAATAAAATGAAAAATCAATTTAGCACTCTTTTTAAAATTTCTATTTCTACAGTTGTCGTAATAAGTGACAAATCATTATACATTATAACTGATTCAATGGTTGAACTACTTGTGCTAGCCGTACTTTTGAAGTATTGTGAGATTGCAGCATCTGTGTGAACTCGCTGCTCTCTCAGGACTTGGAAGTTATTCAAAAAACAAGAAAACAATTTTAGTATTTTGAAACAAAATCTTAACACTAGCCATCAAATCCTTTAATTAAAGAACTACAGCGTCCAGTCTTTAAACATGAGGTGTGACAATAACCTAACATGATTCTGAACTTGATCTTGGCATTTGCGGATCATTCAACAACTAAGACAGCAAATAAAGCAATACTTGTGATTAATATTCTTTCTCTTGCAGTCCACTTTCATTTATGAACTCATACTGTTAAGACTATTGTTCTTGATGTCTCTGATGTATGATCATGTAGGACTCAGCTGCATTGATCAGATTATAGATCAGACTTTTAATCAGGCAATGGGCTGTGTTATTAAACCTTGGAAAGTGAATGGAAAGATTGCAAAGGAAGCTGAACATCCAAATATACGTTACATATTTGATTTTTGAAACAACCAATTATTTGACACTAATTATCTATGAATCAGTTAGGAGGTTACCAGAGTAAATCTGATTCAACACATACTTGAGTCCAAAAGTCTCTGGCAGCTCTTTTAAGGCTGTAGCTCAAAAACTACTGATTAAATGAAAATATCTATTAGGAACAACGCATTCAGGAAGCATAAAATTTAAGTCGCAAAGCGAATATTGCGGTTGTGTTTTCATTCCATTAATTTCTGCCTTGTGTCGAGACTAACTAATGATGTAATTTGAAAAACTGCAGTCACAGTGTACTAGAGCAGGATGATTCTTTTCAAAATTCTTCCAACACAAAATTCAATTTTGTAACCTACAACCAGGAGCCAATCTTTCCTCAATTTCTAACTATTCCTGAAAGGGGACACCTGTCAAATAGAACGACGGAAACGGTTATGGGCATCTCGGTCCAGTGATCTAAATAAGCACAAATATACTTCGTCCATACAATTTATCATTCTCTTCTTTGAAAATCCCATAGCTCATAACTAAGATCCCTCCTCACCATATTACTGTGTTCAACCTCTTGTCTTCGACAGAATCAAATAGGCTTCTCTCTTTTTTAATGCAGAAAACTCATTATTAGAATGCTCAAATGCAGTCCCTTCTCTTTCTTGAATCGATCAAAGCTATTTTCTATCATATTCTATTTCTCGTAAAACAAGACTCCAATTACTCATTTTATAGAAGCTTTAAAAACAATAAGAACATTGATATACATCAAAAGGTGATTAATAAAAAAACCATGAGTGGTTGGCTCACTTTTCTAAAATTGAGTTTAACAAATTTAAGTCCTAAAAAAAAGAGAAAAAGAACATCCTTTAATGACTAAAGAGTAGCAAGACCCTATCTATTTTTGAGCTTTACTTACATCTGGGTAAAAACATTTTAATTTCAGAGAATTATGATTCACAAAAATGTGGACTATTTTACTTTAATTTATGTTTCTTAAGATGAGATTAATTATCCATAAGCTTGTTGTTGATACTAGACTTAGTGTCTTTAATGTATGATCATGCAATTCATATTAGTGAAATCATGGAAAAGATAATCTGCTGTCATTTTAAGTTTTGGAATGTGAATGGAAAGATTATAAAAGCTAGATATCCTGATCTATATTATATATTCTCTCTTGTAATAACTATCTAACTAACACGAGTTAACTATGAACTAATTAGGAGTTCATTCAATGTATGCCTCCGCATTGAATCTGCTTCAACACTTGTCAGTTACAAGATATATTCAAATAGTAACAAGCTGGTTCTTCCAGCACCTACTTTGATGAAAATATTACTGAAATAGATCTTATATATTTTACTTTGGCACAAATCTGCCACTTCATTGCTGGCAACAGAAAATAAAGCTGCTGCTAATACATGATCAAGCCTCAGTATTAGTTTTCACGCCAACAACCTCATCATTATCCACTACACAACAAACTTCAACCACCACATCTTCCTCAACAACTCAACAAGAAACAATCTCACAAATATTCTCATATGGCTGTTCTTCGTCAACTTTGTTATTTTTTGCTCAACAAATGTTGGACGAACACAACAAGAAAAGAGCTTTACATGACGCACCACCACTTGAATGATCAGACCCCTTAGCTCAATATGCTGTATGCTGCAGACTACGCAACATCCGGTAACACTTGTAGTAACTTCAACCCAGGATTTTCATTTTCAACTGCTCACTTGTCTGGAAAGCATCAACAAAACTTGTTTGTGAGTATCAATACTGTAACAGTGAATGGTCAAACTACGTCGTTTGTGAATATGATCTAGCTGGAAATGTTGCCAACGTGCTGAATGTGCTTACCTTTTTTATTCTTATAAATTTCATTTCACATCTACACAATATATAATAATTTCAAATACATTTTGCTATCATTCCTTCTCAAATAAAATATATACCACAAAACACACAACACGTTCTATGCCAATTCTTTTTCTTTCAAACTATACTTCTAAATCTAATATTCTCTTCTTTGTATCTTAACTTCAGTGTCAATGTCATCACCTTCAGAAGAATCAGGTCCAAGTCTCAGCATTTTGCAAATTTTCCAATCCTTCAAAATCATTTTCTTCCTCTTCTTCTTCTTCATCTGGCGTTAACTGTTCAACAACCTCCTGCCTTTCATTTTCAACTTTTTGTTCATGTTCTTCCTAGACCTATAAAATGAAGTGTTTTTTCCTGCTCAATCTGTGAAGCCTTGGTTTATTAATTTATGTAACGAAGGAACACCTATAAGACGATTCTTCTTTAATAAACTTTATTCAAATCAAATCTTCCTCGTCAATTCTACCCAATATTTTCTTCCATAGTTTTTTATTAATATTCAAAAGGCTGATCACACATAATCACCACTCTTCATTCTATCTAGCAACTGTTTCTCAATAGAATTCTCGATTTTGGCCAGTGATAAAACTTTCTCTTTCTCTGGTTTGTTCCCTTCTTATCGCCTTATGTTTAACTCCAACACTCTCTTATTCTTTCAAAGCTAACCTTCTTTCCATTATCAACACTTATGTCAACCTTGTAAATCTTTGTCTGCATTTAGGGATCGAGAATTTTCTCCAGTATAATAAATTTTCATCAATCTTTTTCAATGCTTTATTATAATTCTTCGCCATAAACCCATTTGGTGTATGAGTCCTCTCAGGGGTCTTGATACATAAATACAATTTTCCATCTAAATTCCTGATACTGAGATATTCAGCATTGGCATTGGACATGCTATAAACCAGACACATTATAGGGATCCTTACAAAAATGCTCCACAGTTCTTTGTCTTGATTCTATGGGAATTCGAATAAAAACTGATACAATCTCAAATAATATTATTTATTATACTTTGATTATAATAAGTTTTCTTAAAATTAGGTACTGGCTGCATCACATAAGTATAACTGAAGATATAAAATGTATCTTTTGCAAGCTAGGTTTCTAGTTCTCTTTAATGTATATTATTATGCAAATCGAATTGTAGCAACAGATTATTGAGACTATTGATTGGTTCAGGCAATCGGTTGTGTTACTCATTCTTAGACAGTGAATGTGAAAATTATAAAAGAAGTTGGATATTCCCTGATATATATTAGATATTGGCTCTTAGAATAACTAACTAACTGACACGAGTTTTAACTATGAACTAATTAGGAGATCATTCTATGCATGCCTCCACACTCTGCTTCAACATTCTTCGGTTTCCTTTTCATACAAGAGCTCTAAGCATCTTTCAACTTTTAAAATCAAATATTCACATTCTTGAAGAAGTTCTTTAGTGATCTTTAGAAGATATAAGAAATTCATTACGACATTTAATTTTTCAAGTTCTTCCAGCCTTTGGTGATACATACTTACAAAGAAAATTTAACTTCATTTTTTAAAGTTGATCTACAGATATTATGTTTCATACATTATTTTTCTGCTTTGATTGATCATTTTTTCAAATCGAATACCAGGAAATTTTTTTGAGAGTATTTTGTGATAATTCATTCATCTAAAAAAAAATGAGAGAAAGTTCCAAAGAAAAGTTTTTCAAAAACAAAATAAACTCCTATATCAAGGAGCCAGAGAGATAATAACTTGAGAATTACAATTCTAAGACTTTATGGTTGAAAAAATTACCTTTTGCTTCATCTAGAAGGGTATTAAATATTTTTTTGATCTAATTTTTGCGGATTTTTATTTTTCAAAAAAAAAAGTGTAAAACTATTTTCTTTATCTTCAAAAAATCAACTTGAGGAGATGAGGTTCCTTGAATTTAGAAGTAACGATATGATGATCACATCTTAGAGTTAAGGATATGACTGGATTTCTCCATCATTTTCTTTTTATGAAATACAAAATTTTATAGCCTTTCTATTTCTTTGAAAAAAAGAGTTTGTTATAAGAGCTTCCTCAATTTTCTCTGTTCCCTTTATTTTGTGTTCATGTGATTCTGATAGCATTGGGAAGTTTCTAGCAATATACCTTTCAATAACCTAAAATAAGTATCATAAGACTCTCAATTTTTCAAGTAACTTCTTTCTTTTGATGTTCAAAAAAAAAGAGATCTCTTTTCACCTCAAATAGTTTTTGATTTCTTACTTTTGCTCATTTCAAATATATTTCTAACTTATTAGGAGGGAGATATAGCTAACATCTGTTATGATAGACACATATGTTAATCAGTCACTCGAGACTCATATCGGCAGGTGAAGTTTTCAACACTTCTCTTGAATAAAGCATGTTTTTTTATTTAGTTTTCTATAAAAATTAACTTTGTTCTAATTGCACATTTCTTCCTTAGCACAAAAGTTGTTTCTGTTGAATCAGATTTACTCTGGCAGCATACATTGAATGATCTCCTAATTCATTCATTGTTATATAGTGTAAGATCGTTAGTTACTTTTAAAATATAAAATATATATCTGGATATCCAACTTCTTTTATAATCTTTACATTCACATTCCAAGACTTAACAACACAGCCTTTGATCTACAATCCTCGTGGTCTAATTAATATGTCGGTATACGAATTGCATGATCATTGATTGACGATACTCGTAACTCTCGTATCGAACATTCCAGTCTCAACAGAGTAATTCTATTTTTACTTAGTCTAGGTTATTATTTATTGATTAGATTTTGATCTGATTGTGTTTAAAAGGGTATTTTCAACTTTTAAAGGTTTTTTTTTTTTGATTTGACTGAAATTCATCATCAAGTCATTATTTCTTACTTTTGAAGTATCTGTTGAATCAGATTTTACTCTGGTGGCGAATCTTCTAATTGAATCATAGTTAAAATAGCATAAAATAGTTAGTTCTTCACACAATAAAATATATAACATATATCTGGATTTTCAATTTTCTTTATAATTTTCAGGTGAGAAATAAATTTTTTATTCGTCTTTTATGTAAGAGAGAAAATGGTTATATATAATTTGCCATCCATTCATCCTTGTCAATCAAAGTCTATCTGTTTATCCATCTGTAATATCACCCTTACTCTGGGGAATATACGACGTGGGTAGATCTTGAATAGTAGTGTAAATAGGCAACAAAAAAAATTAAACATTGCCGCGCAGTTTGGAATGGAAAATTTGCCAAGTGTAAAGTGAGTGCGTCTGATTAATAGTCTGATCAAATGCAGCTGCATTCTAATTCCATGGTCAAACACTAGAAACATCAACAAGATTAATCTCAACAGTATCGACAACAGATTAGATTCTTATAATCATTCTCATCAAATATCTTTGAAAGAATAACTAGTAAAGGGACAAGAAAATTTTTTTAAAAAATATTTTTTTTTTTTTTTTAAAGTTTTCGCTAAAAAGTCCTTCCCTTTTTTATGTTTGTACTCTCTTGAGGAACGTATATCATCGTTATAAGGGATATTCATGTCTCAATATGTAATTTCTTTCACTGGATGTGGCTTTTAAAATTCTTGCACTGTTGTCTTTAATGTATGATCATGCAATTCGTACGCAAATTAATAAGACCATAAATTGAATTGTGAATCAGGGGCTGTGAAGGGAAAGATTATAAAAGGAGTTGTATATATCTGATATATATGATTTTTAAGAAACTAAACTAATTTACACTATGAGTCAATTAGAAGATTATTCATCGTATGCTGCTTCATATATTTACAGTTTTGATACTTATAAATCTTTAGAGTTCAGATCCCACGATGTCCGAACTTTAGTTGACTTGTCTAGAAAAATTAGAGATTCAACTCCCGTTACCTACTCTGAACTTATGTTTCTGATTAGGATACAGATGTGGTTAATGGCTACTAATGACTTAGTTGGTATTGTTACTCTTTTATCTGTTGTTAATGACGATATTGTCAACAAACTGGACTTTGTTTTTGCTGGTCGATCGTTAAAAGAAGTTACTTTTCAAGAATTTTTATCGGTCGTTAGATCAGATATCATTTCGCCACTTTCTGAGTCTGGTGCTTTCAGAACGTCCACGGGTCTTCGTGCTCCTTCCAAGTGCACTTATTGCTCCAAAAATGGTCATACTGCAAACCGTTGTTTTCTTAAGAAAAGACATCTGAAAAAAGCTCTGTCAAAGAAAATTCCATCAGCTTGGTAAGCTACAACTTTCATTGCTTCTGAGAAATCCACTTCGAAATTCTGTTTTGATTCTAGTGCCTCTCCTCACTCAAACAGTTCATCGATGATGTGTCAGGGATCTCTGGTCCTCTATGCATCTCGGGTATTGGCTCCGTATTTGGTCTTCCAATCTTGTTGAATGATGTTTATTATATTCCTGATTTGCCTGTTAATTTAATCAGTGTTGAAGGCTGCTGTTGTGATATTGATGTTGTCTTTTCTGGTAAACTAGTCTATGCTGATGGTGTCAAAGTTGGTCATCTTGCTCCTGTATTATCTTGACACCACTCTTTCCTAAGATATTGCTCATTTCCCAATTCAGATAAAGTATGACACCATCGTCTTGGCAATCCAGATGCGAAGATTCATCACCGCATTCCTGGCTGATCAAAAATTATGTAGTGATTGTGTTAAAAAAGTTGTGTGAGGCAAGAGCTTCCGAACCATTGCTTCACGTCGATACCTGTGACCTATTTAGATACTCTAATCATTAGAATCATTATTTTCTCACTATTGTAGATGATCATAATCTCTTTGTCACAGTGTTCCACTTTCTCAAGCTGCTGATGAAAAAAAAAAAAAAAAAAAATTTGTAAACAAAGGTTTCAAAATTGTGCCAAGTGATAATGGTGATGAATTTTGCAATTCAGTCCCTTGATTCTTCACCAATGGAAATATCCATCATCAGCTTACTGTTCCTCGCTCACACGAACAAAATGGTGTAGTTGAGCGAATGTACAGTTCAAGATCCAGAGTTTTTTTATCTTCAGGGAAGGTGCCAGTAGAACTCTGGTCTGAAGCACTTCATACAGCTGTTCACCTTCTCAATAGAACACCAATGGCTCGTTTATCACATGAGACTCCTTATGAAAGATGGTATCCAGCCTGGATATCCCCATCTTCGATTCTTTGGTTGCAGGGCCCGTGATCTGGTTCCATCAGCTTTACGTGACGACAAAGACTACTGAAACTGTTATAATGGGCTATGAATGCCAGCCACAAGGCTTATCGTTGATCCAGTTACTGAGAAAATCATTGCCGAGGTTCGTTCTGATGAGACATGTTATCCAATGACTGCTGTTTTTTTAAAAGAGTTCTGTTAAAAATGATTTTCAAGGTGGAAAAAATTGCTGCTCCTATACACATAATTGATTCAACACCAGATCCAACTCCTGCTACGGCTTCTCGGGAGATATTAGTGAATCCGGTCTGTCAGATTCCATCGACCACGACTCAAATGATGAACATCTTGACGGTACTTCTGCTACTTCTTCAGACTCTGAAGCTTTCTGCGTCTGCTACCCACATTCAACTGCTAACCAATGAACTTGCTTTAGTCGAACAAGAACTTGACAGACTTCAATCTCCATCCCAAGAAAATTCATGCTTCTGATGAGGATAAGCAATTTGTTCTTTCTCAGTCCCCAGATAATGATGGTCAACAGTTAGGTGATCAACAACTTCAACCGTATGATATATCACTCCTAATGATTCTTTCAATTGTCACGTCGGTCTTTCCAAACAATGGAGCCTTCACCAGTCACAAGTATGTCAACAGTGGAGAACTCATTTCTACTGGTCAAGCAATTGCTACTATGTCTGCTGCTCACGGGTACTATAATGGCTTCTCGTCTGAGAGTGATTCGGACTCAGAGATGGCCGGATTACATTTGTCTAATGGTCATCTGAAAAAGGTTAAGCACAACAGGATCTGGGGGAGGTGTAAAAATGTTCCACACATGTATATATGATTCTTAATAAAACCAACTATTTTGCATTGTTTCAACTATGAGTCAATCATGCCACTAGAGTAAATCTGATTCAACATGCTCTCTTCTCAAATTTAATTTTTCAATAAAGAGTGTATCCCCAGTCAGCATACAACATGTTTTTACGAAAAAAATAGTCTCACTAAATCTTGTTAATTCAAAATTATTGCGCTGAAAATTTAACTCAATTATTTGCAAGGAAGGGGATCTGAAAGTCATCGATTTCTAGCTGGAAAGAGGAAGACTCGTTCTATTCTGTTTTGTATGTACCATCCCATCCGTTTAAAAAAAGTCGTGTATTTGTTCACCGAACAAAAAAGTTGCGCGGTAAATTATTGCTAGGCAAAGACAGGGGAAGGAAGGTGCTTTAGATTAAACACGCTCCAAAATCAGTTCCCCATCTGAAACCCAAGTGAAGATAGAAGAGCCTCTCCCAGAAATGTTAGTTGAAAAAGAGTGTGACACATTTAAATTTGGAACCATGAAAAATTGAGTCTTTGAATATCTAACGAAGTTTCCAGGTCATTAGAGAGTAATTCTTTTTGACTAACTGCTTTCCAAATACATATTAAGTGATTGAGATAGATAATAGACACCATTGATAGTTAGAGAGGCTTCAATGAAAAGATGATCAACAGAGAGACTTTGAGGTAAAGAGGGTGGTGACTGGGGAAACCTTTCTTGAGTGTATCTTGCACACTACTTTGAACTACCTAGCTTTGGAACTGAGTAAATCCTCCAATCTCTTTTCGGCAAAAGTGCAATCCTAATTGGATCAGATAGTTATTGGGAATGATGATAGGACCTATATCTTGAGAGGATCTACAGGGCCATCATTATCGAGTCATTGATAAAAGAAAAGCCGGGTTAGTTTTCTAGGATTGAAAGATATAAGATATATATTTTAGAATTACTGAGTGTTCTCCACAATCTTCTCAATTGTTTAAATGACTTACTTCATGAGATTAGAGTGAGTTTCTTTTTGTATCTTTAAATATCAATGGATCTCTCAATATTAACTTTTTCAAGCGTTTAGTACCCATTTGGATTCGGATATTTCATGAAAACCGAGATGTAAATCATTTTTAATCTTGAAGCAGATCCCAATGCAACTCTTTAAATTCTAAATTACTACTGCTGCATTCAAGAATTAGTCTTATCTTTGGATTTGCAGGTTATCTTTTTTAAGATATATTTTTTTTTTTCTAACTGATAAGAAAAAAATAAAAAAAAAAAAAAAAAGTCAGCAAGCAGCACTATCAAAAGTTGGAGTAAAATGAAAATAACTAATGACAATTCGGTAAACAAATAAAATTTTAATATAAATAGAACAAGATATCCCCCATTTAAGATTTATAGAATTAAAGTTAAAGACAATGAGATCACAAGACATGGAAAAATCAGCCTCCAAGGTGAATACCACCACCACCACGCAAATAAATCAAATCCCGGCTTCGAGGTCGTCATCCAACACCTCTTCCACAGAAATTATACACAGAGAGCGGAATTATGATCAAGATATATTATTGCAAAAACAAGGGTATAAGCCGGAACTTGAGAGAAATTTCTCATTTTGGTCATTATTAGGAGTGGCATTTGGATTGACAAATTCATGGCTTGGAATTGGTGGTTCAATGGGTGAATCAATATCAAGTGGTGGCCCATTAATGGTGGTGTATGGATTAATTGCAGCATTTGTGTTTGTTCTCCCAGTTGGTGTGACATTGGGAGAATTGATCTCGATGTATCCAAATTCTGGTGGTCAGTATTATTGGACTTTCCAATTAGCATCAAGGAAAAAAGCTCGTTTCTTACTGTTTATGACTGGTAATTTGGGTTGGTTAGGAAGTGTATTCACATGTTCATCAATTTCATTGACAACACTGCAAACAATAATGGCATGTTATAAATTAACACATGAGAATTATGAAGAAAAAAAATGGCATATCTTCTTATGTTGTTTACTTACAGTGATTTTTGTAAGTTTTTTCAATTGTTGGGAAAAACCTTTACCAACTATAACATTTCTAGCTTTTGTCATGAGTATTGGAACATTTGTAGTGGCAATCATAGCATGTTTAGCTTCTAGTCATGGTCAATATCAAAGTGCCAAATTTGTCTTTACAGAAGCGATAAATGTCGATAAATCAATGATTGGGATCACATTTCTCGTAAGTTTAACACTGCCAACATGGTCATTGGCAGGATTAGATGCTGCAACACATATGGCTGAGGAATTACCAGAACCTGCAAAGACAATACCAAAACTGATCTTGGCCACTATATTTATTGGATTTTTCACAGCTTTTGTCTTTTCAATTTCAATGTTTTTCTGTATTAAGGATGTTGACGAAGTGATGAATGCCCCATTACCATTATTAGAAGTTCTTTATCAACTGTTCAATTATAATAAAGCAGGTCTGATTTTTGTACAAAGTTTGGCTATCATAACTGCAATGTTTTGTAATATTAGTGCAAATACATGGCAAGCCAGAAATTGTTGGTCATTTGCAAGAGATAATGGTATCATTGGAAGCCAATATTGGAAAAAAGTTAACCCAAGGACTAAAGTACCAATTAATGCTCACTTGTTCAGTAATTTCTTAGTGCTCTTGATCTCCTTGGTTTATCTTGGATCTTCTAATGCTTACACTTCAATTATAACAGCATCTGTCGAAGTATTATATTTTTCATATGTGATCCCAACTATTTGTCTCTTACGCAAAGGACGTAAAAACGTTACCCCTGGTCCATTCTGGATGGGTCAATTAGGTTTGATTTGTAATTATTTGACATGTTTTTGGACTGCTTTTTGTTTAATTTTTTTCAGTTTCCCATACAGTTTCCCAGTAACTGCTGGAAATATGAATTATGTCTCAGCAGTATATCTGGCTGTATTTGTATATATCATTGCATATTGGTTCATAGGTGGAAGAAAACATTTTGTCTCATTGGAAGAAAGAATACTTGATCGTGGCGAAATTCAAGTATTATTAAGTTGATCTTTTGCTTTTTTTTTTTTTTTTTTTTTTTTTTTCTAGACGGAACTAACAGGAGGAATTTTTACAGACAAGAAGGTCTTATAATAATAATAATAATTAACTTATAATCTATATATATAATCATTTTCTTTTCATTGTAGCATGAAGTTTGTTTTCTTTCATGAAGAGAACAGCTATGTAACCTAAAGTTATGGTGATAAAACTGAACCAGAAGGATAATATACAACCTTCACTGTAACTATATCTGATCAGATTTTGACACCATTTTGGAGCTTCCAACAGGTATTCTGAGCTATGAAGAGCTTTTTCAATGATTTTGGAAATTTCTAATTGTGATAAATCTGAAGGTGCCGAGTCAGTGATTTTTTTAACTAATGAAGTTGATAATTTCTTTTGGAAAATGGCTGAACCTAAGGAGACACCAATTGTTGAACCTGTCAGTCTGAAAGCATATTGAATAGAAGTTGTGGACAGTTGATGTTCCACTGGTACTGAAGAAATCAAGGCCAAAAGTGTAACAGTGAGAACACATGAGTAACCTATACCTGGAAGAACACTTAAAGTGTATTGACCAAATAAGGTGATATCTTCATTGATAATACATAATCTTGCAGCACCCAACACCGAGACAAATCCAACAATAATTGCTAAACCTTTATATTTACCAGTTCTTCTCATATAAATACCGGAACCAAATGAACCAAATGCAATTGAAAAGAAATTAGGTAACATTCTTAAACCATTTTGTGTGGCACTAAGACTTAATACCGAAGCTAACCAAATTGGCACGTAGTACATATATGAGAAGACACCCATTGTATAAAACCAATTCAGTAATGACGAAGATAACACGGTTCTATTTGCTAATAATCTTACTGGGATAGCTGGTTGTTCTGCAATGTATAATTCCACATAACCAAAAATAATTAAGGCAATAAGTGATACAATGATTATACTTATAAACCAAACACCATCGTATGGTAAAGTGTTACCACCAAATGCAGCATCAAGCATGATACCAGTTAATGCAACGACTAAGAAAAATGAACCTAAGAAATCCACTTTCTTGATCTTGGACCAAGTATCATGATGAGGAGTTCCATTACCTGGAGAACCTTCTGGGAAATGTAAATTTTTCCAAATTAAAGAACAGACAAATAACAGAAATGGAACTTGTAAGATAAACACATATCTCCAACCAAGATTATCAGATATTAAACCTCCAATGACACCACCACTGGCACTTCCCAACCCAAAGAAAATATTGGCAATACCTTGAAACATACCTCTTTTTCTTAAACTTACTAAATCTGACATTGTGATGGTACCTAAAGTTGCCATACCACCACCACCTAAACCTGTGATGAATCTTCCAATGACTATAGGCCAAAGAGAATTTGACATACCACAAATAACACAACCCAATGCAAAAGTTAAATTACAAGCAATGATCAAAGGTTTTCTACCAAAGATATCACTTAATTTCCCAAAAAGTGGCTGAAAAGCAGAACATGATAATAAATATGAGGTGGCAATCCATGAAGATCTTGGAAGCTCGTCCAAATCTGAGGCAATCACAGTTAATAATGTGGTTAATACAGTGGTATCCAATGCACCAAGAAAAGATCCCGTGTATAGTGAAATACATACAAGAACAAGATCTCTAAAAGGTATAGCATATCCATCTCCCTCATCTTCTTCTTCGTCACCATCTGGTGTTTCTGCTTGTGATTCAATAGCTCCATAATTGACTGGTTTATTTGTATCGTCAAAAGATAAATCATTGGCTAATTCATTAGCTACAAGCCCGGCACTGGCAGTGGAAGCATCTAGGATCACAGTTGGTGATAATTGTGGTTTCAATAAATTGGCCTCTTCTTCTTGTGTCATCTTTAAAATGTCTTTTTCACTACTAAATAACCAAAGGGAACAAGGTATCTTATATATATGATAAGAAAAGTATGCAACCATTTTCTTTGAGAAAAAAAAAAAAAAAAAGTATTGGAAAAACGGCTATCGGATAATGTTGCGCAACAGTCGGCGAAACTAAACAAAGGGAAGATAAGATAACAAAAAAAGGGATCAATTTACAATCAGATGAGAGTAGACACGGTAAGTGATGCTGTTAGTAATCATTTAATATATTGTGTTGTAAGAAGTAGGTGATTAATCATGGTTTAATATATTGTGTTGTAAGAATTAGGTAATTCATGGTCCAAGTCCTTGAAAATCGTCAAGGGTTGGGATACTTTTGCATAAAGGAGAGAAAGATACCTTTCCTATAGCTTCTAATGAGTTTCACATATGATTGAAGATGCTGGCAATATCTAATGAGTTTCACAGATGATTGAAGCTGTTATACCCCCCGTTGATGAGTTCAATTTTCTATAAACAAGGGTGATGGCAATCATTTTTCATTTGTTTATCAAGTGGCTATATATTGCAATATCATCCACTACATTTATCTCCAAATGCTTTAACTAAAACTGATCCATGACCTAAGTCATATGAATATGATTAAGGATGTATTTGGTCTATTGGTTTGTTTGATTTGAAGGTACCAAAAAGCAACAAAAAAAAAACACAAGGAAAAAAAAAAAAAAAAAAAAAAAGTGGATGTGTTGTTTAAACAAAGGGACACATATAGATTATAGAAAAGATATACAAGATGATTCGACTGCTGATATTTGGACTGATATTAGTTGGGATGATAGTGACGTTTCTTGTTAGCGATATTGATGGAGTGCAGAATTTGAAGAGAGATATCAGTGATAATTATTTGATAGCAGCAAAGAAGAAGATTAATGAAGAGATACCTGTGCCTTCGAAACCAGAATTGGATCCATGTACAGTGATAAATCCAGCATCTAATGGGTTTTTCGATCTCAGGGAGTTGAGTGTCGATGAAGGTGTTGTTTCTTCATGGAATGCGAGAGGTTGGGATTATGGGATGAATTTCACCTTGGGGATATGTTCGAGTCCTTTGAAAAAACAATTAGGAGTTGATGATTTTGCAGATGTGAATAACAGTTCCATGGTTGGTGCATATTATACAGACACTTTAGGTGTGAAGCATTCAATTGGAGAATATTCGACAAAGCCAATGTTTAGAGGACGTAAATTGACGTTGACATACGAGAATGGATCTTATTGTAAAGGGCAAGATCAATTAAGAAAATCCACAATATTATCTTTTAGTTGTGATAGAGCTATAATGTCAAAAGCACAAGTATCATTTGTCGGGGTATTACACGATTGTGATTATTTTTTCGAAGTTAAAACGGTACATGCTTGTGCAACAGCTGCCAAATCAGATAATCTTGCCCTTGTATGGATATTTGCATTAATCTTCTTAGCTGCTTTATTTGTCTTTTGTGGTGCTGGAACTTTATATAGACGTTTTGGACGTGGAAGTGCTTGGAGACCTTCCTCTTATGGTATCGTGCATAACATCAAATCGATGGTTTCTAATTCCGTAAGTGTATAAAATTATATATATTACATTTTCTTACTAACGAGAAGTAGTTCAGAAAGAATAATAAGAGTCAAACAGTGAGATTGAACAATATCTATGATGATGACAACGAGTTCCTTGATATCTTAGATGAAGAAGACGATGACTTACCCGGATAAATCTGCCAATTTCCAGACAGGGTAAATTTCCTTTAAAGATGACGTGTCAATAACTTTGAAAGAAAGAGAGAAAAATTTTTCATTTTCCCACCCAAGAAATTTTTTTTAATTATATATATTTCAAATCCTTTTCCTTTTTTTTTTTTTTCATTTTAATATAACTATTAATTATTAATTTTATTATTTAAAATGGGTAAAGAAAAGTCTCACGTTAACGTTGTTGTTATTGGTCACGTCGATTCAGGTAAATCAACCACCACTGGTCATTTGATTTTCAAATGTGGTGGTATCGATAAGAGAACCATTGAAAAATTTGAAAAAGAAGCTGCTGAATTAGGTAAAGGTTCTTTCAAATACGCTTGGGTCTTGGATAAGTTAAAGGCTGAAAGAGAAAGAGGTATCACCATTGATATTGCTTTATGGAAATTCGAAACTCCAAAATACCACGTTACTGTTATTGATGCTCCAGGTCACAGAGATTTCATCAAGAATATGATTACTGGTACTTCCCAAGCTGATTGTGCTATTTTAATCATTGCTGGTGGTATCGGTGAATTCGAAGCTGGTATCTCAAAGGATGGTCAAACCAGAGAACATGCTTTATTGGCTTTCACCTTGGGTGTTAGACAATTGATTGTTGCTATCAACAAGATGGACTCTGTTAAATGGTCTGAACAAAGATTTGAAGAAATTGTCAAGGAAACTCAAAATTTCATCAAGAAGGTTGGTTACAACCCAAAGACTGTTCCATTCGTTCCAATCTCAGGTTGGAACGGTGATAACATGATTGAACCATCATCAAACTGTCCATGGTACAAAGGTTGGACCAAGGAAGTTAAAGGTTCAGCTGTTAAGGGTAAGACCTTATTAGAAGCCATTGATGCTATTGAACCACCATCAAGACCAACTGACAAACCATTAAGATTACCATTACAAGATGTTTACAAGATTGGTGGTATTGGTACTGTGCCAGTCGGTAGAGTTGAAACCGGTGTTATCAAAGCCGGTATGGTTGTCACTTTTGCCCCAGCTGGTGTCACCACTGAAGTCAAATCCGTTGAAATGCATCACGAACAATTAACCGAAGGTTTACCAGGTGACAATGTCGGTTTCAACGTTAAGAACGTTTCAGTTAAAGAAATCAGAAGAGGTAACGTTTGTGGTGACTCAAAGAACGATCCACCAAAAGGTTGTGACTCTTTCAACGCTCAAGTTATTATCTTGAACCATCCAGGTCAAATTTCATCAGGTTACTCTCCAGTCTTGGATTGTCACACTGCCCACATTGCTTGTAAATTTGACACTTTAATCGAAAAAATTGACAGAAGAACTGGTAAGAAATTGGAAGAAAATCCAAAATTCGTCAAATCCGGTGATGCTGCTATCGTTAAGATGATTCCAACTAAACCAATGTGTGTTGAAGCTTTCTCTGACTACCCACCATTAGGTAGATTCGCTGTTAGAGATATGAGACAAACCGTTGCTGTTGGTGTTGTCAAATCTGTCGAAAAATCAGACAAGGCTGGTAAGGTCACCAAGGCTGCCGTTAAAGCTGCTAAGAAATAAGTTTAGTCTTATATATAATTTAAAAAAAAGATATATGTATATTTTTAACAATTTGTCGTGTAGATATCAATTTTTTCTATCTCAAAAAAAAAAAAAAAAAAGTCAAAAAAAAAAAGGTAAAAAAATTGGGCAAAAACCAGCAGCAGCTAAATATTGATAAGAAAAGATGTCAAGTAGAAAGAAGACTTTTTTAAAAGTGATTATATTGGGAGATAGTGGAGTTGGTAAGACTTCATTGATGCAACAATTTGTGAATGGGAAATTTTCGCAACAGTATAAGGCAACAATTGGAGCAGATTTCTTGACAAAAGAGTTAAATATCGATGAACGTAATGTGACAATGCAAATTTGGGATACTGCGGGACAAGAAAGATTTCAATCACTTGGAGTTGCGTTTTACCGTGGAGCAGATTGTTGTGTTCTTGTGTATGATGTGACGAATGTTAAATCTTTTGAAGCAGTATCATCATGGAGAGATGAATTTCTTGTACAACTGAATATAAAAGATCCTGAATCGTTCCCATTTGTCATAATCGGTAACAAGATTGATGTTGATGAAAATAAGAGATTGATAAGTAATAAGAAGGCAACAAATTTGGCATCAACTTTAGGTGATTTGCCATATTTTGAAACAAGTGCAAAAGAAGCTGTGAATGTGGAACAACTGTTTGATGTTGTTGCGAGAAATGCTTTACAACAAGAAGATAATGAAGAATACACTGAAGATTATTCAGATGCAATAAATATCCATTTGGATGGTGAAGCTAGTTCATGTGCTTGTTAATTTTATACATTTATACATTTATCTAATTCTATATCTTATCTATCTCATCTCTAACCCACGAGGTCTCTCTTTAGTCTATAATAGAAGAGTCGTGTATAAATACACCAGTAAACGTGGTACCAGCACCTAAAAAAAGAATTTTTTTTATTATGTTGTTGATTTTTCTTTGGAAAAGTGGTATATATTAGTTCAATTTCATTTTAATTTGACAGCTTCTGATTAGATTAGAATGGTATTTTGTTTATAATTTTATCATTTTATTGTCTTCATTTCACTTTAGGTGTGTTTGTGTGTATAATAAAGAATAAAAAAAAAAAAAATTCCACCCTATGATCAATAGAGAAAAGACAATATGAATTTATCAGTGGAGAGTTCCCCTAATATGTATAAAGCCAATACAAAACAATCTAATAATAATACAACAACCTCATCACCAAAAGTGCCCTTGCCCAAGACACCTTCAATGATTGTGCCTACCAAGGATGAAAAAACTGTACACTTATTGGTACCCAAAAACTCAGGGAAATTAAGGAGTGCCAGTTTTTCAAGCAGCAGCAGCAGCAGTAGTAGTAGTGGTTCATCATATAGTCCTGCACAGATTCAACAGCAGCAGCAGCAGCAATTGTATGATAATTCAGATGATGCTTCTGCTGATTATAAAGATTACAATTATAGTCATCAAACACCGCAACAACAGGAGACCCCATTCAGTCCTCAAGAAGAAGAGGAAAATAATGTTAGATTACTCTCGAGAAATTTCAAAGAATGTGCAAGAGATGATTTGCTCATCTTGATTTCAAGGATGTTGACACATATAATTTCATTAAATGATGAAATTGATATTTCATCAAAACAATTAACTAGATTCCATTCAAGAGCACCACCAAACATCTCAATTTATTCATATTTATCAAGATTAGCACATTATTCGTCTTTAGAAAATGCCGTATTAATAACAGCTATTTATTATATCGATTTATTATCGTCAACATATCCAATTTTTTCGATAAATTCACTCACTGTACATAGATTTTTATTAACAGCAACAACAGTGGGTTCCAAAGGGTTATGTGATTCATTTTGTAGTAATAATCATTATGCAAAAGTTGGTGGTGTGCATATAAGTGAGTTGAATGTGTTGGAACTGGAATTCTTGACAAATGTTAATTGGAGAGTGGTACCTCGTGATTTCACACAACAAGAGTCGACAAGAAGAGATTCAAATAGTAGTTGCACTGGAACTTTACACGATGATGTTTTTTCCAAAAATTATAGATTAGGTGTGGCATCACTGGAAGAAGTACTAGATCTTTATTATAGACGGATGATTGCATTATTTGGCATCGCACAACAAAAACAACAGGACATTCCAGATTCAAATATAAAATTTGTGCTAGATAAAGTCTTACCGGGAGCACCTTTGAAAAGAAGTGCTGATCATATAGGTACTTCGACTATTAGTAGTAAGAGAAGATAAACTAACTGGTTTAGTTTTTATTCCATATTCTATTGTAGACCACCGGCTCTTGTAGAAGATCCCCTCTTTGCTTTCCTCCGATTATGCGCATTATTATTAAGAAGAGAAGCATTTTTGGGTATATAAATACCAGGATGCCCCAATTTTTTTTAATCTTGTTATCTATATATAAAGATGACAGCTGCCGTAGTTGAGACGATGCCTGAGATGGGCAATCATTATGAATCAGTACGTTCAATTGAATATGTCAAATCGTTATATGAATCCACAAAATTTCATGAGGTGGAACCTTTATTACATAAATTGAACAAAGAAAAAAACGCTAAATTACTTACTGGATCAACATTATCAGGTTTAGATATGATTGCTCCTGATCCAATCATATTTTCACAAGTGGAAAATGATTTAAATTCATCAAATTTACAATATAACGAACTAATCTGTATTTACCATTTGGGTGATAAACTTTGTGGACACCCAGGTATTGTGCATGGTGGATTACTAGCTACATTAATGGACGAGTCACTTTGCAGATGTGCATTCCCATTATTCAGTAAGAAATTAGGTATGACACTGTCTTTAAAAGTGAATTATTTAAAACCATGTTTTGCAAATCAATTTGTCGTATTAAAAGCTAAAGTGAAAACGTATCATCATAATAGGAAAATCCTTGTCGAAGGATATATAGAAACTCTCCCATTAGATGACTCCAAGCCAACTAAATTACTGGAACTGGAATGTCTTGTGGTGGAACCAAAATCCGTATCTCTTGGTTAGTAGTGTATAGTAAACACAATTTACCTGTTTTAAGTAATTCTCAACAGATTGAAAAATCTGCGAAAAAAACACATAAAAAAAAAAAGTTCGTTGAATATAAAAAAGAGGCCAAATATTATCTGTTCAAATAAAGATAACGAACAACAATGAATCCAGCTGTTTCAAATTTAGTATTAATGCTTGTTGGTATGCAAGTCTCCAAGAGACTTGACTGGGAAAACCCAAATACCGTGTTGTATGCGAGAATTGGTTACGTCTCTGCCACGTTACTCGTATTTGCCATTTACTTATACGTTAGATATGTTATTATTAATAAGAATGATCTTACCACTTTGAAATACGTTGAAGCTCCAAATGCTATGCAAGGACAAACCGAATCACAAGTTGTTGTCACCACTGTTAAGGATTACGATTTACAACAAATCCAAAGCTCCATAAAAGGTGTTTTCACCGGTGTTGCAATGATGGGTTTCATGCATCTTTATATGAAATATACTAATCCATTATTGATGCAATCTATTTCTCCTGTTAAATCTGCTTTAGAATCAAATATCGTCAAGATCCATTTATTTGGTAAACCGGCAACTGGTGATTTGAAAAGACCTTTCAAAGTTGCCTCAATGTTTGGAGGTGCTGGTGATGCAAAGACCGATAAACAATCCATCGAACAAGCAGAAGTCGCCGGTTCAGGTGGTATCAAAGAGGAATAATTCTATATACACTAATACTATATACTTCTTGAACTTTATTGTAGATTTTCTAGGGCTGTCTGGTTTGTAGAAAAATGTGTACAAAAAAATTTGACAAAAATGAATAAAACAACAACAAGGACAACAAGGAGGGACAATGGATCAGACCAATTATACCCTTCCTGGGATAATGCATTATTTGCAAAACCAGTACACGATAATAGAGAAAAACAAGATCTTGAATGATCTTGAAAAATCTGAATTGAAATTGAAAATAACAAAATTGGAAAGTGAAAGAAATTCATTAATATTGGAAAATTCCAAATTACATGAGAAAATTAGACAATTGCAACACAAGACTGAGAATGGAGTGAAAGAAGACTCACCATTGGAAACGATAGATACCACGAACTTGGTGAGAGCAAGACAATTTCTCAAGAATACGACAAATGAAATCTTGTTCTTATTGAATTCTCCTTCAATTGATAATAATGACCCTTTGGATTTAACCAAAGAAGAACCAGATTTCCTGAGTGCACAAGTCCAATATATCCCAGAAGTTCCTCCAAGAGATCCATCTCATAATCACCCACAGCAAATTTTACTTAATACAGATGACAAGATAGATACTGATGCTGAAACTATAACTAATGATACAGATGACGAAGAAGAAGAAGAAGAGGAAGAGGAGACAGTTGTTTCCGATATTGCAGAGTTATTGAGACCTCCAATTAATTTCATGAAAGTGGAAGGTGACGTGTTGTACTGCCATAGTGATAATGAATCGCATTTATACCTGATTAATTTATCAAGACAAAATTCAGAAACTATAATTTTAAATACAGATAAAGATATAATGAGAAGAGTTTTCGCAATTGGTGATGGTACATTGATCGAAGCATCAAGTTCAATGACACAAGGTTTCCTTTCAATTGGCCATGAGATTGTCTTAACTTTTGAAAATCCTATTAAGAATCTTGATTATTACAAGAATATATTGGCAGTGTTATTAGATGATGGACAAGTACAAATTTTCCAAATCAACGAGACAACTATTGTACCACATGAACATTGTTCATTAAGTCTGATACCACCAGAGACAAAATGTTGTATGATGAAATTTAACAGTGAGAAGGAAATTACAATTATCACAACAGAAGGTAGAATATTACGTTATGATTTTGATAGTGATGCATTAATTTATAATTTAAACATTGGTATTAATCTTTCATTGAATTGTCGTTTCAAGATTTCATCAAATTTTTTCATCCATGAATTCAATTCTTCCACTTTATCCATCTTGGATTTGTTAAGCCAAGAATTGAAAACTTATCCTTTACAATCACCTTTCCAAATAACTTCAATATCAACAGCCGATAAATTTTTCAGTTTAAGTTATTCAGATGGTACTACAGAAGTTTACGATTTAACGAGTTTCCAACAAGATGAAGAAGATCAAAGAATTTATCATAATAAGACAACAAGATTACCAAATTATTTGAAAAAAATCAATTATTATCAACATTATAAGAAACCTTCTATAATTAAAGATACCATTGTGGATTTAGTCATTGATAAAGATATCAAAATTTATGCTATTGGAACAGATATGAAAGTTAAAGAATATATAGTATAAAATCATTTCTTTCCTTTATTAACCAATTTCTTCTTTAAATGTTTTTTCATCTTTGTCTTTCTCTTCTCCTTTGCCTGCTCTTTTGCCTCTTTCTTTCTTTCCTTTTTCTCATCTTTATCCTGATGCTTCTTACCTCTCAAAGGCTTATCTTTCTCAATCCACTCCTTATCACTTTCACTTTCACTTTCGGACTCTTCTTCTTCTTCAGATGTAGAGCTGGGATCATCTTTCACTATACCATCATTGACAACGTCTAATGAAAGTTGTTTTAAAGTACTTATATTACCTTCAGCATATTCTTCAAAATCTTTTTCTTCTAATTGATTCAAAGATCTAACTAAATGAATGGATCTAAATACTTCATCTTCCAAATCTTCTTTGTAATCAGTTTTTTTCAAATCAAGTTTACTCAAATATTCAAAATAATTTTTTTCCAATAAAACTGGATCTTCATTAAATTCAATGTTTAAATTATTGATATCATCAATGACAAATTTGAAAATTAATCTCTCTGGATGCACAAAAACACCTTCTCTTTGGAAAAAATCATTCACATTCTTAATATCCATTCTTAAGAAATCTAATGACATTGGATGTTCAGGTTCCACGGATTGTGACACATCAATGATATATAATTTTTCATTATGTACAATAGAATTATACTCTGACAAATCAGCATGAACTAATCGACAAACATGAAACATATGTCTCATATAAATGATCATTTGATGATAATAAAAAGTTAATTGTTCCAAACTTTTGAAATCATAATCTTTTAATTTAGGACTTGGTTCACCATCACCATCTGTCAAATATTCCATCACCAAGACATGAGATTTCAATTCAATTGGTTCCGGGCTCGGAATACCATTGAAATATAATCTTTTCAAATTTCTAAACTCTTTTTCAGCCCATAATTTAATCATCTTTCTTGGATTATGTTGATTCTTTGTATGACGAAATCTAAATTCTCCATCAACATACCTTTCTCTATCTTTGAAAACCAATATAGAAGTCTTATAAATCTTGATAGCATACTCTTTATTAGTAGTAGAATTATATGCATGATAAACATTAGCTTCTTTACCAGTACTTATAGTACCATTCATCTCAGTGATAAGCCCATTATTGAAAACTTTCTTGATAAACCTTATAGTCCTAGGATCTAGCACATTGTCAACGGTTGCTCTATTAGCACGATCATTCAATGTCTTTGCAGTTTTCACCTTATCATTATTCACAAGTTTTTGATATCTATCAACAATCTTCTCCTTTTCCAGTAAATCGTTTCTTGAACTTTTTTGTTGCTGTTCCGGCTTGTATGGTGTAGAAACGTTTATCTTGATATCACCAATATCTAAGTCCTCTCCTTCAGATGAAGAGTAACTGTCTTCTTCACTCATGGTTAATTTATACTATCTTCTCTTATTTAAAAAATTTTTTTTTTTTTTTTTTCAAGAAATTTTTTTTTCTATACAAATTTTCACAAGCTCATCTCATCTTCAATAAGATGCTATCTTTACAGATCTAAGAGTTCTTTACAAGTTATAAGGCAATGGAATTAGGAAGACAACATCATAACTTTTTTATTAAGAAAGAATAATATATATATATACTATATTAGAAGACTATGTCTGACAAGAATCAAATCAAGAAGTTGAAGGCCAAGACAGCTAATGCACCTGAGATACCTGCTATTGTGGAGGCAGCACCTGCTGATGTTGATGAAGAAGCAGAGGAGCTAGTGGAAGATGCAGTGGAACTGGAGGATTGAGTTGAGGCAGTGGCAGCTTCGGCATGTGTACTTGAACTAGTGACTGTTTCATCTCCAAAATCTGAGTATGAATAATAGCTGTCATCGGTGGCATTGAAACAGGAAAGGGCATAAGTTGAAGTCTTGAAAACTGATTCTTCAACAAATGTGATATCTGAACAAGCATAATGAGTGACATTAGCATTGTCTTCAATTGCCATGTACATCAATTGAATAGTGGCATTATCACCAGATTTGACAGATGAAGGTTGGTCTGGCATGTAGAAACATGTATGTCCGATATCGATATCGTTGGTGACATTACCGTTAGCCCATTCATCGAAATCATCATTTGTAGTTGGATTATTCTTGTAACTAATTTTCAAAGAAATACTCCAAGCATTATAAGTCTTTGCAATTAAGGCAACAAAACCATCATCAAGGGCAAACTGAGATCTGTTTGTGATAGCTGCAGCTGAACCACATGGTGCTTCTAATTCGTAATCTTCACTCCATTCTCTTGTTGGTGGGTACATGATTGTAACTTCCCCCATAGTGGCAGCATATGCAGAACCATGTTGAAGAGCTTCAGCTTCAGCCATGGCATAGGCTTCAGCAAATGCTTCCAGATTAGCATAAGGAATAGCTTCTGCTGAGACTGCAATGGCACTAGCTATAGTTGATAATACGACAGTTGAAAATTTCATTTTTTGTTAAGATATTTCAATAAGACAGAAAACACAGGATTTACAGATTCTTATACTGTTTTTCCAACCTTGTCTAGATAAAACACAAATGGGAAAAAAACTTTAAATGGAATGGGACTTTTGAGAGCCTTGCAACATGTTGCACAGTCAAGATCACCTGTTGTTGTACGATCTATAAGAATGGGAATACTTCAACTTTGATAGGAACAAGACAAAAAAAGTTTTTTTGCAGTGCCCGACAAAACCGATAGTTTTACAAAATCTATACACATTTTCTCTCATAAGCCTTGAGATAGATTCAAAGAGATCGAGGAGCTTCATAGCCAAGACCGTTAAGTTCATCTTAAATGGATTTAAAGTGAATTTTTTTTCTTTTGTGGGGGAAAACAATGCGGAAGAATACTGAAAATCTTAATCAGACAACTTTTTTCTGACTCTTGTCTTAGATCAAGTTTGTATTGATAATTTGTCCTAGATAAGTTCTCCATATAGAAGAGTTAATGGTCGAACAAGTGGGATTCAATTTCTAAGAATACTTCAACTTCTGTTTCTTTCGTGGAAGAATGATATGCCAAGTGTTAGTAAATGAAACCAATTCTTTTTTCTTTGTTCCTTGGATATCATATACCTTGCACATTATACACCAATAACATTTCTATCATTCTTCTCTCAATACTTGTATCACAATGAACTAGGTTTCATATTTTTTATAAATGGGGATACCTCTAATGTATAAACGACATGAAAAATCTCTTGAATTACCTAATTAAGATTGGGTTTTTTTTCTCAAACAATCTTATGCAGTTTATGAATCTCTTAGACTACAGCATGCTTAACCTGATATTGCCATAAGAAGCTAGTATATCTCATATCTCGAGATAAGATAAACTAAATTATGCCCTTCTGCCCTTTTGGAAGGGGAAAAAAAAAGTCAAAGAAAAATCACCAAAAAAAAAAAAAAAAAAAATAATGAAAACAAATTGCCACCACAAATCGATCGATCAATTAGGAAGATGTCTTCAATTCCAGGTAAGTGTTGAGTCGTGTATTCATAATAGAGAATTAGAATTACTAACTCTGAGTGTGTGAAAAATTCAGTGAAAATTAGGCATTCAGGAAAGACTTATGACCTTGAAGTCAATTTAGAAGAGCCAGGTTTGACTTTTAAATTACAAATTTATTCAGTGACCAATATCTTACCAGAGAAGCAAAAAATCTTGTTAAAAGGAGGGCAACTTAAAGATGATTCTGATTTGAAATTGTTTAATTTGAAACCAAATCAAGCTATTATGGTATTGGGTACCCCAGAGGAGAAACTTCCAATGGCACCTGTGGAGCAACAAGTATTTCTTGAAGATTTGGAAAAATCAAATCAATTGGTACAAACTAACATCGAGCCATCTGGATTGGTCAATTTGGGTAATACATGTTATTTAAACAGTTCATTACAAGCCTTATTTACGGTAAAAGAACTTCAAAAAAGATTGGCAGCTTTTGACAAGAAAAATCATGAACCACAACAAAATTTGATATTCTTTTTGAAACAGTTATTTGAAAAAATGCAAAAAAAAGATCAAGATGTAACTCCTTTAAATTTTCTTACGACATTAAGATTAACATTTCCTCAATTTGCAGAGCAAGATCAAGCTCATGGTTTTTATAAGCAACAAGATGCTGAAGAAGCCTTTTCTCAAATCTTGAGTTTATTAACAACAAATCTTGATGGTCTTCTGGAAGTTTTCAGACTCGAATTCAAGACTATAACTAAATGTCTCGAGACAGAAGAAGAACCTGTTTATGGGTTTGAAGATGCTACAAAATTAAGTTGTCATATTTCAATAAAGACGAATTTTTTGAAAAATGGGCTTGTTGAAAGTTTGAAAGAGACACTTGAAAAAAATAATGAATCACTTGGAAGAAATGCCGAATATGAGGTGACTAGAAAGATTGTTAGATTACCAAAATACTTGAATGTTAATTTTGTTAGATTTTTTTGGAAAAGAGAAACGAATAAGAAATCCAAGATTTTGAGAAAAGTTCAATTCCCATTTGAATTGGATGTTGCTGATATGTTGGATGAAAGTATAAGACAAGAGAAGAGTCAAACAAGAGATAAGATTTATGAAGTTGAAAAGACAAATGAAGATGAAGGTCGTGAATTTAGGAAATCAAAGAAGCAAAAATTGGAAACAAGAAGTCAATTGGAAAATGAAAAAGAAGAATTATCGAAATTACGTTCCAAATGGTTGGAAAATTATAAAAAAGTTTTCCCAGAAACTTTTGATTTTGAATCTGGTGAGAATCCTTCTTCATTATACGAATTGAAAGCTATTATCACTCATCAAGGTGCCTCGGCAGATAGTGGTCATTATCAAGCATTTATCAAAGATGAAAATGATTTCACAGGTGATAGATGGTGGAAATTCAATGATAATACTGTCACTATTGTCAATAGAGAAAAAATTGAACAGTTAGCAGGTGGTGGTGAAAGTGATAGTGCTTTGGTTTTATGCTATAAAGCTGTCGGATTAGAATAAAATTTACATATTTCTTAAAACAGAATATTGTCCCTTATAATTTATTAACCAAATCTTTAAAAGTTTCTACTTCATTCCAACAATTCAAAGGTTTTCCTTGATTATCTTTTAAACATTGTAACACCTCATTTTTAGCTTTCACCAATTCATCATTTACTTTTGGTTTCAAATTGTTCAAATCTTGTAATTTCTTATTAATAGAATCCAATTTTTCATTGGCAATTAATGATGTCTTTGTAGCATCATCTTTCTTATCTGTATTTGCAAGATCCAAGGATTTATTCAATTTCTCTATAGCATCTTTTTGTAAATTCTTCAACTCATTATTCACTCTCTGTTGAATATATGTCTCGGCATATTGTGAACGTGTATAATCAGACTTTGAAAAGGTTAGTACTCTTCCCTAAGGAAAACAAATTCATATACATACTTCAGTGGAATTGTCCAATTGCGCTAATAACGAAGAGCTGAACTCCACAGGGGTCTGCGGAATGAACGTCTTAACTTCTTGAGGTTTCGATGGTGATGATCCCATTATTTCAACTTGATTTCAATCTATCTTTAAATATCAACAACTTTTTTTTTTTTTTTTCACCAAATTTTTTTTTCTGCCCTTTTGCAATTGGTCATTTTTTGGTGGAAGACTCTACACGACCCCCTTTTCTTCTTCAGATGAAATCTTCTTTTCTGTAACCGAGAGGACAATTGGATCCCCAGATGATTTTGTATTCCCCCATAGTGGGGAATTTGGCTTTCACATCTTTCCAAAAAGTTTTCAACGTTGGTAATAATTTGGAATCACATTTGTTTTTGTAGATTGTTCTTTTTTTGAAATATACTTGGTAATGATAACCATGGAATTCAGCATGAGCTGTTTTACCGGGGGGAACTTCTGTAAAAATCTCAGCATCTGCATTTGTAGAAGTGTTAGTTGTGAAATTGAAATTTTGGTTTAAATATTTGTAAAAATGCAAAGTGTCAATATCGCTTTGCGGTGGCCAGTATTCGACTTCTTCCAGCAAGTTCTGATCTTCCACAAGGTATACAACATATTTAGAATTAAGTGGACGATGACGGCATTGGAATACTTCACTCATATCCACTTTTTCAATCCTCTTGACAGCATATTCTGAGTCTTTATAATATTTACAACCAATATTGAGAACACGAGTTTCATTATCTTTTCTTATCAAGTCTCCATTTGAAAGTAAGTAAATTGGATCATGACCGATTTGATAAATTTCACTTGTATTAGATGTTGGTACAATTGTGTCCTTGGCACTGAGAGGAAGAGCTGAAATCGAGCTTATAAGATACAAAAGAGTTAATAACATTGCTTATGTTGATTGATTTTAGATCTTCTAGTCAGATCTTTATATATAGGAGGAAAAAAAAAATTTTGGTCTGTATAACAGACTACAAATTCTTAACAAATTCAGCAGCAGTTGAGACTACTTCATCTTGAGCTCCAGGCTCAGAATTTGGACCTGCAGCATGTTTAGCACCTTTAACGACTCTTGAAAATTCAGACCAGTATTTAGGATCTACAATGGTTTTCCATTTGTCAACCAATTTTTGCTTATCAACCCATTCAGGAACAAACTCATCAGCACCTGAGTATAAGACAAGTAAAGGCTTACTAACTTTACCCAAGATTCCTTGTAAATATTCTGTAGTGAGATCGGATGAGAAAAAATCATCGTCACCTTCAACTTCGGCAAATGATAACCATCTATAAGCACTCAATGGTGCACATAAGAAGACATCACTGAATTTCTTAGGTAACACTTCATCTGCTTTGCCTTGCTTGACAAATTCCTGGGCTTCTTCGTTCATTTTAAAGACTTCTTCTTTTGGAATTAAACTGTATATGGCTTCTCTGTCGGAGGCAGGAGCTTGAATAATACCGGCATCGATTTCCATATCAACACTCGTTTTCTCCAATTTGGTCAAGTACTGAATCGTGTCCTGGCAGCCAGTGGAATGACCCATCAATACAATTTTCGAACGCGAGCCACCTTTTTCAGATCTCAAGTATTTAACTAATCTACTGATTTCTTCGGCATCTCTTTTCAAAGAACCAGTTCCCCAACCTGTATAAGACGAAGAAAACAAAATTTGCACTAAAGTCCAACCAACTTTATCCAATTTCTTAGACAACAGAGGTAAATATGGAACTGTCAATAAACCATCTGTTAAGCCTCCAACGAATAAGATAACCTTATCTGATTGCTTAGCACTAGCATTCTTAAACTCGAATGCCGTTAATCTTGGCGAATACTCAAACACAAACCCTTCTAGAGGCTCTTCAAGTGTGATCCCAACTGAATCCATTGCTTCTGATAGAGAGAAAAGGAGATAAGACCAATTTGCCAATTCAATTTTAAGGTTTTTCTCATTAGCCGATAACAATTTGGTTTAATTGTACACGACAGGGGCTGTTGGGAACACACCAAAAAAAAAAAAAATTCCTAAAAGATTCAAAAAATTAAATCTGAAAACAGCAAAGAGAACAGATCTTATTTTAGAACAACATACATCATCATGGGTATAAAGAAATTATTCAAGACTAAGCCTGATCCTGAGCAGACTCCTGAGCAGAACAGAGAGGAGTTGATGTCCCAGGGGATCCAGGTGAAGTCAGAGAGGCAAAGAAATGACAAGTTTTCAGCTTTTAAAGACTATGCTAGAAACAAGAATGATAACAGAGAAGAGTTGAAACCGAAAGTTGCTGATCCAAATAGGTTTGGTCTGAATCCATATTCAAGTATGAATCTGGGTGGTGCGCATAGTTATGGAGATTTGAACGAGACACGTTCGAATAACTCGAACCCTTATTCAAATGAAGCTCATGCTAGCAGTGATAGTGGTATTGCAAGAAACCAATCACCATATGAAAATCCATATCAGAGGCAACAAAGAAATCCGTATGGGTTGGATAGGGTTGAAACTAATCAGTCATCGAGAACGCAGTACACGAGAAATGATCAATATCAGAGTCAGTTACTTGCAGATAATGCCACTATAGCCACGGATTTAAATGAGGTACCTAGTTATTCTCAGAACCAAGTTGCCATAAATGAAGAAGAAGAAGACTTGAATGCTGTCCCTGAAGCATATAATGATGAAACAGATTTGACAGCAGAAGAATTGGAGCAATTGAAATTGGAACAAGAAGAAGATGAGGCAATAAATCTGATAAAACAGGATATAAGATTCACAAAGCAGCAATCGGTTGCCTCGACAAGAAATACTTTACGTATGGCTGAAGAAGCATATGTATCTGGTCAAAACACTTTGGGTATGTTGGGATCTCAGAGCGAACGTTTATATGGAGTTCAAAGAAATTTAGCATTAGCAGATGTACAAAATAAGATGGCTGAAGATAAGACAAAAGAGATGGCCAAATTGAACAGGTCAATTTTCGCAGTACATGCATCAAATCCTTTCAATTCAAAGAGAAGATTAAGAATGCAAGAAGAAAAAATTAAACAAGGCAGATTGAATGAAAAATTATTACAAGATCGTCAAAGAGCAGAATTACATCAATCTGAACGTCGTGTTATGGGTGGTTTAAAAGATAGTCATAGTTCAACAAATGGTGAATTATACAACAAATATAACGATCAAAAAATCTTGGATAATGCAAAGAGATACCAATTTGAAAATGATTCAGAAGACGATGATATGGAAAGAGAAATCCATCATAATTTGAACCTGATTGGTAGTCATGCTACAAATTTGAGAAAGATGGCAATGACTATCGGTAAAGAAGCCGAAGGTCAAAACAAGAGAATGAATGATATAGAAGAAGATGCTGACAAGTTAGATATAAATGTCCATTTAAATAATCATAGATTAAATGGATTACGCTAAATAGTTTTAATGAAGTAAATTTTTGTTGTGCTTATCTTGGACTAATTTTCCTAATTGAGTAATAATTTAGGACCATGATAATATATTATAAATATGTCAGTAAGGTGTAAATTAATCTTATCACCACTCAATGTATTTCTTGTTAATGGCAGTGGCCTTGGTCACTTTACCCTTTTTCCTGTTCAAACTCTCAGGGAAAGAGGCATTGTCTGATTTCGTCAATACGAATAAGACATCTATGAAACTGATCAATGTGGTGAATTTTATATACAAAATCATTTCAATTTTCAAAACAGAACAAAACCATTGTGTCATTGATTCTCTTATTGTGTATCCTATTAAGTCAACTGGTAAAGGTCTCAAGGTGAAAGAATGGCAAGTCGGTGAAGTTGGGTTGATGTACGATAGACAATATGTGTTTGCTCGGTTTGATGATAAGAAATTGAAAGAATGGGTTCCAGTGACTTTAAAAGATTGTGTCGAATTCATCACTATTGAATATGAATACACAGATGACGGGTTTTTCATTATCAAATATGGCCAGGGGAAATTTTTCAAATTACCTATGCAAGTTACCCAAGAGTACCTTAACTCGGTTAGAACTCAAGATGAAGTAATTTTGAAATTGTGGCAAGAACATATCAATTCAATTGATATTAGCAGTGTAGTTCCAAGAGATTTCTTCGAATTCTTCAAATTGCCACCAGAGACCAAGTTGCTATATACAGTAGAAGGTCATCCAGTGAAACAAGGTTCTATGCCGAATTTATCAAATACCATTGCAGATTCTAAATACAGGATTTCGGCATTCCTGGATTATTATCCTTTCTTATTATTATCAAAGAGTGGAGTGAGACATTTGAACAGCAAACTAGCCAATACTACACAATTTGCCGATTTTAAAGTCAACGAACAAACTTTCCGGCCAAATATTGTTGTTGAAGGTGATATTCGCCCACATGACGAAGATACATGGTACCGGTTCCGTGTCAACACAAAAGCTGATGGCAAGCAACATTATTTCAACACTTGTATCAAGTGTGCTAGGTGCAATATCCCAAATATTGATCTCGAAGGAGATCAAAAATTGAATAAGAAAGGTCCAGTCACGAAGACGTTGAGTAAATACAGAAGAGTAGATATTGGTGATAAATACTCTGCCTACTTCGGAGTTTACGCTATCCAGCATGAAACAGGATACACTATAAGAGCTGGAGACCCGATTGACATCTTGCAAAGAAAAGTTAACTTCTTCGATAGTCCATTCGGTACTGGTGGTTGGTAAAGTTTTCATATATAGCGAAAAATGAAAAAAAAAAAAAAAAACTTAATAGATAACAGAATGTATCAAATGAGTTCTACCATTGTTGTGTCTCTAGTATCGATATTGCTCACTGTAGTGGCAGTGTCATGGGTATCTACTTTAATTTTACGAATTTTCAACAAGAATTCGCTAGCAGAATTTGCAAATAAGAATGATTCTAAATTGTGGTTGATCCAATTGATAAACCGAATTTATAAATTAAAATCATTATTCACAGTGGAGCAAAATGTATGTGCCATTGAATCGATAATAGTTTATCCTATCAAGTCGATTGGCAAAGGTTTGAAAGTTAAGGAATGGCCAATTGGTGAATTCGGCTTATTGTACGATAGACAGTATGTTTTCGCTTCGTATAAGGAAGATAAGAAACAATGGATTCCTATAACTCTTAGAGAATTTGATGCTTTGATCAAGGTTGAATATGAGATTGAAGATAACGAATTTATTGTTAAATATGATAGAAGAAAGTTTTTCAAATTGCCTTTAAAAATGCCAGAATCATATCTTGATTCAAATTCACAAGGTTTAGAGACTATACAATTGTGGAACGTACCAGTCCAGGCTCATGATGTTTCTAAAGTATTTCCAAAAGATTTCATCACCAAATTTGGTTTACCTGGAAACACAAGACTTTTTTACACTGAAGAAGGTCACCCGGTAAAGACACTGGCACCAAAGAATTTACCAAATACAGTTAATGGATCTCAATACAGAAATGCCACATTCCAAGATTACTATCCATTGTTGATATTATCTGAAATTGATTTAGCCAATTTGAACAAGAAATTAGCAGCCAATGGGTTCAAACATTTCCAAGTCACCGATTACACTTTCAGACCAAACATTATAGTTAAAGGTGAGTTAGCACCTCATGATGAAGATAGTTGGTATAAATTTAGAATCGTGTCAAATGGTGTCAAACACTATTTCACGACGACGACGAAATGTGGCAGGTGCATGGTTCCAAATATCGATTATAATAAAGGTCCAACTATGGATAAATCTGCTCCAGTATCGAAGACATTGAGTCAATACAGAAGAGTTGATATTGGTAATAAATTTTTAACTTATTTCGGAGTATATGCCGTTCGACATGAGACTCACTATACAATAAGATCCGGTGATACTTTTGATATACTACAAAGAAGAGTCAACATTTTTGAAAGTGGTAGATAAGATTATATATGTGAATTATACTAAATTATGCTAAAGAAAAAAAAAATTTGTAGAAGAAATTGGAAAAGGTGAGAGATTCGAGATGACTGACTTGATTAGATTATCCAGTGAAGATGATATAGAGACACATATTTGCGAGCTTCATGTGGTCTCAGAGACAAGTAGTAATCAAGATCTTGGGTTTATTTCGAAATCATCCGTACCGTTGAAGATCAAAATACGAGATGATGAATTTTTAGTCGAGCAATCTCCTGAATTACTCCAATCGAATACCATATCTTCCACTACAGGATTTGTTGCTTGGAAAGTGTCTCCTCCATTTCTCGAATGGTTGATATATCATCAACAAATTTTCCCCATCACTCGTGATTCAAATGTACTAGAATTAGGATCAGGTTCTGCTGGAATTGTAGCTAGTTGTTTGGGGAAACATTGTAAACATTTTGTTGCCAGTGATCAAAGGCCATTACTTAAATCTTTGAAACGTAATATCATCAATAATATGGGGAATTTCGAGACAAGTACCATAGACCAAGTATCGGTACAGAGAAATAAGAAGAACTACCCAATAATAGATGTTATTGAATTGGATTGGGAAGAACCTGAATTCGGTGTTCAACAATTACAACTGATCAATTTCAAACAAGATATCATCATTGCATGTGATACCATATATAACGAGTACTTGATACCTTTTTTCCTCGATTCTTTGAAAGAATTGTGCAATAAAGATACAACAGTGTTGCTTGCAATTCATCTAAGAGATATTGAAATTGTCGAATTTTTCTTAAAAAAATGTATAGAATCTTTTGAAGTCAGATACGTTGATGAAGACTATCTCACAGATGAGATGAAGAATGGCTTTGCCATCTACTATTTAAAGAAGATTCAACTGATATAAATTTATTTGTAGATGATTTTTTTTTTTTTTTCATAGTTTTTTTTTCTTTGGTAATTCATCAACAAAGACACAAGATACAACTCCATTGATGTCAGCATTTGGACTCACTACTATTCCTCCTGGAGGAGGAGGTGGTGGTATGAATGGTGGTCATCGAAATAATAATCAGCCTCAAAAGCATAATAGCAGCAAGAATCGTTCTCAAGGGAGTCGAAATGCCAGTAACAACAATAACAAGACAAAGTTCAATCAGAAACCACAATCCAGTAATAACAGCAGGAAGAGCAGTAATAGAAGTCAGCAGCAGCAGCAACAGACACAGCCATCTCCTCCTCTTGCAAGTGCAATAAGTGATCCTGAGTATGTGGTGCAAACAAAGATGCTTCCTACTAAAACCAGTATACTCCCTCTCCCATCAGCAATACATGATCAATTTATCGGACCTTTAATCAAGAATGCAGAGAATTTAGGGTATCAGAAATTGCCACATAGGCCTCAGGAGTTGCCGAATTATTTGATTCAAGAACAAAAATTCTTGGATAAACATGATTTCAAGCCAGATGAATGGGATATTCTGAATCAACAAAAGATGTTAGAATTGGAACAAAATATTCAAGATACGAATGAGTTGATGGATGTATTGGAAGAAATGAGAAAAACTGAGAGGACAGAGATGGAAAACAGAGGTTTAGTTGATAAGGCCAATGTATCCAAGAGTCTTGCAGATGCCATTGTATTTAGAGGAAGTTGTTTATATATGTGTCCAGTTTTTGAGAAAGTGAAGAGAAATATCAATGGAGATTTGAGTAAATATGAGAAAGATCCAATGACAAATAAGGCTACAGCATCGATAAAGACATTTTCCAGGTCAGAAGCAGGTCAAGCACCTCAATTACCTTCAGATGTTAGACCTCCTCATGTATTGGTACAAACATTGGATTATATGATAAGTAATTTGATTGATAAATTACCAGAATGTGAATCATTTATTTGGAATAGGACAAGATCAATAAGGCAAGATTTCACATATCAAAATTATTTTGGACCAGAGGCAATTTATTGTATTGAAAAAATTTGTCGCATTCATATATTGACATTACATGTGATGGCGAATTCTGAGGTTGAATATTCACAACAACAAGAATTAGAACAATTGAATAAGTCATTAGAGACTTTAAATGAGATTTATGATGATTTGAGGAAACTTGGTAGAAAAACTACAAATGAAGCAGAATTTAGAGCATATTATATAATATCATATTATAAGAAACCAGAATTGGATCAAATGATTCAAAATTTACCAATGGATTTATTTCAAGATCCTTTCTTACAAATGGCTATAATGTTTAGAGGTTATCTTTTACAAAATAATACCACAGAAAGAGATAATTTATGTGGTGGATTCAATTTTTTCACCCAATTTTTCAAAGCGTGTTATGATTTAAAGACACCATTTTTAATGTCATGTTTATTAGAAGTTCATTTCAATGAAGTTAGATTTTATGCTTTGAAATCAATGAGTACTCTGTACCATTCGGGAGGTAAACCTTATTATGCAACACAATTAGGTGAGATGTTAGGATTTGACAACGTTGATCAATTATTGGAATTTGTTGATTATTATGATATGAGTCTGAGGATGGATAATGATCAAATGTGTGTTTATTTATCACCTTTTAAATATAATTTTGTGAAGGATAAAGAGAAATTAAAACAGTGTTTTTCTGTGCAAGTTGATGCTAAGATGACGGGTAAGAGTTATAAAGAGATAATAGATGCAACTGATATACAGGAATTTAAACCGGTTCCTGTTATGCGGCCAGTAATACAACAAAAACCTGTTCCAAAACCAGTACAGATACAACAACAAAAACCAGTACAGATGCCAATACAGATGCCAATACAACAAGTACAACCAGTGCAGAAGCCGATACAACCAGTGCAGAAGCCAGTGCAAGTACAGCAGCCAGTGCAGCCAGTAAAACCGGTACAGAAACCCAAGATAACTGAGCTTGCAATATATAGACCTGCTGTTGAGCAAATATATCAAGAGATTTTGTACAAGACAGTGAATGAAGAGTTGAACAGTGTTATTCCAAAATTGGTATCACAAATTAAAAACCATCGTGCTAGAGAAAACATGATTAACTCATTGGGTGAAGAGTTATATGGAGCATTTATGAATGAAGTGATACATCTTGCCGTGGCAGAGATAGAAGCTGATAAATTGAGGCAACAAAATTTGAAAAAAATGATGATACGAGTTTTAAAACCTGTGGCAAGTAAGCTGTTATCAAGAGTTGAAATTAGAAGATCAAAGATGAAAGAGTATGATGAGTTTAAGAATAGTATTGGTAAGAGAGTTATATCGGATACATCGATGATACGTGAGAGTTTGAAAAAACAAAAATTGAGGACCACTGTGACGACGACAAAAGTGAATTATAACGATTTATGGGATCCACTTGAATTGCAAGAAATTTTCATATCACATTTGCCTCAGAAAGTTGATTTAAAAATGTTGTGTATTGTGAAGAATTGGAATGAACTTTGTTCTAGATGGTTGATGCATAAATTGAATTTGAAACCGACAAAGAGTACATTTGTCAATACTATAGAAGATGGAGATAGAAAAATCAAGATAAGTGGATTACCTGATCAGTTCCATAGTGGTGAATTTGCTCAAACTGGGTTTATAATTATAGAAATTGCGAAAGTGAGAGATGGAATAGATAAGAAATTGCAAAAAGATTGTAAAGTTATTTACAAGATTTTGGAATACATTGAGCAACATAGTTTATATCAAGTTTCGATAATGATTTTAAATTATCAAGATATCACAGTGGAAGAGATTGAACAGAAATTGAAAATTGCCCAATTGAGAAGTTCTAAATACATAAGACAAGTCCAAGTTTTACAAATGTCGCAAGATATATCACAAGTCTTGAGTGATGGCTTAACTAATATGGCTAAGCAATTTCAAATATTGAAATTGAAGCAAGAGGAGACACCAGCTGTTAATGAAGACAAGAAATTGGCCAAATTGAAAAGATACCAATATATCAAGTCGACACTTGCACACCCACGTCAAATTAGTCTCAGATCTTCCTCATTCGCGAATGAAACTTTGACTAGATTCAACAACGATTTATTTCAAAATACCACAACCATCGCAGGACAATCAACGCCTATTACTAATCGTACATCAGCATCAAGAGACTCAAACACATCAAAAGCCGTTGAATTGAGGAAATTAGCTGCCAGTATATTACAAAATAAATAAGAGATGGCATTTACTCTTCCAAGTTGGGCAGTGTAGAACGACAAATGGCATTTTTGCATTTGAGGGAAAAAAAAAAAAAAAAAAAAAACGGTGATCGGCAAAAAAAGAAAAAAAACTTTCTTCTCCTTCTCCAGGAAGAGAAAAGGAAGGTGGATATTCCTTGTACCTTGTTTAACACTACAATTTAATCAGACGATTAGATATTATTTAAAAAACTCTATATAACCTATGCCAAGGTTATCCCCTATATCCCAACACCAATTTGTATATATAAATAAATAAGTTTTAACTATGCCCATCTCTTGTTGATATGATTTTTCTTCGTGTATTGGTATCTAATTTTATTATCAACTTTGATGACATTCGTAGGTTGCAAGATCTCATCTTGACGTGGAGGTAGCACAACGTTTGACCATAATTTGTCTCTTGATAAGCATGCTAATTTTATGAATTGTCTCCTGGACGGAGACAAGTCTGAGAAATGTTGTAAGCAGTAATCCAATTCTTCATCCGTTTGTGGGATTATATCAAGACATTTTAACGAATAATCATGTGAATAAATACGTAAAAATTTGGAATTTATTCTTGATTCACGATGTCTTTTCAACTCGGGTTCTTCTCTTATAAAAGTAACTAACTCGGTCATTTCTTCTTCTTCTAATGACATAAATTTATCATCTGTCATTCTTGCATTGAATGACATAGTCAATGAAGCCTGTTGTTGTGATAATGATATAGCCAAATTGGATAATTTCTTAAACGACAATTTGGCCAATTCTAATATAGATGGTTGTTTCTTTATTTTTTTTGTATCATTACAACAATAACAATACTCTTCTTCTTCTTCTTCTTCTTCTTCTGATAACGGGTGATCAATGATAGATGAATGACGACTCGATTCAAACGACGAAACATCATAATCTTCGTCTTCATCTGAACTTATCACACTTATTGTCTCCAACGAGCTCGATATCCCATTCCTCTTTGCATTTAGTATACTTGTCAAAGAAGGAGTTATACAAGTCTTTGCAGTATCTTGTTTCGCAGAAGGATAACTCAACAGGATATAAAACTCATCATCAACAAAATTATACCTCGAATTAGATATATTCAATGGAGCTGCTATCATAGTTTCTGGCCTTCCCTTGAATAAAAACACAAATAGGATTGTTCCCATTATATATATTGAAGCCGTTGCAAATTCGTTGGCCTAAGGTGCACCGGTATTCTTTCCTAATCCGTATAAGGAAGCGCAAACAACATCTCCTCTCCGGAGATCTCTACCTTATACACTAGACAGCCCTTGTTTTTTATTATTATGGGTGGGTCTCGGTGGTTGCCGGTGGTGGTGGGGGGAGGGAGGAAGAAGAGGAGGGATAAAGGAGATCAGATAGTGGAATATTGAACAAGGGTTCTGATGGAGATTAGTTAGGGGGTCGAATAGTGATGTGAGATAGTTGCAAAAATATTTGGTGAAGTGTAAATTTTCAATTGAAGCTCAACAAACTTTTCAATTAGTCAAAAATGATGCCCAAAAAAAAGCGAGAGAACAGAAAGCAATTTATATGGTTGATAGATCAAAAAACATGGATTATCAGTCACTTATCAATTTCCAATTACCAAACCCTGAAGTTTTCAAGTTCTCTTTTGAATTTAAACCTTTCCCCGAGTCTCCTTTCAACGGTGTATTGTTGAACAAATTGTACCAGTACACGTTACAAGCGAAATTCCCAATTTTTTTCGCATTTGTCTATTTCATATCGGTTCATTTGATCAACAAATTTGTCGTTAGACCAAGGCATGGTGTTGCGACATCTATTTCAAAGACCCATTTTTTCCAAAAATTCGTCTTACTCCATAATATTGCTCTTTGCGTGTATTCAATTTGGACATTTATTGGAATGACTTACTCAATTTACCAAATTTCCCATTTATTGAAACCAGTTTTCGTTGTTAAGAAAAGTGAGTTATTTTGGCAATCGATTTGCAATTTGGAGAATGGGATTTGGTCACAAACTGCAAATAAAGGTCTTCTGTATTACAGTTTTTGGTTTTACATATCAAAATTTTATGAAGTTATCGATACCATCATCATCTTATTAAAAGGTCGTCCTTCATCTTTATTACAAAGTTATCATCATGCTGGTGCAATGCTAAGTATGTGGTCTGGGGTCAGGTTCCAAAGTCCTCCAATTTGGGTATTTGTCGTTTTCAACTCTTTTATCCATTCCATTATGTACGCTTATTTCACATTATCCTGTTTACATATAAGAGTTCCAAAATTATTTAAACAGATTTTGACTTCAATGCAAATCTTACAATTCATCCTCGGTGGATCATTACTGGTTTTCCATTTATTTGTCGAATATTATGATCATTTAACTGGTTCATTCAAGAGTTGTATCGCAGATTCGAATCAGGCAATGCTGTTATGGATTAACGTGATTTATTTAACCCCATTAACAATGTTATTTGGTGCTTTTTGGATAGAAAGTTATGTTAAAAAAAATCAAAACAAATTGAAAAAACTATAAGAAACTTAAATAGACTTCTCATTATCACTAATTTCAAGGTAATTTGGATCACCTTTATGCTCCTCATATTCACCATCTGAAACTGTCTCATATGTAGTCACTTCTTCATACTCATCTTCAACGTCGTCGTGCTTAGTCAAATCTGGAATCTCCCCTGAGGCAACAGCTGCTGCCACAAATGCAGGTGTCGTGTCCTTGCCTGCTGCTTTACTTGTCTTCTTCTTTAATTTGAAAATACTTCTCTTCTTAGCATTTTTTCTTTGCTTAGCTGTCTTGTCGGATGTAACTGGTGGAGTAACAGGTTTAGCTGGCTCAGCAACTGACTTAGAAACTGGTTCTGATTTAGCTGGTGCAGCAACTGGAGTAGCAACTGATTTAGAAACTGGTTCTGCTTTAGCTGGTTCAGCAACTGGAGTAGCAACTGGAGTAGCAACTGATTTAGAAACTGGTTCTGCTTTAGCTGGCTCAGCAGCAACTGATTTGGAAACTGGTTCTGGCTCACTGACTTGTGGGACATTATCATCAACAACGACAAATGGCTCTTTCTCTAGATCAGATTTCTCAACTTTCTTTGCATCTTCAGATTTCAAAGCTTTACTGGTTTTAGAAGTATCAGTGACAACTGGTGTTTGCTTCTTCGTGGCAAGCTCATTGGTATCATCTGTTGCTGGTTTACCTAATAACTTGTTTGTGAAACTCTTAAAACTTGAAGATCTAGAGATCTTGCTATCTGGAGATTTCAAAGAATTCGACCTTGTCTTTTTTGGTGTTCCTTGCATTGTAGTAGTGGCTGCTGCTGCTGCTGCTGTACCTGCAACAGCAATAGGTGCAACACCTAAAGATTTCTTCTTATCTTCTTCATCTTCTTTCTTAGTGAGTTCTTTTGGTTCTGAAATTGGTGATGATATGGTCTTGCCGTCAGATGTAGTGACAACTGCTGGATCAAGTGTCTTCTTAGAATCTTCATTCAACTTAGCGTCATTAGCTTCTTTTTGAGCACTTAATGAAGCCAATTTGGCTTCATGATCAGCTTTTTGTTGTTTCAATTCTGTTAACTGTTTCAATTGTTCAATCTCAGCCAGTAATCTAACACTTTCCAGTTCACGTTCTTTACGTAATTCTTCAGCTTTTGCAACTTGTTCCAGTTTAGCCAGTTTCAATTTCTCCTCTTTCTCAGTTTTTTCCAGAGCTAATCTTGCATCTTCTTCTTCCTTAGCAATTCTCTCCTTTTCCAGTTTCTCCTTGGCCTGCTTTTCAGCTTCTGCTAAAGCCAACAGTTCGGCAGCTTTCTTCTCTTCTTCTTCTTTAGCTAATCTTGCATCTTCTTCTTCTTTAGCAATTCTATCTTTCTCTTCTTGCTCTTTCTTCTCTTCAGCCAAACGTGCTTCTTCTTTCTCTTTAGCAATTTTTTCCCTTTCTAATCTTTCTTCTTCCTCTTTCGCTTCTCTCTCACGTTTAGCATCAGCTTCAAATTTCAATTTTTCTTGTTCTTTAAAAGCTGCAATTCTCATAGCTTCTTGCTCTTCGTCCCACTCTTTCTTGGATTCATGAGCTTTTGTCAATCTCAGCTCTCTATCTTCTTTTAAAGGACCATTTATATGATCCAATTTGGAATTATGAGCTGCAAGAGTATCAGTCAAGAGTATAACATGATTCGATAACTTACCATGTTTCTTTTCAGTAACGGCCAATTTAGAATCAATATCTGAAATTTTCTTGTTAATTTGCTCTTTTTCTTCTTTAGAACTAGTGATAATCTTGGAGTGGTTTTCCTTTTCACTGGTTAATTCTTCCAAGATTTTGGTTTTTTCATCTAATTCCAATTTCTTAGCCTCGATTTCTTTTTCTAATTCTTCAGCATGAGCTTTAGATTCCTCAGCTGCTGTACTGAAATCTTTTTCCTTCTCAGTTTCTTCCACTTGTGAAGTCTTAGCAGTTTCAATACCTTTTGTTTTTTCTTCTTTTAAATCAATGGCTTTTTGTGTAACATCTTCCTTTTTCAGATCATGTTTCTTTGAGAATTTCAATTCTCTTTCTTCGGCATCTTTACCATTTTGTTCCATTGCCAGTTTTGTATCTTCCAAAAATTTTTCATGTTCTTTTTGATTCAATTTCATTTGATCTTCTAATTTCTTAACTTCAGCATCATATTGAGCAATAATCTTGGTATTTTCCTTATCAACTTTACCTTGATATTTTTTCAATTCTTTAGCATTCTTGGTTAACAAACCTTGAGTGAATTTTTCATTTTCTTGTTTTTGCTTCTTCTCATCATTGGCAACATTTTTAGCCACTGATTTATTAATACTAGCCAAGATTGGTTTAACTCTTTTTTGAGCAATGGCAAAAATTTGAGCTTCGGTTAAATTCAAACCTGCTCCAAGGTTAATAACTCTATCAGGGTTACTAACACCTTTACCTTCTAAAGATTGTGTTGCCAATTCTTTGTTTTCATAATATCTGTTTAACATCTTTGGCTTATCTTGATATTCTTCTTCAATTTTATCCTTAACTGGAGATTCTGGAATGACAATTGATTCTTCTTCTTCTTTATCGGCTGTAACTTCTTCAACTTCTTCAGTTGGCTCAGTGACTTCCTCAGCTGGTTCGGCAGCTTCTTCAGTGGTCTCTTCAGTTGGCTCAATTGCTTCTTCAGCTGGTTCCTCGGCAGGTTCTTTCTCAGTTTCATCCTCCTTAGTAACAGGAACAGCTTCTTCGTCTTCAATTATACCTTCATCTTTCTTATCATCTACAATTGGAGTTTCGCTAGCAATATCCAGTTCGGCTTTATCTTCAACGGCAGGAGCAGTTTTAACTTTTTCAGTCTTGCTAGAAGATGAAGAAGAAGTCTTTGAGTGTTGATTCTTTGAAGAGGAAGATTTGTTTGAAGATACAGAATTCTTTCTAAAAGGTGAAACCCAGGATTTCTTATCACTACTCTTAGCATTAGAATCGACAATCTGTTTTAAACTTGAACTTCTCTTTCTCGAGACTTTCGAGTCAGGAGATAATAACGTGGCAATATCTGTCATTATTATCTTCTTAATTGAATGTTAATAATTGAAAATATATATTGACAATTGCTTTTATGATTATATGTTGCTATTTTCCTTTTTTTTTTTAGTGGTGCCTTTTTTTGTTTTTTTTTTGGTAGTTGTTGCACCGAATTGAAATCCTTGTGTTTAAAGTAATTCCCAATTCAATTCGAATAGCTAATAAAGGGCAATTGGGTATAGATAGCACACACTTACTTAAATTCGAATGATAGATTAATAGTTAATTTAATAATTTCCAACTTTTTTTTTTTTTTAAAATGAAATTAGTTTTTTTATTTCCTTCTTGCATTTGGGAAATATGAAATTCATTTCCAATTTCTTCGAGGAAACATATTCACTATACATATTACGAGTGAAGCAGTGCTAGTCACTGATCACTGGCCCACCGGTCAGAGCAAGAGGGAATCTATGCCTACTCTACAAGAATCTCTTCAGTTATAGATAATTACAAAGTGTATCTTTGTATCTAATGATATGCCTTTTTAGGAAAGAGGTCCCCAATTAGGAAATGTTATGAAATTTCCCCAAACAGATAGACTTCCTATAAATCTCTTAATTCCACATTATCATCGTCATTGTCGATGGGGGAATAATTGTCATTGAATAACTTGTCCATATCTTCTAATTCGACACCACGGGTCTCGGGGAACAATTTCCACACAAAAACCACTGAGCAAAGACAAAAACAACCGTGTATCAAATATAGTCTATATTTGATCTTGTCCAACAAGATTGGGGTCATTTGTCCCACAATGTAGTTGAAAATCCAATTTGTAGCAGTCGAGAGTGAAGCACCTTTGGCACGTACTTGTAAAGGTAAGATTTCACACATGAGCCATGGGATGGGACCCCAACTCATGGCAAATAACAGCATGTATATCACGACGAATAATGCAACAATGATATGTGATGCCGGTTTATCCAAGAATTCCAGAAATGCAATCACTAATAATGAGACCCCCATTAGGAACCCACCGGACATCAATATAGGTTTCCTACCCCACTTGTCAACGAGAAACCAAGATGGAATTGTAGCAAGAAAATAGACTATTGAATTTAAACCGGTGACTAATAATGCAGTTCTATTCTTGAAGCCAGCTTCTTCGAACAACATAGGTGCATAATAACAAACAACATTGATACCATTAATTTGAGCCCACATAAGCAGTGAACATGCAACCATTACTCTATACCAATATTTTTTAAACATCACTTTATAAGTTCTTGTATGTGGTGGAGAAGTGATACGATCTTGTAAAATTGAATCTTTGATTAAATGGTATTCTTTTTCCAGTACCCCCATTGGGGAGTCGGCAAATAATAAATTCAACACTTGGAAACCTTTCAAGTCTTTATCTTTTTCTAATAACCATCTTGGACTCTCGACAATGAAAAACCCTCCGACAAATAGGATAAAACCTAAGGCACTTTGTAAAAATAAAGGCAATCTCCAAGAAATTTGATTATTTGTAAAAGAACATGAATAATCTACCCAGACGGATGCTGCATAACCACAAATATTACCGGTAAATTGGATACATCCTAATCTTCCACGAGAACTTGGAGGTGAAATTTCCGTTTGATACATTGGCACTGTGGCAGATAATAAACCGATAGATATTCCTGATATGACACGGCCAACGATAAGCATTGCCATCACTGTACTAAAACATTGTAATAAACCACCAATGACAAAAATCACAGCACCAACCAAGATGGTTTTCTTTCTACCAATCATATCACCGATTTTACCAACACTTAATGACGAACATAACAGACCAATTTCCAATATGGCAACCACGGTTCCAATTTGAGATTTGGTTGGGTCATCAAAAAATTGCACAAAAGATCTCTCTGTGATTATACCAGACATTACACCTTGATCGTAACCAAATATGAAAACACCTAGTGACACGAAAACAGAGGTGAAATATAATAATTTCATACCTTTTAAACGTGCATTTGGAGGAGTTGAGAAGTCTATCTCGACATCATTTTCTCCAATTATCTCGTCAAAAGGATGATCCACAAATGAAGTCTCCGGTTTATTATTAAAAGAATGTATTCTTTCACGTTTTAACAAAACTTCCTGATCTTCCTCGGTCTCATCGGTGAATGGGTTTTCCATTGCCGGCTTGAAATGGTGATGATGGATTATCTTGGCACTTGAAGGTTTATTATACATTTCGAAATCATCTGATGAAGATGATGTTGTTGTTGGATTGCTGTTATTGTTATTGTTATTATTACCAGTACTCGTGTTGGTGGTACCAGTATAATTTGGTTCATCGATATCAAATACTATAGAAGTATCATCGTCATCTCTAAAAGGATCACTTCTATCTTGTGCCATATCTTCTATATATACACACCCTGTTCTTTTTGTATATCTTGTGTGTATGTTTTTTTTTTTTTTTTTCTTTAATCTCGGGTTACCAAAATAAAGTAAGGGGTCACAAGTGGGGGGGGGGACCTTATCAATTAAATACACGACTATCATCTACTTATTCATCTACTTCCACTTATTCAGGGTTTCATATAGCACTTCACAGCTGAAGTCAGAGAAAGACTTGGTGTTCATATAGCCACCTGAGCAATTTACGAAATATTAGAGGTTTACTGATCAATTTACAACTTTTTATGAAGCAATTGATCTTGATTCTCATAAAAGATGCTACTATCAAAAGTATTGATATCTCAGAATAATGCAATGACCACTGAGAGATCAATAGAAGTTCATTTATTGTTTTCACTTCAAGAAGACTGAACCATTTACTATAAATACTATTTCTCTTTGTAAGATATATAAAATATAATATATGAAACATAACTAGTTCACAATTTTTTATATATCAATATCACTTAGTTATGTCATTTAGTTATGCCCATTAATCTCATTCTAACTAGATACAATTTGTTTTAATAATCTATTTGTGGTACTGTTAAATTTAAAAATAGAGACACAATTCTAAACACCTTTGATATTACCTGGTGCTGACTCCACTAATATTTGAAACTAGCTAGAGTTAATACTAGCTAGAGTGTTCAATGACCGGCCATCAAATAATACAACTACAAGGGATTAATTTTTAGACCATCTCCTACATCCATTTTCCAAGGACTTACTTACAATATTAAAGCACACATGTCTCTAGATAACGTAATTGCAAGGTCCGTATCTTTTAATGATGCTATATAATTTGAACTTTCAAAAGACAAACCCCCCAGCTCCTTTGTTCAAGTTGCTAGGCAAACACAAACCAATATATTTACTTGTTTTTTTTGTATGGTGAAAAATTTGAAAAAATAAACAATCATATACAATTTTATCAATATATATTCATATCAAAACATATACAACCATCAATTAATTGGCGAATCCATCATGAAATATCATTGATATAGATCATCTGATTCTAATAATCCCATTTTTAGAAATTTTCAAAAACTGCAATATTATCTATAATCCAGGATAGCCAGTACCCTTATGCATTTCACCAAATTCTTATATTCAATCTTATCACTTGAATAGACATATATGTGACATCAACGATATACTAGCCGATACAAAAACCATGCTGGCTTTTCAATACATGTCTTTTAGTTATCGATACTTTGATTGATTGATCCAAAATCAAACAAAGGTACTGTCAAGATGCATGTTATATCATTTGATACATGATATTCACATGATATCACTTTCAAATACCAATTTATTCCAATTTTGAGGACTCAGTTTACCTATAAATGCATTTTTATGGTCGTAATTTCATTAGATAATTCACTGGAATGTGAAAAGTGGAATTTTTTTTTTTCCAAAAATGACGTTAAAATTCATGATTTGGCAATGGTTTTTGTAATTTTTACGAGATCCAGGTTTCCGATGATGTTGTTTAATGCGTCAAACTATTGATAGAGTTTAGTTATTGCGACGAATTGGGAAGTTATTTTAATGGCTTTGTTAGGTGAAGCAAGATTTTGATTCAAAGATTTGTCGAAAATTTAACTAAATTTTGACTTATTCTCATTCCAGACTCAATTACAGAAGCTACAAAAACGGAATAAACTTGAGGTGTTCGTTTGTATCAAGATCAGAAGCTAGGCTTTCAAAAACATCCACTCTTGTCTCTGGATCTTTATTGGAGTTCGTTATAACTCAAGTATTTCAAAAAAATCCATCAAAAAATCGGATCCAAAATGGCGAAATTTTAGTGGATAATCATTTTTCATCTACGATACACTTATGGCTACAAAATGAAAAATGGGTCAAAATGACGCCCTGATTGTGCTATGTCGAAGTTTTTTGGAATCATTTTGATAGCTGTGCTATGTCTGTAATAGGCAAGACGTCAAGTCACAAGTTGAAAACCAAAGAACTTTCTGAGCACTTTACGAAAAATAAAATTTTCCTGAGCAATTTACGAATAAATAATGAAAGTTTGTCTATAATTTTAGCAACAATCCACTTATGAATAGAAGATGAAAAATGGGTCAAAATGAAGCCCTGATTATGCTATATCGGAGATTTTTGGAATCACTTCAATAGCTGTACTAGGGAAGCTGTCACGAAAAATAGAAATTTCCTGAGCAATTTACGAAAAAATGATGAAATCTATTATTTGTTGTGAACAACAATCCACTTATGACTAGAAGATGAAAAATGGGTCAAAATGACGCCCTGATTATGCTTTTTCTCAGACGTTTGGATCCATCCCGATACCTTCAATATCTCAATCATCACCTTGACAAGAAGTCATTTTCACTATTTTTCACCTTCATTTGCTTCTGATACCACATCATCTACTTATCGCCAGACCTTCCAAAATGGCTCAAATGAATCCCCAGATCAATGTCTTTCCATTTCCATCATCAGCTTCAACAACTCTTCCATGTTTCTTTCATCACCAAACCCATTATCCAACTTTCCCATACTTAAGCTCACTTCCCCATAGTTAAGGATTTCATTTTTCCTACCACAATCAACTTTCACCATACTTAAGAAAAAACAGGGGCTGTCTGGAGAAAAAAAAAGACCACCTTCCACAAAAAACATAGGAAAAATCACCAAAAAATGGCTCCTTTTTCTATGTCACAATTACACTTTAAATTGTACCAATGTCAAAGATATCCATTCCTGTAGATATTTTTACAAAGAATTAGCCAAACCAAAAATGAATCAAATTAAGTTTCTATTGGGACCTCCAGCTCTCTCATAGAAAAGTGGATGAGAAATGCCAACTTCTTCAATTTTGATCCAATTGACTTACTTTCAATTGAGTATGAAAATTCCAAATTTTCTTATCATCTGGGACATTCAAGCTTGGTAATATCAGTATTTTTGAGGCATTTAGAGAAGCTGGAAGTGACTAAAAATGGAACTTCAGAAAATGTGAAAAAAATCACCATTGCAGTTATTCAATCTTCACAAGGGAGTATTCATTGGAATCGGAATAATCCATTTTATTTTATGATTTTTTCAAATTTCAAAAAATTTGCATTTTTATATGAGATGTCGAGCAAAATAAGGTTATTTTGCTTGATTTCGACACATCTTCATCAATAAAAGTCATTGGATGATATGAATCACCGTTCAACATATGCTCGTCGCTGAATTGAAAAACGGTCTATCCAGGGAATGTACCCACTTCACTGGATCTTTATTGGATCAGGTACAGATTTAGTTTATCCAAAGAAAAATTGCGAAATTTTGACTCAATTTTGACTCACCCTCACTCCGTTCTCAATTACACAAGCTACAAAAATGCAATCAACTTCATGTATTATGATAAAAGAAGTCCAGAAGCAAGGCTTTCAAAAACTTCCATTGTCGTTGCTGGTTGTTGATTGGAATTTGTCATACTCAAATTATTCCAAAAAAATCCAGTAAAAAATGGGATCCAAAATTGCGAAATTTCAGTGGATAATTTTTTTTCAACGACAATCCACTTATGGCTACATAATGAAAAATGGGTCAAAATGACACCCTGATTGTGATATTATTGCCACTTTTGGATTCATCTCAATACCTTCAATGGTGTCGGTTCAAAGTTTTTTTTGAAAATTTTTACAAAAAAATCCAGTTTTTTGCACGATTTTGACTCATCCGCACTCCAGACTCAATTACAAAAGCTACAAAAATGCAATCGACTTCATGTATTATGATAAAAGAAGTCCAGAAGCAAGGCTTTCAAAAACTTCCATTTTTGTTGCTGGTTCTTGATTGGAATTTGTCACACTCAAATTATTCCAAAAAAAATCCAGTGAAAAATCGAGCGAAAATTGAAGAAATTTCGATGGACTTTTTTATCAGTGCAACAATAGACTTATGGCTAGAATATGAAAAATGGGTCAAAATGACGCCCTGATTATGCTTTTTCTCAGACGTTTGGATCCATCCCGATACCTTCAATATCTCAATCATCACCTTGACAAGAAGTCATTTTCACTATTTTTCACCTTCATTTGCTTCTGATACCACATCATCTACTTATCGCCAGACCTTCCAAAATGGCTCAAATGAATCCCCAGATCAATGTCTTTCCATTTCCATCATCAGCTTCAACAACTCTTCCATGTTTCTTTCATCACCAAACTCATTATCCAACTTTCCCATACTTAAGCTCACTTCCCCATAGTTAAGGATTTCATTTTTCCTACCACAATCAACTTTCACCATACTTAAGAAAAACAGGGGTTGTCTGAAAAATTTCCGTTTTGGGAAATGCCTAATCGGGAAGTCAAGTGACTTTTTTTTTTTTTTTTTTTTTTTCGGTGAAAAAAAAAAGGGCTATATTGAGTCTGTGGTTGTTTTTTTTTTCGAATATCGAATGAGTAAGAGTATGAAGATCTGTTGTATTAATTGATAGTTCTTTGTATCTTTCTATAAGGATGTGCCCAGATACATTGAGTATTTTGGAACCGGAGACTAGGATTTGCCCTTGTTGAACATGATTAGAAATTGGATATCTTAGATAGGGCCTGGAACCAACGAATGGCATGACTTATTTCAAAAGAAGAGGGTGAACTTCAGTCTGATATAATTCGAATAGAAGTTGTCAATGAATGTGACTATATACTTCAATGAGTGAAGTTATAATAAATTCATAATTCTTATCGTTGTCACAATAATATGGAAGTTCACTATACTGTTAAGAGCAACTTTAATGATTCAATTGATTTCAAACCCGTGTGAAAAATGTTTTTTGATTTATGCTCATTCAAAAGATGGTAAGTCATGTGCATATGTCTATAGATCGTTGTAAAAGGGATAAGCTTTGTTTGCCAAATTGATAGCAAACATTGAAAGTACCTCACAATAAGAATTTTTCGGAGTTGTGTTTACACCAATTTTTCTTTTTAAGATCCTCTAATATAATGGGGCTCATAAATCGGCATACAAGTGAATTCATCATAAGTATTATCCAAATTAAGTAAAATGTGCTCTCTGACAAATCACTCGTAGTTAGTGTAAGGTAATTTCTCCGATTCGGAGGTATAGAACTATGATTAATAATAGACCCTAGTACCTATTCACCTCTGTTCTTCTCAAAACTTCGATTGCTAGAAGCGAACAGTCGCGGGAACGGAGATTTCGTTCGCAAAAAGTCAACCTCTATGTTCCGAGGGGTGGTGGAACTTACTGGCCCTAGAAAGGGGTTAAGCATTATTTTCGGAGAAAAAGATACGTGGAAATGGATTTGTGTTAGTTCCCCCAAGTTACACGATTTCCATTGAGATGAATTGAAATGGAGATCTTCCAAACCATCTGCCATCTCATCTCATGCGCTCACTTGTTTGCTTCCTTCTTTTGCCCTTGAGTAATAGCAAATGAAGTGAGTCATTTTTTGGATCTAAGAGCTTCGTTTTTAAATTTTTTTTTCTTATTTTTTCGGTTTCTAAACAGGGCAGAAACTTTATTCAGCCAGGTAAGGCTGAATTAGGAGTGAATACCCAATAGAAGTGATTGAAGGGGCACTTATTTTAGTAGAAATCCAGAATCTGGTTTTATATACCGATATTAGTCATATATATAAGAGGAAGAAAAAGATAAAAAAAAAAAAACAATTAGGGCCTTATCTCGGTGAGTGATTCCTTGAGGGGTCTACATTAGAAGGTTATTAAGCCATTGCTATATTTTAACAGTATGACACACACCTGGTCTTTTAGCTAACTAGTCAGTCCATGAGATCTACCTTTGGTATCATTTCGTTTGTAATTTCACTGTTTTCGTTTTTTTTTCTTACCAGTGTGAAAAATTTTATGCATCACATCGAATCTTAAGTAATTTTTTTTATAAAAATCGCTGTATCCCCCAAAATTTTGTAATTTCTTGTATTTATACATATTCAATTGAAGTCAATTCATTATTTCTTAGTTTCCATAGTATATTACGATAATGTTAATACTGGAGTGTGAGCTCTTAGACCAACAATTTTTACCTAACATGACTTCCAGACTGAAAGAGGACCAACACATATCACGACCACGCGTAATGGAAGGTGGCAATTTGGGTCAAGCACTAGAAATAGAGAAATTGACCCACATATTGCCTTCCTATTATCTCGACCAATCATTGTTCGGGAGGAAGCAGCATGCGGAGATTTTCGATATCGTTGACCACGATATTGCCAGTCCCATCTACACAACTGATGATCAATCAGATATAAGTTCGACAGTTACAACAATGTCCAGTATACTGTACAATTTGCTGGACATTCCAGGTTTTAAACATGATACAATCATGCATAATTTAACCTCATTGCCTTATCTTGGAAACTCAACAGTCAGTGTGGAAATATCATTGAAACTGCCTATTAAAGATGTTTACACTAATTTAGATTGTTTAGAAGGTACTTTAAAAATAACAAACAATACTGATACTGCTTTACCATTCGAAATGTTAATAGTAACGTTAGAAGGTAGAATGAGTATTTCGAAAGGAATTATTGATGGCAAGTATAAGTATAAGAGAAAGGTTTTTTTAAACTCGGTGGATATGTCTTCAAGTTTCACAGAGGCAGAAGACTCTTTAAACAAAGATGCAAAATTACCTTTACCATCGAACAAAAAACTTGCCCCAAGAGGTGTCTATCACAAAAAGTTTTTTTTCAAAATACCAGAGTCTAAACCAGATGGTGATAATGGTAACCAACCTCATTCAAATTTGTTTATGGCTTCAAACTCAATTCTACCACCAAGTTTAGGAATAGTGGATTACCTCTATCCAATTGATCCTAGAAAGAAAATTGCTATATCGGGTTGTGGAAGGTCGAATAAGTTGAATGATTTGACGGATCTTTCACGTGGTATATCTTATTCTATCAATGCCAGACTCATAACGAAAAATGAAGAAAAATATCATATCAGTGCACACTGTGAGAAGTTATTCAAGTTCATTCCAAACTTGACACAAAGAGATTCAATTGTTTCACTTTCTCTTCATCCAACTCAGCAGTTGAAATTGCTTATGAGATTAGTCGAGAGAGAGTTTGAAAGAGCAGTAAATGGGAAAAATGATGAGTCTGAGACTGGAGCATCAGTTTCATCAAGTGATCCAGAAAAGCAACAAAACATGTTTCGTAGCTCCAGCTTAACAGCAACAATAACAGATGCTTCCAAAATTTCCTTTGACGAGTCACCATTTTTTGAAAAAGAATTGATATTGGAAGGTAAGACAAGGAAGCAAATAATTGGAAGGTCATTGGTTCCAAGAACCTCCCCACAGTTCTTGAGTCAGGGAAAATTAAAGCTTCTAGCTCCATCTTTATCTGACAATTTCAAATTCTCCTTTGACATCAAATCTGCCAATGTGATTGACCTTAATTTTGAAGTACAATATCAGCCACCAGTTATAGAGAATATCAGTAACAGTAAGCTGCACTTGTTAATTAACAATCCAACAGAACTATTACCAATCAATTCAAGTACCATAAAGACTACATTTGTAGTTACAAAAGTAGAAACATCAGCAGACAGTTTCCCAATAGATTTGGACCTGTCATGGTTTTTGAACGACAATACTTTTAACAAATCACTTAAAGAACCAATAAGTAATGTTTTACAACTTAAGAAGAGAATGCCAAGCTGTTCCAGAGTATCACTGTCAGTAGTAACAAATGTCAACTCTTTAATTTCGATATCAAGACCCAAGAAACATTTCTTCAAAGATGCATTGATCTCTCAAGTCCAATCTGAGTCATCTTGGTTAGTGGACAATAGATTTGAAGACTTGACGTTCACTAAGAAGGTGAAATTGACTTTAAGATTCAATCCAAACTTCACTAAAGAATATGCTATGGTTCCAAATTACCAGATCCTCAATATGGCAAGATTCTATTCTATTAGAATAAATTTGATTTTACCTGGTCAGTTTCAAAATCTTTTCAAATTTGAAAGTAAAGAAGATATTATGGGTTCTCCTATTCTCCTAGATATTCCAGTACAAATTTCTTACTCGTAACTCTTATAAAGAGTATTTAATATTTCTTTTTTCATTTATCAATTATAATAAATTATTGCTATTAATAAGTTTCCTTGTAGAATTTTTCTGTTTGCAACGGTAACCAGATACATAATCAATGTCACTAAAAAGAAAAGCCAAAGCAGCTATTAAATTCAGAGACATGTAGATTACATCTTCAGAAAGTATTTCTCTTCATGTTTCTCCTATAAAATCTCAAGACTTAAAGGGATGAAACAATCTGGTAGTGTATGAAAGATCAAATATTATCAACCTCAGGTCAAGATGGCAGGGCTTTCATTTACTTATTGTAAGTCTACTTGAAGAGATAAGTTTACAGGACATTAAAGACTTGATACGAAGGCTACGGAAGTATAATTATTCAATATGAGCACTTCTTTGCCTGCTCTTTGGAGTATTCCCTTATATTTCTTCAAACAGCCTCAGTTTTGAAAATTTTGTAAATTCACAAAAATGAAGAAAATGTTGGAAAAGGTATAACATTCATCATTCACGTATCTTTTGATCTAATCATATCATGAGAGGATTAACCAAATGCTTTTATTAGCTAATGATTGCAGTGATCTATGGATCAAGTCAGAGAATATGTCCATGCTACAGTTAACAGTCACCAGTTAACAGTCACACTTGGCAGAGACACGAAAATGCAAACAATAATCTCATCTTTTGGGATCGTTTCAAAGTGCATATTAGACATCACCTATAAAGACAAGCACAGTCCATGAGAATTGACAATGTTATTTGGTCAATTTGAGCCCCAGTACTTGTATTGCAAACAGAGAATAATTGCCTAATATTTAACACTGCGAAGCCACGTGTACCTGGCTTTAAACAGTACAACACATCAATATGTATTTCGTTGGGCAGCAATTCACATTGAATAGGTGAGCTTCATTCTTTATTGAACACAGTTGAGTTTTTAATGCATTTCTTAGTTTGGCTTTTGAAGTGTATTTTTCACTTTCCTAGGTGACTCAAGCTGACAATAGATCTAGTTCACCTTGATATCTCAAATACACCAAAATTATATCAATATTAAAATGGCTATATACATTCGAGTGCAAAGAATCTTATGAAACAACTTTTCTCGCTCCTAGTCTACTCAATGACCCGTAATTGGCAATAATTTGATTTGAATTTTTTTTTTACCCAAAACTTCAAACAGCTCTCACGGGTGCAAATAACATCGTATAATGATATAAAGTGCATCAGCAAGTTACTAGTGACCGTCTTCATCTTGCTATCACGGTTTGGAAGGATTTTAAGATTATTTTCAAACTTTTTATTTTGTGAATTGTGGATCCACCAGACTAGCCACAGGAAAACACATACTGTTATTGCATAGAGGGCACTTAGAAGTATCAAATTTACTTGTTTTTAAAGATTTTTTAATTTTGAGCTGTTTTTGAAAAATTTTCAAAATTACTTCCTGAATGCTATTTAAGCTGTATTGAATTATAAGTGGTATAAGGTTATGAACACCTATCAGGACTATCGATTGATATATGATTCAACTTTTCATAATGTATGGGTGTTTGTTAATGAATCAAAATATAGTGATTTTTGGTCAAAAAATCCTGATACCCCATCAGGATTTTTTTGAAAAAATTATCGAAATGGACACCCAATTCACTTCAAAGTTTAATATCTCGACCAAATACAATGATGGGGACCTCATTTTTGGGGATCACATAGTTCTGGATGAGCACTTTCAGGTGATGACAATTTTATGGTTTTCTAGCGGGAGATACTAGAGTAATGGAAGTTCAGATGAAGTGCGAATTTAGGTCATTTTTCGCGATTTTTCACTTATTTCAACATCAAATATCACAACTAAAACTGCTTACAAGACATCAAAATTTGGTATCAGCAGCAAGATCCGAATTCGGAGATTCTTGGTTGTGAATCTCATTAGGTATAGTGGCTCTGCAGAGGCGCTAGAGAGGATTGAAAAATTCCAATTTTCTTACTTTTATCTTCTCTCACGGTCCCAATTTAAAAGATACAATGGCCTATTTGGGGTCAGCCGGATTTATACAGTCAGATCTTTCATTATATATAGGTTTTGAGGCTAAACAAGAGAAAAACTTGTTTCCCAAATTGTGGGCTCCACAGATGAGATCTCGATGTGTCACTAGCACCCTTCGAATCAGGGCCCCCTGCTCAATCCAATGGAGGCATTTTTCATTTTTGGCTAGTAAACTTTTTTTTCAGAGTGGTTTTTGGGTAATTTTCAAAATTGGGCCCTGAGTGCAGTTTAAGTGATATGGAAATATAGTAATTAGAAAATTGTGCACATCGATTAGGACTATCGATTCATATATAATAGAAGTGTTTACAGTGTATTGGTGTTTGTGTATGAATCAAAATATGGTGTTTTTTGGTCAAAATTTCCTGATACCCCATCAGCAATTTTTGCAAAAAAATGGGAAAACGAACTGGCAACCAACTATGATGTCTAATAACTCGGCCAAATCCATTGATGAGGATTTCAAATTAAAGGATGATATAGTTTTGGATAAGCACTTTCAGATGATGATACGTTGCTTGACTTTGAGGACAAGGTTACGGCGTATGGTGAAGTTGAATGGAGTGTTGAATTTGGCCATTTTCTCCCAATTTTTAGTGATTTCAACGGTTGATTTCACACACTAGATGACTTCCAATGACCTCACATTTGATATCGATGGAAAGCTATGAGTTGAAACAATGCTGTCAAGCAGCCTTGTGTTGATAATGCACTTGTACGAGCCGCTAGAGGGCTTCAAAAATCATGATTTTTTCACTTCTTTTAGCTCTTAAAATTGCAATTTACAAGATATGTTGGCTCATCCAGGGTCAGCAGTCTCCATATTGCAGTGGCTATCCTGTGATGTCGGTTTCAAGTCGAAACAAGAGAAAAACTTGTTTTTCAAATTGTGGGCTCCACAGACGAGATCTCAACGTGTCACTAGTACCATTCGAATCAGGGCCCTCTGCTCAATCCAATGGAGGCATTTTTCATTTTTGGCTAGTAAACTTTTTTTTCAGAGTGGTTTTTGAGAAATTTTCAAAATTGGACCCTGGCTGCAATTTAAGTGGTATGGAAATATAGTTACTATCAAAGTGTCGGGTGTGTCTCAAACTATTGATTGATATAGGATCGAGGCTATTTCGATGTATTTGTGTTTGTGTATGAATCAAAATATGGTGATTTTTGGTCAAAATTTCCTGATACTCCATCAGCAATTTTTGCAAAAAAATGGAAAAACGAACTGGCAACCAACTACGATGTTTAATAACTCGGCCAAATACATTGATATTACTTTCCTATTGGGCAAATGGGTACATTTGGATGAGCACTTTCATATGATGATACGTTGTTTGACTTTGAGGACAAGGCAGCGGCGTATGGTGAAGTTGAATGGAGTGCTAAATTTGGCCATTTTTCATGATTTTCCAGTTATTTTATGAGATCGCTATGGATCCAAATCAGGAATAATGACTTCAAATTTGATATCAATTGGTAGATCTTGGTTTCGATATTCTTGTGCAGCAAGCTAAACTTGATATGAACGCTGAATGGGGTGATAAAGAGGGTTGAAATTTTACGTTTTTAAACTTCTTTTCACTGTTACTCCTTCAGTTCAAAAGATATGTTGGCTTATTCGATGCCAGCACTATCCCTAAGATTGTGGGTTTCATTTGATATCAGTTTCAAGACAAAACAAGAGACAAACTTATTTTCCGAATTTTTGGCTTCACAGATCCGCTACGAGGTTGTCATTGGTGTCATTTGACTCATCATGTTGCCACTCCAATGGAACCATTTTTCGTTTTTGGCTCGTCGATTGCTTTTTGTGGAAGAATTTTCAAATTTTAATTCTGGATGCTATAATGGTGGTAAACGAATACAAGTAATACCAGATTGGCATTCTTCCACGGGAATATCTACATGTACCTATTAGAGACGGTTTAGGGCATATTGGTGATTGCTAATGAAGTTCATATGATGAAATTTGATTAAAAAGATACCCTAAAATCTTTTGAGCAAACTATTGATGCAGATGGCAACATGGGAAAGATTTCAAGATATAAGTCCAATAAGTGTATTAGAAATGTCTTGAAAAAGAGTTTCCAAGCGAGCTTTAGCTGCATAATAGGTTGTTCAGTCCCATTGAAGATCACAAAATTAGGCATTACCTGATGAAGCTTGTTCTTTTTACTATCAGGAGCTTTCGATTGGTATTGTTGATCATGAGCTTATTACAGGTCCAATTGAATTGTCTCTTTATTCACATCAACTTCTGTATTGTACATTGATCCAGTAAGAGTATATAATTTTTACATTAAATGTCACATCTACATCTGTTTTCTTTTCAGCCATTTGTCTAGATAATTAATTATATCAGAGGAGTTATAACCTCGCAAACGTTCATGACTTAAGTTCGATTTAATAAAGAATGGATGAATTTGTAGAATAAGCTCATGTATTCTGAAATTTTATTTTGTATAATATAAAATATAAGATATATAATTTAAAAAAACTAAATTTGTAATTTAAATAAATCCATAGAAGATATTGCTCTGAAGACTGATTCCTTTGAGTTCCATTCATTATTGGAAGCTCTAAGTGACCTATAAGTTATAATTTCCAACTTTAGAGTCCCTATGAGAAAGAAGGTTTTTTGTTTTATTAAACTGAGTTTGAGCCGCATGATGCTTAATTACTTAATTTTCCACAACATCAAAAACATACAATTACAAGACCCTACTTTACACAATCATGAAAGCCAAGAGGTGTAGTGGAATTACGAGGGAAGTCGAAGAAAAAGTATTTATTCACTTCATGAATTGAAGATGTAGAAGTATTTTTAAAATCATTTGAAAATTTCATAAATCTTATATTACTAAATGTACTTAATCGTAAAAATCATTTCAAAAAATTATTGTAGTTGAAAAGTTGCTCAAGTTGAACGTGGAGGAGGAGGAGGACGAGCTGGTTTGGACACCGGGCGAGGTGGTGGAGGTGGTGTATTCATTGATGGAGGTGGAGGTGGACGATTTGAAGGAGGTGGAGGAGGACGAGGTGGTGGGGCAGATGCAGCAACTGATAATAACCCTGGTGGGCCTTTTCTCTTGATCGCAGTTTGTTCATCTAATTGTTTTTGCTTTTTCCAAGGAGGCGATTCATCTTCAATTTGCTCTGTTTCTTCCACAGCAGCACCATCACCACTTATATCTTTCATGAACAGGTTGATTTCATTATCAATGTTATTTCTTGCACCTGTTGGATTATTTTTATAATTACAATCTCTTTCAATATGTCCCGCATTACCACAAAAATTACAAATGATCATATTTCTTTGATCTTTACTTGGACAAGCCCATCTTCTGTGTCCCGGCAAACCACATATAGGACAAGGACGTCCATCATCTTGTTGCACTCTTAAAGTACCATTCAACACGGCTAAATCTCTTAATTGTGATCTTTTCAATTCATTTTGCCCCACTGGTGCATTAATAGCTTTTTCAATGACTTCATTCACCAAAGTGATGGCAATTGATATCTTATCTTCAGATTCCGAAGTTATAAGACAATGTAAATCTTCTTCCAAATTATTTTGAGCAGATGTAATTCCAGCAGGGTTTCTACCACCTTTCACTGAACCTTTACCCCTTATAGCAATTCTTGCACCACTTTCTTGTTGCATTTTTTTCAATGTATTACCTCTTGGACCTAAGAGAAGACCAATAAAATTAACATCAGGATGATCTCTCACAGGAAGATACACTTTTTCCACTGTCTTTGTTGGTTTCTTATAATCAGCTGGTGGACTATATCTAGGTATTGTCTTTAAAGCATGCTCGATCAATCTATGCCTTTCTTCTTCCAATTTTTTCTTATATCTTGCTTCTCTTGTATTTGTTCTCTTACCCATGGAATCATATTCAGGAGGAGGAGATGGAGATCTCAAATCTTCCGATGGAACGTAATTTTCTATCTGCAATCTTGTAGAGATTTCTTCTATTCTAAATAACACCTGATAAGCATCAAGTTGTTCCGTGGTTAAAGCTCCTTCTATATTTGTTGGCATACCAATCAAACCAAGGATCATATTTTCAGAAGGTCTCCATCTTGAAACATATTTTCCACGGGGCAGACGCTCCACAGTTCTTCCTCTAAAAGAATCCGGGGACCTTGATCTCTTATAAGGATTATCCATTTCCACTGCTTTGTATAACTAACTTCCTTTTGTTCAAGTTCTGCTATACAATTTTTTTTTTTTTTTTTTTCAGCTTTTTTCAGAAAAAATATCAAAAGTAGTGTAGTTCAATACTAAATTAGCCACATAAATTACCTTTTGTAGTAATAAGTGGCTAGTGATATAGTTGAGCATATTCTTCAGCAGAGCTTAAAAGTGGCACAGAGAGTTTGCACCTGGCCGAGTGGGGCTGGTGCTAAGAAAAGTGCGAAATTTCAGGGGAAATACCGGCAGTTCGAAACCTCTCGGTGGCATAAATAGATATTTTAATATGATGATTAACTTTATTAAGCGTGAACAATCTCTTAGTCTAAGACGTTGAGGAGAAACATGTTGCCTTCCTACTGATAAAATATCTAGATATACCATCTTCTTTTTTTTTTTTTGTGTTTTGTTCTAGTCGTAGTTTGTATCCAATGGGAAAATATGAAGAAAATATGAAGAAAAAAAAAAAATTAAGAGGAAAAAAAAAAAAACATACGTAAGCATATAATTGACAAAGGACCATAATGTCTAATAACAATTGGAAGCCATCTGGTGTGACTCCGGAGAATGTTGCAGATTTCTCAATTGATGATGAGACAGATCCAATCAATCCGTTTGACGGGGAAGATGATGATGATATCATGATTGAACCTGATGTTCCAACTAGTACGAGTAATAAGAAACCATCCACCACCACCACATCACAACAACAGCAGCAGCAGACCACTAGTGGTCAATCCAATGGGAACAATTTATTTGATTTTTCCAGTTATGCTAATCCGTTCAATTCCACTTTCTCTACAGTTAATAATGAGATCAATTCCAATATTCAAGTTAGTGAGAGACAATTTTCTGGTGGGAATACGTTGGATGAATCTGTATTTGTGACCATAAAGAGAGATATTGATAAGATTGGGCAAAAATTACTACATATACTTTGGCCAATTGGATTAAGAAAAAAATTAAATACAGTACAAAAATTCACCAGGTTATCAAATAATAATCAAGATGAAGAAGAAGAAGGTATTGCCGATGATGAAGGTGAACAAATCTCTAGAGAATCAATTTTGAAAATTTTAGATTGGGATCTATGGGGTCCCTTGGTGATAACTTTACTCTTATCTTTAATCTTGACTTTTTTACAAATAAGATCATTAGATCCAAAATATGAGACAAAAGCTTCACAAATTTTTAGTGGTTCATTTACTTTAATTTGGGCTTCATTAGTGGTATTATCATTAAATATACAATTATTATCACCATTTCATGATAAGAATTCCGGTCATGCATCAACGATAAGTCTTTCATTATTTCAATGTGTTAGTATCTTGGGTTATTCCGTTTTCCCAATCACCATCGGTGCATTATTATCTATATTCATTTCTTTTAAACTTATAAGAATGTTGGTATTTGTTGTATTATTAAGCTGGTCTATTTATTCAACTTATCTAATAATTAGAATCGTTAATAATAGTGGTGCTAATAAAGGTAAAGGTGATGATAGATTATTCTTAATAGTTTATCCAATTGGATTAGTATTCGGTGTTTTCAGTTGGTTATGTGTAATTAGCTGATCGCTAAAAAAAAAAAACAGAGTTCTATTGAATCAAAATTTGTGTCAATATATATATGTATAGATGAAGATAAAAAATATTTTTTTTAAAAAGAATTGAAAGTTCAACGCCAGAGACCTTGTTGTTGCATCAGTTGTTGCTGTTGTAACAGTTGTTGTTGCATTTGCATCATTTGCATTTGTTGTTGCTGTTGTTGTTGTAATAACTGTTGTTGATACTGCTGTTGTTGTTGCAGTTGCTGAGTAAATTGTGGTTGAACCTGTTGCTGCTGCTGTTGTTGGAGTTGTCTTTGAATCTCTAATTTTTGCTCATCTGTCACAGCCACTGGAGATGAAAATAAATCTGGTCTTTGATATAATGACATGATCGTAGATTTATCAACCCCTGGCCTTGTATATTGCAGTTGCAACATTTGCTGCTGTTGAGCACTGTTCGAATCAAGGTATTGTTGTCCCGTAGTTGGATCAACATACACAATCATACCTGTTGATTGATCCATAAACAGCTGAAGTCCCAGTGGTACACCAGTGGCAGCTGATTGTACTTGCAGCTGTTGTTGTTGCTGTGGCTGTGGAGAACTAGAGATCCAATCAAAATTGCCACTTGGCAGTTGTGACGATGGTACACCAGTCTTATCACTTGTCAACAAATTCTCTTTTCTCCTTGGTAATGGAGGAGCAGGCCCGTCATCAGTACCTCTATTTTCAGTATCTCTCAATACAGCTTCAACTGCCACGTTGGAATCACCATTTGTTAGCACAAGAGCTTCTACTAAGAGATCTTGATCCAATCCCATATCTCTAGCTAATCTATATGATTGCAGATAGTATTTTTGCTTTTCAGATACTGATGGGGGTCTATGAGTCAAACGTGGGAGTGATCCACCACCCGAGGACCTTGAAGTTGGCCTCGAATTACGTCTTGATCTTGATGAAAACTTACCTCTAAATCTATCATATGGTTCTTCATCTTCAACTTCATCATAATAATTTTTGGAACGTCTACCACCACTGGCACTTGCACTCCTACCTAAATAATCTCTTTCATCAATTTGATCATACCTGAACCTACCTTCAATATATTTGGCTCTCAAATATCTTTCAACAGTAGAACTATCGTCATCTTCAATTGGGAATGGTTCCTTCCTTGGGTTCCACAATGCTTTGGCTTTTCTATTACCTATAGCTGCCAATTTATCAACATCTGCATCCTTCCAATTGTCTAATGATAACGATTTGACTCTTGAAACATCTGGACCTAATTTCCTATGTAAACTTGCACATCTCCCACATAAGAAGACACCTAAGTTATATGAAGCCCAAGTTGGATAGCTACTACCACATTCTCCACACTTGTTGGCATTGTCACTCGAGTTCAAAAGATCAATTAATCTTGCCTCAATTCTAGATTGATGTCTACCCATTTTTCTTATTAAAACCTGTTTCCTTTTCCCAAGACACTCCGGTACTTAATTATTTTGCCAATTTTTTGATTTTTTTTTTTTTTTTTCCTCATTTTATTGATAAGTTTTTTGATATTTTATAAACGATCACAAGGGGGTTGATAAACAAGAGTAGATATCGAATATTGTTGTTGGAATCACAGGTATCGTAGACATAGAATGGTAAGAGTGACATGGAGATATATGCAGTTATATATCTACACTTTGTTTATGTAAGGGGAAAGAATTGCTAACTTTTAATAGGCTCCAAGAAAAGGGTTATCACTGGAAGACAAGAGACAAAAACTATTGGCATTCTTCCATCATCGTCATGATTTCTATAATATCAAGGAAATTGAGAGTGCTGGTTCTAAATTCACTGGCATCTCCTCGATGCAAATTAAAGATGTGTTGCAAGAGTTGTTAGATGAAAATTTGGTCAATTGTGAGAAATGCGGGATCACTAATTTATACTGGGTTTTCAAATCTCAAGTTTATAAGATGCAGATAGAGCAGAAGAAAATGTTGGATCATAAATTGGGAAGCTTAATAGACAAGAGAGATAAGTTACAAGCTTTATTGAACGAAGAAATTAGTAAAAGGGAGATGACTTTTTATGATCAATCACAAGCAAAGCAAGATAGATCTTGTTTACTCAATGAGTATCAACATCTTATGGAGAAACTGACCAATAACAAATTACAATTGCAAAGATTGAATAAAGATGATCCTGAACTGATTAATAATAAAATTCAATTATTATTACAACTGACAACAGTATATATAGATAACATCTCGTCAATGTTAAAATATTTCAGCCAAGATCCACTGAGACCAATCCCATCACATGAATTGATGAAAGAATTACAAATAGATGAAGATTATGATGTCTTGTGATGGATCCCCATTCTTACCCAATTAGGCAGTCTAAGTGTGTTATCTTTGCCACAATTTAAACAACGCGATTAAATTTTTTTTTTTTCTTATTTTGTTTCTTTTATATGACTCAAATAACTATTAGTGTATAATCTATCATCTAATTAATCAGATTGGAAGATATATATCTTTATATATGTTGGTCAATCTATTGATCCATCAATACATTTGATTAATAGCTAGCTTTTATCATCATCACAACACTTCCGCTAGAATTTTAAACTTACCTCATCTCACCTTATCTAGTGCGGTAGGGCAAGCTTACAAAGAAAAAACAAACAAACAAAACAAACAAAACAAACAAATACAAAGCAATTCTCATATACATACATCAGAACAGGAAACGATGTCTGATTCAAGACTGGCAAGACTGCCGCCTCAACAGCAACAAGTTGGTCAGTTTGTCATTGGGCCTGAGATTGGAAGAGGCTCATTTGCTAATGTTTATAAAGGTTATGACGTTAAGACAAACCAACCAATTGCCATCAAATCTGTTTTCAGGTCCAAATTGAAAAACAAGAAGTTGTTGGAAAATTTGGAGATTGAAATCTCTATATTGAAGACTTTAAAACATCCTCATATCGTGATGTTATTAGATTGTCAACGTACACAGCAACATTTCCACCTTTTCATGGAGTATTGTTCATTAGGTGATTTGAGTTATTTTATTAGAAAGAGAGAACAATTGGTAAAGACTCATCCTTTGATAAATTCAATCTTGGAAAGATATCCTTCACCTCCTTCAAGTCACGGCTTAAATAAGATAATAGTTATCAATTTCTTGAAGCAATTAGCTTCCGCATTAGAATTTTTAAGGGATTCTAATTTGGTTCATAGAGATATTAAACCTCAAAATTTATTATTAAGTTATCCATGTCATTCAAAACAAGATTTCGAAAGCAAGAGTTATGCTGGAATGTGGGAATTACCAATTTTGAAGATTGCTGATTTTGGGTTCGCAAGGATATTACCAAATACTTCACTTGCTGAAACCTTGTGTGGTTCTCCTTTATACATGGCACCAGAGATATTAAGATATGAAAAATACAACGCCAAACTGGATTTATGGTCCGTTGGTGCTGTACTTTATGAAATGTCTGTTGGTCATCCTCCTTTTAAAGCTTCTAATCATGTGGAGTTATTACGTAAGATTGAGAAGACAAAAGATAGAATCACTTTCCCACAAGTTGCACAAGTCGATGAAGATATAATAAGATTGATTTGTGGATTGTTGGAATGTAATCCAACAGAGAGAATGGGATTCCAAGAATTTTTCCAAGATCCTTTAATCTTAGAAGACTTACAAAGTACAAATGAACCTTTAGATGCTTCTAATTTAGATGAAGATTTATTCATTAGTGAATATTTGCCACACAATAATCATCATCATAACACTACAACAACAGTGAGAGAAGAAGAAGAACCAGAAGAAACTCCAAAGGATAAGAGTTTATCACCAGATGATTCTTTATTGATAGCAAGAGACTCTAAGAAACAAATAAGAGCTTCTCCAGGTCCATTATCAACTTCTAGACAAAGATCAAAAGATGATATCACACTTGAAAAAGATTATGTGGTTGTCGAAAAGAGAACAGTGGAAGTCAATGCATTAGCCGATGAATTACAATCTGCTGGTACCGGTGCTGTGGCTATTCAGAATCATCAACCACAGGCTCAATTGATCAGGAAATACTCTTCATCGTCAAGGTCATCATCTGGTGCTTCTAATAGAAGACCTTCATTTAATGAGAGAAGAGTTTCCATATCAATAAGTCCAACAAATGCATTATCAAAAGCTTTAGGTGTGGCTTCCACAAGATTATTTGGTGCTCAACAAATTTCTCCATATGTCATTGAGCATCCTCAACAAAAACAACTTTATCAACCTCAATTACAAGCTAACAATACAGTTATCACACAACCAGAAGATTTCGAAATTGTCTTAACTTTGGAATCATTAGCAACAAAAGCTCATGCTATTCTGTTATTTGCTGAAATCAAATTTAGTCAATTATTGCCATTACCACCTTCATCGTCTGATAATAATGATGTTAATGAAGATGAAGCAGTTATGAATCCTGGCGAAAAATTACCTCCACTGATGATTAAGACTATATGTGAAGAAGGTATTGCATTATACATCAAGACTTTATCATTGTTATCTAAAGCTATGAAATTGACAACTTCTTGGTGGTCATCAAATGGTACTTCAAAACAACCACCTGCAAGGCTTATTAGTTTGGTTCAATGGATAAGAGAACGTTATAATACAGCATTGGATAAGCTGGAATTTTTAAGATCAGAGTTAAATGATATTACCAGCAAGAATCCTTCATTATTATCAAATGCCACCAAGATCATACCTGAAAAACTTATCTTTAATAGAGCTTTAGAGATATCTAGAAAAGCTGCAGAAGATGAGTTAAATAAGACAAGACTTTCAAATTGTGAATTAGCTTATTCAACAGCAATTTGGATGTTAGAACTGGTCTTGGATGATGGTGATGTTGATGATTCATCACCTTCTTCATCATCATCATTCTCTGGTAAGAGATTGGATGAAGATGATGCATTAACTGTGGAGAATTTCATTGAAAGTATTGGAAAGAGATTGAACGTTTTAAGAAAAAAATTGGAACAACAAGAGTCTCAATCTCCACAACCTCAACAAGGTTGAAATCATCATTAATATTTTTTTTTTTTTTTTTCATTATTATTATTATTATTGGGTAAAGGGTTTTTCATTTTTACGCACACTGGAGAAGGGGGTTGGAGATTGTTTATAATTTTGCTTTTTCATAATTTTTGGGTTATTTTTTTTATCATATCATTTATCACACAATTCACCAACTGAACCAGTGGAATTTTTTATGTCTTATTTTTCAATTCTTTCATTTTAACATATACTATCTTACATAGTCTTATTTTTTTTTTTTTTCAAACAGTTAACTAATATACAATTCTATTATTACACTACAATTCGTCTCTCCATCTTGTCTCTTCTGCTGTTCTTATTTCCAGTAATATATCTTGTAAACCTTGATCATCATCTGATAAATCTCTCTTACTATGATTAGCAACAACACCTTTTGGTAATGGGATCTTATTCAGTAAGAAAAATTTCGAAACACAAGACCATTTATGCCAAGTGAAATCTTTTACCGGATTACAATCACAATTCAGATCTCTTCTTATATCCAATTGTGGAGGACAATTTTGATTTGGAACATGATAATAACCGGTATTATCGAAATATTGTAATTGATCCAATCTTAATAATAAAGATGCGGCAATTGTATGCACAGGAGCATCACCCCATCTCTCATAGAAAAACCCACCATGTTGATCCAAATAATTGAAAAAATCGTTATATGCTTTTGAATGAAAAAAAGATAAATCTGCAATCTCGAAATTTGACCAAAAATGGCATAAATTATATGAATCACCATCATTATCCGATATGAATTTCATATTATTTTCTGGAGAGATTAAATCAGTATTATTTGCGAAAAATTTTTGTGAAGTTTCCCATAACGTTGGAATACTCTTGACAAATTCTGGCATTGCCATATTGAAACCGTAAATTTTCTTATTTTCTCTCATCACTTGGAAAGGATCATATGTGATATCACATAAGAATTTAATATCAGGTTCCACTCTCCAATAATACTGGTAATTTTGCAAGACATCCATCTTGTAAAAAAAACCAGAATTGAATCGACACATATGTCTATAAGATTCACTTGCACCATATTTCACAAATTTACCCATCTCTTTTCTCAATTTCAGCAGCTTTTCTTGATTTATCCATTCAGGGTAGGACCAATACTCATGAGGAATTTGGGCAAATTTAACTTCTCCACTACATGCTGCAGCAATTTTCTCTTTAAATTCTTCAGTAAATTCCTTATCATTGACAAATACCCAATCATAATGATAATTCTTATTGAATCTTGTCTCAACGTATTCAATCGATGATAACATCCCTTGCAAATCAGTGTTTCTCACTAATGAAAATAATGTTGCATTTTCTCTTCGTATCTTGTTCCCCCCATTTTGCTCAGTCTTATCTTCAACTTCTTCTTCTTCCCCATCATCAAATATATATCTATAAGTATCTCCAAGTTTCTTACTTGAATACCCCTTCACACCAGTTACCACAGGATGTTTATTTATAATCTCCAAATAATGTGAAGAATCTTTTGAAATGAATAGTATGCTAGATAAGAGCCCCGAAGCTAATAATAAGATTAAAAGTACCACTATTATTTTCAAGTTCTTATTCTGACTTTGCACATTTGTACGACTATGTCTCGCCATTTTCCTGAAACTTCTCTACAAAATCTGATCACTTTCAAGTGGTTATACAAATAGTTAAATTCTTAAACAGATATCGTACTGTTCCGCAATTTTTTTTTTTTTTGTTATTTTTTTTTTTATTATGTTTTCCTCCGAAGTGAGGCACACCGGCAGACGGCAGCAGCAGCAGCACCCAGCAGCTAGCACCCAGTAGGAAATCAACCAAGGCTAGGTAGTCACTCTAAGCCTTGCATTTATCCATGAACTCCTAGTTTTTTCTGTTACACAGCTTTCCAAAGAGCAATCAGAGTATATTACTTATGCGTGTGGGTCATTGCAGATCACCATGACCGGCTTTTGCTGATCTTCACATATCAAACAATACCTCTTTCATCATTCACAGATCAAGTAATAGATATGATACGTTTTGAGCAAGGAAATTTATACAAGGTATACGTTGAAATGAGAATATACGGTAAGGATATTTATAATGCCTTTCTAAATTTTTGCTCTTACATCATTTTTGAGAAAAATACAAGGCTGATCTCAAACTGGTGCTTCACTATATATGTGCCACAGAGAGGTGTATTAATTGACAAAGTTTGGTCGATAATATAGGTATCATGTTAATGGCTTAGAACTCATTTAAGACTTTTACTAAAAATTTTTAAAAAATAAGCCACCTTTAATCCAAATTTTTTATGGAAGCGTGCTTTTTTCCGAAATATATTGATTACTTACTCTTCCCATATTTCAATACGAGCCTTATATAGTGCCTTGCACCACCTTTTACCGCATTTTCCCCCAAAATCCAAATTATGGTAGTGCGCATATGCATCTAATAGCTGCATATAGTAATATATCCATGTTAAATCCGTTTAGAGTGCACTGAATCCCAATATCTCAAAAATGGATAATTTTCCTCAGAAGTAGTGGCTACTATATCAATATTAGTGACACGTAAAAACCCCAAAGTAAGCTGTTTTTGCAAAAATGGCAGATTTATGGTTTTCTCAATCTATAAGTGACTAACTTGACCCATCTTGCCTCAAAGGTTATCAGGCAGTCCAAATGAGCCTATTTATTCAAGAACTAGATTCAAAGGATCTTTTTGGCAATGTTTTTGATAGTTATGTTATTACCCATACAAAAAACTCTAAAACTTCCTAAATTTGTTTTAATATCACTTATATATTCTTTCTTAATAAATATATTATAATAATTGTGATATTTATGCTAAGCACAGTTTAATAACTAATCATTCACCATTAAAACATTCTGTTTGGATCATTATACAGCTATCACTTTAATAGAACATATGGCCTATTGTTATCGACTGAACTAGGTGGAAAAAATGGAAGCTTATAACCAAATGTAGCTTCCAACATCTGTATCCCACTGAGAATATTGCTTCAACAAGACCTTCTTTTCAACGCTGTAAAGAATAACTGATCGTTTAGTGATATTGATTTGATTTGAAGATATAAAAATAGGTATTTTCAACTTCTATTAAGAGCTGCACCTGTTTATCTTTGGAATAGAGCTTAATTTATTTAAACACCTAAAAATGATTTGCATTCTAATCTCAGAATATACAGGGAACCCTTTGCTTTAATGCTTAATTGTTTGTAGATGGTGAGGTAGAGTTATCAAAAAGATCAAGAGAGTGGATCAAATTTAGGTTTACCGGCTGCACAAAAATGCACAAAAAGATTTCAAAAACCAATCGTGTACATAATATTACAGAGTCCAAAATAGGCAATATGTCGTGTATATATGACAATTATTATTGACACGGGTCATAGTACCGGAAAATTTCACAAATGGCAGATCTTCAGATTTTGAGAGAATGGAGTAAATTGAAGATACTAAAAGGTATAGAAAGCATTCAATAATCATAACCAATTATAATGAGGGGAAAAACTTGAAATTTGAAGCAAAATTGAAGAAATTATAAGATAATTTTCAAATTTTCACATACAGGGTTTTCCTAAGACAGCCCCAGTTTCCAGGGTATTTATCTATGTTTGAAATAGTTCCCCAAAATTACTTGAAAAGAAGTGTATTGAAAGGAAATTTCAATTAAAGAGATGGAATTGAAGTCTTGGAAATCAAATGGCATAGAGTCCGGTAATATTCCTATAGTTGAAGCAAATGATTGTGGTTAGAGACATTTGTGCAGATTGCTTTTCCAATTAAAAAAGAATGACATCATTGAGAAGTCACCAAATGATAATTCAAGGCTGTTTATCATTCAACACTTCATACTTAACAAGAAATATACGTTTTGTTATTTCTTAAAGAGAAATTGTCTGCATGTATATGCAGGGTTTTTAATCTTGTCACAAGAGCTGGACATCACAAGAGTTGATGATAAGCCTAAAGACTGCTGCCATTTTCAGTACAATATTAAATATAAAATAAACACCTTCCAAAATTAAATGACTATATATAATTGAAAGAAAAAGTTTTAACCAGCAAAACTTTATAATTCTTTTTTCTGCTCGTGACCAAATTGTAACAATCCTATTGTTATCGAATTATTTCTGTGTAGTTTTGCCTCTTTAACATCACTGTTAGCACCTCTATTATGTAAATGATGAGCTTTTTCAAAAGGTATGATATTATGATCTTTTGAATAATGATTCTTATAAAGATTGAGATCTTTCCTCTTTGTCTCAGGAACCAAATGTGATGATACAGTGGCTTTTGGAGACGCAGGAGCATTGTTAGCTAAAGGTGATGATACTCGACTTTGATTTTTTATTGTTTCTATTGATGAAGACAAAAATTTGTCATGATCTTGATATGATGTTGTTGAAGTTGAAGATATTTTCAAAGGTGATGATACCGGTGGTAATTGTGTTGCATGATCATCTTTCAATTCCGGAATGAAATGTTGAAATTCTTCAGGAAGATCCACAGTTGATGAAGAAGATGGCATCACATATTCTGAATGGTCATAAGTTGAAGACAAATTGTTCATCGAGGCTGGTCTCATTGTTGATGGGATATTACTCTCGTATGACATCACTCTTGAACGAAGAAATGGTGGTGGTTCAGATTTAGGACCAAATGCAAACATCAATTCTTTGTCATCATCATCATCTTCTTCTTCCTCGGTACTTGCTGTCTTAGCAACTCCTTCATCTGAATCTTCTTCATCTGAATCATGTAATGAGAAAAAATTAGATTTCTTCATCTTTGTTGGTGAGTTGGGTTTTGGTGTTAAAGCTGGTGGATTCTTCAAAGTACTAACAATAGGTGTAAGTGGTCTTGGCGATGCTCCACTTGTTGGGAACGCCGAGGCAAGTGATGATCCTGATGAATATGATGAGTAACTATACTTGGAACCTCTTCTAGTTACCGAAGACGATGAAGTAGTAGGTTCGTACATCTTTGGATGTTCACCGTCTTCTTCTTCTTCTTCCTCAGAACTTTCACCACCTAAATTGTACTTAACTTTGTTAAATTTCACTTCACTATCAGCACTTTTTTTCTTTCCTTTATAATCAACAGGGACATAACTACTGAAATCAATAACATTATTATCTTCATGGAAACTATCCAAAGATGCAAAACTTGAATTCAGTCTCACTTTGCTTCTCCTATCAAATGCTGCAAAGCTACTAGAATGATCTATGGAATTTTGACGACTAGTACTCTCCTCACTTAAAAATGTATTATGATCAACTGAAGCTTTTCTGCTATTATTTCTTGAATCTGATAATTTCAAAATATGTTCTAATGCACCACCTTGAGTTGGTTTCTTGAAAGATCCCTCCAGAAACTCTTTTGTTTCAATCAAATCCGCAGATCCACGTCTCTCACCTTCTCTCCTAATAGTTGCTAGAACTTGAGGATGATGCAAGCTGAAATCACGAGGAGTCGACAGTCCAGGACTTGGTCCTTCCGGTGGGGACAATGCTTCGGATAATATAACTGATCTTGTTCCATCCGTGGCTAGTTGTTTAGAAGATGACGAGTTAGAAGTCTGTGTAGAGTCTAATAATTCTGGAGACTTGCTATCAGTTGGAGATGATTCCTCGGGGCTTATGAAACCTTTTTTCAAAGCTTTGACTAATTTTTTCTTAATCTTATTACCAATTCCCACAACGGCATAATTGACTTCTTCATTAGAGACATGTAATTTGATAGAATCATTACCAATAGTGTATTTTGCCGATTCAACTTTAGTCAATCCATATAAGAAGAATTCGTGTTGTTTTATTTCTGGAATATCAATTCTCTTTTGAGGATTCTTTGTCAATAATTTATGTAACAAGTCTACTGTCATCTCCCATTCGAAATCTGAAACTTGATCCAGTTCCACTAAAGCAGATTTTGGAGGAATTTTCAATTCTTCATTATTGATCACTTCAAATAATTTGAATTCACTGTCAGAGTTGAAAGGCAATTTGCCAAACAATAAGCAAAATAAGGTAACACCAAGGGCCCAAATATCAATCTTGTGATCAACTTTTAGTTCCCTTTCCAGTGATAACACTTCAGTTTGACATAATTCAGGTGCTAAAAAAGCCGGAGTACCTGCAGTCTTACATAATTCATACTCATTGTTATCGTAATCCAGTGATGATGCAAAAGAGACACCAAAATCAGAAATCTTGACGACATTTTCCAGTGAAACCAACAAGTTAGCTGGCTTAATGTCTCTATGGATAATCCCTTGATAATGCAAATATTCGAGTCCTAATATAACATCACGGAAAATGTTTTGAGCTTCATGGAATTTCAACACAGGTTTTGGTTCGTGTGTTATTTCATCGAAATTTTGCCAATGAATTTCACCTTTCTCCAAATATTCCAATACTAAGTAAATTTTTCTCGAACTGGCATCATCTAATACTTCGATGAGTTTGACAACATGTGGATGATCACATTTTTTCATTATAGCTATTTCTTTACGAATTTTTTCTTCTTGACTGTTACCTGGTTTAATCAGCTTACCAAATTTTGGTTTAGATTTTCGATCAACAATTTTGATCAGTACTAATCGATTACTCAACATATCCTTGGCCAATTTCACTTTCCCATGTTGACCTCTCCCAAGATCTTTCAAGATTTCATAAGTGTTCAACACTTTTCTTCTACTAACTGGATCGTAATCAACATATACATGCCTTGTCTCTTTCACTTTTGTTGGAGTATAAGATCTTAAATTGTCCTTCTCGTCAACGGGTATCGAGAGTTTATCACCCACAGTTGGTACAACAGTTGTATGTCTTCTTGTCGTTGCTGGAGAACGTTGTTTATCCTTAATTTTTTTCTCTTCGTCATCATCTACTGCTGAGGAACTTGAATTACTCCTTGAATGAAATGGGGAAAAATATCCAGACACTTTATTTAGTATTTGATGACCAGTATTGTTATGTGAAGGAGAAGTACCTGTGTTATCCTGATGCAGATGATGATTATGATTGTGTCCTGAAGCCGATACCACTGAAAGTGAAGATGATGATCTCGATAGTAATTGACCTATTGTCCTTCTTATGCTATTAACTGAACTAGTTGAAGTACCAGGTTCATCCTGTGGTACTAACAAGAAATCTTCTGTCATCAACAGTGGTGGTGGTGGCTGTTGTTGTTGTGATGCTGATGACAGAGATGAGTCAGCTATTGATGATGATGCATTGTGGCTCAATCGTATCGATTGTGGTTGGTGTATAAAAATATCAGGACTCTCGCTGGATCTAGGAGATGAGCCTGGAGCCAGTATTGGCTGTATTTGTTTATGTGCAGATGTTGATGATGTGGTGTCTTGCGAGCTTAGCTCCATGACTGATTTTCACAATTTTTTTCTTTCTTCCTTCTTTCAAATTACGAAAAGATAAAATTCAAATTAAAAAGAGAAAAAACACTTCACCTGGTGTGATAATGCACAGATTGATGTAAATATATATGCTATGAGATGAGGGATCTATTATGTTGTTCAAATATCCTTCTTGTGGTCTTTTTCACCTTCTTTTACTTTTTGTTTTAAATCGTTTTATTTTTTTTTTTTTTTTTTGGTCAAAATTTTTCGCTAAAAGCAAACTGTCGTGCAATTGTTGCTCAAGTTTAGAGCAATGATCATTATGAGAAGCAAGCAATAGTTGGTGCAATGGTTATTTATTAGTTATTTTTAAATATATGTCTTATTCATGTGATATGAATTTCATATGAACTATATTTAGTTATACTTTAAGTACAATAGACTAGTGATGACAGTACCAAACAAAAAAAAAAAAAAAATCAGGGATGACAACCCCTTCCATTTTTTAAAAAAACATTACAAATAAAATTACATATATACTATACATCTTTACTACTTTCACCTGATACTATTCTCTTTCTGGTTCCATCAGAATTTGTTATATCGTATTCGTTATCGATGATTTCGAACAATTCATTCATGAACTGTTGATTCTCATCGACTTGTTCTTTTTCCGGTTCTTCATCATCTTCATCTTGATCCACATCAGGGTTCATGACTCTTAATTTTGATCTTCTCTTTGAAGATACTAATACTTGAACATCGATATCGTTATCATCTTCTTCATCATCATCAACTACGACTCTTGAATCGTTATTATTGTTCAACATCGTCAAATCACTGAATCTGTTGGTATTTACTAAGGGACTACTTGGACTCTTTATTGGCGAGTCACCTTCATCATAATACGTGGTAGCACTTAATATCGATCTAGAATCATTCATCATCATCTTATATTGGGTATCCTCGTCAATGAATTGTAATGTTGATCTAGATTTTTCGTTATAATAATTTTCTTCACTTATTCTTGTAGTTGTTCTCACCGAAGGTTTTTGTCTTAATGAGAAAGTTTTTGAAAAATTCGATAAACTTCTCTTTATCAAAGATTCTTGTCTTTGTGGCACCACCACCACCAGAGGCACTTGTTGGTCTTGGAATTGAGACACAGGTAACGCAGGTAAATCTCTAACTGGTTGCTTCTTTCTTGCTGCAGATTTCTCGAATTCTTCCCTCTTACGTCTCCATGAATTTATAGACAAATTATCGTTATCATCATAATTATTCACTTTAACTTCATCATGACGATACTTGAGTGAATTCTTCTTTGAGAGATTATTGTACAAATCCATTATATCAAAACTTTCAAAATTATTTGTAATATCTTTTGAATTTTGTCTCTTGATATAATACCAAACACCTATTGCTATCAAGATGATCACGACAATAGGAACCACCACAGATACAGCAATTATAGCAGATTTATTACTCTTTGATTTCTTTGTTGTATAATCAACAGTTGATATCTCTTCAACGTCGTTTGCAACGTCGTATAAATTGAAATTATATTGATTATCACGTTTTTGCTTATTGCTCAGTGCACTTGTGAAAGTTATTAATGTTTGATAAATGACACAACTTCCCATGACATTATCCAAATCAATATCCAACTGGTCATCTAATGAGCTCCAACTCCATCCATTTGAAGTGTCAGTGACGTTTAATTTCAAAATTTTAGGCACTGAGTAATCATTGATCAACTCACCTCCAATCAATATCAGTCCATCGATATTCAAATTATTATTGTTATTATTCTGTAAGATATCCTTCGATTCTTGCTTATTGAAAATTGGTAACAGTTGAGCAAATTTCCTTGAATTTATATTATCGGAATTGGACATCGTCTTAAAAGACCAACTCTCATATTGCCACATTGCCAATTGTTTCAATCCAACCCACCCATTGGATGACTTACCTCCAATGACCAATTGTGTATTATAATTGATCAATAAATTAGAAGCACCATAAAAATTTGTCGGTGACACCGAATATGATATATTGTCATTGAAAGTGTTAGAAATAATATCATACTCAATTATCCTACTTGTGATATCTGATTCATTAGACATTGAAATACCTCCATATATATACACTTTTTGAAGATCGTCTAATGTGGTCAAATATGTGGAATAATTATAATACTCAAACGAGTTATTAACTTCTAAATCATCCCACGCACTACCATCGAATACACTAACGCCAATGTTTCCACCATCTTGATAAAAACAGTACAATTTATCATCAACAATACTCAATGAAGAATTCAAATACGGTGGAGATTCAAGTGATGCCGATATCCCATTACTAGAAGTGTCAAATTTCTGGTTGAAATCTATCGATATCAAATCATTGTTGGTCAACCTCACATACAGTGTGTTGTTCTTATATGAATACAACGTCTGTTGAAGTACACTCGATTGTAATGATGTTGAGATGAAAATGAAAATGGTCAATAATTCTTGTAGTATCATCTTTCTCTTCTGTTGTTTTATTCGATAAAATTATGTCTAAGACTTAAATACTCGACTAAGCTATTTCTGTCTCTCTTCTAATACCTGGCTTTGAAACACACAATTATATGGGTATTATTTAAATGATGCTTGAGGGTTCTTCTTTTTTTTTTCTACAATTTAATTTTTTTTTCGAGATCTTTTGTTTACATTTCCCTTTCAGGAAAGAATTAAATTTTTTGGAAAGTTGGGAAAACCTCTCTATACAATATATAGCATCCCCTTGCGTTTAGGCAACGAAGGAACGAGCAGCTTCTCTTGATTGTTGCATCAAGACAGCATCGGCCAATACCAATGAGGCCATGGACTCGACAATTGGAACAGCTCTTGGGACAACACTTGGATCATGTCTACCTCTTGCGGCTAATATACCATCTTTACCATCATAAGTGGCAGTTTTTTGGTCTTGAGATATAGTGGCAGCTGGTTTGAAAGCGACTGAGAAATAGATGTTTTCACCGTTGGAGATACCACCTTGGATACCACCTGAATTATTAGTCTTGGTTCTGAATTTCCCATCGGCGTCTTTGTAGAAAGGATCGTTATGTTTGGAACCAGGAATAGTGGTACCTATGAAACCTGAACCTATTTCGAAACCTTTTGTAGCTGGGATTGATAACATGGCATGGGCTAACATGGCTTCTAATTTATCGAAAGCTGGTTCACCTAATCCAATTGGGACATTCTTGATAACACAAGTGACAACACCACCAATGGAATCGTTAGCGTCTCTATAATGTTCGATAACTTTAACCATTTGGTCTTGTACAGAAGCATCGGGACATCTAATTGGACCAGCAGCATCGACTTTTTCTCTTGTTATATTTTGTAAAAGATCCAAGAATTCTTCGGATCTTGGATCTCTATCTATGGAAACTTCGCCAACGGCACTAACAAATGCAACAATTTCAACATTATTAACTTTTTGTAAGAATTTTTCAGCAATACCTGAAGCTGCAACTCTACCAATAGTTTCTCTTGCAGATGATCTACCACCCCCTGATGAGGCTTTAATACCGTATTTTTGCAAATAAGTGAAATCAGCATGACTTGGTCTTGGGTATAAATCGGTCTCTGAATAATCATGAGGTCTTTGATCTTGATTTTTCACAATCATGGCGATTGGAGTACCAAGAGTCTTACCATGTTCTGTACCAGATTGAATTTCAACCTTATCCTTTTCATCTCTTGGAGTGGACAACTTGGACTGTCCAGGTCTTCTTCTTGTTAATTGTGGTTGTATATCGGCTTCAGTTAAATCCATTCCTGGTGGGATACCATCAACTATACACCCAACTGATTTACAGTGGGATTCTCCATAAGTTGTTACACCTGCCCTCTGTTAGTATTCCTTTTCTCTCCTTCTCTACTAGCAATACATACGGAAAAGATGACCAAAAGTTGACATTATTTATTGTTTATTGTAAATAGTTAATAAATAGCTAAATATGATTCAACATATGAATCATCACTAGCCATCATCTTATTTTTTTTTTTCTCTTCTGTGTGAAATTTTTTTCCACTGCACAAATTGGGCGTAATTGTGTATTATGTACACTACCGACTTTTCAACAATTTTCTTAGCTTTTTTTTTTTTCAGTAGAATTTTCTTAATACAAAAAAAGGTGAAGAGAACAAGAACAAAGGAGAGATGGATAAGAGTAGTCAATTATTTGTATCAGTTATAGCAGGGTTGGTGATTATAATCTTGGTTGCCCTTATAACCAACAGGGATTCTTTATTCAAGATAAATCAAAAGACTTTTCTTATAATTGGACCAACTTTTAGTGGGAAGACATCATTATTCCAATTATTAACAACATCGAATTTACCAAAATATGCTCCTGTCTTATCTCAGGAACCAAATGAAGTGCTGAATTATCGATTACCAGCAGGTGAAGGGATAAAAGATTCTTTCTTATTAAGAGAATATCCGGGACATTCAAAATTATTAAATTTATATTTATATAAGGATTTGAAAGATAAGCAATTTTTGAAAAATGTTAAAGGTATTATAATTGTGATAGATAGTTCAAATATCAAGGAATTTGAAACAACGAGAATGTTATATGAGGTATTATCACACACAGAATTTTTCCCCAATGGGGTTGATATATTAATTGCATGTAATAAGCAAGACTTATTTCAAAGTAAACCAGTTTTCAAAATAAGAGAAATTTTGGAATTAGAGATGAATAAATTGAAACAAAATTTCTTGAAAAATTTAGACAAAGTTGATATTAATGAAGATGATCAATTAAATTCAAATGAAAGCTTCATGACAAACCTTGGAGATAAATTTACATTTGATCAATTAGAAGGCAATTTTGATTTTGCAGAAGGAAGTGTCTTGAAAAAAAAAATTGATAAGTGGGAATGCTGGATTTCGGAAAGAGCTGTTAACTAACTAGGTTTTGGAAGATGAGAAACGGAGGGGAAATAATTTGGATTTTTCAAATTTTCTTGTTGTTGTAATTTTTTCTCAATTTCAAAATGTTTTTGCAATCTTGATTGATAATAACTTTGATCTAATTGATATTTCAAATTCTGTAAACTTAAAGTTGTTAACTCTTTTGATACATTATCATATTCATTTTTAGCAATTGTCAATTTAGTACTATCATCTTCTTTATCTTTCTCCAATTCTTCCTTTTTAGATTCATCTTTTTGCTTGCTAAAATAATTCATAATCTTGGACAACTGGCCATTTGAGTCCAGTATAGATTTCTCCAATCTTGATATTTTTTCTTTCAATTTAAATTGATCCCTTTTCAAATCATTTATCTTTATCTCTATTTCTCTATTCATTGCAACGTTCTCAATGTCATCTGTCACATATCTCACTTTACAAAAATTGGTATCATTTAAATGTGATTTACATATATAGAAAAAATCCAATTTAGTTGAAGTTGAAGTCTTTAAAGTTATCAACACATTTGGTGTGGGTTTATAACATATAAAACATGCTTTACTATCTGTTTCAGCCACTGTTCTTGGTTTATATAAATTGGCAAATGGAACTGTTTTCCTTGACATTCTTGATCTATCAATAGATAAGAATCTTTTTTACTTTTTTTTTTTCTTTTTTTTTTTTTATTTATTACTAGAAATATATCTTAATGAAACGAAACAACTAGACGAAATGAATTGGCACTTCTAACCTGAGTAAGCGAGTAGGATAATTTAAGAAGAGAAAAAGCTGATATAAAAACAGGGGTTGATTATGATTAATCAAGTGAAAACTGAAAACTTCCATCGCTAGATCAGAGTTGCATATTAGAGAACTAATCGACAGCTAGATTCTCTTTAATATTCTCTATAAAATAAGAGGAGAACCACTGGGGCTGTCAGTTCAAATATGTGAAATTAAAGTGATATATGACTAGCAAATAACTCAAATTCAATGATTATAAGCTCATTTGAAAGTGTTTATGTCGATGAATCCTGCAGAAGTATAAATAAGCTGCTTAAATAGAAGAGTATTGAGAAATTACCAAATCTGCCATTTTCCAAAAACTGGTTTACTATGACCCGTGTCAATAATAATTGATAGAAATTAGCACGACCTATGTCGGATTTATACCCTGTTGCAGATTTTGATATGTGGTGCACTATCAAAAGGACATAAATGGACGCATAATCACAACTTATTCAGAAACAGATATGCCATTCAAAATGGTATTAGAATGAGTCTATGAGATAGAGAGCATATTGAAGAAAATCCAGATAGAGTCAGAATGTTGTTACAACTTTATACACACCAATTTTGGGAATTACTCAAGAGCTCTGAAGCAGAAAATTAAGAAAGAATGTTAGTATATCCATAGGATCATATAACCAAGAAGGCTGAGTGACATCCGGTATTTCAAGGCAAATTGTAATTGACTCCAATCTTAATCTATTTATAAAGTGTTATCTATTTCGTTTATCCAAAGAGTTAAACGGCAAAAAATATTGTGTAGTATCCGGGTAACTCTGATTTTTGCCACTATTATTTAAACAGCACATTTTTTCCCATAAACAAAAAAAAACAAAAAGATATTTCCTTAAATTTCCTTACAACTGGTTTCAAATTAGTATTATATTTAATTGCTAATCAAAGTAATAGTGTACTCTTAACTTAATCTATAACCTTATAAGTTAATCTATCTAGTATCTTATAGTCTATATATATATATATATTCCTTGTGTTAAATTTTATTCTATTCCAAGAGAATTTATTTGACTCATTTTTTTTTAACCTCATAAACGAAAACACACACAGAGAGAGAAGAAAAAAAAAATTTAGAATTTTTTTTTTTTTTAATTATATTTGGAATTTAACTAAATTAATAATCGTCAACAATAGATTATTAGAAGTACAAACTAGATACTGTTATAGATATTGTATTTATTTTGTTTATTTCATTTCATCCATTTTCTTCCTTGTTTTAACCAACCAATTTTTTTTTTTTTCCCAAGAGAAAGGAAAAAAAAAAAAGTGAGAAAAAAATTTAAAGGAAAAAAAACAAAAAAAGAATAACAAATTATACAACCACAACAACATTATTTTATTTATTTAATATCCAATCCATCCTCCCAATCAATCAAACCATATTGGCCAGATTATTTAATATAATTCAACAATGGCAGATCAACAAGAAGCAGACATAGATTCAATCATTGATAGATTATTAGAAGTCAGAGGTTCAAGACCTGGCAAACAAGTTCAATTACATGAATTTGAAATCAGATATTTATGTACAAAAGCAAGAGAAATATTAATTCAACAACCAATTCTTTTAGAATTAGAAGCTCCTATTAAGGTATGTATTTGTTTCATTCGATATTGAATTGTCGGAACTTTTTTTAATTCAATTTTTTTTTTCTCTCATTTGCTCAATATCCATGTTTAAAAACGCGTTTTTTGCTTATAGAGAAAGAAAAAAAAAAGCAAAGCAAGAAATACTAACAATTTATAGATTTGTGGTGATATTCATGGGCAATATTATGATTTATTGCGGCTCTTTGAGTATGGTGGCTTCCCACCAGAAGCCAATTACTTATTTTTAGGTGATTATGTTGATAGAGGTAAACAATCATTAGAAACAATTTGTTTATTATTGGCTTATAAGATCAAATACCCTGAAAATTTCTTTATATTAAGAGGAAATCATGAATGTGCTTCAATTAATAGAATTTATGGGTTTTATGATGAATGTAAAAGACGTTATAATATAAAATTATGGAAGACATTTACAGATTGTTTCAATTGCTTACCAATAGCGGCCATTATAGATGAAAAAATTTTCACAATGCATGGTGGTTTAAGTCCTGATTTAAATACAATGGAACAAATTAGAAGAGTCATGAGACCAACAGATATACCTGATGTTGGATTATTATGTGATTTATTATGGTCTGATCCAGATAAAGATATTACAGGATGGAGTGAAAATGATCGTGGTGTTTCATTTACATTTGGTCCAGATGTCGTTTCAAGATTTTTACAAAAACATGATATGGATTTAATTTGTAGAGCACATCAAGTTGTTGAAGATGGATACGAATTTTTCTCAAAGAGACAATTAGTTACATTATTTTCAGCTCCAAATTATTGTGGTGAATTCGATAATGCCGGTGCAATGATGAGTGTTGATGAAAGTTTATTATGTTCTTTCCAAATCTTGAAACCTGCTGAAAAGAAACCAAAATATTCATATGCTGCTCCAAATCAAGGTGGTGGTGTAACACCTCAAAAACAAAAAAAGAAATCAGGTAAATAAGTATCCCTCCCCCATCATTATCATATCATCTATCAAGTATTATTCACGTTTTAACTCCACCCCCTTTTTATTTTTTTGTCTTTAAAATTAATGTGACTATAATCTAGTTAAAAGAATGTAGTCTCATTTGATTTGGAAAGAGGGCATCATCATTACTTGTGTTTCTTTTCTGTTACCCACCCCCCATCATTTGTAAATTAGAAGGAAAGTACACTTTTTCACACATACATCAAGAATTATAATTAGATCTCCCAAGACCCCCCCTCTCAGATCAAAGAAGTTTTCCCCTTCCTGATTTCTTATTACCTTGCCCCCTTTTTTTTGTTCTTCACTTTTTTGATATTTAGTTTCCAGTTAGTTATTTTTTGTGTTTAAATTGTGTTGTCATGGCCCTTTATCTTTTTTTCTTTATTCATAGGTTATTATATTTTTTATCTAATCTTAGCTATCTCAACCATTGTAAGTTTATCTGATATTAATAGATATGATGTCAAAAATACAAAAACGCAGTCACAGTTATGCCCTGAAAAGGGTATACAGACTGATATTTACATCACTATTTAGTGTAAATAACAGTACACCACTGCGCAGTTGATTAGCTCAGCAATTACGTAATCTTTAAATGGAGAAAAAGAAGGGAAAAGAGTCGTGTATTACAAACACAAAAAAGAAAATTTTTAGAGAAAAAAAAAATGAAAATTTTCGTGAGAGCAGAAAGATTTTTCAATAAAAAAAAGTTTAACCATAAAGTTACTCTTAATCAATCCATTAGAGAAAATTTATACAACATGGTATGTATTATATTATATCAAGACTTTCATTTCATATTCATTTTGGAAACAGTATCTGTAGACTTTCATCGAAGTGTATTGAACCAGAAAAAGAGAGAGAGGATTGCAAAGAGAGACTATTAATTCGAAAAAGATTTTTTATTGTAGATTACAAGATGTATACGGTTCCTGTGATTTGAAATTTAAGATTGTATTAGAAAAGGAATCCACTTACTAACACATTCAATACAGGTTTTAGTTCAAGATTTATTAAACCCAAACCCAGCTTCAGAAGCTAAGCAACATAAATTGAAAACTTTAGTTCAAAGTCCACGTTCATTTTTCATGGATGTCAGATGTCCAGGTTGTTTAAACATCACCACTGTTTTCTCACACGCTCAAACTGCTGTCCAATGTGATTCATGTACAACTGTTTTATGTAGCCCAACTGGTGGTAAAGCTAAATTATCAGAAGGTTGTGCTTTCAGAAGAAAGTAAATTTAATTTGATGGTAAAAAGGTGTAGGTGTGTGTCCTGATTGGAGAAGAATGATATTTTGTAAAAGATAAGGTTTATTGATTAAAGGTATGATTTAAAAAGTTTTTTGATTTTATGTTCTTTAAATAATAATAATGCTGCTTGTTTTTGACATATCTTTTCAATTTCTCATTTTTTTTTGCCAAAAAGGAGAAGATAAATATAGGAAGATTGATGAATATATATTTAAATCAATAATAATACAAATCAGTTTTATTTGATATCTATATGTAAATTTACTTTAAAATGTTACTTTTATTCAATGAAAAGTCGTGTCTAGATCAAAAGCAACCGCGTCCATTTTTTTTTTTTTTTTTTTTGTGACGAGAAAAATTTAGAAGAACATAAATAGAGAGATCAAAACAGAAATCAAAGTAGACAAGATGAAATCTGTATTAGGTCCATTGATAGCTTTATTATCCATCTTACAATTATGTGTTGCTAATCATAATGTATTATTACCACCAAATGGTAAGCAATGTTTTTTTGAAAATTTGAAAAAAAATGACGAATTAGCTGTCACTTTCCAAGTTGGTGATAGAAATCCACAATCCTCGACACAATTAGTTGCTGATTTTTATGTTACAAATGAACAAAATATTGTGGTAAGACAATTGCACGATGCTTCTCACGGAGAAGTCTCCATAAAAGCTGAAAGAACGGGTAAATATACATATTGTTTTTCCAATGAAAGATCATCTATTTCGACAAAAGATGTTTCATTTAATGTTCATGGTGTAATTTATGTCGATGTTAATGATAAGAATAGTGATAATTTAGATGTTGCTATAAGAAAATTAACAGAATTAACTTATGATGTCAAAAATGAACAAAGTTATATAGTTGTCAGAGAAAGAACACATAGAAATACTGCAGAATCAACAAATTCAAGAGTTAAATGGTGGTCACTTTTCCAATTAATCGTTGTTGCTCTGAACTCTTTATTTCAAGTTTACTATTTGAAAAGATTTTTCGAAGTTAAAACTGTTGTTTAAATATATATACTAAGCAAATACATCATCTTTTTCGAAATTATATTCCATTTCATTAAAAGTTTGGAAATGAATTGGACGATGTAAAGGATGATAAAATGGTAACGGTGTATTGATTTGAAGTTGATACTCTGCATTCTCATTGAAACCAGCACCCATAAATGCATAATTCCAAATCTCATCTTCAGGTACTAAATAAAACCCAGTAATTCTATCAGATATTAATAATTGATTTTTCTTACCAAACTCCTGTTTAAAACCTTGTGGTGATGTTGAAAATAAATCTTTGTTTTCTGAACCCCATTTATACGCATCATCAGTTAGTGTATATGCTGTTAATGAAATTGAGCCCGGTGTGAAGGCAACATTGATTAAAATTGAATTATCATCCAACTCTTCATTCAGATCTTTAATCTTCACCTGTGTTGCAATCTCAATAGGTGTTATTGAACTTGTATCTGTTGATTGAGTATGAATCCAACCCAAAGGTTCTAAACCTTCTAATAATTGTTCAAATTTAGGAAGCCTTGTTGGAAATTGAACAGAATGATTATTACCCAATTGTGGCACCAACACAATAGCCCTAATTTCTTTAATTTGTTGGTTATCCAGTGGTGATGATCCATATAAATATGCAGCAACTTGTGCCCTCAAATCTGATATTTGAACCAATTTTTTCAATAAATTCTTTGGCATGATATAAACAAATGATGTCTCATCTTCTTCGTCATCTTGCGAAACGTATATGTTTTGCATACGGAAATGTAAATTGGATGCAGTAATGGCTCTATTACGCCATTCTGTTCTAGAAGTGAATGTCTTTTGTCCATAATTACTAGTGGTAACTGTGGTGATCTCTTCTCCATGAACATTTTGAGTCTTTGTCTTAACTGCAGTCAACTGATCGTTCCCACTCTTATCTTCACCTTCAATCTCGGCAAGTTGTTGTCTCTTGACAGATGGAGCTCTAATATCTTGACCTAAGATAAGATCACGAATCTCAGTTTGTGTCAATGAAGCAACATTAACATTATACTTCTTACCATAATCATTAAGAATCAAATCACGAAGTTGATTTTCCACTTCAATCCATTGTGAATCATCCAAAGTTGGCCAAATATGATTTTCCTGAGTGGTTACTGAACTATCAGGACGTAAAATTAACTTGGTTTTCTCTTCATTTACATTCAAACCTCTTAATATCAAGATCAAACGCGAGAACGCCGTGTATGACGAAATCGATTTCAACCAATCATCATAAAGATTGAAAAGGATCATTTGAGGCTCCTTCGCTTTCAACACAATATCTGAAAGTTTATCTATTTTCATCGATGCTGCAAATGGTAATCTCAATTCAGAAGGTCTCATTGCAATATTGGGGAAATCAAGCATATGAATCGATAATGGATCCATCATACCTTTACGTGTAACAATCAATTGTTTTGGTTGTTCTTCACTAGGCAATGAACGAACCAAAGCGGCAACTTCCTCGGCAGTTTTCCATTTAGCTAATTGACCTAAACGTTTTTGTCCTGCCCAAACCGATGTGTGTATAATTTTCAAGAATAATTGACCATTCTTAGGATTTAATATGAAAACACAACCATTAATAGGCTTGGTGGTGACATTACCTTGGAAAGTTTGATGCACAGTGACACGGTACACGTTGGTATCATCGATAAATAACTGTGTATCGTTGCTAAACAATTCCGCATAATTATTTGAGTTCAAAAATGCTTCTTGTGGTTGTGATTGGTATAATTGCAAACCTTTACGTATACGTTCACGCAAGACATAGAGTGCAGGGTTTGCCTTCATGATCGTCTTCATTGCATTTTGCATCAATGGTTTCAATCCGGGGAACCAGTTACCATAAATATCATACATGTTATATGAAAGATCAATACCAACAACAATACCTGTAGGTGATGGATAATAACTTTGTTCATCAGTGGTATAATCAAGATATTTAGCTCTTGTGTACCTTGAAATATCATGAGAATCATAATCACCATAACGCAACTGAACATCAATCCAGAATTTATTACTTGTCTCTGCATTCATGTTGTCATTCTTATCATACAACAATGAAGGACGTGAAACATTCCATCTGAAACTACTGAGGAGAACAATATCTGCACATGATGAATTCATCTTGTATGATTTACGTGGATGAATAGATTCTTTTTGTACAGTGTCAATTTGTAAAACTTCCAATTCACCATCAAGAACTTGGCAAAGATCAAATACAATTGATTCATGAATTTTTTGCCACAAATGAGCACGGAAAATTTGAATCAATGATATTTTCAAAGTTGGAATCTTACCATGTAAGAAAATACCAGTTAAATCCAATTGTACCAAGAACCCAACATAAACATTAGCACGATTAATAGTTGGTGACCACCATAAGGTGAAACGACGATTTGGAATTTGACTTAAACCAGATCTTTGAGCATTTGTCAATTTCTTAAATTTCAAAGAATCTTCAAAACCCGAGGCTTTTTCCCAAAACAAGCCTTCCCAAGAATCAAATCCTGTTCCTTTAAACAAAGTATGTTCCAAAATTGTTTCAATACCACCAAGAGCTTGTATAACATCTGTACGGTATGCATTCAAATTCCATAACTTACCATCGTGATGATTACTTGTCCACCAAAATGGATTATTACGAGGAAGAGAATATTTCTTAAACTCTCTTCTAAGACGATGCCCTTTATCATATGCTAACGTGTGACGATCTTTTTGGAACAATGTACTAATACGTGGTAAACCTCTATCCCAACTTTCTTCCATATCTTCAAAAGCAAGACGACGGTTTTCTTGTAAAGCCTCTTGACGTTTCATTGCATATTCGGCCCAAACTCTTTGAGAATCCAAAAATTCATTCTCCCATGTGGTTATATATCTGAAAATAGTTGGGATAATCTTATCATCATCATGACTCATACCAGAACGGAAATGAGTTATACCGGTATCTGTTTGTCTTGACCATCTTAAATCAGATGCAGGAATTAAGATATGAGAAGCACTTAACATACCAAGACCACCTAACTCTTTTGGAGTGTAGAAAACTGCTGGTGGGAAACGTGAAGGCATCTTAGAATTTAGTCCAAGCTTGACACGAGTTTGAATTTTTGTCTCCGCTTTAACCAAGGATTCTAATAAAGATGATGTAGATATAGCAGCTTCTCTGTAATAAACAAATAATGAAATTAATGCTGTGTTCCATTTACTTGCAATCTTTGTGAATGTGGTAGAACCAGAAGACATCAAGATTTGACGGATACGGTTATTGAATTTTTCCACATCTTCTTCAGTGACTTGTAAAAATGCCTTTGCAGTTCTCTCTCTTGTTTCATCATTGACAAGGTCCCAAACACCTTCACTCGATGAAGTAATATTGTCCCCAACTCTGCATTTTGGTAAGATTCTAACTTCAAATCCACACATAGTGAATAATAAATTTGGATTATCCTTACTGTAAACTGAAGCTAAAGTATCATCCCATTCTAAAGTTGTCAATGATCTTGGTAATCTTCCTTCCAAATCCCAAAATACGGCTCTTCCTAAATTGACATCATGACGCATCAATCTCATACGACAATCTCTTGGCCAACAACGACGGTTGTTGTATCCAACGATGTTTTCAAAATTTGGATCAGGATTCTCGGACAAATAATCTTGTATCAATTCTTCAGATTCGTTCAGGTCAAATCTGAAGAAAATATGAATCTTGTCAATGTAACGAGAATAAAATCTAATTGGAGACCTGGTTTCTGTCTTGACATCTTTAAATTGAAGAAATTCATTAGGCGATTGAGGTATACCTGCCAAGTCTGTTGCTCTATCCAATCCCAAGAGCAACAAATCCAAGACAAGCCCATAGTATTGAAAGACAAATGATGAAAACTGAAGACCTCTAATTAAACCATATTGATTAACATGGTTCATATCTTTATAAGTGATGCTGATATTGTTCTTTGCTGTGATATAGTCAGCAATGTTTGAGTCCACAATAAGACGTAACAATCTGTTCAACAAAGTGAAATCAACTTTTTCTGCTAATTTATTCAACGTTGTTTGTAACATCACATTACATTCACCATTAGAAACATCCCAAACATTGTCCAAATTATTAATACCTTGACACCATTTGTAAACCAATAATGGAGGAATTTCTGAGTCATTTGGTTTAACCCAATTTGGGAACAATTGACGTTTTTCACTTTCATACCATAAGTATTGATCCAAATAGGCATCTGTGATTTTTTCAAGAGGATCTATATCGTAAACTGGCGCAATATGACTATAGTTATCCATCATCTCGAGACCAACTTCTTTGAAAACTCTTTGAGTCAAAAGAAATTTCTTGATTCTTCCAAGACATTCATGTGGATTATCATAAGCTTGCTCTATCAATGTTAATTCTTCTCTTTGACTTGAATTTAATCTACCTTTTGCAGAATATGATTCTTTCAAATTTTCCAAAGCCAACACTAATAATTTGGTATCATGTTTATAACTTAAAGGTGGGAAAGGAATTGGAGAAAATTTCCTGCTTTCTAACCAATGAACCATTGTGGAATAAATGGCAACAGCTTCTTTTGGAGCAACATATGGACCATCTTTTTGGAAATTTTGTTGACGTTCTTGTTCATTTTTCAACCATAATCTTGTCAATCTTCCTAGATTTTTCTTGGCCACAGCCTTATCAACGGTGGCCCCTCTCTTTATTCTTTCTCTATTATAGTGAGCAACAGAAATCCAACCATCAGCTTTGGCCTTGACGTAACGTTCGATAATTTTTTCAATTGGCTCAGGTAATCCAGGAACTTTCCAAGGTATATTAGCTTTCCAGCATCTCCAAGCTTCACTCAAGTGTTGCAAAATGGTCTTTGACTTATTTTGTTTCACACCATCTGGAATCATATCAAGTATATCATGCATAACAGAAGCTCTCAACTCAAGATCATAATATGAGTCAACTCTTTGCTTCGTGATTGTCTTTGCCATTGATTTGGATTGACGTCCTTCAAATTGACGAGCCAATAAATTACCCAACCATCTTTCTAATAATGGAATAATACCTCTCATGAAGAAAATCCATACTCTCCATGCCGGTTGCCAGAAACCACAACCAGGACCTTTACCAACTTCTTTAGTATTAAATCTATAATAAACAACATGCTTCAAGTCTTTACAAGCTCTGATTTGATGCATGACTTTATATTTATAACGATAAATACCTGTTAACTGGCCAAGATGGTTTAAAGTGTAGTAAATACCATCTGCTAATTGATAAGCATCCACATTACCAAGACGATATTGGACATGTGCATCTACCAATAACTTAATGACCCTCAAGATTTCTCTCATGAGATGGAATGCATTACCAAATCGAGATTTCTTTCTTTCCTTTGTTGTTAATGTCTTTGTTGGCTTTAAATTGAAATTGTAATCCAAATGCAAATATGTTAAACCTTTCCTATGAATGAGCAAATTTAACATATTAAAACCTTGTTGGCAAACTTGTAAACCAGCTTCGACCCAGTCGATTGTTGTTTGTTGGAAAAATTTGGTATTTCTTAAAGATTTAAGCAATTTTATCTTTCTTTGATTAGATGGGTTTTCTTTCTTCAATTCGTTCAAAACATGGGTCTTAAGTAATTTTTGATAAGATACACGGACTTTAACAGGGTATTCATCTCTTGTTTGACGTTCAAGATACCAACTTTTCACTAAAGGAACATCCTCGGCCCTTACCATCTTACCATTACGGTAATTGAAAGGGAAAGGTGCCCATAATAATTCTAAAGCGTTAGAAGTTTGATCTGATTCAATCTCTTCATCTTCTAATAGTGGTTTAAAAGGCACTTTGAGCTTTTCAAGGTCTTCACCTGTTTCTGCATCGAATAAACACAACTGAGATTGATTTAGCAGATTAGTTGCTGGAGGTATTGGATAGAAATTTTTGTCAAAATGGAACAGGGGTAAATCTTGATCTTCAACTGTTGAAAAACATTGCAATGGATGGTGATACCAAGAATCAGCAACGCCATAGACATTTGAATTATATAAGTATGGGAATGCAACTTTATATTCTGTTCTAATTGGAATTCGAAACAAGATTCTATCCACCGAGTTGAACTCATTAAAATCTTCATCATCAGGATTTGCAATTGAAGATAAAGGTTCAAATTTTGGTCCTCCTTGTAATGCAACATTCAATGCCTTAGCTGTGAAAAATGACTTCTTGTCGAACAAATATTTGTAATTTGGGTCTGAAGAATCCGATAACAACGGTGTAGAAAGCCTGTGTAGTGTTGACATGATTTCTAAATTCAAATTCCACTTTTTGTATGATTCACCATTTACAAATTTCAAATCATCTATCAATGGTCTTTCATCATATAACCATTCGCTAACAGCACCTTCATCATCATCATCTAAATCTGCTTGAATTGGTTCAGAAGGTTCCACATCTTGGATATTTGTACTCCAATTTATTGGTGGTTCTTCGTCATCAAAAGGAGGAAATCTCATTCTTTTGAAATGCTTACGTGCAGCTTTTTCTCTTCTCATTTGCAACCACATAGTTGCCCATTGTGCAGTATAAACAGGCTCTATTACTCTGGGTGTCTCATTGACAAATGTAATGGCACCTGTGATATGGTACAAGACTTTGACTTCTTTTATTTGCTCCCAAGGTTGAGGCATATTTTCAAGTAATTTCAAAATTGCATGTGGCATATATTTCAAAGAACCTAAATAAGCTCTCTTGTCAGCTGCAAATCTTTTAGATGACAAATCTCCATGTTCTTCCATAATTTTTCTTAAATGTTCTGGTGGCATTTCCACTTTAGTTGAATGGACAAATGTTCCTGTTGATTTTTTTATTTCAGAATATCTCCTTTTTTGCAACTGAAGCCATTTTCTCTTTCTTAATTCAAGTTCCTCTTTTTTATTTATAGGTTTCTTTATCACAGGTCTGACTCCTGCTGACGATGGTGGTGGTGGTGGCAGACTTATCTTTGAAGGAGGAGGAGGTGGTGGTGCACCATTTCTCTTACCATTAGCAGCCAGAGGTGGTGGTGGAGGTGGTCTGCTCCTTCCATTTGTTGTCTGGCTATTTGATTTAGATGGAGGTGGTGGTGGTTTCCTTCCATTTGGAGGAGGAGGTGGTGGTGGCAGCATTGAGATATATCTATTTCCAGATTAAAACAATTAGACGAATTCAAATAATATATTGCTGTGGCTGCCCTACTATAGAAACAGCTATCAAACTAAAGTGAATTCAATAACTAAATGAAACTTTGGAAACTTAATCTTCTGGTTTCCCCTTGTGCTGATATATATCAAACCGTTAGTTTATTGATTTTTTTTTTTTATTTTTTATTTTTCTTTTTAAAATTTTCAAAATTTTTTTTAAACTTTTTTTTTTTGTCTATTTAAATGGAGATGATCTATAAAGATGGTAGGTGGTTTTAATTGTATTCGTGCTCAACCAGAAACCCGATTTCAATCATTATGGTGCATATTTCTTAAACTGTTAGTACCAGGGCAATGTTTCTTTTAGCATTTCACCAACGTTTGAATCCTTAAGTGTTTGATGCTTCTGTGAAAATTTCAGCCATACGTTGAATTGAAAATAATTCATATTGAAAATTTGCACCCTGATAAGAGTGATAAGTTGTTACCATAGGTCTAGTTTATGATTTTCCATTTATTCTAAAATCTACTTGCTTGGAAATAGTCAACTTATTACCTATAAACATTCTTTCAGACTTAGAATCTTGAGAAGCATTCTGTAAGTTATTTTCAGTCACTTAGTTCCTGTTAGGAGGAACTGGCATTAATATTGTTTAGAACTTAAAGCTAGGTTTAACAAAATAGTTCCAGACGTGCTGTTGAAAGTTGCCAAGAAATGTTCAAAACCATAGATAAATTTTTGCAACATGAAGAGACTAGTTAAGTGAAAGGTTTCTAGGTACCGTAATAGCTCATCAAACTAGACAAGGAGCTTCTAAGTTGTTACTGCTTGGACAGTAAGTTGTTGTTTGGAAGGAGATGTTCCATCTACTTGTAAATTTAATTTATTTAATGCTAAGAAGACCCTCTGTTTCTTCACACTTGAAGTTCGCTGCATTAAAAATCATATAATGTTTTATGTGGAGAAGATCGTCAATCCACCTTAATCATGACAAGGATGTAAAGAAAGCAGCTCAACATCGAATACTTAATAAGCAGGAAACTTATCAAAACATCAGCCGATTGTGAGTTCTACAACAACTTGATCTACCGCAAATCCTTCCATCTGCATGAAGGTATAATTATTTCCCTCTGAGTGAAAGCTCGGACTTGGAAATGGATGCTAAAACCAATAACTCTTTTTTGTCCAAGAAATCACTCACAATATAGGACAATTGTAAATACTGTGATATTATTGAAAGTACTCGTAATAATCACCATCCTTGCTGTTGTTTTAGATGTGTCTCTGTAGTGATTCGGCTAGAAAATTTAACAATCAATGCATTTGAAAACGAGAAGATGAAGAGATGATACCTTCTACCTGATGAGCAACAATAAGGATCGTAGTGTACATATATATATATATCCAAGTGACTGATGCTTCTGTCGATGCACATGAAATATCCAAATGCAGATGTCTTCGAGATTTGGCTGGAAAACCTTTTTTTCCCTTTTTCGGAATTATGCTTGAGAGGAAAAAAAAAAAAAGGTGAAAACCGACTGCAAGCAGCCAAAAACAGCTTCTTTCAACAAATCATTTTCCTTTCGTCATTGACTATATAACCCTTTCTACTTACTATTGGGATATAGCCTCACTGCCCACTATTCTTATAATATCTCATAATATCCTAGTACACTAAGCAAAGGTTTAACTGGAAAATTTTTTTTTATTATATTTTTTTATTTTTTTGCAGTTAACGCAAGTACATATTGCCGAAGTATTTTCTACCTCTTTTCGGATAAGGAATTTCTTCTTTGGGAGTCATCATCCAGACTTTTCCTGTTATTGTTTTTTTGCGGAAATTTCTCATCGGATTCAGATTGGTTATCTATGGTTTCTCAAAAAAGCGGACCAAAAGATTAATGCGAAGGTAAAATTCTTATTGTTTTGGAGTTGCAAGTAATTAACTCCCAATTGAGAAATACTTTTGAAAATGTTGAGTTTGTCTCACTCTTAATTTTTCCCTCATGTGATATTCAAGCAGTGTTTACAACAACAGTAATAATCGGTTTTGCAGATCTCCCTCATATTTTTCTTGTTGAGGTTTAGGTGCATATTTCCAGCTCAGTTGATGGTAAAAGAACAAGGATACCTATACCATTGAGTAATATTGAATCCAAGTTTCGATGTACTCCTACTTTTATTCTACCCAAAAAAATGCACGAACTTAATAGCTTTGAGGTTAAGAGCGAAGAAATTGAGTAACTCGCGAGAGCTTCAAAGAAGTGAAGAAACCAAAAAAACCATAATTTGACAAGAAAATCGGCAATAACCAATTCACCCCAAACTATGCTTGTTAAAGTAGGTTTCAAAAGCAGTCAGCTGCAGTTAGTGTGTAAGTAGTTTGAGGTAGGTATTAATTATTCAGGTGAATTGAGTAAAGAATTGCAAAAGAAAAAGAAAGAAAAACTAGAGTTGGATTAAAGTTTGGTCTATTCTACAACTAACACAACTACTTTACAATATGAAATAGTAAAAAGAAAAGAAGAAAAAATGCTCTCTTGAACAATAGGTTTAACTTAACATAGAAAAGAAATATTAATCCTATTGTGAAGAGAAGTGTACAATAAATATATATCTCATCTTGAGTGCAGTTCATGCATATCTTTGCAGAAATACGCATACAGACAACTTTCCCACAATTTTTTCTTTGCTCTTTGAGTAAACAAACAACGCTGTATATAACAACAAATAACCTTTTAAGGTAATCTCTATTGTCGAATTAGGCCGAGATTTACAATCTCAATCTACATCTCATGCAATGTTATGCAACTTTAATGCTGCCATCATTTCTTTTTTCCAATTATTCTGGGTTGAGTTTTCAAATTTTGACTCTCTTTATCATTTCTTTAAATATATACTTATCTGGCAAGCGAGAAGTTTTTTAAATTCTTTCTCTTATAAATTAAAACAATTAAATTAAATTCAAGTTCAACAGTAAAAGTTTAGAAAAGCTGTAAGTCAGATACAGTTTAACTAGAAAGAGCAAAGAGGAGAAGCGTAGGAGAGATAGAGAGTGAGAGAGAAAGGAAAGAAGTTACTAATACAAGATGCTTTCAAGTGTCTTTTTATGGCTTTCATTTATCTATTTGGCTAATGCCTTAGAAATAAGACTTTTCTCAAAAGACTATTCCCCTGTACCCAAAGCTCATGAATTATTTAAGAGAGATTATGTTTACATTTCAGAAGATTTATCATGGACAACAACAGCTTCAGGATTGACTTCAACTATTGTTGTTGATGTCAAATATCAAGATTACATTGAAGTTGTTGGTTACGTTGTAGGAGCAGATTTGGATATCGAAGCTACAGACCACGGTTTTGAAGTCGTTGCTGAATATTCAGACGCTCAGACGTTGGTTAATGATATTAATATGTGGATGATGATATACACAGGCGATGATGGTACCAGTGTCTTATTGACACCAGATTGCTCCAATGTGTTCACATTATTGGATTCTAGTGGAGATATTATCACTTATGATGAATGTTATGATATTGGTTCAATTGCAGATGACTTCACCTCACTTTTACCAAGTTCTTCATCAACCACTTCTTCATCGTCAGGAACTGGAACATTCACCAACCCTGAAACAGAGACTGGTGTATCAACTGGTACTACAAAATCAAGCATCATTACATCACCTACAGTTACACCTACTGAGTCCACTGTCACCACAGTTAAGACAACTACAATTACTTCAGGTACTCAAACAAATACTTTAACTTATTCAACTACTTATGTCACTACTGAGACACCAACACCAACAGCTAAGACTACATCTAAAGCATCAATTTCATACATCACAACTACTTATTCAAGTGGATCTAGTACATACATAACAACTGTTCCTGTCATTAATACTTCCAAGACAACAAGATACATTGTCACAACATCATACGATGAAGATACTACAATTGTTGACGGAACAACTACCACCATCACAAGACCTTACACTACCACACTTACCACCACCGAGTGTGACAACACTGCTACATCCAAATACTATGTCACATCTTATTCTGAAGGTACCACTGTGGTTAAAGGAACTACCATCACAACAACTTCTCTGTATACAACAGTTACAATTACAGTTACAGAAGATGGTGATGATTCATTGACAACATATGAGACAACCAATGCTCAAGGTTCAACTACAACAATCACAACACCAAAGGCATCAGTTGTAGTCACTAAACAATCTGGAGATGTTGCTGAAATTCATCATGTAGGTGATACTGCAACTGGTGTAGCTGCCACTGCATTCACTACATACACAACAACAGATGCTGAAGGCTCACTGACTACAGTTACTACACCTGTTGGAGCATTGACCACTATTACGACAACAGATTCAGCTGGAAAATCAACAACATATGTCACTCCAATTGCCTCGTTGACAACCACATATACTACTACTAATGCAGCAGGAGAGTCTTATATTATCACCACACCAGTGGCTGCATTGACAAGTTATACTACAACTGATAGTAATGGAGATTTAAGTACATATGTTGGACCAAGAACAGCTAATGCAGGTTTCGGAATTTATACCACCACTGAAGCTAATGGTGAGTTGAGTACAGGAACAACAGAAGTTCCTATGACCACCTACACAGGAACTGATGCTTATGGAGATGTATCAACAATCACCACACCTGCTGATGCTTTCACCACTTACACAACAACAAATTCAGATGGTCAATTAACAACTGTTACAACACCAAGAGATGCTTTTACAACTTACACGACAACAAACTCAGATGGTCAACTAACAACTGTTACAACACCAAGAGATGCTTTTACAACTTACACGACAACAAACTCAGATGGTCAATTGACAACTGTTACAACACCAAGAGATGCCTTAGCAACATCTCAAAATACTGCAAATATTTTAAATACGTCAACTTTTGCAACATTAACATCATCATCATCAATAGCATTGAATTCAACTTCGAATTCTACGATTTCAGCTATGGAAGGTACTGGATCATCGTTCAACTCACCAGGTTTGTCGATGTTCATGGGACTTATGGTTATTGCATTTGTCTTTATCTTATGATGAGGTCTTCTTCATTTTTCTTGTTTTTAAAAAATTCTCTTTGGATTGATTCCAAGAGATTCATATTCTTTCGCCATTGCATGCATCACTTTGAGATACCATTTTTCAATTCAACCATATTTTCTAAAGAATGCTACTTCTTATTCATTAATACGTTCAAAGTATTATTTCCTTTACTGTTCAAAGTTTTCTCTTTTCTTATTTCTATTTTCGCCCTTTTCATGATAAGTATTTATCTGATTTTCTCTTGTTGCATTTGATTCCCCCCTTTTTCAACTACTTTATTATCGGAAACTTTGAACAAGTATACAGCCAAGAAATTTGAATTCGAATTACTTGAAATTAACTCTTTTTTTTTCACTCGTCCTCCCTTTTTTAAGTGGAAGCACACATATACATACATAGATACGATCCCAATAAATTTGATGAATTTTTACACTAGATAATACATTATCACCAATAAAGACAAGTTCATTTATGGAAACCGAATTAAAGACTATAAACAAAAACAAAAATATAGTCGTGTAAATATGTTGCAGAAAAGGATGTGCAACATAGGCTAAAGCTACAAGGAGTACGGTAACAGATTGATTTAACAAATTGGTTTTCTTTGGAATCTATAAGTTATATATCATTCATATTATAGTTCTCTTGAATCTATAAGGTAGATAGGTTTGAAATTTTCGAAGAAAATAATTTCTAATATTTTTGTGTGCATACGCTTGTCACTAGTATTTCATAGAAAATTTGGTCGCAGCCAGATTGGGCAGCCATTTACAAGTCATAGGAAGCAATCTCGGACTCTGCTTATAGTGTGTATTGTATATCTTGTATATCTCATCAGGTTATATGGCTGTCAAAAATCTGCAATCAATTTATCGTGGAAGCGCATCTCCATGTATAAGCTAAAAACAATAGGAAACAATACATAGACAATTCAAAATCTTTGAGATAGCTAGCATCGGTGGAAAGAGATATTAATCAAATATGAACTAGTATCTTTAGCTGTTGTGGTCCACCATATGAGACTAGTGGTCTTTCTCCATACATAAGGAAACAATAAGATCATCGTGCATTGACTGCGAAAAAAAAAGTTATTTACGTACGAACAGCCGTCTCTCCACTTTTTTTACAACAAAGAGTAAGATATGAAAAAATTTTCTTATAACCATCACCACCACCGGTAACCATATATATAGATATGTAATAATAACAAGTCTTTAATAACAAAAGATAGAGAGAAGAAAAGATAAATAAAAAAAAGAAGGCACACCCAGAGTTGAGGAAGAAGAAATAAAAGTTTTGACCCGAACTAAGTCCGAGGCTGAAGTTATTGAAAGTAGATCAATAACAACTGAAAAAGTCTATCCCAATTCTGCACTCCAAAAAAAAAAAAAGAGAGAGTACATAAAATCAAATAACAACAGTAAAAAATCAAATAAACAAACAAAAACTCATGTACTCATCTCATTTCTTCTTTCTACCGAAAAGACCTTTCTTCTTTTTTTCTTCAACTTTTGGAGCAGGTGGAGTGTAAACCAGTTGTTGATAATCAGCACCGTCACTGTTACCAAAAGACATGACTGGATTTTGAGATTGTGAACTATATTGTTGTTGTTGTTGTTGTGGTTGAGTACTATATTGATTATAATTATTGCCACCATCGTAGGCAAAACCCGATCTAAGCCTCCAGCCTAAATGAGGAGTCTCCAACTGGTCTCTGAAAGTTGGATCACCAGTTATAGCATATTCAAATGACCTTATTGTATCCATTGGTCTCTCATCTCTAGCTCTGGTAGGATTCGAAATATCCGGTTGACTTATTGGAGAACCAAAGATATCCTTCATACCACTCAAATGCGATAATGATGACATTCTTTGGTGATTTATATTTTGAGATTGTTCAAAAGGTTGTTGTTCATTGACAGCATCTAATATTGGATCATGAACATTTTCGGATCTAAATTTTAAATGCTTCTCATCATCTTTTGATATCTTAAGATGTGGAGGATGAGCACCACCACTTGACGATGATCTATCACTTCCGTGAGACAGCTTTCTTCCCAATATACCCATACTTGATTATAATTAATTATCAATATAAACAAATATTAACTAAACAAAAAAAATTGGAAAAGTTATCTCTTTTCTACTAAAAAAGAAAAAAAACTAAATTTTCACAGCCTCAACCTTTCAAAATGCAAATTTACAATAAGATATGAACATCTTTTTATTTTTAACTAGCAAAGCAAACTAACTAAACCCCCTTACACTGTTACTCAAAGGAGGCACTGTATTTCCATATCGAGAACACTCTGTGTCTTTTAGTTAATCTATATATAAATATCCACTTACTCTATTTTTCCCCTATAGAGTAAAAAAAAAAAAACCCAAACTAAACCCATTATGTATATTCACACCAATCTTTCACCTAAATTTCTCTTGAATTCATGAATACTTCCTCCGACATTTTTACAACTCATGACCCAATGCTCGACACCATTAATTAACCACGAGAATTCGAAATTGTCACTATACGTGTCTTGTACAAGAGTCCAATCTTTGATATTGGAAATTGTCCAATTACCATGATTCGTCATCAGAGCAGGATTAGCCAATTTGATCAATTTAACTAAACCTCTTTCGTGATCAATGGCTTTGAAATAATTGGATTGTAATTTTTCTTGATTTGTGAAAATTTCTTCATCACTCTCGGAATCTTCTTCTTCTTCTCCTGTTTCTTCAACACATCCAATATCATAAATCAAATCTGTATAATATGCCAATGACCCAATCACCGTCTTTAAGAGTCTATTTATCTTACAACTTGTAGGTGTGAGAATTTTTTTTTCAACTTTCAATACAGCTCCATTTGTTATAGTACCAGACCAAACATTTCCTGTTAAATTCATCATTACAGATCTCATTTTAATCTCATCATCATACAACGAATGAAGTTTGTTGTCAACTAAGATATAATGAGTCAATTTAGAATTGAAATGAGAACATGTAGATTTTTTCATAGGAACTAAATCATTGAATTCAAGTTCATTGAACGACTTGAAATCATTTAAAGCATTTTTCAAAATAATTTGTTGATGTTGAAACATTTTGTTCTTTAATATTATCAATATATAAATTAAAATGATTTATACCATCATTTATATATATTTCAATAATGATTTACATTTTTTTCTATTAACATTCTTTGATCCCAAGTATTAACTGTTAACTTCTAGGAAAAAAAAAATATATATATAGGTCCGCCTCCATATTGTCCATAGATAAATAACTTTTATATTAAGTTCGCCCCAAACTGTTACTTTTACCCATCTACACATGGAAATTCAAAGAGGTTATATTCACCTTATCCTTGAACCATGTGGTTTTGCAACTTCATGAAGTGCTGGTTATACATAGAGCTAAATTTAATATTCCAATTGCAGTATATGATAACTCCGATTACTAAATCCGAGATCCATTGGTGTTAAACCTACTAAGATATCAATAGAAAGAACAATTGTGAAAAATCTCAGATTGCGGTCCAATTGACGTTTAGTACTGGAGTTTAGCACTTTGTGATATTTATTTCTCTACGCATCTCTACTTTGTGGTCCACCTTTTAGCCATATCTTGCAAAACAGGGGTTTTCCTAGTACTTCTAAATGAGTCTTCTCATTTAAACTTCAGTCAGCAGGAGACTGACTATTTTTCAAATAACTTTTCAGCGAGTTTTTTAGGCGAAATGGTTGCACTATGCATTTTGAGAATAGCACTCAATCAACCAGCAACGCAAGTACCAGCTCATGAACAATTGGATTCCACTATTTGGCTCAATTCAACAAAATTATGAGTTTCGTATCTTAAAGCCAGCGACATAACAAATCTTCTTGTGAATTCTTTGAAGCAACCAAAGTGAAACAGTTGAGTGTTTTTCTTCCAAACTTTTCGAATATGAAATTAATGATATTTGCCATTGCAATTTTTCACTTTCCATTGTAGTCTTCTTCCAAATTTGGTAAATTACATATATCTCTATTTCAAAATAAGCTCCAAAACAGGGGAGCATAAAGCCTGTAATTATTGTTAAACCCAAGTAAATGTTGTTTGAAACTGGTCACTGCGTCCATACCATTCCACCACCACATTGAGACTCATAACCTAACACTCGGTTCCTCATCATCCCTGCTCCCACCACCACTATCATCATCACAACAGCCGGATCCAATTGAGAATTGGTCTCCATTATTACACAGTTTATTGGCTGGAGGATTTGGAGGTGCTGTTGGAGATTCGATGATGCATTCATTGGATACGGTGAAGACAAGACAACAAGGATCACCTGGGACATTGAAATATAGAAACACTGTACCCGCATTTCTCATGGCAGTTAAATACCATCTAAACATACGTTTCACTATGATTGGGACACTTTGAGAGTGCTAAATAAAAAATAACTCTGATTCTTTCAAGAAAAACAAAGATAAAGGGTTAACTAACCAAGAAAAAGTTTTGGTAGAACAAATGGTTGTGGAAAAATGATGCCTTCAAGTTATATTTAGATTTGAACCATATTTCCTTTTTTATTTTTAGCTTGTTTGCTTACAATTGACGTTTTAGGATGAATTAAATTATCAAGTGATTCCAATTGTGGAAATTTTCAGCTAGCAAAAATGCATTTGAGACAACTCAGTTATTTAATTAACAGCTAGATGAAAAGGTAAAATTCAGATTGTTAACCAATTTCAGTAATTATTGTAAATACGTGATGTAATTATGTCTCACTTTAATCTTGAGTTTTTCAGTTGAAAACCAGCTCCAAATAGGTTAAAAAAACATCATCATGAAATTTTGAATATGATTTCATTCACTTTGAACTAAATCCATTTACCTAATATGTAAATGTAGGATCTAACTAGCAATGTGACTTATTCATTTTAGCTAAATACCCGAACTTTATCAAAATTTTAACAGAGTGTAGAGAGAGAGAAAAAAATAGTCCCTGCATCAGTGAAAAATAATTATTATGGGGTTAACCTCAAAATAAGCTGCTACTGCCGCCAGATCTTGCAAACTAGTTAAAAAAAAGATCTCAATTATGCCAAGTAGTAAGGATCAAATTCTTATTTTTAGAAGCATTTACTCCCTATATCATCCGAGAAGTATGACGTTTTCAATTGTATTGTCTCAAACTCGAAAGACTGTTGTCTTAGTCACTTAACAAGTAGCCTGATATAATTTCTTAAATTTGATTCTTTTACCCTCTTTTGCTTATTTCATTGCTGTCAATCATTACTCTTTTGGTGTTTAGTTTTAAACCCTTCCGGTAAAGATTTACCACACTTTCCTAGATGGGAGATGAGATTCCTCAAGATCGAATAAGATTGGCGAGAGTAAAGAAAAGTTAGACAACTGAGAGCTCTTGAAACATAAAGGGCACATATCTGTAAGTTTATGTTTCATCAGAAATTCAGTTAGAAATCCAATACTTTTTTTTGTATAAAATTGAAAATAATTGTAGTATCCGTCTTAAGCAAGACAATTTAAAGCTATCCAAAATTTGTTCTGAAGACCAAAAAAGATGTGTCAAATATATCAATTGTTGCAAAAAGAGAAATCAGGTAATTTATACACTACAAAAAATAGTCGTGGACTAATTTGGAAAATTCTTTGGACTTGCGCATTCTGTGAATTTTCTTTAAAGAACATGTATGCATGAGCTTTATGATACAGGAGCTCGATTTTGAAAAATACTCGGAAATAAGAGGCCGCGTGTAAAAATTCGCAGACTTAACCTACTACAAGAAGAAAAAGATAACAAGAAAAAATCCAACAGTTTCAAAAATACAGCCATCTCTAAAATGTTGACTAACTATTCGAAGTGTAACTATTTTATCTAATCAAGAAATTAGAAAATTTTATAAAAAACCATATTAAACTTCTAATATTTCTTTTCAGATTGCAACCATCTTTTCAGAATAATATATGGGAACTTCAGCTTACACAAACCCCCTAAATTAAAATGTGCGTTTTCTTTTTTTTGCACAAGGCATTTATGACAATAGCATGTTGTGAATTTTCTTGTTATGTTCTGGGACAAGCCATTTACAATAATTTTATTTATTCAATTAATATCAAATCACCTTCTAATTTTATTGTAAAGAGAGAAAGCTCAAAAGAACATAATCTTTCAAGTATTGAGTCTCTTTCCTTCAGTCCCATAGATCTCTTCGGAAGAAAAAAAGACTCTTAAGTTACCGACTATTACCCGAAATGAATACTAAGAGTTCTTTCTATTTTCTTTGAGTGTTCCTACTTTCTTTCCTATAGTGATTTGAGACTAAATATTAAGAGATCATGCCCCTTGCCCCCTTTTATCAATGCAAGGATATTTAAATTAGTTAAAAGATCTTGAAGAAAGCACTGCAAAAAAAAGTATTTTTTACTCAAAATTGTGGGGATCTGAGTACTCTGATATCGAGAGATGTTCCTGAGCATTGTCAGTAGATAAATAGCATATTAATGTTCTTTTTTTATCCTTTTTCTTTTTATTTGGTACTTCACTTGATGCTTAAGTTCAAGAATCCTACTTAGTTAAGTTCCATTTCTTTTGAATCCTTGGTTTTGTTCAAACTTTGAACTTAGAGTTTGTGAATGTCTGTTAATTTCTATTTCTGTCTCGAATCAATGCTTTAAAAATATCACTCGATGTTGTCTCATAGAGTAATCTCTAAAAGATAGGATTATTCTACATGCAAGAAGTCTTTATTTTTAATCTTTCATACTTACGAAAGATGTTTCATGAAGGCTGGAGCTCTGAAATAGATGAAGTCATTTTAATTCCTCAACTAAATTATATTTAAAATAAAAACCTTTTTACTCGAAATATAAATTTTCTTCAGTTTCCTGAACTTTTTTAAAGATATTTATAAAGTAATAGAGATAAAATTAATTAAAAATGCTTCTGTTTTTACAACTAAGCTTATCCTTGATTTTATTTGCTCTTACGAGTAATGTTCAAGGTTTAACAACTACAGTAGACAAAGCTTATGGTTGTTCAGTGAGTGCTGCTCCAACTGCCACAGGGTTCAATGCCAGATTTTTTGAACAAGAATATCATAATCTAACAAATATTTATGAAGAAAACTACATTCAATATGGATATCAATCTGTCCCTGTCACTAATACTACTTCCGGGGTCTTGGATCCAAATATATACGGTGATCATATTCACGTTCGAGGAGGACCACAACATGGTGAAGTTTATGGTGTTGATATTTGGATAACCAACTTTACTCTAGAGCTTACTGCTTTTTTCAGAGCACAAGAAACAGGAAACTACACTATTGAAATCCCAGTTATTGATGATGTCGTAATGGTTTTCTTTGGAAATGCATCAGCTTTCTACTGTTGTGATCCTTCTTCTGCTGATAACACTGGTGAAGGTTACTTAGCCTTTTTCACCAGAAGGTCTACCGAACCTGTGACAATTCAAATATATCTCCAAGAAGGATACTATTATCCCATGAGACTTGTATATTCAAATTATGTTGGTGCTGCTGTTCTTCAATATTTCATGATTACACCTTCAGGTGATAAAATCACCGACTGGCAGAATTACATATTCCAAGTCGATACAGCTGATGATGATAGTTGTTCTGATACTACAGTTGGGCTCACTACTATTACCACGACTACACCATGGACAGGTTCGATAACATCGACTTATACAACTACAAATTCAAATGGAATTCCAGAAGTTGTTGTTGAAGTCCCATATGTAACCACAACTCAACCATGGACTGGAAGCTTTACCACGACTTACACGACCACTGACGGGAACGGTAACGGGACAGTTGTGATTGATACTCCTTATACAACCACCACGCAACCTTGGACAGGAAGTTTCACAACAACTTATACAACTACTGGTTCAAATGGAAATGTAACAGTTGTTGTTGACACTCCTTATTCAACCACCACTATTCCTGGTACCAACACATTTACTACCACATACACCAGTACTAATTCCAACGGAAGCAGTGTAGTAGTTGTTGAAACACCATCTTCTACACCTGATCTTTCAACCACCACTATTCCCGGTACCAACACATTTACTACCACATACACCAGTACTAATTCCAACGGAAGCAGTGTAGTAGTTGTTGAAACACCATCTTCTACACCTGATCTTTCAACCACCACTATTCCCGGTACCAACACATTCACCACTACGTACACCAGTACTAATTCCAACGGAAGCAGTGTAGTAGTTGTTCAAACACCATCTTCTACACCTGATCTTTCAACCACCACTATTCCCGGTACCAACACATTTACTACCACATACACCAGTACTAATTCCAACGGAAGCAGTGTAGTAGTTGTTGAAACACCATCTTCTACACCTGATCTTTCAACCACCACTATTCCCGGTACCAACACATTCACCACTACGTACACCAGTACTAATTCCAACGGAAGCAGTGTAGTAGTTGTTGAAACACCATCTTCTACACTTGATCTTTCAACCACCACTATTCCCGGTACCAACACATTCACCACTACGTACACCAGTACTAATTCCAACGGAAGCAGTGTAGTAGTTGTTGAAACACCATCTTCAACACCTGATCTTTCAACCACAACCACTACCGGAACAGGTACTGGTACCTTAACTTATACTTTAACAGATGAGAGTGGAAGCAGTGAGGTTGTTGTTGAATTTCCTAGTGATTATGTTCCAGCTACAACAATTCCTGGAACTAAATCATACACAACCACTTACACTACTACGGATAAAGATGGAAAGAGTGAAGTCGTTGTGGAAACTCCTTTATGCACTACTACTATTCCGGGCACAAAGTTATACACCACCACATCTACTGTTAGCAACGGTGATAAAATTGTTGTAGTCGAGTGTCCTATGTCAACACAATACTGGTCTAAGGATTACACCACAACTACCACTAAGACTGTTGAGGGTGGTGCCACTGTTATTATCATCCAATGTCCATCAGCACTGGCTGACAACTCAGGCTCAGGTTCTGGATCAGGTTCTGGATCAGGATCAGGCTCAGGCTCAGGCTCAGGCTCAGGCTCAGGCTCAGGCTCAGGATTAGGCTCAGGATTAGGCTCAGGTTCTGGATCAGGCTCTAGCTCAGGCTCTGGCTCAGGCTCTGGCTCAGGCTCTGGCTCAGGCTCTGGCTCTGGCTCTGGCTCTGGCTCTGGCTCTGGCTCTGGCTCTTCTTCCAGTGCTCCTTCAGCTTTAGTTCCGCAAAGTAGTTTTGAAGGCAAAGCAAACAGACTTATTTCCTTATCAGGTATCTTTTTCCCAGCAATGGTCTTACTTTTCATCTAAGTTTGTGATTTCCTTTTTTTTTTGATCAATGAAATTTTTTCAATTTAATGGAAACATCTTCTTTCCGCACGTCTATCGTTTAGTTATTTCTTCCCAAAACTTTGAATTTCAAATTTTCTGTGTTTCGTTTTATGAAGTTGAGGCAATTTCACTTCAACAAATCATAAACAATTTTATTTTTATTACTATAAACAATTTACTTTTAAATGGATTCTTTCTTTTTTATTATCAACATTAATGCGAGCAAGCTCATCAGTAGACTTCCAATTTGATCTTTTCTGGTCAATTCTCGAAAAGATATTTAATCATAGAATCCAACGCCAGTGATTGATTCAGAGTCAACTTTTGTTAACTATTCTCAACATTAAAATAAGTAACTAATTACTACTAACCGTTGTATTGAAAAGTGTGTCAAATTTCATATCAGAAGTCACTATCTTTTATTCATCTTGAGAGTCACGGGCCCTCGCAGCCAGATCTTTAGGACACCTTTTTTTTTTGGCCCCATAAACTCACTTGCAAATACAAAGTCGAGAAAAGTCTAATTGGTTTGGAACATTAGGCTGTATTTGGTTCTCATTTCTAAGAAAATCGGGGTTCAACAGTACTTGTTTCGTTTGTGTAAAAAAAAAATGTATCTGTCATGAGCTATGTCTGATAATTTGCGTATTCTTGTAGTTTATAACTGACAAACAAATAGCCCAAATACGTAGAATAAGACATAAAAGTATAGATAGGGCCAAAAATTTATTGTAATAGGGCTCTTAAGAGTAATAACTCTTAATTGATACTCAAACAGCATTGTTCAGTTTATTCATTTAGCAACCGTACTCACACAATATATATTCAAGCAAGTAGTGATATCTTGCTAACAAATGGAATCTAACACAAGTGAAGATCGTAAATTTGAATTCCAACATCGAGACCAAAACCCAATCTTGTCAAATTTTTGAAGTTTACCGATTGCCTTTGCCGTCTCTGCCCTTTTGAGGTTTATTTGGTCAAATACAAGCAGGCCGTATAAAGATTCCTCAGAACACACTTTTAGAGAATTCTTATACCCTTTACTTTCTATTATGACCCATTTAGTGGCGAACACTTCGATTCTATGATTTGAATAATGTGGTCTCATAAGCTCAATTTCTCTGTTTTATTCTAGCCATAGTTTGATCAACTTATATTTGAAAACCAAAATTGGTATTGTTTGCTTAGCTTTAACTAATCCTTTATGTTACCCAACTTACAAGTCAGCTAAAACAAGTCCAATCCGTTATACAATAAGATTTTTGAGGAGTTATATCCCCGTTTATTTTGACTTAAAATGGTAATTCTGCTGAGAGAAAGAAAAAGTTGAAAAAAAAATGTATAAAATGGAAAAAAAATAACTTGGAGCAAAGATATTTGAAATCGTATGAACAATGTCTTTCACAACAGATGCAACAATTAAAACTTTTGGTGGTAAACTTTTGAAGTTATCACATGAATCGAAAACTACCAATTCTAAAATGGCTGTGAATGTTTTTCTTCCACCGCAGTATGAAACTGGGAAGAAAATTCCAGTGTTGATGTACCTTTCAGGTTTAACATGTACCCCAGCCAATGTCACTGAAAAAGGATTCTGGTATCCATGGGCCTCCAAGTATGGGTTTGCCTTGGTTTTCCCTGATACTTCTCCAAGAGATGTCTCGATAAATGATGATAGTTGGTATGTTGGTACAGGTGCCGGTTTTTATATCGATGCCGAAACTCCTGAGTGGAGTAACAATTACCAAATGTATTCATATGTTGATAAAGAGTTGCCGACATTGTTAGCAAAAGAGTTTACTGATTTGGATTTTGAAGAAAATTTCTCAATTACTGGTCACTCAATGGGTGGTTATGGAGCTATCTTACATTTTCTTACCAGTTCTAAAAACTACAAATCTTGTTCTGCATTTTCACCACTGTCTAACATTTATCAAAACACATGGACAGAACTGGCTTTTGCTAAATACCTTGGTGATGACAGATCAAAGTGGTCAAAATATGACCTTTCCCAAATCTTATCAAACTATTCAAAAGATATTAAATCAACTATCAAGATTCACGTTGGTTTGGCTGATTCATTTTATGACGAGTTGAAATGTAAGAGCCTAGTTGAAAATTCCAAAAATACCAAATTGGAAGGTAAAATTGAGTTAAATGAGGTGGAAGGCTACGATCATTCTTACTTCTTTATTAGTTCATTTGTTGAGGAGCATGCAAAGCATCATCTGAAATACTTGGGATTGTTGTAACTAGCTGGCAGACTATAACTGCTTTTTCCTTTTCTATATTGCTATAGAGAATATAACCTATAATGTATTAACTAACTATGTAATAATCTCAATCTTATTCTGTATACAGTTTCCAAGTTCCCCGGATTTGCTAAGATCAAAGCATTACCTTTTGTTTCTTCTTCCAGTGGTTGGAAATCCTGATTTAAAAAACCCGATTCCTTGTTGTAATCATCCAACATCAAATGTAAATCGATCTCATTATATGATAAATTGCTGAGAAAAGTATCTATATCCAGATCATACGTTTGTATTGCGTTGAATAAAATGTCAGAATTGTCGGTAGATAAATCTTTTTGGTCTGCAGAAGAGTAAGGATAATTTTCAGGTTTCAAAATGGTATTATTGAACTTTTTGACACAACGTTCTTCAATATTTTCAAGTTTGACTCCACGAACAAAAATTTGCTCATTTTGTAAAGAATCCAATGATTTGAACATGATCTCGTTGAACAACATAACCTGCCTTTTCTTGAAAAAATTATATATTCTAGCCAAATATACGTAATGGTAATTTGAATTTTTAAAAACAGATTTCATATCAGGAGGTGATATACCCATGAACTCTAAGCTGAATAAAAACATCACTTCTGGGAAAATGGCCTGTAACGATTGTGATATTGTTATATAATAGCACATCAAAATTTGTGTTCTGTTCTCCATTTGGAATGAATTTTGTGATAAATTGAATAAATCTGAAGGTAAAATGCTATACCAATCTGTGAGTAATTTGTACATATATTTTGGAGGATAAGTACTGATTGAATTTAATCTTAAATCACTTCTTGCCAAGTCTTTAATCAAGCCTCCAAGGAATGAAATCAAATTTTTATAGATCAGCGATTCATTGGCCAAAGAAAGCAAATTATCATATATTTCGTTCAAAAACTCGTGATCATAGGACGGAATAAAACAACTCTTGAAACCTTGAATGATATTATCTGCTGCAACTTCCATACTTAATGTGTTATGTGTTGTGTTGCTAGAACCTTTGATTCCACTTGAGATGATCGATAGTATTCCAGTAGTAAAACTCGCATATGATTGCAACTCGGTTTCTTGATAAATTGTGTTCCAACTAAGTATCATCGTTGAAGAAGTTAAATAATTGAAATGGCATGGAGTTAAGACATCCAAATTCGATATCAAGACTTTTTGGCACTTAATACTATTTCCGAAATATTTTAGAGAAAACTTGTGAAACATAGTCTCATATTTATAAACGTTTCTCTTTAAATAATTTGATGTAAAACTTAGCAAAGTTTGGAAATAAATATCGGCAACTTCAGATAGTAATAACATCTTTGTTAAATGTATTTTCAAATAGAAGGAATGATTATTTCTATTCATAGAGGTCTTTCGATCACTCATTGCGAGACTTGTTAACTCTTGGAACGTTGCAAACATCTTCCTGAAAAATGGAGCTTTATTTGGATATATAGTTACCGTACGCTTCTTTAATATTGTCTTATCATTTAAGGGCCTGCCTTGTTTCCGTACTGTTGACTTTGTTTGCTGTTGAGAAGGTGATGATTTTGATGAAGATGATGATTGTGGTGATGATTTGGTACTCGTGACACTGTCTGTTCTTTGTGACTCATTTTTCAGTCTCATCAATTCCAATTCTTGCTCACTCAATGATAAATACGAACATTTAGCATAAGTGTTTCCACCAACTGTAGCTGCACGACTTTGTTGTAATTTTAGGCAATTTGTACATTCAGGTAATGTCTCATCACACTTAATACGACGTTGCTTACAGTTTTTACAACCATTATGTGAATTCTTATGCTTTCTCCTGGTGGTCTTTGATTTCTGCAGTTGGTGTGAGCTTTGCCCTGGATCACTTACTAATGGGTTCATGTTTTATAACTGGATTTGATTTATCCATCAATATGTATCCTGAAATAATTAAAAATCTATTAAAAAATTATAAAAAAAAAGGTGGAAACGAAAAGCAAAAAAAAAAAAAAACATAAAACAAAAAAAGCTAAACGGAGAAATTGAAGTAAAACAGTAGATAACACCGAGGAACAAATTAGATGAGATAAAGTTATAAGAGAGACATTCTTCGAATAGCCAGTTGTACAGAGAAATGTATGTCAGTATACAGATAAATAATAATAATAAATAAATAAGATTACATAAAAAACTCATCTGGCATAATTGTACTTGCACGACTCTAGAGGGGAATGTAATCCCCAATTATACATTCACCATCTCTATTGACGATATCAACTCTCACTTTGGAAATCGGCTCGTCCTCTATGAACAAGTATGGTACCACGCTGGTGCCAACAAATTTCTCATCCACCATCACGTTCCAGTACAATGGGTCTATGATTGTGTCATTTCTCCAGGATAACATCACCAATCTATTATCTTTATCCTTGTGTCTAGTTACCTTTGTTACTCTAGCTGTTGTTACCGGATCCAATGAAGCTATGGAAATCTCTCCTATGAGCAAAGTCAATTTCTTAAGTGAATTTTGCTTTAATTTGTTTTTCTCTACAATCACCCAGTCTTCGTCAAATTCCATATTGCTAAAGATTCCGGAGTCACCAAACTTCAGCGGAATCTCTAACACTTCAAGATCCACTGAAGATAACCACACTTTCTCATTACTGGAATGTTGTGGCATCTTCAAATTTTCATCCATCTTAATCCACCTATTCCCATTATTATATAATAGAATCTTGTAAGAATTTTCTCTTACTTTATGCTGGATAGAGTTCTTACCTGTACGGGTCACATAATAATTGATAATAATTTGAAAATGGGTTTCGTTCATCTGTAAATGTTTGTAAGCCATCTTTAAGTTTAAGTCTTTATGAAACTCGTGGTTAAAATAAAACAAATTTTGAACAAATTTTTGATTCTTTTGCCTTCTTGTTAAATAATTAGAGAGAGACATTTCATCTTCGTTGGGAATCATTTTTTCAACCTTAAGACTTGTCCCTAAATGATACAGATCTTTATAATACAAATCAAACTTCATGTTGTCGTCGTCATTACAATACACTGCCAGCAGTGTTGGAGCCGCCAATTGTTGCTCATAAAATATTTTTGGAATTTGAAAAGTCAAACTACCATTGATCCAATTGTCATTGAACAATAAATCTCCTTTTTCGAAAAACTTTGAACCTTTTCCTTCACTGAAGCAAGAATAAAAGATAAAGCTTTCTGCATCAACTTGATAAATAGAAGATCCATATTTACCAACTAATTCCATAATTGATTTTTCCCTTGCTTGTCCTTGTAGCCAAAACCTGGCTTCATTCTTATTAAAATTTGCATCACTCAAATACTCAAAGTCCCACAGTGGGGCAAATATGCCACAACATTGGTCAAATTCCAGCAGTTTAGAAACCAGTTTTGAAGTTTCAAATCCTCCATTGCCGAATTTCATTCCACGTCCCCAAACATCAACTCCAACAAACAACTCAGCTTCAGTTCCAGCCAAAGCCAAATTTTTCTTAAGACTTTCTTCAGTCCACCAGTAGTTTGTCAACATGGAGTCACTTAATTTCATTAATTCATAATTTTCTGCAGTAATGCCATTTCCGTACCTAACTCGATTCAAAGATGGTAAATATGCATCGTACCACACTAAACGGCTTTCCTTGTTTATTAATCTCAATTCACTTTTTAGAGATCCAATAAAATCCGGTAGCTGAGCTCCAAGCTTGCTGCGGGAGAACCTGGTTTCAACGTTGATTAAGAATCCTTCGAACTTATAATGTTCAACTAACTTACACAACATTTTGACAAATTTGAAATGAATTTTATCTTCGTCTCTTGATAATAAAGTATCCAATTCATTATAATCACTTGCACTCTTTCCTTCAAAAATGATTGTCCCAAGGCATCGTATTCCATTTTTGTGGCACTGGTTTATCCAAGATATGGGAGGTATTGAAACTCTGTGGTGAGAGAAATAGATGAACTCATCACATAGCTCGGGAAATGTAAGACGATAATAATCAGAATTCTTCGCAGGGAAATATCCCTTCGGATTCAAATCGTTTTGGTCTTGATAGCCGTTTCGAAAATCGTGAACCAATTGTAAACTAAGCTTTCCCCCACTACCAGAGCTAGGTAGATGACGACTGTACTTGTCAAGAGATTCCCTCGGGATTCTCAACTTATCCTCCAAAGGAAGCCTCTCAGAGCTATTATACCACTCTTCTAACTCATGCAAACTCGTGAAAAATAGACTATTGATTGTAGACATGTTTGTTGTCTCGGGTGCCTTTGGCTCTCTCACAGCAGGCTGGTTATCAGCAGAATAGAATAAAGGAAACCTGTAATAAGAGGAATTCAATTCAATGAATTGAATATCAGCTAATAGATTGAATAACGAAATCGTGTTTGCTTTTATCTTCTGTCTCTATCAAATATTGATGTGATGGCTTTGCACATTTTCGTAACAAATGACATTTTGTACGATAAAGTAGTAGTGTGTGTAGACTCAAAAATGTGCTCATACGAAGAAGAGAAGGAAAAAAACACAAACACACAAAAAAAAATACTAATACGTAAGTAAACTCAAACAAAGTAGGATGTCATCGCCTCAAAACAAGGGACTATTTCGATCAATGTCTCCTCTGTTCTCGTTGCTCTCGCTATCTAATAAGGATGGTTTGTCTTCGAAAGAGAAAAAATATATCAATTCTGTGGAGAAATTGATAAATACCTTTGACACCTCGATAATAGAATGGGCGGATCACATCTCATTCTTGTCTAAATTGTTAAAGGTGTTGCAGCAAAATCCGCAGACCGAAGTTACGAAGAACTACGTCCCTTTTGATTTGGAAATATCAAAATGTTTGTCAATCTCATTATCAAAGTCACTTCCTTCAGGTGTGCATAAGAAGGCTCTAGAAGTTTATGAGTTGATATTCCAGATATTGGCAGACCAATTGAGTCAATCTGTGAATGTATGGTTACCTGGGTTGTTACCATTGATGTCTCATGCCTCCATGGGGGTAAAACCACAACTCGTGGAACTTTTCAGCAATTATGTCGTCAAATTACCGAACCAGACATTGAAAAATGTGCTAAGGCCGGTGTTGTTGAGTTTATTACCATCAATTGATGACGAGACAAGTGATAGCTTCAATGAATGCTTAAAACTATTGGATGATTTAAAGGAAAACATTCAAGATGAGACCCATTTTTGGAGTGTTATCTTTATGATAATAATAACATCAAATGACAAGAGATTAGGTGCCTTGATATGGTGTCAAAGAAGATTACCTTTTTTCAATTTCACCGCTGATGAAGAAATGAAGGATACACAGGCGAGAAGTTGTATCTCCCCTGATCTGAACTTACTTATAAAGGCCTTTTCAAAAGGTGTAAGAGATGAAAATGTATTGGTGCAACGAGGATTCTTCGATTTATTGGTATCACATTTAGAATTGAAAAGCTTTGTGCTACAAGAATTGACCGATGGTAACAGTTTACGTCAGTTGGTAATGAGTGCATCCACTTGTGTGTTGCGGAAAGACATGTCTTTGAATAGAAGATTGTGGAACTGGTTACTTGGACCAGACGATAATAATGATTCGCAACAGCTCCTAGATGGAGAAACGAAATTGTCAAGATCAGAGTATTTTGCCGAATATGGATTCAAGCACTTGAGCGAAGGATTATTGGAGTTAATTAACGGCCAAGCTTTGAACAAGCCTCCTACAGATCAGAGAATTGAAAGCTTCAAAATATCATTACTGATAATGGAGAAGTGGGAAATTGGTCAATTAATGATCCCAAAGATATTGACTCCAATCTTGATCAATTGTGAAAAATTGTCTCATAATGATGAAGTTTTGAAATTCGCTAATACCCTTTTCGATAACGTTGATTGTTTCAACATATGGTCAGTCTTTATGAATTTGATTTTGAAGAACGAATTAAAACTTTGCTTGTTTATCTTACATAATTTTGATGTGGAAGAAGAAGAAATGATTGTTAATCATTTACCGTTGATATTGTTGGGCTTACTATGTGTTCCTGAAAAGACAGGTGATTGGAACGAGCTCACTATTTCCATAAGTGGCTTAATACCCCAACGTGCTTATTTACCAATTGATCATGCTGATACAGAATCAATTTTGCAATTCACTAGCGGTGATATACTTGAAACTTTGAAAAGCTATTATTTTAATACAGATGATATTGACCTGCCTACTCCTTTCAAAACTGCAGATTTAAGCTTCATCATCTTGCAACAGCTCTCGACCTTGATAACAGAAAGAATTTCACACATTTATGATAACAATATCACTAAGGATCTGTCTATTTTGAAATTTTGTGATATATATTCCGATGTTCTTGATAAAATTCCACAATTGGACGCCAACCAAATTTATTATAATGAGGAATTGCTAAAATATGTTACTCAGATTAATCAGCATGAAACTTGTTTGGAATTAACTTTTGGCATTGGAAAGATCTTTAACCATCTTATCAGGAGTGACAAAATTGATCTTGTTAAGAAAATTGTGTTTTTGCAAGATTTTCTCTCTCAGTTATGGTCTTTACTTTCTTCCAACTTGTCTGTAAGATATCAAGTTGAGATTGTCAAGCTGATTTTCCATCTTGAGATCTCAATGGCATCTGATTATGTTGAAGCTTCGTTGACGAAATTGTTTAATCAGGAAACACAAATTGTTGACAAATTGAATAAATTTAATCTCTTGTGGATTCATTCTTCAAATTTCCAAGATACTGGATTGTTTTTGAACAAATCAATAGATCTTATAATGGATGATTTGCACCGCAGTTCGAATGAGCCTTTCATCAAAAATTGGATTATGTTGTTAATTTCCAATGGTAATATTAATAGATTTATCAAGATTTTCATCTCTTCATCTCTATTAAAGTTCAATTTTTTGAGAGATACAAAATTGATTAAGAACGATGACTTCCAAACCTGTGATTACCAGTTAAGTAATGTTATAAAATTCATCAGTTTAGATAAGAGGATCCTTGAAGTTTTGAAAACGGAATTAATTGTCATTGATAATGAGAAAATTTTAGAAATATTGAAAATCAACCAATGGGAAAATTTAGGAAATTACAAGTCGTTAATTGTTGAGATTTGTTTCAAGTTCATCCAATTAGAGACAAGAGATGATGAATGTTTTATCAAGTGTCTTGAAACAATACGCTTATTAATTGATGGGAACGAACCTAACTTTAGGGAATTTTTCAACATATTATTAACTTTGGCTTTGAAAATTGATGATGATAAAGATGTATTGAAAATTGAGTTGATCAATTTGATTTTGAGTTTTTTGAAAATTTCGAAATCCAAATCACTCGTTTTATTCAATGATGATGAAATAAATGACGACAATTTGGTATTGCAATTATTATTGGATAGCATATTGAAAGCCTCAAATACAAACATCATGATACCATTGACAAAACTATTGTCAGAATCATTGAATATTTTTAAAGATTTTATCTTCAACATTATTCTAAAAATATCAAATATCATCATCTTAAAGATCAATGAGTTTTTTGAGAACTTTCAAGCATACATGAGTGAGTCAGAGGATTTAATTTCTCCAGATTTGGATCAGTCAATCTCATTGCTAATGACAGGATTGGAGGAATTGTTATCTGTTAGTCACTCTTACTTATTAGCTCACCAGTTAGATCATGGAGAGTCTTCCACAATTAGTAACCAAGATTCTGGTTTTTTTGGAAGTGTTATTCAAGGTGTTTTCCAGTTAGAGCAACATCAACATTCAAACACAGGGTTATTAACAAAGAAGACAGCTGTGTTATTATCTTTCAAAAATAGTGTGAATTCAATTTATAAAATCTGGCTATGGGCTGAGGTGAATTCTAAGATGAATTTATCGAATGAAAATTACAACAATAATTCATTGATTTACATTTCAACTAAATACAAATACAGATCAAAGAAATTCTTAGAATTTTTATACTTGATCGAGCCACTTGAAATATTGGAATCTTTGGTTAGTTATAATTTGACAAATGAAAGCAACTTGATATTCAAGATATTACATGTGTTGGATGGTTCAAGGCCAAACTTAACATTACCTCATTTACTTAACTCAATTCTCTCCAGATGTGGACCTGTATCTGAAGATAAAATCAACAATGATTTGACTGAAACTCAGTTGAGTAAATTTTTATTCCAATATTTTGAGTCGATGGACAAGAACATTTATGAAGACTTGTATTCTATATTCAATGGATTTTTGAAAACTTTATTGCTGACTCCAACGACTTATAAGCATATATATCCTGATGTTATGAGATCTGTTGTATTGATTAGTACCAGCTTGAACAATGACTTGAAGAAATATAAGAAAGAGTTGAATGAGTCGTATACTAAAATGTTAACGATAATTTCAAATTCAAAAAACATAAACTTGGAGAATGATTTATTGAGATCGCTCAATTATGCAATCCCACTTTTGAAAAACATGCAATTCGACCAGGACAAGTTGAGCTTGGTATTCACTACCATCATTAGTCATGTGCAACCTTATTTGATTAAGAATGAATTGAAGAATGATCTTGTTGAGCAATGTATCTTGTTGATTAACGATGAGTCGCCAGCTAAGAATTGGAAACCACTTGTCAATGATGTTACCATTAGTAATAACAACTTCTTCACGGCTAAAGTTGAAAAACAGTTATTCTTATTTAATAGCTTAGTATTGAAGAATTTCGGTAACGATTTTGATAAGATTCACGAATTACTTTCGAGATTAACACTTAATAATTCTAATTTTTTAAACTGGAATGATTACACTGAGATTTTGAACGGAAAGAAATTGACTTTGAAAAGGATTATCTATTTGATTGCGTCTTGTCCAAGAAACAATTTCATCAACTCGATCAGTGATATTGTAAATAAGATCAAGGAGATAATCGTTGATAAGGATTTGAAAATTGAAATATACCTTTTGATAAGGTGTTTGATTTTGAAATTCAACGAAACTTATTTGTCGAATTTGTGGATTATTGTTTATAATGAACTTTTCAAATTATTTTCTAGTGTTATTCAAGATCACACAAAAATTGATGATCAAGTCATCTTCAGTGGCTGTAAATTATTGGATGTCTTAATATATTTGAAAGCAGAGGAATTTCAATTAAATGAGTGGTTATTTATCACGGATGACGAACAGTTGAACTCGAATATTTCATCTTTGGTTGAACAAATATCAAGGTTGGATCTTTCAAGTAGCAGAGAAGCAGAAGCAGAATCAACAAAAGAAGGAAACGGTGAAGTTTCCATAGATAAGTCGACATCTTCAACAACACCATTATTACTTGAGATTAATTCAATTAATGATTTAGAACAATTACAAAAAATTTTTTTCAATGAAATATCACTGGCAAATTTCAGACATTTTGCCAATGGTGTTGAAGAAAATATCAAATCAGATCTCTTGGAGCAAGATATCTTCAATGACTTGTTTTTATAAATTTATAGATACTTAAAATTTCCCAACCACATTTTCTCTTATTAATAAGTTCAATTTCCCAGTTCCCAAATGTGGCTTGATCATTTTTTAAATTTTCAATAACTTTGTCTGGCTTATTACTCTCGCAAAACAATAGATAAACTATCCCATTTGGCGCTATATAATTTTTCATCACCAAGAGTAACTTATTTGTTACGACCATCCCGGCTTCCCCACCATCCAATGCCAAGTCAAGCCATCTTGAGTCATTCTCGTCTATCGGCACCTCTGGAACATTGGGAGCTGGAACATAAGGTGGATTGAACAATAAAAAATCTATTGAATTTTCTCGGAAACATGATAATAAATCTGATTGTATCGAGTCTACACAAACTCCATTTCTCTTGGCTGTCAATTTTGTGGTCTTACATGCAAACGGGTTCAAGTCATTAGATATCACAATGGAATCAGGAAATACATGTTTCTTGACAAAAGTCGATATAAGACCTGAACCTGAACCTATCTCAACGATCACTGGAACCGGATGCAGGAAACAATGACTTTGAAGCAGCACCAAATCTTGCTCTAACGTGTCTAAAATTAAAAAAGAGTCTTCCAGTGGTTCATAAACCTTCTCATAGTCGATTTCCAGAGACAACAAAGGAGTTGGGATCATCTTGTTTTGAATGATTTATATCCAAGAGATGAGAAGAAAAAAAAAAGCTAAAAAATATATCAGAGAATACAAATTACCCAATTAGGCAATCAGAGCATTTTGCCATTTTTTTTTTTTTGAATTTTTTTTTTTTTGTTTGTTTTTTTTTGCCTTTGTAAAAATCACGACAGTGGAAGAAGATAAACCAGTGATTTTAGCACGATAACAAAAATGGAAATCAAAGTTAAGGTATGTTGAAATTGTAAGATTTGGATTGAATTATGATACTAACTTATGAATATAATAGACTCTTACTGGAAGAGAAGTAAGTCCAGAATAATTATAGATGATTTTGAACATGACTAACAAAATTAGATTCCAGTTGATGTCGAACCAACTGATAAGGTATGTTGACTCCAAAATGTGTTATGTTTTCTCGATACTAACATATGACAGATTATTCGTATAAAAGAATTGATGGAGGAAAAAGAAGGTATCCCACCTAGTCAACAACGATTCTTATTTGGGGGAAAGCAATTGTAAGTGCCATTGTCAGCTCTTTAGATTTCCTTTCAAGATACTAACTACTGAATTATAGAAACGATGAGCAAACCATTGAATTCTACAAGATCACTGCTGGGTCGCAGTTGCATTTGGTTTTAACTTTAAGGGGAGGCTGTTGATGTTCTTTGCTAATTCTTTGGATAGTTGTAGAATTGTTTATTTAATGATAACTGTGTTTTATATGACCATCTCAATGTACATCTTCTCTTTGCCCAGTAGATATCTACACTTCTTCTTCGTATGCCTTATCTAGTGTGCTCCTTTGCTGCCTTTTCGTTGCAAAACCAAAACCAAAAAAAAAAAAAAAAACTGAACGTGAAAAAAAAAAAATACATAAGAAAAAAAAATTTTGTTAAAGCTGAACAAAACATCCATAAACAGTCAATGTTCACATACACTTTGCTTTCTCCAGAGGAAGGAGTGACGAGCTCCAAGGCCTCGTTATTGACCTTTGAGTCGGATATAACAAAGCAGACAATAACAATATTGGCTGACCCAGGATGGGATGGTGTTGTAGATTTGTCGTACCTTGATCAAGTTATTCCTTCGATAGATCTTATCTTGTTAAGTCATTCTACACCTACTTTCATTGGTGCTTTGCCGATGATGTTCAAGAAATTCCCATCCATAATGAAGAAGATCCCCATATATACCACGTTACCTATATCTCAATTGGGTAAAAACTCGATAATTGAATTGTATCGATCTTTTGGTCTCATTGGGCCTTATGAAACAAATGAATTCGAGTTAAAGGACATTGATGAAATATTGAACGAGTTCAAATTATTGAAACATGGTCAATCCATAACATTATCGAAATTGAACAATTTGAAAATACATTGTTATAATGCTGGTCATTCTTTAGGTGGCTCTTTTTGGTCGATCTTGAACAACTCTAATGAGAAAATTATCTATGCACCTACATGGAACCATTCAAAGGATTCTTTCTTGAATGGAAGTGCGATGTTAGAGTACGGCTCAAGTCCATTACCTCAATTATTAAGACCAACAACTATCATCACCTCCTCTGATTTAGGTTCTTCGATGGCTTATAAGCAAAGGGTTCAAGAATTTTACCAGTTAATAGATAATACTATTCAAAGAGGTGGAACTGTTGTATTACCAACATCTGTTAGTGGAAGAATGCTCGAATTGATCCACTTAGTTGATGATCATTTGCAACATCAACCAATCCCAGTAATATTGATGTCTTACTCTGGTACCAAAAACTTGAGTCTTGCTGGTAATATGTTGGAATGGATGTCACCACAAGTGATCAAAAATTGGGAATTTAAAAATCAAGTACCTTTTGACCTGTCAAGAGTTGAATATATCGATGATATCAACGAAGTCATGAAAAGAAGTGGTTCCAAAGTGATCTTTGTTTCCGATAGCCATGCCACAGAAGGTTCATTTAGTAATGACTTGCTAAGTAAATTGAGCAGTGATGACAAGACCACCATTATATTGACTGAAAAATCAGATATTGGATCCTTGGGTGACGAATTATATCAAAATTGGGAACAATTAACCTACAACAATAACTCAGGTAAGATCCAAGATGGGTTCCCTGTCGGTTTACAAGAGAGCATTGAATTTACGTCTATAAGAGAAGATTTATTGCTTGGCGAAGAATTAGAAGATTTCACAAAGAAAATCAATAAGAGAAGAAAGGATAAAGAATTTCTTTTGAAATTGGAAGAAGAGAATAAAAAATTGATAACAGATAAACTTAAATCTTTGGAAGAAGATGATGATGATGAAGATGATGATGGTGATGAGAGTGGGAATAGTGATGCTGAAGATTTAAAATTAGATCCAGATGCATTGACAAGAACACAGGAATTTCAAGAACAACAAAACCAAACAAAAACTGAAGAAATTGTATTTGATTACGATTTAAGACTTCTGACTAGAAACAGAAATAAGATGTTCCCATTCACTAACCCAAAAAATAAGACAGATGATTATGGTGAAGTGATAAACGTCAAAGATTTTGCTAAAGAGGATGAGACTAAATTTTTCAAGAAGAAAATTAGAAATGAAGAAGAATCTGATGAAGAAGATGAACAGTGGAACACAAATAAGAAAAAACAGAAAAAACAAAGAAAGAAGACAAAGCAAGAAGAAGAAGAGGAAAGAATCTCTGAAAGCTTAGAGCCATTAAACCATCCAAGAAAACTTGTAAAATTGAAATTGAGACATGGAACAAGATGTGCATTATCATTTATTGACTTGAGTGGTACTGTGGATTTGAGATCTTATTTACTGATTTTAAATCAGTTAAAACCAAAGAAAATTATAATTTACAACTCTTTCAAAAGTTCATCTAAGACTCATAACATTGATTTGATAAGATCAAAATTAAGTGAAGAATCATTGGTAATTGCTTCAAAGAATGAAAAGGTACTGATAGACAACATTGTGACAAATATTGATATCAAATTAGATGAATCTTTGGAAAAAGAATTGAACTGGCAAAAATTGAGCGATGGTTACAACATTTCACATATTATTGGTGAGTTGGAAAAAATCAACAATGAATATGTATTGAAACCTTTAATTTCAGCTTCAAATATTACCACAACCAACACTATAAACGAGATTAACATTGGTGATTTGAAATTATCAGACTTGAGATCCAAATTAAAAGCTTTGAACTATGATGTCATTTTCAAAGGTGAAGGTATCTTGAGTGTGAATAATGATTTATGTCTTATCAGAAGACTGAATGATGATGGTGATTTGGTCATTGATGGTACTCCAAATGACGAATTTTACGTTGTTAGAGATTTAGTTAATGACATGTTAGCCCATGTTTAAATGTGTAATAATAATAAATAGAATAAAAATATATTCAAAATAAGAATAAAAAAGATAAATCAACAAATTCAATTTTATGGAATTGAAAAAATTGACTATTCAATAAATAAATAAATAAATAAATAAATAGAATTACAACCTGACAACGTTGACTGGTTCATCTTTTCCATCAACCAAACCCAAGGTCTTTGGGGTCAAAAATTGTCTCTTCTTAACAAATGGTAATCCATATTCTTCCAGGTCCTTCCCTTGTTCTTCTAAATTCTTCTTGATCAAGAAATTCTTATATCTCTCTAATCTATGAGTTCTACATTCAATGTAATCATCTTTTAAAAACTGGCACGGCTTATAAGAATCATTTTTGTTATTTGTCATACATTCAACCACTTTTTGAAATTCACCAAAACATTTGTTTGGTCCACCATGTCTTCCAACTTGCTGTAATGGAGCCATTGTTAACGATTGATTAATTGATTGATGTTAACTTTGTATCTAATTTGATTGGTGGTTTTTATTTATTTTGTTCTTCTTCGGTTTTTTTTTTCCATGTTTTTTTTTTTTTTTTTTTTTTCGTCAAACCTCCAAAATCAACTAGAACACATCTCTTAGGATCTATTCTTACTAGCGAGGAAACTATCTGGTGATGAATGGTTCGACTTTCTTGAGACTCGCTCTAATTAATGGTGATATGCAAAATAAAACTCGATCAAATTGAATTCCAGAAATGTTACCTCGAACAGAGTTGCCCAAGTTACTATTGTCTTAGTGACATAGTAATGATAGTTTCAGCATCTATATTGCTTCTACAACTTTAAACAATTTGATGTCTTACATATCTCGATGCCTGAATTGAAGATTCCAGTATCAAACATATCGCTTTTAAAGGCACCCAGGTGTCTAAATCGAGTCAAGTACTTTCTATTGTCTTCTTCTGACATTAGCACTTATAATTTAGTCTTGTAGTTTATTTATAGTGAAGGAATTTAATCCAAATAAGGAAACTGATTCAGTAACATGTCTCTGGCCAAAATTAGACTATGTCATAGATCTGAATGCTGTTTACTGCTTTAGTTTTTTTTTTTTATCATTCGCTTAGATTTTTTACTGTTAAAATTCCTGTCCAATACACATTTTATTGCATCTAGTCATTGCAGATCACTGTTAGAACCAAAATGCCTCTGTTTAGAGGCGTGTTGATGTTTCAGTTTGAAAGCACCTAAAACTATATTTTCCAGTTAATGCTTTGGTCTAGAAGAATATAAATCCGCTTACTTTGCTTTTACCATACTGGATCTGTTCATAGATTCTATTCAGGTACATCCCTATTAGGAAGGACATGTCTCGAGTAAACAAAAACGTCTCAGGCTCGAGGCAAAACACCACTCCTTTTTTGCATAATTTTCGCAAATCTCTCTAACAGATAAAGTATATTGTTATCATGAGGGATAACATTCCACACTGTTTCTAAATAACTTTAAAACAATAGCACTTGTCAGCTAGTCTGCTAGACGAAAAATGTTGAAGAATATTTAAACTCAAGCTTATGCCCTATTCAATGATACTATTCTCTCTAAGCAAAGCCAGTATTTCAACAATTGAATATCCAAGTATAGTCATTGAAAAATTATGAAGTTCTCAACTGGTAGTCAATTTATTTATTCCTCGCTGGTACTGTTCAGTATTTTAGCTGAACTTGCTTCTGCTGATTGTCTTAAGCTTCCACTTTATTATTCAAATGCTGCTGTCTCATCGTCTTCTAGTTCAGTGGTAGATTGTTCAGATGAAAGTAATATTCAAGTCAAGATTGGTCTTGGTACCCCTTCACAAGATTGTAATGTTCAAGTTGATACAAGTTCAACAGACGTTTGGGTTCCTCAAACACAAAGCACTATCAAGTCTTCAACTTCATCTTCATTCTCATTTGGTGATGCATTTGGATTCTCCTTCGGCTCTTCAAGTACTTATCAAAAATCAGATCAGTCTTTCTCATGGGACCATTGGGGAAAATCATTTTCAGGATGGTGGTGTCAAGATTCTGTTTCCATCTCTGACCAGTGGAAAATCTCAGATTATAAGTTTGGTGTGAGTTCTGATGAATCTGATTGTGGTATATTTGGTCTTGGTTATGGTCAATCAGGATTCATGTCAGAGCTCCAAAGCAAAGAAGATGTCTCTGCAGTTTACGGTCTTTACTATGGTGATATTCAATCTAATGCAAGCTATTCAACAGAGATTTCAGAAGGTTTCGCCATTGGAGGTTATGATGAAGCCAAGTATACCGGTGACATTAGTTGGTGTTCATTTGACAGTAATTTCCAATTTGGAGATTTCTCTAAATGTCAATTTGTTCAAGGCTCAGATTCCTTATTGACATGGGATTTCTCAAGTTACAATTTCCAAATTGACACTACTGCTGGTGCAGCTTTCCAACTTCCAGAAAAACTTTATTCAGAGTTTACAGCTGCTTTTGAATTTGATTCAGAATATAAAGAATATTTCCAATGCTCCAAATACAAAGATGTTAAAGTCGACATTGAGATTAATGGTCAATTATTCTCTCTCAGCTTACTCGACTTATCATGGACTTATAACATTGATTCTCATGACTTGTGTAAGCCAAGATTCACTTCAACTACATCTGAGACTATTATTATTGGACAATTTTTCTTGCACAACTTCTACTCCATCTTCGATTTCGATAACAACAAAGTTGGTTTCTGTCACCCAACTCCTCCTTTAGGTGAATCTTCTACATCCAGTGCTACAACCGCATCCTCAACAGAATCAGCTGGTTACTCCACTTCAGAGTCATACCCACAGACCACTCCAACTTTCACTACTCCAGCTCAAGCAACAACTGAATCTTCAACTGAATCTTCTACCGAATCATCAACCGAATCATCAACTGAATCATCAACTGAATCATCAACTGAATCTTCTACTGAATCTTCTACTTTATACACACCAACTGGTTATTCTACTGAGGAAACTACTAGTGAGACAGCTTCTGAATCTTCAACACAGTATACAGAATCTTCTTCAGAGGTTGAATCAACCACTCCAGAGGCTTCTGTACCAACATACTCAACTTCTGCCGAAACTTTCTCAAGCTCAACAAGTGTTTCAACTTCAACTACAGAGTCATCAAGTGAGTCATCAAGCGTTTATTATTCAGAAGCTTCAAGTGTTACTGTTCCATCAATTATCGGTTTCTCCTCTGCTTCTGTTTCTTCAGGTTTTGTATCAGCTTCTTCAGCATTCCCAACTTTGAAATTTTCATCTTCAAGTTTCCACAGCATTGCTGCAAGTTCTGAGTTGCCACCTAGTTCATCAGCTTCAACTACATCCTACACTGTCATTACAACAACAGTTTCAGGAACAACCCAAACTACCGTCACTGTCCCATGCGATCAATCAGGTAAGCCATCATATAACTTGAGTTCCTTAGGTACCTATACAACCACCACTACCGTTGAAGGTACTTCTACTAAAGTTATCACTGTGCCATGTACTCCTACCCCAACCTCATACACTGTTATTACAACCACAATTGAAGGAACTGCCCATACAACCATCACTGTTCCATGTGATGAGTCAGGAAAGCCATCATATAACTTGAGTTCCTTAGGTACCTATACAACCACCACTACCGTTGAAGGTACTTCTACTAAAGTTATCACTGTGCCATGTACTCCTACTCCAACCTCATACACTGTTATTACAACCACAATTGAAGGAACTGCCCATACAACCATCACTGTTCCATGTGATGAGTCAGGAAAGCCAACATATAATCCAAGCTCATTAGTTGACTACACTACCACAACAACTGTTGAAGGCACTTCAACTAAAGTTGTCACCGTTCCATGCACAACTAAATCGCTGGTCACTTCATATGGTGAAGAAGAAGCTTCATCCACACAATTCGTTTATGTTACTGTTTATGCAACTGCTTCTGAGTTAGTTTCATCTTCATCAACTTCTGAAAGCTCACCAGAAACTCCAAAACTGGCAACAGCCACCAAGGCAACTACTTCCAACACGGCTTCTCCACCAGAGTCCCTTACTTTGATTACATCCAATGTTGAAGGTACTGCAACTGTTGAAACCACAGTTCCATGTGAAAGTTCATCATCATCAACCACTGCTTTGGTTGCAACTTACTTTGGAAACCATACAACATCCTTAACAACATCAATTATTAGTTCACCAGTTTCCCTTAACGGTACATCAGTAACTACATCTCCAACAGAAAGTGGACTTATCAGTACTTCAACTGACAGTACTTCAACTGAACAAATCACTGAAACTTTGGGGTCATCCAGTTCATCTTCACCAAGTGCTCCTGCTTCAATTTCCACTTCATATGATTCAGGGGCTTCATCTTCAAGGTTTAATTCTGAAACTTTTACCAATTTATACAGTATCATTTTTGCTACTGCTATAACAATGATTGCCCTCATTTAGACTATTCCCTATTTTTTGTACAATTCTGCATCATTCATTTTAATGGTCCATTTGCTAAATTCTTTTCATGAGATTAATGTCAACTTCTAGTTATCTTCTTTTTTTTATTCATTTGGTTTGAAATACCCCCCTATATATTTTACAGATGCCAAAAGAAAAGGTTGCCAAAAAGACAAACAACCAATTATTTTTTAAGTTCTTTATAAAAGTGATTTGATTTACTGTGATACCCAAGTTTTTATTTTTCTCTACATGCTTTCAGTGTTGTTGATTTTGAACTTCTTTTAAAAAGATTTTGCTCATCTTTGAGTTTGAATTCTTATTTTGCCTTTTTATTTCTCCATAATTAGATAGTGACAAATTAATCAGAATAAGATAGAATATTTGAATATGCTCCGTAAATTGTACCTAAAACAGCTTCAACTAAAAGACTAATTTTTTTTTTTATATATATTATATATATAGACCTTCGAGTCCAGCTCTTATACTCCACAAAGATCTATCCCGAGACTCTGTTCTCTTTTAATCTATACAATTTTTCCTTCCTCAAATGATAGAGCTGTCTACTTCCCATATAGTCTTCAACAAACTTAGTTAGCTCATTATCTGTTACCTTATCTTTTGACAATAGACTTTGATATAAACTATTAGAAATATCATCCACTTCCAATACTAAAACCGTCATGTGTTTTATGAGATTTTCATTAGAATACTTGTTCAATAGTTGGTACATTTCTAATTCATGTATTGACCAAACTTCTTTGAATTTCTTATTCAAATCGCTTAATTCCTTCATCAATATTTCCTGCTTTGGCAAAATTTCATTGCTGAATTGAACTTGTAACTCAGTCAACATCTCAATGTTATTATCTACCTGCTTCAAAATATCTGCCTTAAACAGATCTAATTTATCTTTATTTTGGTCCATTATATAATCTTTTAACAATTCATGATTCGATATTAAATCTTTCAAATGCTTAATTGGTAATGATTCAAGATAGTTGGGTACAGACAAGCGATCTAACTTAAAAGAAGGCAATTCTTCTGAATCCCCCAGTATGCCACTGTCCTGTTGATCTGTACCCTGTTTTGGTGGTAATGTTGGTGCTGATGACATGATCTTTGCCGGCTTGTCTTCTTTAATTTTCTTTATTTTTTCTTTTTTTCTTATGGAAAAATACTGACAGTTATACTGATAAAGGTCTGGGTGTAGCAACACGTAGATATGTTGTAGTAAACAGTATGAGTATTCTATTAGCTTCCACATTGGAGTTGTTTAATAAGAGGAGGAGTTTAGATAAAATCAATCTTATTTAAGGCTAACCACCAGTAGAAGAAAAGATGAAACTACAGAGGACATTGTGAATTAGGACTGTATCGATGTTGCCTCAAAACATCTTTTGGTAACCTACTGTAGATTACACTAACAACCTTACATTTTCTTTGTTTTGTCTTATATCTTGATTGTCTTAGATTATTCCAGTGATCAACACTTCTCACCAAATTCGTGTTTTTTGAAAAATTTCAAAATCGAAAAAAGTTTAAAAAAAAAAAAAAAAAAAAAAAACCAGATCGAAAAGAGTAAACAATCTTGTCAACTAAAGATGCCGGCTACTTCATCTTCTGAGAATTCACCTGCCGAGATGGTGGACCAGTCGTTGACTGCTGATACAACTCCTTCACCAGATGAAGTGTCTTTGAACCAGAAACAGCAACCAGCTAATAAGAAAAGAAAGGCCCTGAGTCAATTGGATAAGTTACTTGCAGATATGGATTGGTATACCACATCTTTCGGAAGTGGGAGGACCGCTAGAGGCTCTTCGATTAAAAGATTTGAGCAGAAAATTGAAGAAGGGCCCAAGTTTGAGAAGAGAGAGTTAACTGAGGATGAGAAGGCTAAGAAGAAGGAGCAGACTCTCAAGAGAGTGGAAAAAAGGAAAGAAGAGAGGGAGAAGAAAAGGATCAAACAGTTGGAGGCAAGAGAAAAGAGAGAAAGGTTGAAACTGGAAGGTTTATTGCCTGAACTGAAACCGAAAACTTCTTCCATTAGCAAAGATTTGAAAGAGGTATTGGAAGGTGCCTCATGGTTCAATAGAGATGCAAATATTACCACAACATTAAGACAAAATAGGACACAAACAACATTTTTCGTAATTGAAGAAGAACCAGTCAAGAAACAGGCTCGAAAGAAATTAATAACTCCAAAAATTAAAGAAGAAGATTCAAGGTTAAAATCAAGGGGTCAGGCCAAGAGAAATAATGAGCTCAAGAGAAATAAAAAGACAGTCAAGACAACAACTAAAAAAGTTAAAAAGGAAAAAATAAAGAAAGAGGCAACTAGCACACCGGAAGTTGAAGAAGTGATAGAGGAAGTTGTTGAAGAAGAATTGTTCAATTGGTTCCTTGATTTGGATGACGATGAGTTAGTTCCAATTGGTACACGTAAAATTTTCATTGATGAAATTTATAAAGATCAATTACTTGCCACTGATTACTCTAATCTTGAAGAAAATGAGATGTTAGTATCTGCAGCATCATTGATTTCCCATTTCAAAAATCATTATACCAATAATGACAAGTTACCATATACAGAAGTTTCATTGTCAACATTATTTTCCAATTATAAAGAAGAATATATATTGAGTATTCCAAAAGATGATGAGTTGAACCCATTTGTAGAGATTGGAAGAGCAATGGAATTAATGGCAATGCTGTTTTTGCCCGAGCCACTTAAGATTCAGGTGAGAAATGATGAAAAACCCGAAGATTCGATTGTTGGTAGGTATATTCAACTGTATTCAGAGGAAAATATGTTAGGTCTATTGACTGAAATCGCAGCTTTTAATAAGTTGATAGATAGCACAAGACAATCCAAACAATTTTTGGAACACTTGCAAAAAATAACACATATTTCGAGAACGGTTTTCCATGAGATCTTGAACCAGTCATATTCAAGAACTGTTTCACCTAATGTCCAAGCTTTGAGATCCTATAAAGCTTTTTCCAACGAAGTTTATGGAGAATTATTACCTTCTTTTCTTTCAATGGTGTATAAGAAGACTGAAATGGATCATACCAAGACTTTTATCGATATTGGATCTGGTGTTGGTAATTGTGTATTACAAGCCGCTTTAGAATATGGTTGTAAATCATATGGATGTGAAATCATGCAAAATGCATCCAAATTATCCGATTTACAACTGAAAGAGTTTAACAAGCGTTGTAAGGTATTTGGAATAAGACCAGGAATTGTGGAAAATTTCTTATCACAAAGTTTTGTCAATAATGATGGAGTCACCAAAGCTGTTAACGAATGTGATATTATCTTATGTAATAATTACTTATTTGATGCAGACTTGAATGCCAAAGCCGTCGAATTGTTTAGACATTTGAAAACGGGTACCAAGATTATTACCTTAAAACCTATTGTTCCATTAGGTTACAGTTTCAATGCAAATGACGTGGAATCTATATTAAACAGACTTACCGTTGAAAAATTTTCATACGGATTCAACAGTGTCTCGTGGACTAATAACGGTGGGACATACTACATTAGTGAGGTACAACAAGATATTGTTCCAGAATACTTTAAAGAGCATGCAAAGTCTAGAACAAGAACTAGAGGTAATTGATTCCTCTAATTTCTGTTTTTTTTTTTTTTTTTTTTTACTACCATTCTTCTATTCGCTTTCCCAATTTGATATAGATCTCTTATATCACCGCAAAATGTTTTACTAATCAAGTTTTTTTTTATTCGTCTACCAACCAACAGATGTAAAATAAATATTATTATAAAAATCATGACCCTCTCCAATCCAGCCCCGGGATTTTTTATCCACCCGAACTTTCTGAAATTGGCAGTATTGCACTCACATTACACGACACTTCTTTTAACCAACCAGGCAGGCAATTTCTTCAAGACTTTCGACAAAACGAATCACATATTAAGTATTGGATAAGCAATAACAAATTTGCAGTCCTATTGTCTCTAACTTCTTTTGCTATAAAGACGGAGTGGTATAGCAAATTTAGTTAAAAGGTTAATCCGAACTTTGTTTTTTTCCATTGTATAATAGGCTGAGCTAAGAGAAAGCCCCTGTTCTCATGGGGAAGGGCAGCAAGGGAAAAAAAAATAATATGGGGTAGAGCTCCGAGTAATATTGAAAGAGAGAGGAAAGAGGAAGAAGAGAACCTAAAAAACCACAATAACATCCACTCTTTGTACAGAGAATGACCATCACTGATCTCTCTATATCTATATTTCAAATTCAGTGGACACAACAACCCCCACTGAAGTGGGTGGACCGGAATATCTTTTTGTCCTTTTTTTTATTTTTTTTTTTGATTGAGGAGGCTCGGAGAAATTAGCAATTATCTTGGGATGGAAGAAGAAGAAAAAAAAAAAAAAAATTAGGGTCAAGCTTTAGGAAGATGTTGTTGTTCAAATATTATAAATAGATTGGTTGATTCCTCGAAATTTAATATATATTTTATTATTTTTTATTCAATTTCATTTATTATTATTTACTTATTTATATATAACCATGTCTGTTTCATTGGAAGGTGGGGCTGATAACTCCATCAACACCGATATCATTACTTTGACGAGATTTATCTTGCAAGAACAGCAAAGAGTTGCCTCAAATGCCACTGGTGAATTAACTTTATTGTTAAATTCTTTACAATTTGCTTTTAAATTTATTGCACATACTATTAGAAGAGCCGAATTAGTTAACTTGATAGGACTAGCAGGTGTCACCAATGCTACCGGTGATGACCAAAAAAAATTAGACGTTATAGGAGATGAAATTTTCATCAATGCTATGAAATCTTCAGGAAATGTTAGATTAGTTGTCAGTGAAGAACAAGAAGATTTGATTGTCTTTGACACTCCTAATGGTAACTATGCTATTTGTTGTGATCCAATCGATGGTTCTTCCAATATTGATGCTGGTGTCTCAGTTGGTACAATCTTTGGTATTTACAAGCTCTTGCCAAATTCACAAGGTAACATCAAAGATGTATTGAGATCTGGAACTGAAATGGTTGCTGCTGGTTATACTATGTATGGTGCTTCTGCCCATTTAATGATCACCACAGGTCACGGTGTCAATGGTTTCACTTTAGATACTCAATTGGGTGAATTTATCTTGACGCATCCTAAATTGAAAATCCCAGATGAGAGATCAATCTACTCAATCAATGAAGGTAACACTCACTACTGGTCCGAAAAAGCTCAAAAATATATTGCATCATTGAAAAAACCACAGGCAAACGGTAAACCATACTCTGCTCGTTATATTGGTTCCATGGTTGCTGATGTTCATAGAACTTTATTATACGGTGGTTTATTTGCCTATCCAAGTGATGCCAAATCCAAGACTGGTAAATTAAGAATCTTGTATGAATGTTTCCCAATGGCCATGTTGTTGGAACAAGCTGGTGGTTTAGCTGTTAATGATAAAGGTGAACGTATATTAGAAATGTTACCAAAGAAAATCCACGACAGAAGTGGTATTTGGTTAGGAAGTAAAAAAGAAATTCAAAAATTTATTGATGCAGAAGATTAACTTAAAAATAAATTAATTTAAACATATTGTATATTATGTGTTGTAGGTAGCTATTATGTTAACTCATTGACACCAGAAAATATAAACTGTATTTTTACCAAGTCTCTCCTTAATGATTTCTTTTCAGGAAACTGTTAGACGCAACAAACTTTTGCTTCTAAGCGATATTTAGAAAACATCTGTCTTGAATAAATCAAACATTAATAAAGAAGATAGACATAGTTCATAAAGTGAAATCATAAGCCAAAACATAAAAGAAAAATAAACCATTTTGGTAAGGGCAGAAATGTAAGAATTATGCTAGATATCATGATATTAGCAGTAAAAGCATTTCTTGTTAAAGAAAAGCCGACAACATAATTTCCGTAAATCATCTGATCTGAATACAACCGGTTAAAGATTTTTTTCAAAAATAGAAGTACTAAAATATCGAAATTGCTATGGAGATCAGAGCGTAATTGTTGCAAACTCTGAGCATAAGAACAAAAAGTTCTGGGTAAACATTTTGAGGTATATCGGCCGCATAGATATGCAGGAACAATGCATAATCTTAACAACTTTATTATAAAAGTGCACAAAATATCAAATTCGCTCAAATAGGGAAAACGTAGTGTACAAATAGCTCAATATTATTGACACGTGTCACAGTAAGAAATTTTGACAAAATGGCAGATTGTGTTGTTGCAAGCTATACAAGTAGGTTAATCACTAAAGAAGATAATAGACAGCCATAAGCGTGCTGTGGCATTCTCCAAGAGTTTGAAATTACAATTTTGAATAAAATTTGAGGAACTCACAAAACATTTTTTATTTTAATGCACATTCTCCCTAATGAGAAGCTAAGAGATACATCATATAGGCTCCTTTATGGTCTACCGGCAATATAGCTTACGGAAGAAATGCATAAAGAGGGAATTTAAGTTTTTTTAGATGGTTTTCTCTCTTATTTGTCATAGAGAAGCATAACATCAATGGTTTTCAGTCGAGACTCACCGACAACACATCATGTGTCCATCTCCAGCTATTCTTTCAAAGGGTTATAATAGAATATATAGAATTAAGTAGCTTTATTAATCAAAAAAAGAACAAGGAGAAGCATTGAGAAAGTTGCAGATAACATTCAATTTGAAAGAACTGGGATCATTTTAAAACATAGTAACAGCAAAATTAATAGGCTCACAGTAACTATGTTCACATACTTACAAAATAAAGTCCTCCTATCCACCATATCTTTTAAAGGTTTTCTAGTTAGTCATAGGTAATCCATTTGTTAGCTGAAAGAGTCATTCGAGTTCAAAAATTTCCCGAGCAAAAAAAAAAAAGAAAAAATAAAAGGAAAGAAAAAAACTGGACAAGAAAAAAAAAAGTAGTCATCAGAGTCATCTTGATATTTCAAAATTGCAAAACAAGGGTAGAAAGTCATGACAATATCTTCTATAGAGCATGCACTTACAGTGCACATACGTGAATTCCTTACCAACTATATATCCACAAAAAATTTGAAACTTATAGCATTTTCCACATCATTATTATCATGTCTTTTCATCGGTGCTGTATTAACAGTGTCCATATTCACACCATATTTCACAAGAGAATTAGCATATTCACAATTTAAAATTAATCTTATAGGGAGTTTCATCTCAGTAGGGATGTATTTCCCATTACCTTTATTAGGATATTTAGCTGATTACCATGGCCCAGTGGTGTTATCTTTACTCAGTTTACTCATGTTATCACCAGGTTATTTCTTGGTCGCCTCAGTTTATCAACAACATTTACTGTTCGAGTTCATGTTAATCGGGTTTCTGTTGATAGGATGTGGTACATCTTCATTATATTTCACTTGTTTGTTAACTTGTGCTAAAATTTATCCTCATTTCAAAAGTTTAAGTATTAGTGGACCCATCACCTGTTATGGATTGAGTTCTTTTATCATTTCTAAATTGGTGTTGGATTTAGAATTTTTCCATCTCAAGAATGTAAACACCAATAACTTGGATGTGACAAAGATTTTTAACTCCTTAGCTATACTTTTCATAGCTTTAAGTTTTTTAAATTGGATTTCTTCTTCAATAGTCACTATCGAAAAAGATATCTTGTTTAACGAGCTTCAAGATGAGGAACAAGCAGATGAAAACTCTGCCCTCTTAGACAACCAACAGGATAACCACAATTCCAAATTTCAAAAATTCTTACATGACAAATCAATGTATTTGTTATTACTATCCTTATTACTTTGTGTTGGGCCACTAGAAAGTTTCATCGTAAACATTTCATCTTTCAGCGAAGTTTTGGAGTTAGATAACTCTTCAGAACTTATCAAATTCTCATTTTGTTCAACCTTTGCTAGATTGATCTTTGGTTTAATTATAGAAATCTTGGATGCCAACTTGCTGAAAAAAATTTCTTTGATTCTTTTCATTTTAGTCATTCAATTCATTGGTTCTGTCTCGACTTTCGAATCATTCATTCCAGACTGCATATCCTCCTTATTTGGTGTTGCATATGGAGGAATCTTTACTGTTTATCCAACAATGTTGGCCAACATATGGGGTGTTGACATCTTTGGATCTACTTGGGGTTTATTCATGTTAGCACCACTGTTTGGTGCCATTATTTTCGGATTGATCTACGGATCACAATATGATAAATACTGTGATTATCACATTTCAAATCAAATTAACTGTTTATATAACAGTTTCGCCATAGTATCAGCTGGCTTAATTCTTAGTTGCATATTAATAATTACAGGATGGAGAATCTGGTGGCGTAAAAGAGATTTATAAATAGGGTTTACGGTTAAGAAGCTCTTTATTGAGTTGGAATAAAAATCATTCATGAAGCATTATTAAAATAATTCGATACTCGTAAAGACAATAGCTTAAATCTTGTCCTCTCTTATAAGCTCAATCAAATACAAATATTTATACCCTGAATTGGATATAGTCTACTTAAAGAAAATTTTAAGTTTCGAGTAATGCCATCGATATTTTTCACTGTTATTTTTTTTCTTAATTTTTTTTTTGTTTTGCTCTTTAGACTGCACTTACTGGAAGAAGTAACAAAATGTGGAGAAGAAATGGTGGGTAGGTAAATAAGAGTGTAGTATGTTAGGAGCAAGCTGGATGTTTGAAAATTGGTTGAAAAGTATATATATATAGATAAAATCTCTTAATTTTTATTGTTTTTATGTATTAAATCAAGACCCTACAATCAGTAGACAAAAAAAAAATATGGTTAACACATTTTCATTGAAAGGTAAAGTAGCCTTGGTAACTGGGGCCACAAATGGAATTGGTAAGGCAATGGCAATTGGGCTTGCGGAAAATGACATTGATCAAATCATTTTTATCCATAGGGCTTCCACTAACCCTGAATCAACAATCAAGTTAATCAAGGAGCTGGGTTCGACAGTCAAAGTTGATACCATCACACAAGACCTTGGAGAATTGAAGTTGGAAGACATTGAGAAAAAGATCGTTAAAGAGCTGTATCGCTTGTCGCACTCAGGTAGAATCGATATCTTGGTGAACAACGCTGGCTACACTTTGCGTCATGATTTCATCACCTTTCCTCAAGAGGAATTTGATAAGATTTTACATATCAATTTATACATTCCAATGGCACTAACCAGATTGATTGGAGCAAAAATGATAAAAGAAAACATAAAAGGTAAGATCATATTCACAGCTTCGTTATCTTCTTTCCAATCAGGTCTATCAGGTGTTCCATATTCTGTTTCCAAAGGTGGTATTAGATCATTTATTCAAGCTGTGTCTAACGAATGGTCTTCAAAGGGAATCAATGTCAATGGTATTGCTCCAGGCTACATTGAGACAAATATGACCAAAGATATTGAAGCTGAATCACTGGCCAACTATGCTCAAATCACCGGCAGAATACCAGCTGCCAGATGGGGTAAGCCTGAGGATTTCAAAGGACCTGTTGTGTTTTTGAGCAGTTCTGCTAGTGACTACGTCTGCGGAGAGTTATTAGCTGTTGATGGTGGATGGTTAGGACGCTAAAAGTTCTTCTTTCAACATCTCCTTTTTTTACTTCTATCTTCTTATCAATACTTAGATATGAATTTCTTATCAGCCTTTATGTATGCTAAGACCGTAGTCCTTTATCTATGACGAAGCATCTGTGCAAAAAAAAAAAAAAAAAAATTATTCTATGTGGAATTTCGGAAACCAGATCCGTCCACTGGAAGGTACTTGCCAAGTTGGTAAAAAAATTTCCAAGCTTGAATACCTTATCTTGGTGATTCGGAGGAAAAATACTTGTATATCCAAGAGCAATAAGATAAACAAAATCAAAGTTATATCTAATTGATAACACTGTTATAGGCAAAAAAAGTAAAGTAGTCTCCTTTATCTAGTTCGTCTCCCTCCTTCGATTCTTCTCAGTTTTTATCCTACACTGATAACCATCTATGTCTGTTACCTTAGTATGTGGACATGATGGAAAAGCGACTAGATTACCCGAAATGATCAATTAGGCGATCGACAAATGCAAAAAAAGAAAAAAAAAAGTTTGCTTTGAAATGCCAAGGAAGGTAAGAGCTCTTTCAACAAAGCCAAAGGGTTTAAATCAAGGATATCGATAAGAAAATAAACATCAAGAAGGACTACAACTGAGAGTGTTATCCCCTAAATAGTTGGGATGCAGATAGTTTTAAATTAGTCAAACGTTTCAAGCTTTAGTCTGAACTCTGGCATAGAAAAAAACTTTTAAACTTAAATTGATAAGAGAAACTTAATGCGCGCAATACGAAGGAAAAATCCCTTTATCTCTTTCCCAATAGAGCATTTTTTACGTCTAAAAGTGGTCATCGCCTAAAAATGATGGAAGATAAACAATGAGCAAGCTGGTGGGAAGTGTAATATCCTCTATCTTATTGTTCTTATCGTCGACGCTCCCCTCGCCTTGGAAATTTCAAATTGCGAATCATATAAAAATGATTTAAAGTCCCTTTCAAAACAGAAAACAAGTAATCGTGTAGTGTGAATAACTTTATTATATACAAGTATGTCGTCACCAGTTATTGAAAAAACCTCATCTAATAAGTCCACTTCAGACTCGAACTCTATCGAAAAAGGAGGTAATGTTGTTCAATGTTCTGCCAGTATAGATGATGAACAAGAAATCAGAGATAAAGCCTATGGAATCTTGAAAGACCATATGGAAGATCCAGTCTCGGAGGAAGAAAACAGAGCAGTATTGAGAAAGATAGACTGGAGAATCATGCCTTTAATCACTTTATTATACGGTATCAACTATGTCGATAAAGCATGTTTAAACTGGGCTGTCATGTTCAATTTCAAGGAAGATACTCACATCGATGGATCTCAATACTCATGGGTTGCTTCCATCTTCTATTTCGGTTATTTAGCAGCAGAATATCCTGCTAATATATTAGTACATAAGTTCCCAGTTACTAAGATTATTGTTGGTGTATGTTTCAGTTGGTGTATCTTGATGTTGGCTCATATAGGTTGCAAAAGTTTTGCTCCACTTATGGTAGTCAGATTCTTATTAGGTGTATCTGAAGCTCCAGTTTCAAGTTGTTGTACTATTTATATCTCATCATGGTATAAGAAAACTGAACAACCTTTCAGATTCTTATGTTTCAACTCGGGTCAAGGTTTCTGTTACATCATTTTCAGTTTCGTTTCATACGGTTTAGGTCACGCTAAAGGTGCCTTAAGTCCTTGGAAATACATTTACATTGTCTTGGGTTTGGTTTCAATGTTCATCGGAATTGGTTTCTGCTTCTTACCTTCTTTACCAAATGAAGCCAAATTTTTAGATGAAAGAGAAAGAACAATTGCCACAAAGAGAGTTGCCGAAAATATGATGGGTGTTAAATCAACTGAATGGAAGAATTACCAAATCTGGCATGCTATTAAAGATATCAAGACTTATTTGATCCTTGGTTGTATGTTCTTTAGTATGATTCCAAATGGTGGTTTAACTAATTTCAACACTTTAGTCATCAGCTCATTCAAATTTAACCATTACCAAACTATCTTGGTTGGTTTGCCTTCTTCCTTATTCTCTGCTGGTCAGATGTGGGTTTGGGTATTAATTGGTAGATTTGTTAAAAACACAAGAATCTTAGGTTTAACTGTTCCAATGTGCATTGCCATCACCGGTATTGCCATTGTTTATGGTACTGAAGGAACAAATGCTAACAGGTGGGGAAGAGTCTTCTCATATTGGATGATCAACTCTTATGCTGTCACTTATCCATACGTCTTGAACATGATGGGTCAAAACGTGTCTGGTCACACAAAGAGAACTTTCACTAATGCCTGTGTCTTGATCGCTTTTGCCGTTGCAAATATCATTGGTCCATTCTGTTTCAAAGCAAGTGATGCACCACTTTATACTCATGCTTTAGCAACTATTATGGGATGTTTTGCAGCTTCCATTGTCTTTGGTATCTTATTAGGTGTTGTTATTATCAGAGAAAATAAAATGAGAGATAAGAAATACGGTAAACCGGAAGAAATCGAAGACATCAAATTACAAGGTATTATTGATGGTTTGAAAGATAAGACTGATTTGGAAAACAAAAATTTCAGATATGTTTATTGATTGCTTCGTTTAATTATTGTGTTTAAATAATATTCAAATTTAAAAATGACACCAATGTAGCCTATATTATAGTAAATCTGTCTCATAAGTGCCGTTAAAGAAAGCTGATAAGATTGCTTAACAGTAAACGATAGGTTTGATAACCGTTTTTTTTTTTTTCGATATCCACTTGACTTGAAAAAAAGTTTTTTTTTAACTTCGAGATCTTCAGATAACGTTTTTTTTTAACTCTGATTGATGTCTTTTGCAATCTTTAAACCCTTTGCCGTGCCTTATGCAGGTAATGTCTCCAATAATATGACTCTGGTGACTTTGATGACATTCGATAAACGGCGAAATGTTAGAGGTCAACCGATTATTGTTTTGGAAAAGTTCCTATATAAGTCACGGACCCTTTCTCTCGAGGACTAACTTTTTCCACTTCTACCAAACATGTCAAATCAAAATTCTATAGACTACACAGAAAAGCAATCAGCCACGTCTGACTCCCTTTCTTTGGACAAGAAAAATGATACTGTCGAAGCGTGTAAATCGCCAGTCACTATTGAAGAAGAGAGAGAAATCAAAGATAAAGCATATGAAATCCTTAGAGATCATATGGAAGATGAAATTGAAGAAGATGAAAACAAAGCCATTTTGAGAAAGATAGATTGGAGAATTTTACCTTTATTAACTTTGTTATATGGAATTAACTACGTTGATAAAGCTCTGTTAAGTTGGGGTGTTATGTTCAATTTGAAAGAAGATACACATATTGATGGAGACCAATACTCTTGGGGTTCTTCTATTTTCTATTTTGGTTATTTGGGTGCTCAGTACCCTGCCAATTTCATCGTCCATAAATTCTCTGTTATCAAAATTATCATCTGTGTCTGTTTCACTTGGGGAATATTGATGTTAGGCCACATCGGTTGCACAAACTACGCTTCCATATTAGTGGTAAGATTCTTATTAGGTGTTTCAGAAGCTCCTATTTCTTCGGCTTGCATTACATATATTTCCTCTTGGTACAAGAAGGAAGAACAACCTTTAAGATTTCTCTGTTTCAACTCTGGTCAAGGTTTTTGCTATATTATCTTCAGTTTTGTTGCTTACGGGTTGGGTCATGCACATGGTTCTTTAAGTCCTTGGAAATATATTTATATCGTACTCGCTTTCTCTTCAATTTTCGTTGGGATCGGATTCTGTTTCTTGCCTTCGCTTCCAACTGAAGCCAAATTTTTGGATGAAAGAGGTAAGTTGGTAGCCACTAAGAGAGTTGCAGGAAATATGATGGGTGTAAGAACTACTGAATGGAAGAATTATCAAGTCTGGCATGCTGTGAAGGATATCAAGACTTGGTTGTTGATTCTTTACGTATTTTTCAGTATGATTCCAAATGGTGGTTTAACTAATTTTAATACATTAGTTATTAGTTCATTCAATTTCAATCACTACCAATCTATTTTAGTTGGGTTACCTTCGTCTTTATTTTCTGCTGGACAAATGTGGATTTGGGCTTTTGCTGGTGGATATATCAAAAATATTAGAGTGTTAGGTTTGGCTGTTCCAATGTGTATTGCTATCACCGGTATTGCCATTGTTTATGGTACTGAAGGAACAAATGCTAACAGGTGGGGAAGAGTCTTCTCATATTGGATGATTAACTCTTATGCTGTCACTTATCCATACGTCTTGAACATGATGGGTCAAAATGTGTCAGGTCACACAAAGAGGACTTTCACGAATGCCTGTGTATTACTCATTTTTGCTGCTGCTAATATCATTGGTCCATTCTGTTTCAAAGCAAGTGATGCACCACTTTATACTCATGCTTTAGCAACTATCATGGGTTGCTTCGCCGCATGTATTGTTCTTGCGATTTTATTAGGCTTGTTTATCATCAGAGAAAATAGAATAAGAGACCTGAAATATGGGAAGCCTGAACAAGTTGAAGATGCTAAGCTTCAAGGTATTATTCAAGGTTTGATGGACAAAACTGACTTGGAGAACAAAAACTTCAGATATGTGTACTAATTTATATGTATAACTCTCTAATATATGAAGTGTAGTAATTGCAGTATTTACCGTTATAATTTAATTTGACTTAAATTTTATCACCTTCATCTTTCATTTCGCAGCTCATACAAAAAAAAAAAAAATATAGAAACCAAGAGATTTATCCTAGCGAAAATATGAGCAGGGCTCTACATCGTTATCTCTATAATATTACCGATTAAAAATTATCTAAAATCCTATACATATATCCCATAATGTGAAAAAAAAAAAATTATCAAACAGTTTGTTGATTATGCATGGAGTTGTCGGTACTTGAAGAAGAACTTGTTGCAGGAGTACCATCAACAGTACCACTTTTCTCAAAATCCAGTTCCAGTTTTTCGTCATTTTCTGCTACCACGACACCTGATTCCTCTTCGTTATGTGGCAGAGACTGGGCATGCTTCATATCCTCTGGTTTCAAATCTTTAACAAATAAGAAAATCAAGATGAAACCTGCAGCATATGTAGCCAAAGGCAAGTAAAGTGCCTTGGTGTAGACTTTGCTTAATGCCTCTTTGCTGATGATCTCACTATTTGAATTACCAATAATGGAAGTGGTAGCAGCTAAACCAATGGCAACACCATACTGGCCCATTGTTAAACAGATTCCAGAAACCAAAGCTTGCATCTCTAATGGAGTTGCCAAAATAATCATATTCAAATAATTGACAAAATAAACGTTGGTACCAGCTGAAAACAAAATAATACCTGGGAAACAGTATCTCCAATATGAGTTAGCCTCGAATTTGATCCTGTTGATAACAAGGAAACCAATAAATGATATGAAGATTCCACCAAAACATAACCATTTTGGAGAATATTTACCAAATGGAATGATACTCATGATCAATGTTGTAATAGACATAACAACAACCAATGGCAAGACTCTAACTCCTGCAATAACAGAGCTGTCTCCATAGACATAATCAAAATATTGAACAAGAACAATAAGCTCACTCATGAAACCTGCGTATAAGAAGAATGAAACCAATGGAATGACTTTGAAGTTCTTGACAGTCCACATAACTTTTGGAATCATCAAATCGATACTTGCCCCTCTCCCGTTTTTGAAAAATAATATTTCCCAACAACCAAAGGCGACAATCAAAAGTATACCAACGATGATTGGAACATAAGCTCTTGGTCTTTTCCATGATTCACCAGCCTCTGTGAAACCAGTAACCATCAATAAACCTCCTGATACTAAGAGGAAAACTCCAAAATAGTCTAACTTCTTTAAACTTCCAGCAGGATTGACGTTGACTGGCTTAATTGCAACAAGACCAAGGAATGCCGAGATCAATGAGTAAGCTGCAGTCAACCAACATATAGCTCTATATCCTATTGGTGTTAAAGACAAAGCACCACCAATAACCAAACCGAGACCAAATGATACAATCAACAAAGTCGATAATGCTCCTAATGCAATATTTAAAGCTCTCCCCGTGAAAGAGTGAGCAATGATACCAAATGAAGGTGGTACAGTGGCTGCTGCGCAAACACCTTGCAATGCTCTAAAAGTAATCAACACATAGACATTCTCAACACAAGCTGCAACAATGGAAAAAATACCTAAGCAGAACAAACCACTCACCAACACGACATGGTGTCCCACTATATCACTTATCCTTCCAAACAACAGGATGAAACTTGCATATGTAACGGCATAAGCTGATAATGTCCAACTTGCCAAAGAGTAATTAATACCGAACTGATCTTGAACATCTTCCACTCCAGATATGAAACCTGTCACGTTGATATTATCTACAATCTGAGAACTGGCAATGATAAAGAAAATAAAGGCCCCATTTTGCAAATAAGGGCCCAATGTGGATCTTAAATATTCAATTGGTTTAACTGCTGGATTTGTCATCTTTATCTTAACTTGATACCTTACTCTAGATAGAAGGTGCGAATACCTCTGTCTTTATATGATTTTGAATTCATCAGTTTTGTTAAATCCCATAACTGCGAAGCTGTTTTTAGTAAGCATCTTCCCCTGTGAGAATACGAAAATGCGGAACGTGAAAATTTTTTTTCTAAAGGGAAAAACAAAAAAAAAAAGAAAATTTTCCCTTTTTCTTTGCCACTTGCGTTAGTCAAGCGAGATTTTCAGCCTTATGAGAGGGAAGAAGACGCGTTATTCTTTGATGAACACGTAGCAAATATATCAAGAGTGAACCCATATGAATCATAGCCATTTTGTAGACTTAAACCAGTTAATTCCATGGTCTATCCTTGCTAACATTTTTCTTGCTCTCCCATCTTAAGAAGATCATTAGACGTGCATATCTCGGTGAATGTCCCAAACAGGAAGTTCGTATCTTCGATCAAACTCTCTGCATTTCGGACTAACTCTTTGCAACTGCAAAAGAGAGTATTATAACGAGATCAATTTGAGATAGTATGACTAATTCGAAACGAAATTGCATCTTAGAAATTCTGCATCTCTCTTTATCTCTCTTGCAACCGATTATTAATGTGGTGTCGGAAATAGGATTTCTCATCAACGGTTTGGAAACGAGAAAATGTGGAAGTTATGGATATAAGATAGCTGCAGTATTACCACAATTCCACCATTTGAGAAGGTGTCTATGGAAATGCTTCGCAATACAGACACTGCTTTTTTTGAGATTAATAATCTCGTTGTATTCATTCGTTTATATAAAAATACTATAAAAAGGGAGAAAATTGTTACTACAAAACATTGTGAACCAGTTCGGGAATTTCGGAGGTTGAAGAAGATGAAGTATGTGGTGTGTTATTAGCAGTTGAGTTCGCACTCTCTAGTTCCAGTTTGTCTTCATCTTTTCCTTCTTCCACAACGGTACCTCCTGGTTGTGTAGCATGCTTGTTATCTTCTGGTTTTAAATCTTTCACAAAGAACAATACCAATACAGCACAAGCAGCATATGTGGCAACTGGTAAGTAAAAAGCATTAATATAAACTTCACTCAACTCTTTCTTATCAGAAATTTCTATATTAGAGTTACCAATGATCGAAGTTACTGCAGCTAACCCAATTGCAACACCATACTGACCCGTAGTTAGACAAATACCCGAGACCAAAGCTTGCATCTCCATTGGTGTTGCCATGATGATCATGTTCAAATAGGTGACAAAATAAAGGTTGGTTCCAAAGGCAAAGAAAATTAAACCTGGGAAACAATATCTCCAATAAGAATTAGGAGCATACTTCATTCTGTCGATGATGAGTACACCAACGAAACCAGCTACACTCCCAATAAAACATAACCATTTAGGAGAGTACTTACCAAAAGGGATCAGACTTAAAGTTGCTGTAGTAATGCACATTACAACAACCATTGGTAAGATTCTAACTCCTGAAATAACGGCACTATCATCATAGATATTATCAAAGTATTGAATGAGAACAGTAAGTTCACTCATACAACCAGCATATAAGAAAAATGTTATAAGTGGGATAATTTTGAAATTTTTGACGGTCCACATAACTTTTGGAATCATTAAATCGATACTTGACCCTCTTCCGTTTTGGAAAAATAATACTTCCCAACAACAAAAGGCACCAATTAATAAAAACCCAATTACTATTGGAACATAAGCTCTTGATTTCCTCCATGACTCACCTGCCTCGGTGAAACCTGTGACCATCAATAAACCACCAGATACCAAGAGAAAAACACCAAAGTAATCAAGTCTTTTCAAGCTTCCAGAACTGTTGGATCCATTAACAGGTTTGATAGCAATAAGTGCTAAGACTGAGAATAATAATGAACATCCAGCTGTTAACCAGCAGATGGCTCTATAACCAATAGGTGTCAATGATAATCCACCCCCAATGATTAAACCGAGACCGAATGATACCACTAAAATTGTGGATAAGGAACTTAATGCAATATTTAAAGCTCTCCCTGTGAAAGAGTGAGCAATGATACCAAATGAAGGTGGTACAGTGGCTGCTGCACAAATACCTTGCAATGCTCTGAAAATGATCAACACATAAATATTTTCTACAGCAGCTGCGACAATGGAAAAAATACATAAGCAAAATAACCCAACAGTTAAAACTACATGATGCCCTACAATATCACTAATTCTCCCAAACAACAGAATAAAACTTGCATATGTAACAGCATAAGCTGATAATGTCCAACTTGCCAAGGAGTAACTTATATTGAACTGTTTTTGGACATCATCCACTCCAGAGATGAACCCAGTCACATTGATATTATCCACAATTTGAGAACTGGCAATGATGAAAAAAATGAAAACCCCATTCTGCAAATAAGGGCCCACTGTCGCTCTCAAATATTCAACTGGCTTTGCTAAAGACATATTAGAGTTCTTATTCCCTAATTCCAGATTCTCTTTAACAAGTATTCGGATGTGAGAAAAGGTTTTTGTATTTATACGAACTCGGATTTGATGTTTTTGTTAACTCCCATAACTCCCAAAGGGGTTTAACTAAAGAAAGCTTGCATAACCTTAAAAAACGAGGTAAGAAAATTTTTTTTTCTTTAGTCAAATTTGAATAAAAAAACAGCTCTTTTCAGCCTCATCGTGGATATAATGGATATATAAGAGATACAGATCGGCGCTTTTGTGAGATGACTAGACGAATAATACGAGGTTAGACATTTTTCTTGTACTATATATGTGGAGGACCATCTTGAGCTTCGTCTTCTTCACGGCGTTTGGCCCAATGAAAGATCGCTATTTGCTTAAAAGCAAATATACGCCTTGTTTGATTACAAATTCAGTTATCTTTACCACTGCTCTTTTGTAGATATCGTTTATTCTTCAGAAAGAAGGTGAATTGATAATTAAACAATTGACAGGTTAAGAGAATTTTTCTAGCAAATTGATATTGCACTTCACAATATAGTTTATCAACCGCATTTAAATATCTCAGTAGTGACCTCTTTTCCTTCTTACAGTAAAGAGTCCAAAGGGTATCCCCTTATACAGCAAGGTTTAGATTCCCACTAAACGCTAAATACAATCTCTTTTTTTTGACTTTTTTTTGTCTGAAAAAAAATAAAAAAAAATCTTCAAATAGAAATCAGATAGTACCCTATCAAGCAATAATGACTTCTAAAGATGCTGAAAACACAATTATTTAGTGGTTATCAATTCATATTGGTACCCAATTCAACCACCAAGATGGCTGTTTTCAGGAAAAAACTTTTGAAACAAAATGGAGCCACGATTAAATTTAAATTACAAAACATTGATAACGCATTGGGCTGTTATATCGTAATTGAAGATGGAATTACAGTGGATAAGCTGGTGTTAATCAAGAGTCTCAATTTAAAAGACATTTCAATGTATGATGACTTAGTGATTAAATATCCTATTGTACAAACTGAATGGATAACGACATCATTGCTGAAAGAAAAATTGCTGCCAGTTAAGAATTTTTTGTACGAAATTGACGGAGTCTTGATAGATGAGAAACTGGAATTGCCTGTTAAGAAATCACGCAAGAGACTGGTTGAATTTGAGAAAACTGAGCAAATGAGTAAGAAGTTGAAAATCGAGGAACTGGACGGAGATGATGACGAGGAAGAAGAAGAACATGCTAATTCTAAGCAATTATTATCTTCAAAGAGACAGTTGCTGCTTTTGAATTCAGAGATTGGTAGTGATAATTCAAATCAGTTGATAATTGATTATTTCAATAAGATGGCTGAAGAGTACAAGAAAAATGGTGAAAGTTTCAAATATGTCAATTACAAGAAGGCTATCAACACGATAAGTAATCTAGATCACAAGTTGACAAGTTATGACGAAGCAATCAAATTACCAAATATAGGGAAACGATTAGCATTAAAGATCGAACAAATTAACAGTACAGGAACATTGAGCCAATTAGATGATTTGCAAAATGATCCGAAATTACAAACATTGCAAGCTTTTACTTCTATTTATGGAGTTGGTCAAACCACTGCCAAGAATTGGTATGATGAAGGTTTGCGTTCAGTGGAGGATATTTCCAAATTGCCGATATTGTCAGAGAATCAAAAATTAGGAATCAAATATTACAAAGATTGGAATGAAAAAATTCCAAGAGATGAAGTTACAAAGCATGTTGACTATATTACCAATGTGTTGAAAAAATTGGATCCAAGACTGGAATTGTTATGCACTGGATCTTATAGAAGAGGACTGAAACAGTGTGGTGATGTTGATTTCTTGTTGATGAAAAAAAACTGCAATGATACTTCAGAGTTAAGTCTGTTATTATATCATTTGATACAGGACCTTAAGAGTTCTGATTATATCAAATGTTCATTGGTTCGCTTAACTACAAAGATGAGAAAATTTTATGGTGGCGGTCAATTACTGGGACATGAATTTTGCCGTAGAATAGATTTTTTAACTGTACCATGGATCAGAAGAGGCTCTTATCTTTTGTATTTCACTGGTAACGATATTTTGAACAGAAGCATAAGACAATTAGCTGCAGATAAAGGATTACATTTGAATGAAAAGGGACTTTTCAAAAATTATAATACAAAACAACAAGAATTAATAGAAAGTTTTGATGAACTGTTGATTTTTGAAAAATTGGGTGTCAATTATAAGAGGCCTGAAGATAGGAATTTAGGAAACTTTACTGATTTCTAGTCGACTGATATATCAAGTTTACTTTTTTTTTGTAAGAAAAGTATTAGGGGGGTTAAGCAATGCACCCCAGGATTTAGCCTGTTCGGTAAGCGAACGGTCTTTTCTACGGACACTGGTTTCGGCTTCTAAACAACAAATATGTTTACCTTCTCTTTTTGAGTCATTGTATAGCAAATCAAAGCTCTTAAATACCAAATACTTCATCTGCTGCAGATACCCGTGTATGAAGTAAATTGAACACACACAGTTGAATTTTTTGTAGTGCTTCTTTGATTTATCTTTTTTTTTTTTTTTTTTTTTTTTTTTTCCATAAGAGCAATTTTGATTAATTTAAAGATTTTTTTAAGATCAAGTGATAAAATTATCAGCTGTTTGCAAATTCATTCGATAAATAACCACAAATGTCATCAAATAATCTCATCACGTTCCCTAATGATCCCGAAACGACTAAATCAGTTTCAGTTGCTGGATCATTTTCTGAATGGGAACCTTTACCAATGACATTTAATGAAAAGATAAACGAATGGGAGTTTGATCTATATGATTATTTGATCTCTCTCAAGTCCAGAGATGAAATCATTGGAAATTCATATATGTACAAGTTCATCCTAAATGGAGATAATTGGTGTTGCAACATTTTGAAACCAATTGTCAAAGATGCTTCAGGAAATGATAACAATGAATTTACAATCACTGCATCAAATGTCAAGATAACTGGTGAAAATATCACTCAATTGGATAGTAACTTGACTTTATCATCATCATCGACTAGGTCTGCAAGTCCTAATGAGCAAACATCACCTCAAAATGATTCCAAAATTGCCGAAGATGAACTATCCCCACTGTCTTCAATTCACTCAATAGAAAATACTAATTTGAACAAGGTAAAAGATCCACAAGATGATGAAGGTAACTCAGATGTCGAGTCCATTGATGATGTTGCCGTTGCAGAACAAGTTAGCGGATTCTTGGGTTTCCTTAGTTGGTTATGGGAGTTGATATTACTTAGAGTCTTTGGAAGGGAATTGAATAACACAAATTCCAATACTGCAGTGAAATAAAAGAGGATATAACCGATTAAAGTAGTTGGTCTATTGAAGAAGGTGTGTGATTTTTTTATATTATATATAATTTGTATTTTTTGTTGTTGTGTGTTTTTTTCCCCTTTGATCTTTTGGCAGATGTGTTTCATCCTCAATTGGGGATTAGTATTGGTTTTTTATTTATACGTGTGTGTGTGTTTTATGGTGTGGTTGCATTCTTTAGTTCTTTTCAAATTCATTATAAATACAGTTCTTTATTTCTAATTAACGGCCAAATTTACGTAATTCTATGTATCTCAAGACAGGGTATGTAACCAGCACAAAACCCATAGCTAACCACATACCAACATCACCTCCATAATCACCAAAATGCTTGGCCACCGGTCCGATAAAATAAACTTGGGCCATTCCTAATACAGCACCAGCTACACCTATTAAGAAAGATATTGTAGCAGCTATGCCATGGGATAATTTGGTAAAATCGTTCCAAATTTCGAAATTGTAATATGGCCAATGTCCCAATTCTTCTTTGTCTTGGAATTCGTATTTGAACAAATGGAGAAATTTCTTTGTTCTAAATATACAATTTTCTTCAACTAACATGGTGAAGTACATTGAGAACCAATAACCCAACATTGGTAAGAAATTTCCCAATATCACTGAAAACTTATTTCTACCAACCAATGAGCAAATCAAAGTGATAGCCATTATTCCAAGTGCTAACAACCAACGTGGGGCTTTATCTAATTTGATACCAGCTAATTGGATTCCAAACAGAGATGAATATGTATTGATGATGTTATTTGAAATCAAAGAGAGCCAAAGAATCATGAGAAGAAATTTCCCACCTCCATGCCATCTATCAAATACTTCATTCAACAAGCCACCAAGACCGTTATGTTCATATGCCAGGTTCCATGGAGCATAGCTCATGGCAACATTGGCAATTAATATGGAAATAACAGCACCAAAAATAGTTGGCAATAGGATACCAATAAAAGTCAACAAGAATATGTAAAGCGAAGAAGTAGTCTCAGGAAATAAGACATAATAATCTGAAGCAATTGAACCCCAAGTTGATGTAACAGAGTAAGCTAAAGTGAAAAAACTTAAATAATCACCTTTTATAGTTAAAGAGTCACCTGTGGATTGAGAATCATGAAATTGTGGGATCTTATCACTTGAAGCTCCATATAGTAAGATAAGAGCAATGAAAACAGGAATGGCAAGGAAAGTCTCAGCTTTCAAGACATGTTTTATACCAAATACACTGATGAAAAATGTAATCAAATTAATCAAGATGATTCCAATTTCAATTGGTACTTTATCATTTGACACTGCGGCCAAGATTTGTCCACCTAATACACAATTAGTGACACTCCAACCTAATAATCCGACAATCAATACAAGAGATACAAATTTGATGAACCAATACCCAAATATATATCTTGCACCGAGCATTTGTCTTAAACCTGATTTTGGACCCATAGTGGCACAATATGCAGCAAACAGAGTTCCAAGTGTCAATGCCACTAATCCACAAACCATCGAGTCACGTAATCCAAGTCCAAATACCAAAGGTCCTAAGAAGAAAGATGACATCGAAGTTAAACCTCCACAACCTGATAGCCATAACCCAGCCACTGAGGCTGATATCTTGAATAAATTTTGTGATCTTTCCTTTGGTAATACCCTTTCTAAACCTCTTGATTCCGCACCAAATGAGTCAAGTAAAGATGAAATTTGTTGTATTTTCTTCACAACAGGGTTAGAAGAATAACTAATCTCAGATACCACTGATACATTTGTAGATTCATTAATAGAATTCTGTTTCTCATATTTCAGTTCAATATCATCAGGCATCTTGCAGGTAAATGATATGCAATCGCGAGGACCAAAAAAAAAAAAAAAAAAAGGGGGAGAGAAAGCAAAAATGCAATAGACTTTATTAATTAGTAAATTCTCAATATAGATCACAATCAACAAGAGAATAGGCAATATATATATATATACACCTTGTTGAATAAATTTGTGACTCCTTGACGTTATCAGGCGAAAGTCATCATCGGTTTTGAAAAGCTTTTTTTTTTTTCATAAGAAAAACCAGGTTTGACAGATCGGCCAATTTTTTTTTTTATTTAAAATTATCGGATTTGAAAAACTTTTCCACTCATCATCAAACCTGATGATGCGATATATTAAAATTGAGCTATACACGACTTAACCATTCCTATTGATATTATTACTCATTTGGTTATAATCATTGAATAAATTCTCATTACCGAATAATAAATCGATTAATTCACTATCGAATAAGACATCATTATTGTAACTGTAATTAATTGGCTCGAAATCTTGAGGAAAACCAGGTGATGGGATAAATTTTTGTTCAGCTCTTTCACTGATATCTCTTTCATGATTATCGTTTCCGAGATTCAAATTATTATTATTATTGAAACCAGGAGTGACAAAAATTGGTGACCCGAATTTCTCATCAAGTATTGACACAATACCTAAATCATTCAACAAGATCTCCACTATATCGCTGGCTCTTTTCATCGATCCATCAATCTTTGATGAGTTTTTCAAATTCAACATACGGATCAAATTGATCGAGTAAAGAATTGAGTTCAAATCTATATGATGAGTTGTTGATAAGTAATCAATATCAATCAAATACTTGTGACTGGATTTATTATTACCTTTGATCAAGATATATGTCAAGATCAAGATCATTATGGCATTATAACCATAAAAGATATCCATGTAGACAGATCCATTGAAAAAACCTTTGGCATCGGCAAATGTCAATATCTCGGCAGTAGAGATGGCAGATTTGATACCAACACATAACATTCCTAATAATGGATCATCTTTTTTCATTGTATAATTATTAGAATTGTTGATGATGTATAACATATAGGGTAAAGTTAAAGTGATGTAATAATAATGGAATTGAATATGTAATTTGATCTTGTAACGTTTAAACGGTAGGCTCTTATAATCTCTCAATTCTTCATCACAATTTTCCCACCATTTTTGTAACTCAAGTTTCACTTTCATTGCCCTCTCAATGTTATGCAAACTTAAAGGTTCATTATTCAAATATAATGGTTTCCTATTTTCCAAGATTTGATACATGATTCTACTTAATGTGACACCATGAGTATAATATTTCTTGTATAATTGATCTTTAACTTCACTTGCTAAAGGTAATGGAACATCGATTTCCTCGATATGGAAGGTGGAAGATCTACCTAATTGAGCACAGAAAGTCATCTCCAGTTTGAAAATAGACCACAAGATTCTCTTCATCTCATCTTGCTTATCAGGCTTGAATTTGGAAACAATTCCTTTCCTATGAATCCCTAAACTAATTGATTGACGACACGAGGTTTCAAGAAGAATCCAAGCACTTTCTTTTGTCTTTAACGAATCCAAATAAATGGCCAAATAGAAAAGTAATCTTATACCATTCAAAGTAGGTGTCAATACTATATCCAGTAATGACAATTTAATAATATCAAGGTATTTGGATGCAAGTTCATTATCCATCTCAGGAGTCTTATCTTTTGATAATCTAATATTAGAATTGAATCTTCTTCCTAATAACCATACGATATATATGCAACATATTTCAGAATTACTTAAACGACACGATACTGGAGTAGTGCTTGAATTTGAAGTGGATAAAGGAGATGAATTTGAAGAATTATTATCTGAGTGATAATTATATTGAATAGTATTAACTTCTTTCCAAAATAAATCATATTTCTTACGAAATTTGTCTTCATTAAAACAGAAATAATATGGATGTATTTTCTCAAAGAAAACCTCCATATAAAAATTTGCTTCTTCTCTGTTAAGTAAATTAACCAAGGGGAACTTGTTGATGTTGATTAAATCTGTATTGAATAAATGTGATGGATATTCATAAATTGGCTCATTTTCTGAATTAATGATATGTGCTTCATCTTGTCTTATAGCAATCGAAGATAAATTACCAGCAGATGAAGCGGTAGTCTTGCGTCGTATTGAATTTTTGATGATAACATCACTTAAATTATTCAAAAGCAGCGAAGTTCCTTGAGATCCAATATAATGTGTATTCCCACCTCTATCAACAAGCAATCTTTCACGGCCATATATCAATTTAGGTTTCTTCTTTCCATTATTATTGTTATTAAGACTTTTCAAACCTTCTAAAGCAGAAGCAGCTTCCTTAGCAGCTTTCAATTCTGCATCTTCCAGTCCTTCTTTAACTTCAATCTTTGGCATCATAATAGGCACTTGTTGAGATGACTCTGAAAATACACTCAATAATTTGTTCAAATCATTCACTTCCGATGAATCTGTATCTTTTTCCATAGATGGCATTGGAATATTCAAACTTTTCCCCAATTCTATCAAATCCTCAATGTTATTAATATCCTTATCTGGGAATAAACCCGTGACTATACTTAATAAACACTTATAATGTAATCCTATATTTTCAATTGGACCATAAACTCTTTTCTTTCTTGGTATAGTGGTTGTACATTCGACACCCGCTTTACTACATTGAACACAGGGCGTGGTATTATCATATTTCAATTGATTCGATTGCATTCTCTTACAACCAGTCTTACGCATTTTGCATCGGTCACAACTGAACAAAGCCCTCTTTCTGCTTTCATTAGGCACTATTCTCCTCTTTGATGACTTCATCACTTTCGACACTTTGGCATCATCAGATATAATTCCGGAAGAAGGTTGTTGTGGTTCTAATGTTGGCTGAGACGGTGATATTGAAGAATTGTCATACACAAATTCCTGTGACATCAGCTGAGCTGAACCATCAGGATGAGATGAAGTTGAAGACGACATAATATCTGATCCTTTTCTTTTGTTGGAGATCTCTTTGATAATCTCTCCAAATCTCTATAATTTTCCTCTTCCCTTCCGAAGATGATTTGATTTTTTTTTTTTTTTTTTTCCTTTTTCCTTTGTTTTTCTTTCATTATCTCTAATCTATTGGCTTATTGACACAGTGCACAAGTTTATCTTTTGGCAGATCTCATTTTAGTCGATTAAAACAGTCGTGTGTCAAAATACTAATAATTAATAGTAGTGTATATATTATCAAATACACAATAGACAGCCCCTATTTGTATTTCCAACCAACCAAATTCAAACAAAAAAAATTTACAAATCCTCTTTGGTTTTTTCAATTAGAAAAAAAAAAAATCATAAAAAAAAAGCCAATACACTTAATCAATCAACAATAAACAATGGCTCACTACGTCAAATCACCATCATATAAGAAAGTTCCACACTTCGGAGGTATCAATCCATCTTTTGTTAAATCATATACACCAATCTTGGCAATCTGGGGTGCTGCTACAGTTCTGGGTATTTTCGTTTTCACCGAGCTGGTTCCAGTTTTCCAAACTACTTTTTACCAAAAAATTCCATACTTTGGAAGTCATTGGGTTAAAGAACTTGATCCACAAGATTCCCCACAATAGATGAACTCACCATCACAAAAATGCATTTATAATTAAATTATATACGTATATATATATATATAAATTTTTGAAAATAAGGATAATAATAATATTTTTTTTTATTTTTGCTTTAAACATACAAACTGTCCCATATAAAATAACCTAGATATCAAACTTGAAAACAAAACCATCTGAATTTAACCAATAAAAAAACCTCTAATCAAAAAACAACTACCCCTTTTTTTTTTGCTTCCAGCAAACTATTCAATGTCACTAGTAAAACTACTCTTCTCATCTTCACTTTTAAAAGTATTATCGATATCCGATAATACATCTTCGTCAAGACCATGTTTTTCATCTTCGCATCCAATGACACCCCAATCTAAACCAGTTACATCTTTCAATCTTTTCAAGATATCTGTCATTGGTGTGAACAATCCAAATTGTTTAAATTCACCATCATAACTATGCAACATCCCAAGAACACCTAATCCAGTTTCCACACGTTCTTGGTTTAAAATAGTGTTGACAAAATTTGTCTCATATTTGGAAACATCTTGTAATTTAGAAAGAATCCATGAACCGGAGTCACCTCCACTGGCAAATGATAAGTTCTTCAGATCATTTGACTTAATTACAAATTCAGAAGTTTGCAATTTACCATCAGACCAATAAATCAATTTGACACCATTTAAGAACCCCTTTGTATATTTTGTAGTGGATCCATATTTGAAAACTTCTAATCCACCTCCATTTCTTAAACCTCTAGAATTCTTATTCAACGTGGATAAATCTATTATCTTCTTCAAATAAAGATTCGTAAACATCAATGAAGGATCGTATTCATTGAAATTTATATCATCACCAAGATAGTTCAAACATTTCAAATCTTGTGACATCTTGATAATAGCCAAATCTGATAATTTCCCTATAGCATTATTTATAATCCTTTCACCCCATATAATTTGTCCAAACCTCGTGGCAGCCAAATTCCTCTTCACAACTTGTTGATTACTCAATTTCAAGTCGGATAAGGGGAAAACATGATCAATTTGCTTTATTACTTTATCATAGGCATTATACTCTTCTGTTTCCGGTCTATATTTGAATTTTTCATTATTCAAAGCTCTCTTGTACAAATTGATCAAAACTGGTGAAGGACAACTTACATATGGATATTCCAGTTCATTAGAAATATTATCTTGTAATACCACATGGGCACATGTAACACCAAACACAGAATTCTCATATTTCAACAAATTCTTGTTTTTAATATTCTTGTCAATCTTTGGATATATATAACCACCCAATGTACCACTCAAACTGGTGGAATTCTCAGAACTTATTGACATCGAAATTGGAGGTTCTTGCATATTTGTTGGGATTCTAAAAGGAGCTCTAAAATTGGATCCTGCCAATTTGATTTGGTTCTTTTGATACATAAAGTGGAAATCATCGATCAATGAATAAAAAACATTGATAATTTGCTTATGTTCCTTGGTCAATTCTGGGAAACCGAACATAAACGTTATACATGAAATATTCTCATTATAAAACCCACGCAACACTGGTGCGATAAATGAACCTTCTTGATCCAAGATTTGAGTCTTTCTTGATAATAACATATTTATTATAACATCAATTTTTGACTCGTTTGGGAAAACTTCTTCCGTAGAACCTATGGAAAATAATTTTGGTTGTAACATAGAATTATAATTGACAAGATCATCTGCATCTTCAGCTGGAATCAAATTAAGTTTCACCAATAAATCATTGAAACTTTTCAACACTAAGACACGCGAGTTTGTGTAAACTTCATCATTCAACAAATTATCGATCAAGTACAATATTATCTTCACTATTTTTCTAAAACTTTGATTATTTGTAGAACTAATATGACTTTGAGGGAGTTGTAAATTTCTTGATTCCAAATTTTTGATAACTTGCTTTATCAGCTCATTGACTTTGATAGAAGACCTTGTTAAATTCAATATTGATTGGTTAATTTGTAAGATAATATTATTCAACTCTGTGCATAACGATTTTAACTCCTTATCCACTTTATTCATGACAACTTCTAAATCATCATGGACATCTTCTTCTTCTTTCTCCTCAATTTCTTCTTCATCCCACACTCTTAAAGGTCTACCAATATTCACTATTCCATGATCTTGTTGTTGTTGTTGTTTTCCTGAGATATCTGATTGTCTCGAAGAAGTCAGAGAAGTTGACATAGTATGTGCACTCTTACTGAATAACGAATTTGATTTGAATGAATATTGGAAACTCTTGAAATCATTTGAAGATGCATCCATGTAGCTAGAAGCGTTATTCATTGGTAATATTGTCGTTGAAACATTATTATTATTATTACTACTTGGAGTATTATGATTAGATGATGATGTAGTGGAAGAATGAGAAGATGACAAATCCTCTGTATCTGTTACCACACTATTGCTCCTTTTAAAGGACAAAAGCTTTTTAACTGCCATCTTGGTTCTGGTATCAATATTTATGAATGATAAATGGTGATAAAAATGACTTTATAACTCGGTTTTTTTTTTTTTTCCAATTTTTTTAATTTTTTTTTCGAAGTGCCGTTTGATTTTTTTTAGTTTCCTCTTTTTTTTTTTTTTTCGCAGTCTTAAAGATAAGAGATGTTTTATGCACCAAATGAAACTAAAAGATGAAACTAAAAAATGAGATGTAAAAGGAGTTGCTGTGTTATTTAGTTTATTACAAGTGTATCTGGTAGAAGAATAAAGTCAGGAGCCATCTATTGATAAGATGACATACAATAAAGAAAAAATGTTACACAAATTATACGATAAGGTTATCCACTGGCATCATCCCACATAATTTTAAAATCCCTTAAAATACACTAGGGGGGATAACTAGATACCATTTTTGCCATTTTTATTATCTCTGAAATAAAGTCCGAGCCCCGTGGCATTTATCGCATAACTGCAACTGCGGAGATATATTTGTGGTTGATCTGTTGTCTTATACCATATACAATTAGCAATGTAAATCCAATCATTTAAGCCACTACTACCCCTGCTAATAAGATGCAAACATTGGAGCAGTGAATTAGTGTATAATAACCTATCTTCTATCTTTCGATTTGTGATAGCTAAGTACAAACATTAAAGCAGAATAATGACCACATTCAGCAACACCACGAATACAACTGATGACTTTGAAAATGTGTTCTAATTTCAGTGGTCATTGACCACTGAATCTCTATGGACCCTTTCTTACCAAGACGCAGTAGACCACAGATGAAAGCAACACCGTATACTGTATTTGCATAGTTCAAACCGTTTCCTTGAACATTCGATTATGATTTCTTCCCACTGACATACAGTGCATTCAAAATTGTCCTATCGATATAAAAGTGGATCTTATAGTTGATATTCCACCAGCTAGATGTGTTGTTTGGATGACTTCTTGCGACTATACTTGTTTTCCGTTGTCAATTTGGTGTTTTAGTGTGAGTGAACATTTTCTTTATAAACTTGTTGATATTCTCCATCAGAGAATTCAAGATCTATTACAGAGACGATACATTTACCAGTTGCTGAATGCTTCTATATTGGAAGTGTATAAGATTGGATAAAGAAACAGATAATTTCAAACCCCTTTTTTTTCGGCCCCTTCTGCATGTCGGGAATTCGAGAAGAGAGAAAAAAAAGGTAACGGCAGTTTCATACTACAATTGATAACGTATATAAAAAAATAAGACATTAAAAGGTTGAATGCAAATTAAAATAGAAGTGGAAAATATCCAGAAAGGGTTCAAAAAAACAACAGTTGAAAAGGATGGGTAGATATATATATAAATATGTGTATGTGTGAGAAAACAATTCATATGATTGTTGTTGAAATAAATATCTCTGAATGTATATATCTCGATTGGTAGAAATAGTGATGGTGACTGTGGGTTAACATAAATAAAATAGAATGAAGTAAACGGAGGGAAAAAAATAGGGAATTTAACTGATCAATTGAGGTTCAGTGATAAAAGGTATACTGACTCTGACTCTGTGACTTATAGCTAATTTAGGAACCACTGCAATTAAACAGATGATGAAATTCAATATGAATAATTGTAAATCGTATCTGCTGTAATGAGTACTTATCAAGAATAATCCAATTGGGACACCCATTAAAAATTTCTTAGCAGGAGTATATTGATCACCATTATCAATTTGTTCCCACATTGTTAAATTATCGTAAGCTCCAGAATTAAATTCGAAAGGAGTACCTTTAACTTGATGAAACATGATATAAGATCCAATAACATATGTTAAATTTGTTAATGTCCAACTTGCTTCCTTTGTGATAGATGGGAATAAACCGTAAAAAATCTTTAACAACAATATGATGACAAAATGAATAATCCATGCACCTTTAAAATGAACCCAATTTGCGTTTAAATTAGGCAACACTTCTTGATCATTTTTAGCATCTAATGATTCTGGTTCGACATGTGATATGATTGATGATGATCTTCTACGACGATGATCTTTTGTTGAAGAAGTAATTGGGGACAAGGATAATTTTTGTTGTTGTTGCTGTTGTTGCGGAGATGCAGTGACAAATTTGAAATCTTGTTCAACTGTTGGTGTCTTTGGAAGAGCATTAATATTTGCTTCAGTTGATGATGACATTTTCTTTCTGTTTCGTTCTTTTGATTGTTTAAAATTTAGTATTAAAAAAACAAATTAACGCGTTGATTAACCAATAAATATGATAAGATATTAATTTAAATATAAATGATAGATGATAGATGAAATTCAGCAATTGATTTCAAAAGATGAGATGAATATTTATAGCAGTTTCGTATAAACTTTTTGCTCAAAAAGAGGCAAATTTTTTTTTTTTTTTGTTTTGTTTTTTTTGTGTATTTTAGGAATAATTTAACTACTTGTTAATAAAAGTTAATAAATAAGTAAAGAATAAATAAATAAATATGTAAATAAATAAATAGATTAAACAGAGACTATTCAGACTCTTCTTTTTGTAATGCAGGTAAATTTTGTTGTTTAATCTTTAATCCCATCAAGTTATCGTATTGACCACTCAAGATTCTTTCGATAATAACTGCATCTCTTTCGTTTAATTCTTTTCTAGATAATTTGACTTCCAGTTCTGGAACTAATCTATCAAGAGCATCTAATAATGACTCATCATCTTTACCATTCTCTTTCAAACGTAACATCAATTCTTTATCTGCCCATGTTTCAATTGTTTCATCATTTTTGAAAATCAAGACACTGACCAATAAGATCATTAATGGCACATATACATAATACGAGACGTTTTCCCAACCTTCTTTCTCATTAGCTCTTACAACTTTCCATTGAATTTCCCCAGTTTTGGAGTCTTCAAATGGAATCTTATCAATAATCTTATTTGAAGAAAATTTAAATTTCTTCAAGTCATCGTCATTATCTTTATATAAAGTTTCATTTTCATTTGATAAAGTGAAAAAATCTTTCAGTGATAATGAACGTTGAGCACTTAAAGTGTTTAATTGAGCTATCGTTTGTAATTCCTTATCATCCGGTTTCCTCGATGACCCATCTGGATTGACATAAATGTTGTCCAATTTTGGTAATGACTGAATCTTGGATCTTATATCATGTTCCAATTGTAAATTGAACAGTCTAGTAACATGTGATGTACTAAAAAAACGTAAACCTGATGGATTGAAAGATTTCAGACCACGGATCATCATCTTGTTCGGTGGTATTAGAATAATTGAAATTGATTAATTGATTGAAATTAATTATTTTTCTCTCATTCAACTTTTTTTTTTTTTTTTCCTTTGGTAAAAAGAAAATTGATAGTACACTACTTATAGTTTTAAAGATATAAACAACAGTTGAACAAGATATAGAAATATTCAGTAACAACTTCAACAAGATTCCTCGAGACTTGTTGATGTCCCTGCATTTTTAAAACAACTCGCTGTAATTGAATACTTGAAACATTTTTCAAACAAGTTCTCTCATATAAGAGGAAACGCGTATTTCTCAAGAAGAAAGAAAAAAAAAACAAAACAAAACAAAATAAGCTTTCATATCATTTTTATTGTCATTTACATCATATGGCGAGGCAGCAATTGAATAGAGATCCGATCAACTTGTTGGAGACGAGTCCAAATAGGAATCAGCACCAGCATAAACGTAAATCAAGTTCGATGAACGATGGAGAGATCATTGATACATCATTGAGTCCGATTCAAATAAATACCAATGGTAGGATAATGAAGCATGACAATAAGACACGAAAGATCAAGAATTCTAGCTTGTTGTCGTTATCGAGTAATAATAATAATAACAATAATACGTCAGTGATATCAAATACCCGGATTAAGAATATTTCAATTCATGAAGAGAAAAATCAAGATGATCTGGATGATACCATTGAAGGTGAAGATATATTGGATAAATCCCCGGTACGATTTATGATCAAGGAGAATGTGAATTCACCAAGAACTATAACGGTGCCTTTGAAGAAAAATGAAGAAAATAAAGTTATAAGAAAAGGAACACCAATAACACGGAAAGTGTTTGAACTTCATAATAAGATTGAGAGTGATGATGATGAATTTCAATCTGAAGATGAAGAGGAAGAGCAACTGATGAAATCGAAGCAGCAGCGGCAGCAGCAGCAGCAACGGAGACAGTCATCATCACCACCACCACCACCACCACCGGTACGAGCATCGACACCTCCAAGGCCATATAAATTTCCTTCACTGATCACTTCTACAGTATTATCATCAAAACTGTCAAATAAATTTGAGATACATGAATCACCTACAAAAGAAGATACACCTAAGAAGAGACGTATAATAACGACACCTAAGAAGGTGAGTGATGAATCGATAGATATTTCTGATACGATTTCTAAAGCTGAAATTTTTATAAATCTGAAGAGGAAAGAATTGATGGAACAACAAATGATGGCAAAGGAGTCGACAAAGGACACTACTGGGAAGATATTAAATTTTGAAGAAGAAGAAAACATACCTGTTGAGCGAGAAGTGGATGAAGAAGAAGAGAGTGAAGAATTAATTGATCATAGAAAGAAAAGAAAGAAGATGAGATATAAGCCACTTGAACATTGGGAAATTACGCAATGGAATAAATTGATAAAATTTTTAAAAATATACAAAATCACTCAAAATGATGAGATGTTATCGAGGGAAAGTATTAGACAAAGATTTAATTGTGATTTAGAAGAATTAAGTTCAAGGATAATAATTTTAAACAAGTTAAATGAGAGAAATCAAAACAAATCATAAGCTTTTTTTAATATTTTAAAATTTTTTATAATTATATATACCCGGAAATAGATATTCAAACTACTTATTTCTTCTTTTCAGCTTCAGCTTCAGCTTTTTCTCTAGCTCTCTTTTCTCTAATACCAGCGTATTTCTTGTTTGATCTAGCTAATCTTAAAGTTCTGAAAGCAGTTTGTTCTGGAACAACAACTTGTCTTGGAGCCAATTCTGGAGCTTGTTGAGCAATTGGGAATTGAGCAATGACATTAGCTTGTTCAGCAGCTTTGATATCGGCTTTTGATGAAGATTTGGTAAAGACAATTAATTTAGACTTGTAATCTTGTAATCTTTCAACGTTTAATTTGAAACCTTCTTCAGATCTGTTTTGTCTTCTGTGGTCAACGGCAATACCAACAGTTCTAGCATATTTTGGAGTGAATCCAACAGCTTTTAATTCAGCCAAGGTGAAACCTTTACCAGCTCTTAATTTTCTATTGTATTTAACAGTTGGAGCTCTAACAATTGGTCTTAATGAATCCAAAGGTCTTGGAGCTAATTTAGCTGATTTGGCAGCTCTGGCTTGTCTTCTTGAAACTTTCTTACCAGCTTGGTCCAAGTGGACTCTAACACGTTCTTGCCAGTGTTTTCTGAAATGGTTTTTCAATAATGGTAAGTTCTTTGAGATAGCTAATTAATTATGTTAGTATTTATCTTTGCTTTGATGTCTTTTATCAATATCTTCTTCTTCTAATATATCCATTTTATACTACATTAAATGATTAAAAATTTTCTTCTCCTTCTTTATCGATATGATATATATTTCTTGTACTGACTGGATAAGCATTTTGGTGATAAAGATGATGGTGATAAAGATGATGATGATAAAAGATAGCTTATAACGACATACCCATTGTTAACTATTTGATTGGTGTTAATGTAGAATAAGAGGATATGAAGAAAAAAAAAAAAATTTAATTATATTTTTTTTTTCTTCCCTCACATTGGAAAACTTTTAGGTAGTGTATATTCATTACAAATATTCACTGCGCACAATTTATTAAAGAGACAAAAACTGTTAAGGCAGCATAACAACAGTCACACTTTTTTTTTGGTTTGAATGCGCGTAAACTAGAACTAATCCTAAGTGTAAATATCATCATGTATTACTATATACAGAATCACATATATTCTTTAACCAAAACAAAAAAAAAAACAAAAAAAAAGAAAAAAATTGTAGAGAACAAAAAGTCGTTTAATTTATTACAAAAACCTATGCTTCTATATTATTAACTATTCAACAAACAAACAGAAAATTTTATTCTCTCTTTTTTTTTTTTTCACAATTTTTTAATAAATTTTTTTTAAAACATTTGTTAATACTACTTCCATATAGACAACAACACATCATGTCATCAAAATCAGTTCCAAGTGTTCAAGTATGTTACTCTTCTCATTTTATTAAAAATTCATTATCCATCTATATATCACTTGAAGAAATTTTGTCAAATATCAAATATATCAAACAATCCCTTTTTAACAAGAGAATATATCACGTAGATAATGATCAATATCATCAAGATATACTAACATATTAATAGACTTTTGGTAAGAAGAAGACTGCTACTGCCGTTGCCCATGTTAAGGCCGGTACAGGTTTAATCAAATTAAACGGTTCACCAATCACTTTAGTTGAACCAGAAATCTTGAGACATAAAGTTTACGAACCATTATTATTAGTTGGTTTAGATAAATTCGCTGGTATTGATATTAGAATTAAAGTCACTGGTGGTGGTCATGTTTCTCAAGTTTACGCTATTAGACAAGCCATTGCTAAAGGTTTAATTGCTTATACACAAAAATACGTTGATGAATCAACTAAAAATGAATTAAAGAAAATCTTCCAATCTTATGACAGAACTTTGTTAATTGCTGATTCAAGAAGAATGGAACCAAAGAAATTCGGTGGTCGTGGTGCTAGAGCTAGATTCCAAAAATCATACCGTTAAGAAGTTTATTTTCTTTTTATTTATGTATTCATATATCTGAATAATAATAATTGTATGTAACTTTATTGTACCTATTCTACAAGACAAGCTGTTAAATCAACTTTACAAGATCAATCTACTTATTATCTTTACAGGACTATTTTAAATCATATCTTTACAAGACATTTCAAATCATTATCAACTTTACAAGACAAATCTACATCATTTTAAATCATTTTTATGTGCTTTTTTATTCTTTTTTCCATTAATTATATATATCTAAATTGAATTAACTTAATCGAATAAACCGAAACCCATATCAGCATCTGATTCTTCTTCAGCAGCTTCTTCTTTGGTTTCTTCTTCAGCAGCAGCTTCAGTTGAAGCACCACCGGCAGCAGCACCACCAGCAACTGCGGCAGCTGGAGCAGCACTGAAGTTAAAGAAAAATTCTTTTAAATCTTTACCTTCTAAAGCTTTAGCATAGATATCTGACCAAATTTGATCAGCTTCAACATTAGCATTTTTCAATAAAGTTGATAATTTTTCACTGGTGATTTCGACATCTGAATCAGCCAAGATTAAAGCAGCATATGATAATGATTGTTCAACGGACATTTTTAGTTGTAGTTTTTGGATATTAACTAGAGATAATCAAGTTTAAGCAATAAGAGCAGACTATTCTGAGGAACAAAAACTTAGTAGAAAAAGGTGAAGTAATTGAAAAATTGTTAATTTTTTTTTTTTCCTTCTTTCATTTTTTTTTTTTCCTGTTGTCGTGTATTGAGAAGACAAAAAGATATTTCCCAATAATATATGGTGTTATGATGTTTATTTCTTTAGGGTTTATTGCCCTATCTATCTTTTATTTCAAAATCTCTTTAAAGCTTATCTTAAACTCTATTTACACTCTAGTTATGAAAGAGAATACAATTATTTAAAAACTATCTATACTGATCTGCACTAATCTACATTGATACTCGAAATCATGGCTATCTCAATTATACAAGTTTAGATTTATTATTATAACAGAATCTTTTAAAGAGTTGAATAAATTAAATAATATATATAAATTATAAATATCTCTTTCAAATGAACTAGAACAAGTATCCCCGAAACTAAGAATATATAATAAATATCGTTAATCTTTCAATGACAGGATGAATCTGAAACAGGGTACAATAAAGCCCCTTTTAGGAACTTGATAGAGATAGAAACTTTACTACGCAGGAAAAGATCAAAACGATAATCACATCCCCCATATATCCTAGTATCCCTATATCCAGGTATATGATAACTAATCTATAAATCTTTTTGACACACAGAGAGAGAGAGATGGTGACACGTAGTTAATTTCAATTTCTAGAGAATTCTACTATCTGATGTACGGTTATACAGGGGTTAAAAACCAGGCTAAAGTATACAACCACCCTCTAGTTAACCGTATATTATTATTACTGGACAACGCATCTTTTTTTTTTTTTTTTTTTTTTTTGCCTTTGTGTCCATTTTTCACACGCTGGCGACTTTTCAAATATATAAATATATCATCATCATCATCATATATACTTCAATATAGACAAGGACTATAACAATGTTGAACATTAACCGTTCTTTAATCACTTTAGCCATATGTTTATATGCTATCTTAGTCATTGTGTTACCACAACATACAGCTCAAGCTGCTGATGACGTTGAAAATTATGGTACTGTAATTGGTATCGATTTAGGTACCACTTATTCATGTGTCGGTGTTATGAAATCTGGTAAAGTTGAAATATTGGCAAATGACCAAGGTAACAGAATTACACCTTCTTATGTCGCTTTCACCGATGAAGAAAGATTAGTTGGTGATGCTGCAAAGAATCAAGCTGCATCAAATCCTCATAATACCGTGTTTGATATTAAGAGATTAATCGGTTTGAAATACAATGATAAATCCGTCCAAAAAGATTTGAAACATATCCCATATGATGTCATTGATAAGGATGGCAAACCTGTTGTTAAAGTTCAATACGGTGGTGAAGATAAAGTATTCACCCCAGAAGAACTTTCAGGTATGATCTTGGGTAAGATGAAATCAATTGCTGAAGACTACTTGGGTAAATCTGTTACTCATGCCGTTGTCACTGTTCCAGCTTATTTCAACGATGCTCAAAGACAAGCCACCAAAGATGCTGGTACCATTGCTGGTTTAAACGTTTTAAGAATCGTCAATGAACCAACTGCTGCTGCCATTGCCTATGGTTTAGACAAGACAGATAAGGAAAAACAAATCATTGTCTATGATTTAGGTGGAGGAACTTTCGATGTCTCATTATTATCTATTGAAGGTGGTGTCTTTGAAGTCTTGGCTACTGCTGGTGATACCCATTTAGGTGGTGAAGATTTCGATTTTAGAGTTATTAGACATTTCACCAAAATTTTCAAGAAGAAGCATGATATCGATGTTAGTGATAATGCTAAAGCCATTGGTAAATTAAAGAGAGAAGTGGAAAAAGCTAAGAGAACTTTATCTTCTCAAATGACAACAAGAATTGAAATTGATTCATTTGTTGATGGTATCGATTTCTCAGAGACTTTAACTAGAGCTAAGTTTGAAGAAATTAATTTACAATTATTTAAAAACACTTTGAAACCTGTTGACCAAGTCTTGAAAGATGCAGGTGTTAAGAAAGATGAAATTGATGATATCGTTCTTGTTGGTGGTTCTACAAGAATTCCAAAAGTTCAAGAATTATTGGAACAATATTTCAACAAGAAAGCTTCCAAGAATATTAACCCAGATGAAGCCGTTGCCTATGGTGCTGCTGTTCAAGCTGGTATCTTATCTGGTGAAGAAGGTGTCGATGACATTGTCTTGTTAGATGTTAATGCTTTAACCTTAGGTATTGAAACCACTGGTGGTGTCATGACTACTTTAATCGGAAGAAACACTGCTATTCCAACAAAGAAATCACAAATTTTCTCAACTGCTGTTGATAATCAACCAACAGTTTTAATTTCTGTCTTTGAAGGTGAAAGAGCTTTAGTTAAAGATAATAACTTGTTAGGTAAATTCGAATTAACTGGTATTCCACCTGCTCCAAGAGGTGTTCCACAAATTGAAGTTACATTTGTCTTGGATGCTAATGGTATCTTGAAAGTTTCTGCCACTGATAAAGGTACAGGAAAGAGTGAAGAAATCGTTATCACTAATGATAAAGGTAGATTATCAAAAGAAGAAATTGAAAGGATGGTTGAAGAAGCTGAAAAATATAAGGAAGAAGATGATGCTTTAAGAGAAAAAATCTTGAGTAAGAATTCTTTAGAAAATTTAGTTTCACAATTGAACAGTGCTGAATGGTTAGAAAAAATCGATGAAGAAGATAAGGAAATTTTAACTGATGCTTTACAAGAAGTTTCAGAATGGTTAGAAGATAATGAAGATGCCACAAAGGAAGAATATGATGAACAAAAAGATAAATTGAATAAAGTTTCAAACAAGATTGCCGAAAAATTATATGGTGGAGCAGCTGGAGCACCAGCCGATGACGATGACGATGATGATGAAGATTTCGATTATGATCATGATGAATTGTGATCTGTTGTTTTTCTGCTCTTGTTTAAATTAATTTTCCTTGCATTTTTTATCTTGATCACTTCTGGGGGGCTTAAAAAAAGGAAGAAGAAAAAGAATAGGCATATATATATAGTTTTATTGTCATCTTTCTTCTTTTTTTTCCAAAATTTTTTATTCTATAGTTTAAATTTTTAATTTCCCTTTTTACTTTTTTTCGCTCGCGTATTTTCGATGTCTCGGAAAACACACACATGCATGCGGCTGAAACTTTATTTTTCTTTACAAAATTTAACAAAGGCAAAAAAAGTTCTTTTAAAAAAAAACAAACAAGAAAAGTAAAAAAAGTCCACAAGAATAAAAAAAATACATTCATTAATCATTTAACAAGCAATGCTTCTTCAATATCGTCTAATAATTCATCATTAATATCATCTAATCCACAAGCTTTTGAAATTAATTTCCGATAATTTGAAAAATTTTGTAAATGACCTTCATCAAGACTAATACTTTTCAAAATCAATTTCGAAATTAAATTTTTCCTCTTGCATTGTTTCAAAGATAATTTTAACACGTCATCTATATCTGATGATTGAGTCTCTTGTTCCAATAATAATTCTTGTTCTTGTTGTTGAACAAGTTTGGCAAGTTGTAAAGATTGTGATTTTTCAAGAAACAGTAAATAATTACGTTGCTTCAATAATAATTCATTTTGTAAATAATTAACTCTCCCTTCAACACTGGAAATATTTTTCATATCTGTCGTGGAGTCAAAAATCAGTTTCGATTTATTATTAATTTGTTTCAAAATTTCATTCAAATTATCTTGTAAAGTTTGATATATCGATAAATTATGCTTATATTCTTCATCTTTATCATTTATTTGCTCAACAAATGAATCGTTCAACGATTCAAGTAAATTTGGAATCTTATCTTGGAAACTCGTCAATGCTTTACCTTGTTGCTCTTTAATTGGAACTTCAGTTTCTTCCAATTTGAAATCACTACCATTCTCAACAAAGATATTTTCCTTATCTTCGATGAAATCTTGCTTATTTTTCAATTTCAACACTTGTGGTGTTGGTGGTACTTGCTGCTGCTGCTGCTGCTGCTGTTGTTGTTGAGGCATCAAGGCTTCCATAGTGTCTTTTTGTAATTCTTCTAATACTTCTATACTGATCAAATTCTTACATGATATACCTGCACTATTACAAATATCAATATCTGCTCCTTTTGCTAAGAGTAATTTCAAGAAATCCTTGTTACCATTCTTAGCACAAAGATGTAACGCCGTGTCTCCATTGATATCTTGATGATTTAACAAAATTTTCAACAAATTCTTATTTGCCTGATTTGGTAAATTTTCAGCAAATTTAATTATCTCATGTAAATAATAATCAACACTCTTATAATTTTTTTCATTCTTTGAAGATGATAATTCCATTAAATAATGCAACGGAATCCTAGCATTGAAATCTGGTGTAACAAGACAAATCTTGAATAATTCTAAAATTTGTGGGAAATTTTGTAACTCAAATGAATTATTAAAATAAACCATCTTTGATAAACAATTAATACCGGCATTGTTGGAAATAATTGGATTCGCATTACTAATGTTGATCAATACTTGAATTATAGGCAAATTGGCCAATGACAGAGCCCAATGTAAAGGTGTGTGTCCTTCATCATCAATTGGATCATTCACTTTGAAATCTGCAGGCGGATTATATAAAAATTTAGGTATTTCAGCATTATCTTTTTCGAAGTAATCCAATAAATAAGTAGTATACACAGATACATCATCTTCTTCCATCACTTGTTGTGATGTTATAACCGGTGGAGATATTAATGTAACTGAATGATTGGAAAAAATAGATGTTTCACTATTTCTTCTATCTTCATTAGTTGAAAAGACATTAGAATTCACAGAATCTTGTGAATTAGAAGGTTGGTGCTGTTGCTGCTGCTGTTGCATGATTTGCATTTGAGGAGGCACAGGTGGTCCTTGAAATTGTGGAATATTGTATGGTGGTTGAGGTTGATAAAATTGCTGAAAATGTTGCTGATTTGGGAAATTGTACTGTTGGAAATGCTGTGGCTGTTGTTGTTGTTGTTGCTGTTGAGGAACAGGCATGAATTGAGGTGGTGGAGGAAGATGTTGTTGCATCTGTTGTTGTTGATAATTATAAACTTGATTTTGTAATTGTTCTTCTTGTTGTTGAAATTTCAACTTCTTCACAGCTTTATCATTCAGCAGTTTCTTTGTGATTTTTTTCTTTTCAGAAGATTTAGGTATCTTTGTTGGAGAAGGATTAATATCATTATCTATTCCTAATTTCCTCCCTGGTTTACCTTTCCTCTTGAATGGGGTAGCAACCAATTCTTTTGTATCTGAATATAGTAATGGAGCAATCTTAGTATCAATACCATATTCAGTGGCCAAATTTCTTGCAATATCCAATGGGATCCATGTACCTTGAAATCTTCCATAACCTCCTTGAACTTTTTCATGTGTATGAATTTGAACTTGTTTTTCCAATATCTTTGTTCTCTTATTTTTTGGGAAATTGGCAATTCTCAAGATTTGAGTGGCATTGATCCAATCATCGGAACAACGTCTCATCAATGGAATCCCATTTATAACACTCTCGAACACATCAGTCTGGATCTTAGTTAGTAAAAAATTTTTTCTTGTCTTGTTAAATCATCCGATTTCGGTTCAACGCGTTGGGTTGAAAAACCTCCATATCAGCAATATTAAGCAACTGTGAAAAAAGCTAATAAATTTACTCACGTTACAATATGTGGCAATGTACACTTGATCTTCCAATCCCATCTTGTAATGACACAAACTAATTCAAAAATTTAAATAAAACCTTGGATTTTTCGTTTATCGGGATACTGAAAGATTAAGTACTAATTATTCAAAACCGAAAAGACCAGCAGTTGAGATTTGAATAATCGATAAACAAAGAGAATAACAAATAGTATTATTTATATATTTTGAAATAAACAAGACCAATAGTTATGTACTAAATGATAGGAAATTTGAGGAAATATGTATTCAATTTAAACAAAAAAAGACGAAAAGGAGAGGAAAAAAAAATTTAATCCTAAAAGAGTAAAATTGATTTAAAATAGAGAGACAGCCCTTAAATTATACGCGTTAAATTCTTTACCTTATAAAATATATACAAACTGATCACATCATCATAAAGTCATCAAAATCTTGTTCATCTGGTTTCATGAAGAACGACATATCCACATCCATTTCATTCTTGATGAAATTTTTACCTAAATTCCCAATGATATCTGTAGTTCTACTCAATCTAGATTGTTGAATAGTAGCAGGTTTCACTATAGGCAGTGGTGGTACTGAATCTGCTTTCACTATCTTGTTGGTTCTGTCAATATCACGATTTGGTAATAATTCTAAAGTGGATGATGTAGATTCGTAACAAACACATGGTGAACCGTTTGAGCAAAAACCACAAGGCTCGAAATTTTTCTTGAGAAAAGTGTTCAGTGGGACAGATTGAGATTTCCCCAATTTCACAGATTTGAAATGTCTTGGTTTAATTTCATCTGCTACCAATGTGCTAACAGACGACTGAGGCTTTCTGCTTGTGCCCAATAATAAATCAGATGGCATTAAGCTATCAGCATTATAGAAACCCGCATCATCCAAGGAGTTCCCATTTAAGCCTACCCCTGAATTATAACCTGATTCAGAATTAAATCTTTTCAATCTCTTGGATTTTAAATTATAATTTATCTTTACTGGATCTATAGTTGATGTCAAGTCGTCAATTCTTGTTGCATCTTCAGGAACTGAAGGTAATTTTGAACCCTTATTGTTTTCCAATTTATTCAATTTAAGTAAATCAATTTCTCTGTTTAATTTACTTATAATCTTCCTCAAATTTTCGTTTTCTTCAGTGGCAGTTTGTAATTGTAATTTTAATTCGAAATTCCCCTTATTATCAATCAGGTCTTTTGTATTTGTAGTCTTTTTCGGTTTAATTGTCTTTCTAATTTTTGTCTGTTTTTTGGATATCGAGACAGATGAAGGAGATTGAGGTGGTGGAGAAGATGATAATGATTCCATCATGGGACTTGCCATAGCTGATTGTGGAACAGGAGTATTATCTGTCGATTTCCTTCCAGGTCTTGGCCGAGGAGGAAGAACCCACTGTTTTGAAGTATTAACACCACCATTCTTCAGATTATTTTTCGGTTGAGCAGGTAATATCTTCGGTAATATTTGTTTCTTTGGAGCCAACGGAGCTAATGGCTTTATCACTTTGGTACTATCTGCTTTTGGTTCAATATTTACATACGATTTTTTCTGTACAGGTATTTTTAAACCACCATCTTCTTCTTTCTTCATCGTCACTTGAGGCTCGGGAAATGCCGGCTGCCTTGGAACTTCCATAGATGCACCAAACACCAGCTGTGACTGCTGCTGTTTCTGTTGATGTTGTTCCTGTTCTTCATAATCAGCCAGTGATGATGATGATGCGGGATTTTTCGTTTGCAAATTAGTATTGTTGGTTGTTGTTGATGTTGATGATGAAGGTATAAATTGTTTTACATTATTATTATTATCACGTGTACTAGCAGAGTAACATAGACTCTGATCACTGGAAGACATGGTGAGTATCTATATGAAGAGTACCATAAATCTATTGGGTATATGGAATTTGTTTCCTTGATTATTTTTCTTCTCGCTTTTTAAATTTTTTTTTAACTCTTTTTTTTTTTTTTTTTTTTTTTTGACTTCCCTTTTGCCTTTTGTTTTAAGTTAGTCCCCGTTTTAAGCAATGACACTTTTGATGAACCCTTTTATATCATCCATATAGATCGAGTTCTTATTGGAAATTCAATATGTTGAAACCCAATTTAAGAAAAAGTTACCTCACTAATAGTGCTTTTCAAATTGTTTCATCAACATTCTCTAAAAGTGCAATCATAACATAATCATCTATAAAAATGGTGATACATTCTCTTCCAGTTTTAGATTTCCTTCAATCCTCTTTCAAAACCATCTCCAACTCTAGCCTTAACTACTGGTGATTCTTCTATCTCCACTAGAACATTGCTTGTGTTTTATTTTCTGGGAGGTACTACAAGGAGATTCTTCATATGATTTCTATAAGAGAACATTACAAGGCTTGGTACTGCATTTACTCCTGCTTCTTTAGATTACAATTCGGGCCGTTGCAGAATTTCATCAGATTTGATTTGAATAGAGTTTATCAAAGAAGAATCATCTTATAGATGTTTCTTCGCTATATAAATTAATAAACCAAGGCTTCACAGATTGAGCAGGAGAAAACACTTCGTTTTATAAGTCTTAATGGCCTTAAATGTTTTTACCAACAGGGGGTTTCCCCTTTTCTTCTTTTTTCTTTGCTTTTCTGCTGTCTAGATCAAATACAGCAAATAGATTCCATACCTTTCTTCTACCTGTTGAAGGAAATTTCAAGATCTACAGGTCCCAATGAATGGTTTGAGCTGTTCAACATAACCAAATAGTATGTATTGTTTGTATTACTAGAAATAATTTTTCTTTTTCACTACACGAAATCTATTATTTTTTTTTAGTTTTTTGTTTTTGTTTTTTGTTTATTTTATTTAATTAACAAAGATACAAGATATAAGATAAAAGATCATGGCAACTTCATCATCTATAAAGCAAAGACAATTAAAACATTTGAATTCACAATTTCAACAATTACAAACTAATTTATCAAATTTAGAATCATTATTAAAAATAACTAAATTACAAGCTGATTCAATACGAAAAATTGGACTTATACATGGTTCCATGTAAGTACATTATATGCCAAATCACTTGCCAAATCACTTGATAATATATACTAACATCAAATAGGTTTATGTCATCACATAAAGTATTTTATGATCAAGAAACAGCAATAGATGAAACAACAATGAATGGTACTTCTGTTCAACATCAAATGGAAGTTGATGATGATTCAATATATAACGATAGCTTTACTCGTGATGATTAAGTGGCCGTTTATGCTTTATTTATAAGGAAAGATCACTTCTTGTGGTGTTTGGGTATTTAGGTTATTTGTAAAATTGTAATATATGATTTAATATGTTTTGAATATTACCAAATCAAGAATATTGCTCGATTCGGAAGTTATATTAAAAGTAAAATAAAGAAAAAAATAACAAAATTTTTTTTTTTCATCATTGAAAAGTCATTTAAATATAAAAGATAAAAGAAGCAGTAATGTTTGGTGTATTTAGACAGACATTTACCACGTATGGTGGTTTATTATGGTATGTTATTATTTGCTTATATTAAGATAACGAAGAAGACTAACAAATTTGATTCAAACAGGAAGAGAACATGGAGAATGTCAAGAATGCAAAAATATAGATTGAGAAAGAGAATGCAACAAGTTGATTCTAATATAGAGGCATTATATCAAGGATTACAATCAAAAGGTCTTCAACTGTCACTGGTTGACAAATTAAAATTTGAATTTCCAAAAGAGCTGGAGATGAAACCAAAAGATAAATATACAGTTTTCAACAAATCTTCAAAAGGTTATAGGAAAAGTGTTCATTTAGTACCTAAATGGACAAAGAAATCTTTTAGATCAAATCCAGAATTTTTCTAAAAGTTATTATGTAAATAGAACAAATAAAACATTTTTTAATGAACTATAAAACCGTATAATACACATAAAAGACAACAACTCCAGTACCCCCAGATCCCAAAATTAAGAATTTTCACATTCTTTCCCAAATATAATTTGAAATGAAATAACTACTATACTGATCATCAACTGTCAAGACATTTGTTACATCTTTTTCCTTATTATAAATAATTATCTTATCTTTTTCATTTTCTTTTGTATCAATAATTATCCCCATTCTTTTGAAAAGATTTAATTGTATCAGTACTGAATCATAATTTTCGAAAAAATCATTTTCAATTATTTCATCATTTTGTTTATTTAAATCATTTAATAAAGTTATTAAATTTTGGAAATTGGAATTTAATTCATTTAAATTAATTTCTAAATCTGTTAAATTTTTGGCTAATTCAAATTTATTCACTTCTAAATCTGATAATTTTTTTTTCAATTCTAACCTGGATTCAGATTTCTCCTGTTGTTCTAATGATTTTTTCAATTCTTCATATTTCTTAGATAATGACTTTAATGATTCTTTTTGTTCATCTATATTATCTATTCTCTTATTTGATAAGCTTTGTAAATTCTCCTTGATTCTATCAAGTGTACTGAGATCTGGCTCAATTTGGAAATTCTCTATAGTTGACAGGATCAAAGATTTCGGGTTCTCAACTGGTGGCATAATGTGCAAATGATGTTATATGATTTCATTTGTTTACACTTTTTTTTTTTTTTTTTTACTTATTTTCTTGTCATTTTTTTCTAACGTGTTAATGACACGTTAAATCTGCCATTGTTTCTTATTCTTTTTCTTGTTTTTTTTTTTTTTTTTCACATTCAAATCAAATGATTTTTTTTTTCTTTGTTAACGATTAGAAGAATATATACTAATCGATATAGACATGAGTAAAGAAACTACAAAAGGGTTGCCAGTATGGATGTTAACTCCAAAAGAAGAGAAAGAAGTTTTTGAAAATTGGAAAACAAATACATGGAAAAGATGTGATGCTGATGTTAAAGGTAAGTTGACCTTTTTTTGTTTTCTCTTATGATTGATATACTAACTATATGATAGCATTTGCTGAATGTGGGAAACAAAATGGATATGGTGTATGGTTCAAATGTAGAGATTTAAGTAAGAAGATGAAGAATTGTATATCAAGTTATCAAAAGACTGAATTTGTTGATATTGAAAGAGATCTGTTCATACAAGAAAAAATAAGGAGATTAAAAGAAGCTCAAGAAAAAGTATAGAGGGTTAACATGTATATATATAAAAGGTTATGATCTTAATGTCTAATGGATATTTTTGTTAATAATGATCATGTAAAGATATGGTATAAAACCTATCTAAAATATGACTTCCTAATATGGTAAAAAATGAGATACAGTGGATAAAATAGTAGGGATTATATTACATCAAAGAAGTATGACACAAAGTTACTATATGAAGATCACCAGTCACTCACAGTTTAATCGGATATTGTAATCTAAAATAGATAAAGTAGTGGAGAAATATCAATTTGCTACTCCATCTATTTACCTTTTTGCTAGACTCTTTTCTTTTGTCTTATCTATGAATGACATTACTAATAATATTGTAATAATAACCCACTAAGATTTAAAGCAAATATAATCAATTTTTTTGGTATAAATACAGAGCTTCTTTTCTATTCTCATCTGTTTATTAATTAACTATTATTACAACAATGTCGTCGTTCATAGATCGTTGGATCAATAGAATGAATTCTAATCAATCACACAATTCTCGTCCATCAAACACCGGTAAAGGTGTCTCTTATCATACTTTACAATCAAGAAATACTGGTAACTCTCAAGTTTACTACAGACAACAGGCTACTGTTTCTACATCTCCAAATAATACCAATTTCCCTGTCAGTTATTTCCAACAACAACAAGAAGGGGTTATACCAAAAGAAGATTTTGAAAAAATGATGATGCGTCCAGACGATAAAGAGATGCTTGCCATGGATGCTCAAAGAAGAAAGAGCTCTATAACCAGTATAGAGAGTGAGGAATAAATCAAGAAGAAACGCAATCAAATCTCATCTTGGGATTTGCAATAATCTGTGTGTCCCCTCATCTCTTTTTAAAGTCATTTTTTACTTGACTTGGGTTTTTTTTATATCTAATTCACGACCTTTTTTTCATATTTTTTATAATTCATATTTTTCACTTCTTCACATCTCTTAGCTAGTCTCAAGAGATGTTTTTTTACAATTCAGTATATAGCTTATTTAAGGATTTATTTTAAATACAATCTCACCCATGTAATAGTCATAAGATTTGCGTGAAAAGAAAAAAAAGCTCAAGACAAAAAAAAATTTTGTATTATGCTTAAATCTATGACATCAGTTCCCATAGTACTGGAGTTGATAAATAGAAACTCTAGAGCTAATAATGTCTACAAGGTGAAATCATAAAAGCAACCCCTTTCCTCATGTCCCTTTCGACAATCATCGATAACAATCATGTTGGTGGTTAAGGTTATCCCTTTCCTCTTAATATTAGTTGAAGCAGTTTCATTGAATTTTACTACAAATAACAATGTATCCCTGCTACTGCATACTATATCACCAATTACATACCAACAATTGGTAAATTTGATTTCTTTATGCTCAGTTAGTTATTGCTCAACGAAAGGTTTGCTATCCACTGGGAAATTTTCAAAAGCTTGTGATTTGATATATTGCCAACAAAATGGTGACTATCAAGTTTTAAAAATTTTCCAACCACAATCTGATAACATAGGTTCAAGTGGTTATATTGCCATCAATCATCTTTTGCAAAAAATTTTTATCGTGTTTCGAGGGAGTCAAACGGATGTCGACTGGTTAACAGATTTAGAGTTCACCCCTATCCCATATAGGACTCATGTTTCCAATATGGGTTTACTGGAATGGGATTGTGATAATTGTATGGTTCATAAAGGTTTCCACAAATCTGTGAATTTTTTCATAAAGGATTCTTTGAATTTCGTTTTGAAATTGACAAAAACTTACAGAAATTATGAATTGATCGTTACTGGGCATTCACTTGGTGGAGCACTTGCCTTATTAACGGGAATTGAATTTCAATCTCTAGGTTTCAATCCATTAGTTGTTACTTTTGCACAACCAAAAATTGCAGCTACATTCACTTTTGCGGATAAGATTAATGAAATTTTCCACACAAGTAATAATAAACAACAAAGTAACAGTCAATTAAGCTCAGGTTACTTCAGAGTAACTCACAATGGAGACAAGATTCCTCTATTGCCCCCAGGTTTTGTACATGCAGGCATTGAATTCAATATCAAGAAAGTTAAATTGCCACACACACGATCAGATGTTATCGTTGAAGAAGAAACTACCAGTTTAGATTTAGTTGAAGAACAAGATTTCAAAGATATCAAGAAATCGTTGAAAAATGCATTACTAAAAGAACATGGTGATTACTTGATAAAAGTTTCTGGTTGTAAAAATAGATAAAAAAAAAGTAGAAAGACAAAAAAAAAAACTTTCAACCCCTTTAAATAACTAATTGTAGAACAATGGAATCCAAACTCATCGATCCAATCCCATCATTAAATCTTGATTCAGTTCCAGAGACAGAGTCGTCATTATGGCAACGCTTCTCATGGATTTCAAGTATGCAATCCCTTAGAGATTTTTTACAATACCTATATGGATTACTCCCTGTCACAGTTTACCCTAATCAAGGAACAGGATTATGGGATGTCTTATGGATCAGAATAAATATCTCAATATCAAGGCCCTTTGTCAACTTTAATAGGTTGTTAAATTCGGAAGCATATTGGTATCCTTTAAAAGTAAGTATTGAAAATAAAAAAACCAAGGGAGAGAAATAACTAACTTGAATGGAAAGGGAATTCATTTTTTTTATCAACATCCTGAATTATGGAGCTCTTTACAAGTGATTCCACCTCATTTAGCCTTATCTTTTACCGTATACTGTTGCGTTTGGTCAACTTTTTTCCCCTTGCAATTTGTTATTGCCACAATATTTGGTGGTCCCATGGGGATTATCATTGCCAGTATTGCTACTTTACAACAATGCCATTACTATTCAAGTTTTGTCACTAATAAATTACTTCTCCCTGAACAATTAGACTCGGTATTTGATGCGACTTTGATTGCCACTGAGAATTATGATGTAGTGTTAAGGGGAAAATTGAGAAGAATTACACCTGTTCCCTTTGTCACAAAATTTAGAAGATTCATGTGGTCAATTCCGACAGAGTTTTTATTTTACCCCACTGACACGGCAAGAATGGTGATTCCAACAGTTTATAATTCTGTGCCAATGTTGGGTCCTTTAATTTATTCAATGACAAATGCCTCACTGTGTGGAATTAAGTATCAACAGAGATACTTCAATTTGAAAAATTTGAAACCCGGGCAGGTACAAATGTTGAACAAGAAGAGAATGGGTCATTATGCCTCTTTCGGATTCGTGGCAAGTATTTTGGAACTGACACCTATTCTAGGATTTGTATTTGAGATTACAAACACTGTTGGTGCTGCTTTATGGTGTGCCGATTTAGAAAATGAATTAAATGCTATTGAGAATTATAGTGCCGATAGAACTGACACCATCCGTGGTCTTATTAAAATAATGCCATAAAGTAATTCTTAATTATACAAATAAAGTGAATCAACGCAACCAAACCCTGCAGCAACACCACCTTCGTTACTACTACTAAATTTAGATCTCAATAACCAACCGGCGTAATCGTTTTCTAATATTTCACCTGTGGACTCGTTGAAAAGTACAGTACCGAAAATACCCAATTCACTTATAATATCTTCTTCATAAATCTTCCCCTCTCTAATAATCTTATTTTTAAAAGTTGGTGGCGTTATTAATTCCATCAAGATGTAACCTGCCCATTCTTTCTCCGGTAAAGTCTCTAAGAAACCTGGAATGCTCTCTTTATAAATATTATTACCACCACCTTCTCTTTGTGGTTTCAATACAAAATCTTGTGGTCTTTCCTTGATTAATTTCTTGGCCAATTTCCCATCTTCAGAATCATCTAATGGATATATCTTAACAAATGTCTCTAATAATTTTTCCAATTTGGTATTATCCAAATTTGGTAAAAATTGTGTAATTTCATGCTTAATAGTCAATATCTGTTGAATTTTCTTAGCACCACTTAATTGTGTTAAGAGAGTTGGACACTTGATAGCCGTGGTAGTTTCAAGATTCAATCTAGCGGTCCAGCTGTTTTCAGTAATATAATCAGTTGGTGCATATGCAGATCTATAATAAACCACACTTACTTCATCGCCTGTAGATGCAATATACAATTTTCTTGTCTCTTTGTCAATCTTGGTATGAGTGTTGATTTCTTCCAAAGTTAATCTAATTGATTTGATTCCGTATTTATTAATCAATTCATATTCTAATGCTCTTTGATCGAAACAGTTTCTTTCTTTTGGTTGAACGACAAATAATATCACAGTGCTGCCTTGCTTCTTATCATTATAATGATAATCACCTTGGTATAAACCTTGCGCCAATTTCTTATAAGAATCTGAAATTGGGATTTCTCCTGCTTTGTAATACTCAGATGATCCTTTGTTATCATAATCTCCGATCTTATTCAAATAATCATGCAATTTTCCAACTTTTGGTGATAACCCACCAAATGAAACACTAACTGTATTGAATTCAATTTGCTTTATAGAACCATGAATTCCATCTGTTGAATCAAACATATAATCATTTCTGAACAATCCCAATGACAACTCTTGCACTATACCGATCTTCTCAGCTTTCAAATATGTCTCGAACAATTTCCCCGTGAACTCGGAATCAAATTTAGCTAAATCTGTCAAGATTGCCAATAACCATTCTTTGTTTTTAACAACATTTACATAAAGTTCATTAAAAGTTTTTTGAACTTCAATTGCCTTATCGAATTCACTTTTGGCAAACGGTGTTGGGTATAACGTGACAGGAGCATGAATTGCTGAGTAAGGTTGGAAATTTGGAGGATACATGGTAAGACCATTACCCAATGACCAATTGAGTAAATCTTCAATCAATTTCTCTTGGTTGCCTTCATCCAAGCTAGGAAACTCCCTGATAACTGACATTTTCCCTCTTATCTCTATACTGTCCAGTGCAAAGATCAGAATTATCAATCGAAAATTTTAAAAATAAAATCATATTTTCGGCCAATAATTTGGTACATTGAAGAACGACTTTTTTTCCCTCAACCACAGTTTTTTTTTTTTTCAAGCAGAGAGAGAGATTTGGCTTTCAGTTATGTAAAGAGATGGTTAGAGAATTTAGTAAATTGTTTTATTATTCAAGACAATTGATAGCAGGAATTGATAACCCTTGATGCTTATGAATATGCATAAAATTGGAAGTTTGTATTGCCTTTTTGTTTTAACTTATCGACCTATGACGAAGAGATACTGGTGGAACTCGGATAAGATAGCGAACTAAAACCAGAATTAAAGCCTATGATTCAACATGATTCAGTTTTGACGGCTATTACGTATATGGCTGAGTTCCTGGATTTTCTAAGAGACTCTATAGCAAAGCAGAAGAAATGCCTAGTACGGTATTGTTCTTATAAGAAAATTTTTTCTTGCATGCAATGACGCCGCATTTCTTAATTTTTGTGCACACAAAAGAAACGCTTAATGGATCTAATGCCTGAAGCTTATTTCTTTCCAATTTCAAGCACAGATGACTACTTGTTTTATGTCTAATGACTACCTTGTGATGCCTTTAGTTTCCAAAAACAAGAGGGAGTTTCGGTACGGTTTGCTCTCGGGTTTTCAGTTTGAAACTTGCACGGATTTCCCCCCTATTTTGGCAAAAGATAAGACTCCAAGAGATATCGTTATGACTCTCCAATGGTCCGATTACAGGGTACTATTACCAGCCAAAAGCACTCAACAATAAGACTTACCAAAAAAGAAAGGTAAAGGAATTTATAATGTGATTCCGGAATGAAAAATTTTGTGACATTTTACTTATAGAACTTCTTATCCTATTTTTTATTTTTTTAATTTGAAATATCAACGTTTTTTTCAAATCGACTTTTGATTATATTTAATCTTCTATTTAGATATCTGTTGATTTTTTTGAAAAAAAGTATAATCATAATGTCAAAGAATATAGATATAGAAAAGAGTGTTGGGTCGTATACCTCATCCCCTATAACTGATGAGAATAAATCCTCAGTTGAATCTGGGGATGTATCAGAAGTTACAAATAAACCCTCAAGAATTTCAGATTTCTTCAGTTCTTTCAAGAGACTTGAAATTGAAGATCAGAAATTCGATCCAAATATGACTGAGCAAGAAAGACTTATTGCTGCAACACTGAATAACCCTCTTGCTAAAGCTTTGAAACCAAGACATTTGAAACTGATTGCCATTGGTGGTTGTATTGGTACTGGTTTATTTGTGAACTCAGGTAAAGCTTTAAGAACTGGTGGTCCAGGAGGTATCTTGATAGGATGGGCTCTTGTTGGTACTTTAGTTTATTGTACTTGTCAAGCCTTGGGAGAATTGACTGTTGCCATTGAAGCAACTGGTGGGTTCGTTGCATATATTAATCGTTTTATTGAACCATCATGGGGATTTGCATCCTCATGGAATTATGGTATTCAATGGTTATGTGTCTTGCCTTTAGAAATCGTCGCTGCTTCTTTAACCGTGCAATTCTGGGATACAGAAAAGAAGTATAATAACGATGGTTGGGTAGCCATTTTTTATTGCTTTATAATCTTTATTAATCTTTTCCCATCAGGTTATGGAGAAGCAGAATTTATCTTTTCCACTATCAAGATTACCACATTATTGGGGTTCTTGATCCTTGGTATAATAATTAACTGTGGTGGTGCAGGAAATCAAGGTTACATTGGGGGTAAATATTATTATGATCCTGGACCATTTGCCCATTCATTTAAAGGTGTGTGCACAGTTTTCGTCTCTGCTGCATTCAGTTTTGCTGGTGTTGAATTATCAGGTTTAGCTGCCGCTGAAAATAGTAATCCTAAGAAAGCTTTACCAAAAGCTCTTAAATTGGTTTTCTACAGAATTATCATTTTCTACGTCACTTCATTGGTCTTGATTGGTTTATTAGTTCCATACAACAATCCAAACTTGTACAATGGTACTTCTTCATCAATTTCTCCTTTCGTCTTGGCTATTAGAGATGCAGGAATTAAAGGTCTTCCAAGTGTTATGAATGCCGTCATCATGTTGTCTGTCTTATCTGTTGGTAACGCTTCTGTCTTCGGCTGTTCAAGAACACTTGCATCATTAGCTGCCCAAGGTCAAGCACCAAAATTCCTTGCATACGTTGACAGAAAAGGTAGACCACTTGCTGCAGTTGGTTGCACTTTATTCTTTGGTTTATTATGTTTTGTCGCTGCCAGTGACAAAGAAGAGATCGTCTTTGACTGGCTTATTGCTGTTTCAGGTTTGTCCACCATCATCACATGGATGTCAATCAATATCTCTCATATCAGATGGAGAGCTGCTTTAAAACACCAAGGACGTACCACTGACGAATTATCTTTTGTTGCTCAATTCGGTACCATTGGTTCATATTACGGTGCCATTGGTAACTTCTTACTTCTTATTGCCGAATTCTGGGTCTCTGTATGGCCAATTGGAGAAAAACCTAATGCAAACACTTTCTTCCAGAACTATTTATGTGTTCCAATTGTCTTAGTCTTCTACATTGGTCACAAGATTTGGAAGAGAAATTTGAAATTATATATCAAGGCCGAAGACATCGACGTAGACAGTGGAAGAAGAGAATTAGACATAGACTTGATCAAACAAGAAATCGCTGAAGAAAAAGCTTACATTGCATCAAAACCTTTCTATTATAGAGTCTACAAGTTGTTGGCTTGAATGAAAAGAGGGTATTATATATTTATTTAGAAAATTTTACGTTAACGAAATATCAAAAATATTATGTAAGATGAGAAAAAAAAATTTTTTTTTTTTTGCATCTCTTCTCTGGAAATTTCCATTTTATTATTAATAATCTTTTATTGAAAAGAAATGAAAAGAACTGATTTTATTGACCAGGATAATTTGAATAAGAAACAGAAATTGGAATATATGTCAGGTCAAGAACAAGAAGCAAAGAAGGAGAACTTTTTCGAGAAAGTCGGAGACCAGGCACAGAATGTCGATGATGAAGAATCTAAACCAGAAGAATTTGTCGATGGTATGCGTAAGACTGGGGCAACAGATATGGAAGGTCACCCAGTTCAAGAGATCCAATCTTTATGTATGAACTGTCATGAGACTGGTGTCACAAGGTTGTTATTGACAACAATTCCATATTTTAGAGAAGTTGTTATAATGTCATTTGAATGTCCTCATTGTAATTTCAAAAATTCTGAAATTCAACCAGCTTCAGAGATACAATTGAAGGGTTCAAGATATACTTTGAAAATAGAAGAAAAAGAAGATTTCAACAGACAAATTGTGAAATCCGAGTCTGCCACATGTAAATTTGCAGAATTGGATATTGAGATCCCACCAAAGAGAGGTCAGTTGACCACAGTTGAAGGTTTATTATCTGAAATGCTTGAAGATTTGGAAAGTGATCAACCTGCCAGAAAAGACTTGCAACCAGAAATATACGACAAGATTGAAGCTTTTATCGGTAAAGTGAGGGCCACAATAGCCTGTGAAGAAGGTGGAGTAATTCCATTGACTTTAACAGTCGATGATCCAGCCGGTAACTCTTGGATCGAGTATGTTCCAGGTGAAGCTACCCACAAATGGTCAAGTACCGAATACAATAGAACAGCAGATCAAAATGTTTTCTTAGGTTTAGTCTCTGAAGATCAAGTTGCTCAAGATCGTCAAGCAGCTGAAGCTGCTCGTAAGGCAGTAGCTGACAGAAATCCATCTTCTACTGGATTTGTATCAGATCAAACTGATATTGAGAATTTCGAAAATGAAGTTCAAACTTTTGCTGCTCATTGTTCCTCTTGTTACGCACCATGCGAGACTCATATGAAAGTAGTTAACATTCCTCATTTCAAAGATGTCATTATTATGAACACATCATGTGAGCACTGTGGTTACAAATCAAACGAAGTTAAGACTGGTGGTGAAATTCCAGAAAAAGGACGTAGAGTCATTTTGAAAGTCGATGAACCAGAAGATTTGGCAAGAGATATCTTGAAAGCTGAAAGTTGTGGTTTAATTATCCCAGAATTGAACTTGGATTTAACACCAGGGACTTTAGGCGGTCGTTTCACTACAATTGAAGGTTTATTACGTCAAGTTCACGAAGAGTTGGAAGGAAGAGTATTTTCTCAAACTTCAGATTCCATGACAGAAGAAACCAAAAAGAGATGGGAATCATTTTTCGCCAATTTACAAAATGCTATCGATGGTAACACCAAATTCACAATCATTATGGAAGATCCATTGGCAGCTTCATATATCCAAAATGTTTATGCACCAGATGATGATCCAAATATGAAATTTGAAGAGTTTGAAAGAACTCTGGAGCAAAATGAAGATTTAGGTTTAACCGGTATGGTAACAGAAGGATATGAAAACAATAACAATTAAAGGTGTGGGTGAAAGTATATAAATTTTTTTAGAGGAGGTGTATTTAATTTAACATTAATCAGTTAATTATTATTGATGTAGACTCTACAGAAGACGTTATAATGCGAATAATAAATGTTATATATATATATAAAGTATTGAACGAAAAAAACCAAAAGCATATAAAAGTCATTTATAGTAACAAATGATACTTATGCATTATCTTCTCCCAGGTGATGATAAGTCAACTGATAGAAGCGAATCCAATTCTGTATCGCCAACAAAATTGTTCGACAGCACACTATACAAACTGTCTTTACTTGTGTTCCTTGATGTGTTGAATGGCATTATAGGTGGTTGGACTTTTATTATTGGAGCCTCACTTAAAGCAGAAGAACTTCCAGTTAAATTTCTTCCATCTTTTGTCGAGAAAGAAAATTGATCGCGTGCTGCTTTTTGAGGTCTAAAATGTAAATCCAAATTTTGACTGCCTTGTCTTGATTTAGAAAATGTTACCTCTTCCCCAATTTCATCTCCAAATGGATTTACAAACGGGTTATCAGCTTCATCAGTGATATCATTATTGTTTCTACTAAGATCGCGACTTGTTGTATTGAAAGTCTTGACTTTGTCTAAAGATGAAAAAGTTGCAGCTCTTCCTCTTAAGACAACGTCTTCTTCACTTCTCAAATATTCAGAGATGAAAATCAAAGGTGGTTTTGGCGGTTCAGCTTCAAATTCATTAAAGTTTTGGAAAGACTGGACATCAGTAGACTCCACAAGCTTATCAAACTGCCCTTTCTTATATCTCCAACGAGCAATAACCGTCCTTAACGTGTTATAAACTTTTTGATGTCTCAAACCAGCATCAACTTTATCCATTGAGACATATCTCTCCATAAAATCACTTAATGTCAAACACTTATTTTCTTCGAAATGGGCATATAGTGCAACTTTCAAAATTACAGACGTGAAAGAAACACCAGGGTGATTATTAGCTCTCATGTCCATTAATATTTCTTCCACCAATCTCTCGTATTTCAATCTTCTAATGTTGACTTTATTTGGATCAATTTGACTAAGAGTGGCATTCATAGCAGGATAGTCAATGAAAACCGAGTATGGATCGTCATCAACTTGTTTAAACCACTGCTTCTTCAATTCAGGGATAGTGAATCTACCATCGTTATAAATCTTATAAGATAAGACACCATTGAGTGAACCAAGTAATTTCTCTAAATCATTAGGATCTATGAAACCTGTTCCTCTAGGATCAAATCTGAGCCAACTTGCTTTAAATTTTCTCCTCTCTGAACGGGTGATGAATGAATGAGGATCAGAGCCATGATAAATATAACTGAAACTATCAACAATCAAAGAAACGAACATGTTTAAGAAAATGAACATCGAAAGAACATTCCATGATATAAACAACAGGTATGCATAAGGTCTACTGCCACAATCAGTAAGATAAATGTTATCACTACTGTAACAATTTGGCAGCACAACTGCATAATCATTCATGATGTAGTTCCAACCTTCACCAAAACTCATTCTGAACAATAAAATTAATGACTTGGTAACAGTTCTAGTGTTAATATTATTGGAAGTATTAGGTCCAGTTCTCGTCAATCCGAAAATTTGATTCAATGCAATCGCATATACTAAAAACAAGATCCCCCATGTATATAACAAGGATATAAGAGAAGGTAAACTTGCTAAAGCATATCTTAAAAGTTGCTCCAATCTATCGATTCTTGGAATAATCATTAATAAGACAGCAACCAAGAACAATTTATTCATGTTGGCATAAACAGTCTCTCTCGAAATGAAGAAAGAAACCAATGTTGTGGCAAACGCACCAACAAAAATAACCAATGACATCCAACCCCATTTGGAGCTAAAGAAAGTCTTTGGACCCCTGGCAATTATCACTAAGTTAAAATGGATCAAGAAAATACCAGATGTAATGATATAAACAATATATCTGGCATCGTCAAGGGCCTCTATGGTAGGGTATACTTCTAAAAGTAATGCAAGAATATGAAGAATAAAAGTCATGTTGATGAAAAGTCTCCAATATCTATTTCTCTGCACAATCAATTTGTGACATATCAATTGAATATTAGAGTAGTTGTCAACATCACCACGTCTTGATGCTTTTACCTGTCTTAAAATTTTCTCTACTTCGTACCAACTTGACTGTTCACTTGTTTCATATGCTCTTCCAGTATTTCTGGCATAATTTTGAATAATGACAGAAACGAATAATGTCAAGATGAAAATTGTACTGACAGCATTGAAAAGAACGACATAGATACCATTCAGAGGCGTAGCAAATAATCCAGGCACAGTCCCAACTCCGGTTGAGTTCATCAGATTCTCCAAGAGATCAACCCAACCTTCCAAGGAAATGATTTCGAATAATGAGAGGAATGCGTCTTTGAAAGAATTAAGATGTAAAGGTGGTTGCACATAAGCATTTGGACTAACAATATTCCATTTGAACACTTCATTTTTAAATTCTCCGTAACATTCAGCCAGAGTGGAACTCCCATCTAGACAATAACCTAGACGTCCATTCAAAAGGTTTAAACCCCAAATGGTGAAAGGAAATAACAAGGTCACGGAAATAGTGGCAGCACTTAATATTTGCCAAAATCCAGCAATAATAGTATTTTGAAATGTTGATTTGGCCCTAGCACTTAAAGTTAACAATCTCAAGGCTCTTAATGCTTTAAATCCATTTATAACACGTGAAACAGAACCGGAACCTCTCAAAGTTGTAATAAGATTGATCCATAATGTTAACAATACAATTAAATCGATATGGTTCCAAGAAGATGCCAAATAGGCATTTGGTGTGTAAATAAGACCATCCGCAAATACTTTAATGAGAAACTCAAAAGAGAATAATAATGTACAGGCCATATCAGAATTTGTAAGCCAATCCCAATTTCTTTGTGCAACGTCATTCTTCTTTTTATACAAAGGTGTTGCATAACATGCAATAATCACCATTGCCAGAGTTATTAAGAACATGAAAAAACTGAACAGGAAACTAACAGTTCTATGCGGATTCACACCATCAACCCTGTCACCATATGAAGGTGGAACGATCTTCTGACAAAACCTTCTTAATTTATGATTAGGTGGTAGCATATAAAACACGGTGTTGAAAGTTGGGTTTTCTTTCAAGTACTCTTCTTTTTTCTTTGTTAATCTTTTATCGTCATCCATCATACCTTTGACGGCATTTCCCAAATCATGAGTCTCAGTTGAAACTTTAGTCTTACCTTCTGATGCAAAAAATGGATTTGTCTTTAAATCATTAAAAGTGGCCAGCACCCTCATCGTAAAATTACCAATATATGGGGTTCTCCAAAGTAAATCCAGCATGGCTTTCTTTCCCGGTATCTGTTGTGAATCAGATTTCTTGGTCTTATTGATAACATCATCAGTGAAACCTTTAACTTTCCCACTCAACAACAAATACAAAATTTCTTCTCTTGATTCACTACTTGTTTGCTTGGGTTGAAAAACACTTTCCTTGAAATCAGCCAAGATACCTTTTTCAGAATCCTGCTTCAATTCTTTTCTCAATTGTTCTAAATACTGCTGAATTTGTTCTTTTCTCTTTTCAGATTCCGGAACAGACAAATTCTCTGAGATAACAGCAATGAAAATATTCAAGACAATCATATTGGAGAAAATAAACCAAACAATCAAATATGCTGCACCGAAAAACTGTTGACTCTTATTTTTGGCATATTCTTGAACTGCATATAACGTGTCAGTCCAATTCTCTGTCGATGTTATAGCATATAATGAGATAAACGAGTTAGGTAAATTGTACATTGAGAATGCATTATCTTCAAGCTCATCCAGAGTAATAGTGCCTTCAAAAAATCTGGACATGATGATACTGGTGAGGTATAAGAAGATCAAATAGAACAAAGCCAAATCAAAAATAGTTTTGACGTGACCTAAGACATTGAGCCAAGTTCTTCTAACAAATCCAATGGATAAGACAAGTCTATACCATCTTGCGATTTGGAAAACCGACATCCAAGCATATCCACGGCCCAAATGATGATGAACAGGAGGAATAACCATAATAGAAGTAACTATAGCTAAAAACAAATCAAAGATGTTTTGCTTTGAATGAAAGAAATATCTCCATTTGGGAAAGAAACATGAGAATCTGATAATAATTTCAAGTAATAACAAAACCGTAATGACAGCTTCTACTGTGTAATCTCGATATAATTCCAGAGGTGAAGATTTATCGTTTTTCAAACTTTGGAAAATAAGTGAGATCAAAATCAATATTAAAAAAATTGGTTCAATTTTGAAATACCACTTCAATGATATTGATTTCCTTTTGAAATCATTGTACAATATTTTATTTCTCATGTTGGTAAAAGTGGCCTTCTTTTTTTGTTTCTTTCTTTGCAAAAGAACTTCATCTCTTGTTATCTTGAAAGCATTAACAATAACCGCAATAAGTAAATTCACTATCCAAACTGTCAAGAAAAAAATCCCAAATATGTAAAATAAGGAAGCAGCCATGGTATCTGTATCCATTGTGTCATACATCAAATCTGTGAAAGTATTAGCACTCATGACAACAAATACCAACTCAAATGAATTTGCGATATTATCAAAACTAACACTATTACCATAAGGATTTTGATTTGAAACACATTTGGAGTTTACTGGACATCTGAAACCTTTTATTTGATTACCAGGGGTTCCATCATTGTACACATATGGCATTGGCTTTAGAGTGCCCAGATCCAAGTAACTTCCACAATACTGCGAGTCATTTACGTAATAGTCTGTTGAATTTTGAGGATTGAACCAAACACAGTTACGTCTTAGTGATGACTTGAATGACTGTACACCGATGATGGCGAATAAAATCCAAAAACAACCAAGGAATAAAGCAATATCAAGTAATTCCGGAGAAGCTTTCTTTACTGCTTTCAAGATGACAGAAGTACCGTGTGTGAAATTCGTCAATCTAAGGATTCTCAAGCACATCAATGATCTAAATAACATGATATGATGCTTCAAGTCGTAGTGGTTTATCGACAACAAAAATGATATCCAAAACGATACAGAAGATACAAAATCAATTCTGTTCCATGAGCTTCTCAAATAAGCTCTTGTAAATGGGATATTCGAGTAATCTGTGGTGTCTTCTAATTCGTATGCGGTCACTGAGTGAATTGGTCTTGGTCTTTTTTCTAATAATTTGCCATGAGTATCAAGCAAGTGGAATCTTGAGTCATAATCTGGATTCAGCAGCAGCAGCAGTTGTTGTTGCTGTTGAGATTCCGTAGATTGTGATTTTCTTTTCCTGTTCTTGAATCTTTGATAATTGTATCTCACATAATCTTTCCAAAAATTTTGACGATCTTGTGGAATGTTCAAAGCTTTAAACATCTGAGAATCATCGTATAAACCATATGTAATGATTTTCAGAAATATTTCAAAAGTGTGGAAAATATTTATAGCAAATAACAACCAATCGATTGTGGTGTATGTTCCTTTATTATAATATCCTGTCTTTGCAGAATCCCATTGTTCATACGACAACAAGCCCGCTTGTGTGAACGTCAACAATGTGATTAATAACTCAAAGGTATTTGTGAATACAATTGATGAACAAAATAATCTTAATTTGCTTTGAGGCGTGAAATATTTTAACGAATTACCAAATAGCCTGATATCTTCCTTCTTCTTAACTGTATCCTTGGCACTTAAACGTGATCTGATTTCTTCAAATCCACTGAGTCCTGCAGCAGTAGCGTATGAGACATTATCATCAGATTCTATCACTTCCGGATACTTGATATGCTCCTGACTTTTCTTATCTGGGAAAGTTGAATCGTTGAAGTCATTATTAGAGCCAGAAGATCCTTCTTCTTCTTCTTGATCTACGTTATCAAAGATAGCACCTGCGGTATCGGCCTCATCTGTCTCATCACTCAGGTACTCTTCATCACTTTCCAATTCCGAGTTACTCAAAATGGGACTCCGAGCCATTATTTCATCGTCATCATCGTCATAATCTCTACCATTAACTCTAGCAGAAAATTTCTTGAAAGCATTGGAGATCTGATGTCTTGGAGAACTTGGTTGCAGAGCCAGCAAAGTTGGGACTTTTAAACCGTTTTCCACATCTTTATCAAAAGTGACATGTCCACTTCTAAAAGTATCATCACCAACAATATTGGTCGCAGTTTCATTACTGGGTACAGGCTTCAGTGGAGTTGTAGTTGTAGCCAAGTATTCTGGATATGAGGGTACATTGATATTGAAGTCCTTTAATCTTATACCTTCCTGATGTGGTTCGTCCGTTAAGCTATCTTCGTCATTATCATAGTAATCATCGTTGTCATAGTCACCATCACTCCCACTTCCGTGACGTTCAGGAGAAGCTACTGGTAACCATAAACCACCAATCGATTGGGTAGTATCACCAAGGGCTACTTTCAAACCTCTGTTCAACACTTCAGGATTTGTCTCTTCTTTATTAAAAGATCCTGGAGCAGAATGGAATGTATCAACACTTGTATTACTTTTAGAGTGCTCAGGTGTCTTGATATAGGGCACCATGTTGGCGACTTTCTTTGTCATTGGGGAGAGTTTCTGTTCTTTGCCAGGAGATGCAGTCAATTTGGAGAAGAAAGATGATACTGGAGATCTATGACTTGTAGCAGCAGATAATGGTGCGTCATCTTCACTCTCTGCTTCGCCTGCAAATGGTGATCTCGATCCCGAGCTTGATCTGCTTCTTTGATCATGAGGACCAAGGTTTGTATTCACCGTGAGAGCTGGTCCATGTGAAGGTCTTCTTCCTCGCGTATTAGAAGAAGCCCTGGGTACTTCTCCTTCCAGAGAAGGTTCACTCAATATAACTTGTGGAATGTTATGTTCACGTTTTCGAGTGGAATCATTGTTACTACTCATCTTGAGTGCGAGATCCAACTATACAAAATGCTGATCCACTTTATAATATATATATATATATATCCTTGTGGAGTTTCTTGAAAGTGTTGATGATATTGTATATATGGTCCCTTTATAAGTTTATATCGATAATACTATTTTTTAAAAAAAAAAAAAGGTATATACAAAAATATTTCAATTCTAGAGCACATGAACCACATTGGGAAATTACCGTATTGGGATATCATAAAGTGTCGTGTGCTTAAATATCAAATATAAACAGTAGTGTATATTAGATCAAGATATGCAAGATAGTGAAATTAAAACGCCCGTTTTCAGGACCTGAGATAGGCCTCTGGTCATTATCTGTAAAATTTTTTCCCTTTGCTGCTTGCTTCTTCCGACAATTTTGCTTAAAAGACTCCACTGCTATTTTTTTTTACTAATCATAGAAATTCTATTAAGTGAGAGTAAAGCTGCTTAAATCTGGTATAGTCATCTTTTTATAATATCAGTTTCTTTTGCCCATTCTATCAAAAATTTTTCATTTGAATTTTTTTTTTCATTTCAATTTTTCATTATTCTAATTTAACTTAGATCAAGTATTCAATTTAAGCTAGAAAAGGTTTTTAGCTTGTATATATTTATTTCATATTCGTCCATATAATATATTAACAAAATGTGTGGTGGTAAGTTTTTTTGTCCCCAAATGATAACTTCAAAGAAGCTTATCATAGATTAGTCATAGCCTTGAATCATACTAACAAAAAAAAAAACACATCAGATTCATCAGACTCAACATTTAAAAAAGTAAGCGAAGAAAGCAGAAGACCTATTCAAAGAAACCCTTATGGTCCAAACCCAGCTGATTTTCTTTCCAATGTTAACGATTTCCAGTTGATTGAATCAACATTGAGAGAAGGTGAACAATTTGCCAATGCTTTCTTTTCAACAGAAAAAAAAATCGAAATAGCCAAGCTGTTGGATGATTTTGGTGTTGATTATATCGAATTAACTTCCCCTGTTGCTTCAGAACAATCAAGACTGGATTGTGAAGCTATTTGTAAATTGGGTTTAAAAGCCAAGATCTTAACACATATTAGATGTCACATGGATGATGCCAGAGTTGCTGTCGAGACCGGTGTTGATGGTGTTGATGTTGTTATTGGTACTTCTCAATTCTTGAGACAATATTCTCACGGTAAAGATATGAACTACATTGCTCAAAGTGCCGTTGAAGTTATTGAATTCGTCAAATCAAAAGGTATCGAAATTAGATTTTCTTCAGAAGATTCTTTCAGATCAGATATCGTTGATTTGTTAAATATTTACAAAACCGTTGACAAGATTGGTGTTAACAGAGTTGGTATTGCCGATACCGTTGGTTGTGCTAACCCAAGACAAGTTTATGAATTGGTCAAGACTTTAAAATCTGTTGTTCATTGTGATATCGAATGTCATTTCCACAACGATACCGGTTGTGCCATTGCCAATGCTTACACTGCTTTAGAAGCCGGTGCCAGATTAATCGATGTCTCAGTCTTGGGTATCGGTGAAAGAAACGGTATTACCCCATTAGGTGGTTTAATGGCTAGAATGATCGCTGCTGACAGAGATTATGTCTTATCAAAATATAAATTACACAAATTAAGAGATTTGGAGAACTTGGTAGCTGAGCTGGTCCAAGTTGGTATCCCATTCAACAACCCAATCACAGGTTTCTGTGCCTTCACCCACAAAGCTGGTATTCATGCCAAAGCTATCTTGGCTAACCCATCTACTTATGAAATCTTGAACCCTTCAGATTTCGGTTTGACAAGATATATTCATTTTGCTAACAGATTGACAGGTTGGAATGCTATCAAATCAAGAGTTGACCAATTGAATTTACACTTGACAGATGCTCAATGTAAAGAAGTCACCGCCAAAATTAAGAAAATCGGTGACATTAGACAATTGAATATTGATGATGTCGATTCCATCATCAAAGATTTCCATGCCGATATTGGAACTCCTGCTTTAGGTGCCACTACTTCTGAATTACCAGTAGTTGAAGATGAAGAAGAACCTGAAACTAAAAAACAAAAAACAGAAGCCTAAAGAGAGAATTGAGAGTTAGAGAGATGGACTATATATTATAATTTATGTTATAGATTTTCAAAAGCATGAAATAAAAAAAAAATATGTTTTGATTTATTAAAGTTGAACGACAGTAATACTCCTCATTTGAAGCCTTCTTTAGGTAAGAACACATCATCCTTTGGAGGCAATATGAATTGTATCGATAGTATACCTGAATCATTCAAACTCTATTTGAATCTCTAACTTTGCAAAGAGGAAAATTGGCACAAAAAAACACAAAAAAAAAAAAAAAAAAAAATTAGAATAAGATGATCTGAAATCTGTAGTTTCTTGTACACTTTTACTTTGTTGTGGGAGTTCGCCCAAAAGAAGAACAAAATGACAACTGCATCAAGGACAGATACAAGAAAGCTTTTTCAAGAGGTGTCCAAGATAACTAACAATCTTCATGAGTTAATCCCACTTGGAACTCTTTACTTGACAAATTTGCCCAAATCATTATGCAAACATGCATTGGCACCAGATGGATGGCAGTGGTTCGAGTTTCCAATATCAGATGACCCAGAAATGGTTTCATTACAGAATGAGAAATCTAGTTTTCATCCATTGACGGCTAATTTGAAATATTTGGTTGATAGAGGACACATAAAGTTAACTTACAAGATCTTATATCCTGACTTGGTGATAGTGAGGGTTTATGTGGTACCAAAAGATGTGAGAGGACTGGCATATTTGAACGAGTTTAGAGAGTTGTATCGTCGAGGTAAACCAATTACGTGGCATAATACCAAATATAGGAAAATCATGACAAATCTATTGATGATTTTGGACTATGATAAGAATTCGTGGAAGGGCCAAATATTAAAAAGAGATTTAATCATATTTCATTGCTTGAGACCATATCAACCATTTCACGCTAGTATCATTGGGTCTCAATTTCTTGGACTGCCCAATCAAGAGATTTTCAATTTTCATATACAAAGATTGGTGAGTAAAGAAGCATTTAAAGATTTTAATAGAGAATTAAGTGAGACAGATTTAGAAACGAAATTGTTAGAGTTGTACAACGGTATCAACTCCCCGGTTTTCGAACTTGACTCAGATAGAATGACCAAAGAACAAAGAAACTTGATTTTGGATATCTTGAATAATGACATCGATGGATTAAAATCCGAGTTGTATCCTTATCAGAAACAGTCTGTGGCAAAGATGCTCGAGCGAGAGTTTTTTCCCGAAAGAATGACAACATATTTGAAATTGAAATGTAACCGAGACAACACATATTACCTTGATATTCCAACGTTGAATTTTTTCCGCCAGCTGGAAGTCTTTGTGACACCAAGAGGTGGGATCTTGCTGGAGAATATGGGATTGGGTAAGACTTTTATATGTCTAGCATTGATATGTGCTTCTAAATTGGAAATATCACAAATTCCTGAAGGTTTCAAATCACCTGATAGACAATTATTTATTTCTAGGAAGGGGAAATCTTCTTTCCCCAAGTTGATGGATTTATGCATACGGAAATTGAATAACGAATCAATTGTGTGGAGACCATATCTGCACCAGTTATCATCATCTTGTTTAAGATCATTGGAAGAAAATCCCGGATCCTTCACAGTACCTAGTTTTGAGAACCCTTTGATACGGAAGTCTAATAGAATTTCATCATCAGTGGAAATTGCTGACCTTGGAAGAAAATTGTTCTTATGCAATACCACATTAGTCATTACTCCTGATAATTTATTTCATCAGTGGTTACTCGAGATTAGGAAGCATATCGATACAAAATTCTTGAAAATATTGAAAATTAACAGATTAGATTTTGTGATTCCTAGAAGTGAAGAATTGATCAAGTATGATTTGATAATGATAACGAACTCGGCATTTGCCAACCAATCAGAGAAGTTCGATACGCCTTTAAGAGACATTTATTGGAAACGTTTGATCATCGATGAAGGTCATAGTGTGAACAGTAAATTGTCAAGATCATCATATATGATCAAAAACTTGTTTGTTGAGAGGAAATGGGCAATAAGTGGTACCCCAACAGCAGGTTTAACAAGATTGCATATGAATGAAGAAATTGAGGATGATGCTGGATTTCAAATTAATTCACCAAAGAAAAAGAAGAATTATGTTGTTAAGAGAAAATTTGATGTAAATCAGGATTTGAGTAAATTGGGTATTATGATTGCATCTTTTTTCCAAATTGATCCTTGGAGTAAAGATCCAAAATTATGGAATAAGCAAATTGTGAAGCCTTTTTTGCTGAACCTATTTGGTTCTGACTGGCAATTGAAAAGAATCTTATCTTCACTTCTTGTTAGACATGAGTTGGAAGACGTTGAGAAAGATGTCAAATTACCACCTTTGCATCACAAGACTGTGTTTTTGAACCCTTCTTTCCATGATAAGATCTCACTTAATTTATTCACTGCGGTATTAGCCACAAATGCTGTCACATCGGAAAGAATAGATCAAGATTACATGTTTCATCCTTCGAACAGATCGGAATTGAGAAGATTGGTAACCAATTTACAAAAACTGACATTTTATTGGACAGGGTTCACTATTAATGATATGGAAGTGTTGATATCAATCTGTGACTTGGCAAAGAAAAAGAAATATGCCAGTGGTAAACCATATTATTCTCCTCGAGATTTACAGTTATTAGATCTCTCTATTGAATCTTCCAAATTGGCCTTATCAAATCCTAGATGGAGAACTGTCTCTGCAATCCATGAAATGAGTTATTTTATTAAAGATCTTCCAACACCTTTTACAAGGACTTTATCAGTTGGGGTATTGAATCATGAAATCAGTACCTATGGTGCTCCACAATTAGGTGCTGTACAGAAATTCTTTTATAAAAATAGGTTCATCAAGGACTTACCAAAATTAATTTGGAAATTAGATGAATTTATTAAACCATTTTGGACTAATTACTGGAAAGATACTGAAAAGAAAAACATTCAAAGAATCAAGAACCGTGATGGACAAACTATTGATTCACAAAGTGTCACAGAAGCTTTGAATCCTAATAGCAGATACACCAGTGGTAAAAATGAGAGGAAAAATAAGAGGTCACTGGAAGTAGTGGAGTTGGAACCACCACAAACTCCAAAGAAAGCAATGAAAACATCTACAAAGATACATAAGACTTCTCCAAGACAAATGATGCAAAGTGAAAATGGTGGTATCAAGACAACAAACAATGAGTTAATTGATAACAAGAAAGATCTGGAGTTGATAAATAATATAAGGAAACTGAAGATCTTGGGAACTGCATCATCAAAATTGTCATATTTGGCATCAAGATTATTAGAGCATCAATTATCGGGAGTGAAATCAATAGTTTTTTTTGAGTTTGAAGAGAGTGCTTATTATCTTACAGAATTACTAGATTTAATTGGTGTTAATTATTTGATGTATGCTACATTTATTAAATTGAATCAAAGGTTGATGAATTTGTCCAATTTCAGTAACTCTGAATCCGGGCTCACATTGATAATGGATTTGAAATTGGCCTCGCATGGATTAACCATCATATCTGCTACAAGAGTTTATTTCATTAATCCTATTTGGAAAAAAGCTGTTGAAGCTCAGGCGATTAAGAGAGCTCATAGAATTGGGCAATCTAATGAAGTCTTTGTTGAAACTTTAATCTTGAAAGACACCATTGAAGAAGAGATGTTCAAGAAACGTCTTGATGATGATAAGAAACCGGAGAAAGATGTCGAAGCTGTAACGTTGATAGACGATACAGGTATGCAAGAATTCATCTCGAAACATATTTTCTTGAAAATTCATGAGGAAAATGAAGATGAGATTTGTAAATTTGAAGCTCCAGCTACAGTTGGCAGGACGTTGTTAGGTGATCCGGGAGACTATGAAGATAATTCCAAGTTGTTGGAACCGGTTGGTTTAATAGTATCAGGGGTACGGAAGTGGGATATTCCATTATTCACTGAAGCCAATTTGATTAAACAGAATGAATATTTGAATAACAAGAAACCGACATTAGAAGACGTTGATATGGAGCAAGATGACGTTGCAAAAGAGATAAGCAGATTAGATAGAATAAAGTTTGCGAAGAAATTAAGACAGGAGAGATTAACTAAATCTGTCAAATTTGTTTAATAAAATAATGAAATGATAATGATTAATAATAATATACAGCATGCAATAATCATTGTAATCTTCTAATAATACAAGTTCCATCACTTGATGTACTCAACATACAATTCACATTGGCATTAAAATCCACATCTAAGACACTTCCAATATGACCACCTAATTTTTTCAACAACTTTCTTGAATTGAGATCCCATAAAGTCAAATGTTTGTCGTCACTACCACTTATCAAGTAATTGCCGAAATTTTTGCATCTTATGAGGTTATCGTAATTTGAAATTGACCCATCATATACTCCAGGTCTAGCTCTCAGTACATTTTTGGCAACAAATGATTTCGAGTTATATGATCTTAATGTTCCGTCATTGGATCTCGACACCAAAAGCAGGTCATCTTCAGAAATCGACAACGACGTGACATAATCTTTATGACTTTCCAGTGTCCACAATGGACTATCAATTTTTTTCAAATCTAATGCATATATGGTAGGATCAACCCCGGAAGTAAATACGGTGTTAGCTGAGTTATTCAAAGTGCATGTCATTAAGGGATAATCGGTCTTGAATTCCTTAACAAATGTCTTCTCTCTTGAATCCCACAATAGTAAATACCCATCATCACTGCAACTCACCAACAACTGAGAATTTGACTCTTGAAACTCACAAACTTCATTCACGGCCAACTCATGACCTTTCAATTTCCTTATTCTTTGTCCCGTTTCTAAATCCCATATCCCAACAGTCTTATCAGCACTCGATGAAAAAACCAAAGAATCATCTCGAGACCATTTCAACGATGTCACAGCACTCTTATGACCAGATATTGTTAATGTGTTTAATGACAAGTTCTCATTATCCGGGAAAGTCCATATATTTACCAAATTATCGGTGCCACCAGTGGCTATTAATGAACCATCATGGGAGAAGGTTCCTGACAAGATGGAAGAGCCAGTATTCGACTCTAGCACAACACCGTCACTTAAAGTGTCACTACCATTACTAGTCTTAGTTAACGTCCCATTAACGTTATCTACTCGTTGTCTCTTGACTAATGACATTGCTCACAGTATACACCATCTTCTTTTAACTGTTTTTTTTTTTTTTTTTGTCTTTTTTTTTTTTTTTTTTCATATTCTAGTCGTGTACAGTTCATACAAAACACCCAATGCGGGTTGCCAATTAAAATTGAGAGAAATGAAGAAAAACAAAGAACAAAAAAAAATGAAATCACCGAATTAAAAAAAAAAAAAAGAATTAAAAAAGTTGAACAACAAGTATCTTAATCAAGTATTATCAGATAATATTCCATTTACATTATGTCATCCATCATCTCAAGACGTGCATTGACCTCAATTGTCAGATCCTCATCAAACCGTATGACCCAAGTCAGAGCTTACACTGATTCACCATCAGGTAACAGTGATGCTTTTAATGTAAGTGAAAAAACTTGCCCCCAGATTTTTTTGTCTTTAATAATTTAAGAACCATTGAACTAACTGATTTTATTACAGGAACGTGAGAAAGCTCAAGAAAACATGTACATCAAGAAACATGAAAAAGAACAATTGGAAAAATTGAAAGAACAATTGAAGCAACAAAAAGAACACTTGAGTAAAATAGAAAAAGAAATCGACTCTTTAGATAAGAAATAAGTTTGCTGAGCTATAAAGCTTAAGTTGATTTGCAATTTTAATGAAATTATTGTTTTGTATTAAACCTGGATGTTGCGTTTGTATAGTAACAGTCTTAAACATTGTCAGATAATTAATGTTACAGGTTGTTGAATAGAGGATACACTCTTTCGAATTCATCAATCTTGATTGTTACTCTTCAATATACGTTTTGTTTCTCAATGAATTTATACTTGTAGCTTGCGATGTCACCGTTGCTCTACAAACAGTGCTTTTAAACAATATCTAACTCTTCTACAAAAAAAAATCAGCACCATCTCTCAAAACATAGCTCTTCAATTAACCCCTATAGATCCTCTTCTACAATTTATATGTACAGTGCAAGCTCATCTTTGTGATGTGTCGGCACTTACTGGAAAGAGCACTCTTATTGTTTTCTCCTGCGTTTTTTTTTTTTTTTTTTTTTTTTTTTTTTGCTTATGCTTATTTTAGTATGGTGGGTAAGCTGAAAACTGATTCACGGCAAAGAATATATAAAAACCATTTGAATTCATGAATTTCCAATGTTTCTGTTATTTAACTTCACATAAATATGTCAAATGTACACAATGGCTCTAGAGAATCTACCCCGTTAATGATTGACTCTGAGGAAGAAGTATCAACGACATCTTTTACCATTGATGCTGAGACATCACAACAATACGATGTCACTAAGATTATCATCTCATTGTGGTTAGGTAGTTTCCTCAGTGCACTTGATTCTACTGTGGTTGCCAGTACTATGTCTGGTATTGCATCTGAATTCAACAACAGTGAAAATTTAACTTGGATTGCAACTTCATACATGTTAACAAACACTGCTTTCCAACCATTATATGGGAAGACAAGTGATATATTAGGGAGAAAATTTTGCTTAGTATTTGCCCAATTTTGGTTTGGTTTTGGTTGCTTATTATGTTCTTTTAGTCAGAATATTACACAATTTGCTATAGCTCGTGCCATTGCTGGAATTGGGGGTGGTGGGTTATCGTCATTATCAAGTATTGTTGTTAGTGATATTGTCTCATTACAAGATCGTGGGATGTATCAAGGATATGCGAATTTGATGTATGCCACTGCTCAGTCTTTAGGTGGCCCCATTGGCGGATTTTGCTTGCAAACAATAGGTTGGAGATTCATGTTTGGACTTCAAGCTCCGTTGACAGTATTGTGTATGGTACTTGCCGTCAAATATGTCAATATCTATTCTGCACATTTCCCAAAAGAGGAGGAGAGATTTACAAAGGAGAACCTAGGCAGAATAGATTTCTTGGGTTCTTTTTGTTTAGTGATATCAACTTCTTCTTTGTTATTTTGGCTCTCAGTACCAACAAGTTCAAATAAATGGGGGTTGATCATCACTTGTATTGGTGGTTTTGTAGGATTCCTATATATCGAAAACAAAGTCGCCAGAGAACCGGTGATCCCACCTCATTTGTTTAAAGGTGTACTTGGATTAACTGCTTTCATTGCAAGTTTTGGTACTTTTTGCTATTTCAACATCTTATTCGTTGTACCTTTATATTTGGAAGTAATTCAAGACGTATCACCTTCAGGTGCTGGTGGTTATATAATTTTCCAAGTGGTTCCAGTCGCATTTGGATCATTATTTGCCGGTTCATATTTGAAGAAATTAGATGTACAAAATGAAGAAATTAGTGAAGATGAGAAAAACGAAATAATTCAACACAAATCAGGCAAATTGGTTATCGCTTCTTTGTTATTTGAATTAGTTGGTTTAATCATCATACAAATATGTGTCTCGTCTACTTCTCCAAATTCTTCTAATCTGTTATGGAAGCTTGCCGTTGTGTTGGGCTTATCGAGTTGTGGCTTCGGTATTGGGATCTTGTTAGTTGCATTATTAGTCTTAGCCGTTGCTATAGTTGGTAAAGAAGGTCAAGCAGCAGCCTCAAGTATGAATTATTTATTCAGATCTGTTGGACAAGTATTGGGAGTATCAATTCCCTTGTCAGTGTACAATAAGAGACTTTTCAAGAAATTGGCAAGTTTTTTGAATGAAGAGCCAGATGGTGACTCGATATTGAAAAAATTATTAAAAGATAACAAATATCTTCGAAATGGATTGGCCAGTGAGTTAAAAGAGAAAGTTTTTCATATTTATAGAGGTGCTATTTCAATATCGTACTTTCCAGGTGGTGTTGCAGCTACATTAGGTTTGATTTTAGCTCTAAGTTTACTTTTCAAAAAAAAAACATAATATATAGAATTTCATATATTTAGAAACAATATCGTGGCTATGAGAATAATCATCACTATGTAAAAAAGCAACAACCGGATTTTGCGACTACTTCATCCGAATGGGAATTATCGAAAGAAGACCGTGTGATGATTTCCCCAGAAAAAAAAAAAAAAAAGAATTTTCCCCCAGAACCAAAATTGTCCGGCTAACTAAAAACCCTTTTGAAAGACACCACGAGGATCATCAAAATATAGTATGCTAATAATAGTAGTGTTTTCTTGGCTCCTCCAGCTTTTAAAAAGAAAAGAGAAAACAAGGTTTGGGCAAATCAGAGAAGTAAATCTTCGAAAACTGTTGTATTGTCACCTCGATTAATCCAATATGCATCAATATTCCGTTCACCGAAGTTTTTTAAGTTTTATTTTTCTTTTTTTTACTAGATTCGAAACATTTTCCCTTTTTTTTTTTTTTCAGAAGATACTCAAAAATTCACAGGTACCTATATATATGCCTCAAAGTTCATGAATCGTATTTATAAAAGATTTATATACAAGGTTGAATAATAAAATGATCAGCTTCAAAATTAGAAGAGAAGAAACTGAGATCGACGATGAATTATTTGATGATACAAGAACTGTCTATGATGAGCCACTCCTGGAAGAAACCGGTGGCTCCTATTTAAAAGTGACTATCATTTGCTTTTTGATATCTTTTAGTGGATTTGTCTTAGGATGGGACATTGCAGTGGTTGGAAGTTTATTAAACATGACCGATTTCAGACAAAGGTTTGGTCAATATAATGATTCCACTGGGGATTACAAATTTGACAATATCAGGACAGGTTTAATTTCAGGTTTTTACAGTATTGCGGCTGTTTTTGGTTGTTTGATATTACCTAAATTAGTTGACAAGATTGGCAAGAGAAGAAATATTATAGTTGGGAATGTGATTTATATCATTGGCTCTTTGATATATATCAGTGCCATGACAAAATGGTATCAAATTTTTGTGGCAAGGTTGGTTATTGGATTTGCATTGGGAGGATTAAGCGTATTATCACCAAGTTTGGTTTCCGAGATGGCACCTTTAGAGATCAGGGGTATGTTACTTTCTTTATATCAAATCTTATCATGTTTTGGATTAGCCGTTGGTAACATTGTTTGTTATGGAACAAATTTTATTTCACATTCATCGATGCAATGGAGATTGCCATTGTTGATTTCATTTGTTTGGCAAATCCTAATGCTTGTTGGTTTAATATTACTGCCCGAATCACAAACTTTCTTAGTTCAAAAGGGAAATTTCACTGGGCTGTTGAAATCTTTAAAACAGATACATCCAAGCAAAAATGATGATCAATTATATGCCATTTTGGAAGATTTAAAACAAAAATTGAGCAATGATAATGATACTAAATTACAGATAAATGCAAAACCAAAAATCTTATTCAGATTAATTTGTGGAATTTTAATTCAACTGTTTCAAGGTTTCACCGGTATAAATTATTTTTTTTATTATTCAACAACGATTTTCCAAGGTGTCGGCTTACAAAGTTCATTTATCGCCTCCATCATCTTGTCTTCTGTTTATGCTTTTTCATCATTCATTTCAATCCCAATAACAAATAATTTCAAGAGAAAGACTATCACAATCACAGGTTCAATATTGATCCTTTGCTGGCTATTACTGTATGTCCTATTAGCCACTTTAGCTCTATACCCTAATGGACCTTCCCATGAAAGTTCAATTATAGTTGGGAAACTTGTCATCATGTTTTCATGTTTTTATATTTTCACTTTTAGTGTCACTTGGGGTCCCATGGCTTATGTCATAATGAATGAAATTTTCCCATTGAAATATAATAAAGTTGGTGTCACATTTGCCATGTGCTCAAATTGGATTTGTACCTTCTTAGTTTCATTTTTCACCCCTTTTATAACAAGCAAAATTGGTTTCAAATATGGTTGTGTCTTTATCGGTTGCACTTTTGTGTCTATTTTCTTCATCTTATTTTGTATCCCAGAGACAAAAGGTTTAACATTAGATGAAATCGATTATGTATATGAACATAACAATTCATTCTTAAGAACTGCTAAACATGCTGCCAAACCAGATGAAATTGAAATACCAACTTTCAAACTCAAAGAAATGACGGAAGAAGATTTGGAAGGTACCACTCCGGCAAATGATTTTATCAGATCAGCACAAGAAGAAGTTGGTGATTATTTTGCACAACAATAGATACGTATAGTTTAATAGATTAATTAGTTCATTTGAAAATGTAAGTCTTAATGAAATTAAAACAAAACAATCAAATTTTACCCCAAAAAATCCTCAAATTCAAGAAATTTCGAAAATAATATCTTCACTATAGTATCCAAATCATTGTCATATGCTTAATTAACCTTCCAAAAGGCTTTATATGACCTTAAATATGATATAATAACACGTTTTATTCAGTGAATAGATTAACTGATGAAAGATAATGCACATTTTGTAAAAATGGCGCAAAACGCAAAACCGTCAAGGTATGAACCACTTTTTTAATATGTAATTTCAACAAGAATCCGAAATAGTGTAATGGCTATCACATTGCGTTCTCATCGCGGGAATCGGGGTTCAATTCCCCGTTTCGGAGTTTTCTTTTTTTTTTTCTCAATTTAGAAAATGGTTTTTTTTTTTTTTTGATTGTATCATTAAATATTTAACTATATACTAATCTAGTCATCCATAAATCTCATTAAATTGTTTTATATTATTAGAATCTTTTTCAATAGTTTCGAATAAGTCATTTAAATCTTGGATATTTCTTGAAATTTCCAAATCTTTTGATTTTTGATTAATTTGGAAAATATTATTGTTATAAAGAATTCTTAAACCCAAATATTCTATTAATTTCAATACTTCAAATTCTATAATATCTTCTTTAATACCGAGTAAACTACTGAAAGATGATAATGGGATTTGTGATATTGATGATAATATGAGTAAATATTGTTTTTGCCTTAATATAACGGAAATTTTGAGATTATTTTTTCTTGTTTGAAATTTACAAATTTGCATTAATTGATCTAATAAATTGTTGAAATTTTGAAAATGACAATTTATCACCAGTTTGAAAATTTGTAATAAAGATTCATCTTTATAATCTTCTAAGAATCTTATAAATAACTCATTAGATATAATTGATGTCAAATCTCGTATAGGTTTAACTATTAATATTGATAATGTAATAATGATATAAAATTCATCTCTTGTGATAACCCCATTTGTTTCAAAATTTTTCTTGAATACAGATATTGGATCAATATTATTTATAGGTTTCAGTTCAATTAATTTGAAAAACTCGGTGACTAATTTCTCGAAATTGTTTAATTTGAAATAAACTAATAAAGTTAAAAATGAGCAATTCCAATAACTAATAATTTCTTCATTGATCAATTGTAATTTTAAATCATAATTCAAATCATCATTGATAATTTCATCAAGATTTGTATCTTCATTTCGTCTTCCCTTTTCGTCTTCAAAGTCTTCATCTTCATCTTCTTCGTCATCATCATCATCATCATCTGATAAAGAAGATTGTGAAAGATAATCGGTGATAGAACCATTTTTGTTAAATTTATTGATAAAGTCATTAAATTGAGAGAATTTTCTCTCAACATGATTCAACAAGGATTCATAATTTTCTTTATAACAATATATGATGAATTTGAATTGTAAATCTTGACAATTATAAAATTTATTAAATTTATTAAATTTTGATTGTACTGGGATAATAGATGAATTTATCAGAAGCATATTTTCATTTGCAATAGAATATCTAATCAGTTTTTCTTGTTGAAGAGACCTTATCAAGTTATATTCATTGATCAATGCTTGTTGTGACAGTGGTGCCAGTTGATATTTCTTATAATTAGAATCCAAGGTCTTGTCTAATTTTCTCAATATCTCCTCATTCTCTTGCTTTGTAGTCTTATTAATTATAATTGAACTATTACTTAGACTTATATAGTAATAACTATTGGATACAATCAATTGTGTGATATCTTCATTATTATATAATTTTCTCTGTATTGTAATGGGATCCTTGATATCTACCATATCTCCTTATGATTAGTGTATATTCTCTTGTTTTTTTTTTTTGCTTTGTTTGATTTTTTTTTTTTGCTTTGTTTCAAATACAGGGGCTGTCTTCTCAAAATTGGTTTCCCCTCCTCATCTCTCTCACTTGAGAGATTGATTGATATTGATCCTTGTATGGTTGCGGCTGTAGAATAGAGAAAGAGAAGATATGTTCACCGATAAAGAGATCTACACCACCGGAGAAGAAGAAGAAGAAGAAGAAGAAGAGAGAATTCGGTCCGTGACCGAGATGGGATAGTGTTTGCCGCGTAAGAGAAGTATATTAAAAATGAATCATCTTTCATCAACTGATGTCTTTTTTTTTTTTCTTTTTTTTCTTTCTTTTTTTTCTTGTCTATTAAATAATAATGAAAATTTTTTGGTTCGCTAAGGGGGAAGAGGGAAGAGAAAAGAGGTAAAGAGAGAAGATTGTAAAAGCGTAATTCGGTTTATCTCATTTGTATATAATATAGTATTTAAGTAGAGTGTAAATAGTCTATATCTGTCTAATTAGGATATTAAGCAGCACAAAGAAAGAAAAATAATTTTTAACGGAAAAATTATCATTAAGAGAAATTCTATTTTTTTTTTTTTTTTTTTTTTTTTTCTTTCCTGAGATTGTAGTTTTGTGAAATTTTCATATTAATTATTAATTATATTTTATTCCAAGTTATAGATTTTGTTTTATTATAGATTTGGTCTATTGTTCTATAGAGGAAAATGTTTAGAGGTTTAGTTAATCAACAATCTAAGAGATTGTTATCAACTTCTCTCTTAAGAAACCAAGAAATTAAGAAAGCTGTTATCAATCCAACTCCGAAAAAAAATTTCAATTTTAGAAAAATTGGTAAATACTTATGGAGAGGTACTTTATTATCAGGTGTTGCTGGTACTGCTTACTTGGGTTATTCCATCTATTCAGAGATGAACCCACTGCCTCAGCAACCTCAAACTGCCATCACTGAAGTTGGCTCTAAAAAGAAAACTTTAGTTATCTTAGGTACCGGTTGGGGGTCAATCTCATTATTGAAAAATTTGGATACTTCATTATATAACGTTGTTGTTATTTCCCCAAGAAACTATTTCTTATTCACTCCATTATTACCATCTGTTCCAACTGGTACCATTGATTTAAAATCTATTGTTGATCCTGTTAGAGCTATTGCCAAGCAAACTCCTGCCGAAGTCCAATATTTAGAAGCTGAAGCCACCGATATCGACCCTGTTACAAAGAAAATCACTATTAAACATGTTTCTCAAACCGTTAACCCAGGTATGACTACAAAAGAAGATATTGTTAGTCAAATCGATTATGACTATTTGGTCATTGGTGTTGGTGCTCAACCAAACACTTTTGGAACTCCAGGTGTTTACGAACATGCCTCATTTTTAAAAGAAGCCTCAGATGCCATCGAAGTTAGAACCAAATTGATGCACAACATTGAACTGGCTCAATTATTACCAAAAGGTAGTGATGAGAGAAAAAGATTGTTAACTTTTACCGTTATTGGGGGTGGTCCAACTGGTGTTGAATTAGCTGCAGAAGTTAAAGATTACGTTGATCAAGATTTACAAAAATGGTTCCCAGGTATTGAAAATGAAATCAATGTTCAATTAATTGAAGCCTTACCAAATATCTTAAACATGTTTAACAAGAAATTGATTGCTTACTCGGAGTACGTCTTTAAGAGAATTAATATTGATTTAAAAGTCAACACTATGGTTAAGAAAGTTGATGAAAATAATATCTATGCCGTTCAAAAATCTGCTAATGGTGAATCCAAAGAGATCACTTTACCATATGGTGTCTTAGTTTGGGCTACAGGTAATGGGCCAAGAGATTTGATCAAGAAATTTTCACAAAAAATTGAAGAACAAAAAAATGCAAGAAGAGGTTTATTAACCAATGAATTCTTAAAAGTTAACGGATCGGATGATATCTTTGCCATTGGTGATTGTACTTTCACCAAGAATGCACCAACTGCTCAAGTTGCTCATCAACAAGGTATCTTTTTAGCTTCATTATTTAAGAATTTCTCCAAGATTGAAAATTTGGAATATCAAATCTCCAAGACTGAAGACACTAGTGCCATTGATAAATTACAAAGAAGAGTTAACAAACTGAAGACAGGTTTACAAGAATTTAGTTATAAACATATGGGTGCCTTAGCTTATATCGGTAGTGAAAGAGCCGTTGCCGATTTAGTTTGGGGAGATTGGCAAAATATCTCCACTGGTGGTTCATTAACCTTCTTATTCTGGAGAAGTGCTTATGTCGCCATGTGTTTAAGTGTTAGAAATAAAGTCCTTGTCGTCTTGGATTGGGCTAAAGTTGGTATCTTTGGTAGAGATTGTTCCAAAGAATAGAATTAATTACTGTTCTTCATACATACATATACACATTTCATTTTTTTATATATTCACTTATATACAACTAATATAATATTTTCTTTCGTTGATATTGCTATTTACACATCATTTCTTCTTCTTTTTCTTTCCATCATCTACTTTCTTCTCCCTCAATTTCTTTGGTGCTCCTTTACCTCTCTTCTTTCTTGACAGAATCATCTCCATTCTAAACTCAGATTCTTCATCAATCAACTCCATGTTATAATGCTTCTTTGCTATCCTGTTTAAATCACTGAATTTTGGGAAATCAGGTGTTCCATAATAATTCGATATAGCTGGACCTTTCAATCTCAGATTTAAAATCTTGGAACCTGTTCTCTCACCGGTTGGATTAAATGTTGTTTGGAAAATCTCACACTGAAGCTTCTGAAGTTGGAGTAAACGTGCCTTCGAAGGTGCCGAGAACTTTCCCACTACCGATGCTACCTGTTTGGCTGACATTATTGATGATAGTTCTTTGGTCAATATTATGAAAAGTTTTTTTTTTTTTTTTTCCAACTTTTTTTAATTTTTTGTTTCGAAAAAAATTCAAAAAAAAAAAAAAGAGTTCACACTATCTTACTTCATCGAAGGCATAGATTTCAACTATCTTAATTAACTGAAAATGTTTTGCAAGAGATTCATTTCATCTAGCAGACAGTTACATCCTTCAGTGGTATCACTGAGAGTGAAACCACCATTCACTGCGGGACAACCGTTATTTGAAACAAGACCTAGTCTTATTAAACCTGGAGAATTAACCCCTGGGATCACAGCATTGGAATATTTCCAAAGACGTGCTAATTTGATGTCCAAATTACCTGCTCAGAGTATAGCAATAATACTGGGGAATGATGTGAAATATCTGTCAGGTGCTGTTTTTTATAAATTCCATCAGAATACCGATTTTTACTATCTTAGTGGTTGGAACGAACCAAATTCAATATTGGTATTGGAGAAACCGACACTGGATTTGAATGATATTGTGTTACATATGTTCGTGCCACCTAAAGATGCCAATGCTGAGCAATGGGATGGAGACCGTACTGGGATAGAAGGTGCAAGGGAAATTTTCAATGCCGATGTACTGTATTCAAGTGACAATGCAAGAGAAGTTAATACCAATTTGAACAAGATTATTAATAGAAACAAGACGGTTTATTATGATATGTTATCGAAGAAGACATTTTTCACTCAATTCACTAATACATCTTCGTCATTGACTTTAGAAAAATTGATTACAGATTCCGGTAAGAGGGTCAAACCTTTAAATCCGATGCTTACAGAATTGAGATCGATAAAATCTGGGAATGAGATTGCCTTGATGAAGAAAATTGGTCAAAAATCAGGACGTGCATACAATAAAGCTATTGCAACCAAGTTCCAAAATGAGCGTACATTAGATCTGTTTTTACAATATCAATATATCAAAAGTGGTTGTTCAGGGCATGCGTATATTCCAGTAGTGGCAGGTGGATCTAATGCATTACATATACACTATACAAGAAATGATGATATTTTCCATTCTGGTGAATTGGCTCTTGTTGATAGTGCTGCCGAGTATGGAGGTTATAAGATTGACATTTCAAGAACTTGGTCTCCGTTACAAGAAAATTTCAACTCACTGCAAAGAGATTTGTATGAACTGGTGTTGGATGTTGAGAAAAAATGTATCAAATTGGCAATGGAAGTCAGTGATATCTCATTACATAATTTACACACTATATCGTTAACTGAGATGACCAAAAATTTGAAAAATATTGGATTTCATGGTTTAAACGAATATGAATGCTCGATTTTGTATCCACATTATATTGGTCATAACTTGGGGTTGGATGTTCATGATGTTCCAAATCATTCAAGGCATAAGAAATTGACAAATGGACAAATTATCACTGTGGAACCTGGGGTTTACGTGCCTGATTCTACGAAGTACCCGAAATGGTTCAGAAATATTGGTATTAGAATTGAAGATGATATTGTTGTTGGTAAAGACAGTAATATTAATTTAACCGCCTCTGCGGTGAAGGAAATTGTCGATATTGAAAACATTGTTAATAATGGTGTAAGAACCTACGATGAAGATGAAGATGGTGTCGAATTTTAAATTTAAATTTTAAATTTAGTTCCAATTCTCTTGTATATAATCTTGTAATAATTGACCCACATTAAATTCTTCATTTAAATCATTGTAAATATATGTCATTTCTGGCGTGTATCCTAATTCATTTAAAGCAAAAATAATATGAGGCTCAATGAAATCATAAAATACAACATCCACATATTCTCCCGAGCCTTCGACAGATTGTATCACGTTTGGTTCCTGATAATACGGGAACGGTTTATGAACTGTATCATCTCCATTACTACCGAAATCATCATTTGTCACATACCCATATGATCTTTGATATTCAAAATAATTCAACTTGTGTTGCGTATCTGGTTTGAGTGAATATTTTGTCTCTGGTTTGAGTAAATTTAACATCATAGGTTTCGCTTGATTTAATTTAACTTTCTCCAATTCAGAGATAACATATGATTGATTATTAAGTATCGGTTCTATAGCAAGTGCTACATGTCTTGGAACCCTTGATATGAAATTCCATTTGTTTTTAAAAGGACTCACAATGTATCTAGAATTTTTTGTGAATGCACCTTTATACAAATCATACCTTATGGAGCCGGTATTTATTATAATAATTCTTGAATTTGAAAGAGCAGTCTTGGTCTTGGGAACTAATCTGGTCAAGATATCGGTCTTGAGAAAATGGAGTAAATTATTTTCATCATTTATTGGTGCAGCATTGACTAAATAATTATGTGGAACTTTACCATAGATCTGATTTAATGATAATTCTTCAGCCATCGAACTCAATTGTTGTGAAGTTTGTAAACCTTTTAACGTGTTGAAATCATCACTTGACTTCTTGGAATGGTGCATAAATGAATGAACATTGAAATCTAGATATTTTCTGTCGACTACCAATTTGGGCAGTGTCAAATCTTTGATGGAGAACCAACCAACAGTTTCACAATATCTGCCACTTTGTAATCCAAAACTCCTGTCATCTAATTGAACGAAATCTCGTATGTGAGAATGTCCACCAAAGTATTGAATAACTGTGTCGGGGAAATAAGATCTGATGAAATTGTGCAAAATTTGGAACTCGGCCCACTCGTGTGATACTGGGATATGACCGATCACCAACACCATGTCCAAATGCCATGATTTAGCATCTTCCAAGAGTTTCTGGAACCATTGTTGCTTAATCAACTCCAGTATTGGGGTGACCTTGGCTTTTGAATTTTTCCTTTCAAAATTGAACAAGATTCCTAACCCCAATATTTTTAAATGCTGGTTCTTGGTTTCGAAAACATGATACTTGGCACCGAATGGAACTAGATCCCCATTTGGATCGATGTATTCGACATTTGTACATACATACTTGTCACCAAACAATGGAACAACCTCGGTATATTCATGTTCAGTAATGGATTCAACGTATAATTCATGATTTCCAATAGTTAATAAATCGAAATCTTGTTGTGCGAAAATTCTAGAACTATAATTGCCATTCAAACTAGTGACATCACCTAATCCATTACCATCATGTTTATCACCAGTGTCAACTACTATTAAATCAACTTTGTCGATAGAAGCAATATCTCGTAAATGTCTTGTAAAAGAAATATAGTCGCCCCAATCGGCACTATACTGTTTTTGGTTCAAATGGCCAAGATACCAACTATGCGTATCTGTAGTATGCAAGAAATTTACATTCCCCCATTGCAAGTCTCGAAGTGTGTCGTTAAAATTTGGCAACTTTGATCCTAGTTGTTGATGTATATTGTAAATGGGGAAACATATTAAGATAATCGATAGCAATAACAACAACATCCTTGCATCAATATGTAATATCAAGTAATCTACACAATCTCGTATAGGTTGTGGTCTTTTTTTTTTATATATTTTTATTTTTATTTTTTGGGGCTTCTTAAAAATGCCTAAACTCCCCAACCCCGGTGGTAATAGCCCAATTAGGAGTGAGTAGGATATATGTGCTAATCATATGAGATATAGAGTTGATGACTAGTGTACATCTATATATCCTTGTAGATAATATCTCCACTATTAAATAATATAAAGCAATAGTCCAGAACTATATCATCTACTTACTTTTCTTTTTTCGCTTTTAGGTCTCTCCCTGTGACAGCAGAGAGAAACAAAGGACAAAAAAATAATATAATAAAAAAACAAAAAAAAAAAAAAAAAAAAAAAGTTTTGAGCTAATTTAAATTTAATTAATACCAAAGTGTCAAAATAAACAAACATGTCTGAGGAAGCTATCGATAAAAAGTTTCACAGGTTGACATGTTCTAACTGTAGAAAGAATAAGGTGTGTATTTATGTTGTGTGTGTGGTTTTTTTGTTTTTTTTTTAATACTAACTGTAAGCAAAAGGCTCGATGTGATGGTGCTTATCCTTTTTGTATGAATTGTAAAAATTCAAAACAAAAATGTATTTATGACAAACCAGCTTCAATATCATATGTTAGACATTTGGAAAAACAAGTGGAATCATTAGCACGTAAATTACAGTCATATGAATCGGATGATTCTCAAATTCAGCAACATCGTTTAGAGTCTCCTTTTGATACAAATGTTCATGAGCATTTAAATAGGATCAATCAAGAACAAAGAGACCCAAATGAAGGCTTGGAATTTAATCTAGATAATTTATCCACGTTGATGTCAGATTTAGAAATCAAAAGAGGTCCTGTCGTGAATTCAAATTCAACAAGTGTCCCATTCACTTATGTTGCCGATACGTTAAGATTTGCCCATTATTTTGATGCTCCTCTTTATAAAGATGCCCCTTCGGATACAATGACCGGTTCTCAGTTGATACAACTTGTCACCTCAATACGACATACGTGTTCAAGTGGTGACGTTGATTTCAAAGATCCAGAATTGGTAAGAGAATTCATACAAATAGGACTCATGGTCTCAGCTCATGGTTTCCTTTTCCATAGACCTCACTACCTTAATAAATATTTTAGAGATTACAGTGGGTTCTTGGGTAACTCGATGAAAACTTTGGAAAGCACCGATTTTCATTTGAAAAATCAAAATAAATTCGGATTTGACTCTGGTCCCGTGGTGATGACTTTCTCGATGGCTGCCGCTGTTTTTTATAGAACCATTGTTTCTCCTTATGTTCAAGCAATATCAAATGCTAAGACTAATAAAGATTTGGATTTTCTGATAGCAAATGCCAAAAAATATTCAGAGGAAACTTGGCAAACACAATTAAGAGTTCATCAAATGATTGGTAAGAATTTATTTGCCGGTTTAAACCCTTCTATGGTGCAATCATGTTTACATGCCTCCGTTGCGGAAGTGATGCTCACCGGTTCGTTGAGTAATGCTGCTTTGTTGAGTAATATTGGTTGCAGATTGGCAATTGAATTATTCGAACATTATAGCTCAACATTGGATGGCGTCTCCACACTATGGTTCTTAAGAATCTTGTGGGCTTGTTATTGTTGGGATAAAATTATTTCATCCTGTTGTAATAGAAATCCTATTTTCCCAAGCCCTCCCCCACTTTCACCTTCCGATATGCCTTATAATCCAATGGATACAATGCCATGTATTGATAAAGATGGTAATGTGGTTCTGGAGATTGATGGAAGACCTGCAATTATCGTTACTTGTCGTCTCAGTATCATCTTGTCCGATGTCTTACTTCGTCGTCATCATCTTACCAAGATTAGAGTTCATCTCAATGATTTGGCAGATGAAGTATTTGCCAGTTTACCTGATGAATTAACACCTGTTTTCAATCTCCTGTGGGATGAAACTGTTCACTATACGGAACCTTTAAAAGTCCTAATATTGCCTCCAAATTTCCCCGTTGAGTTGATCTTACCCATTGCCATGTATTTGGCAATCAAATTGGAATTATATTGTGAAAGTTTTGTCAACATTGCTGAAAATGCAGGAGGTCCTAATCCAAACACACTCGAAAATAAATATGTTGTATTCCAAAATGTCATCAAGTTGGTGAAACTTACTGGTGCCTTTGCCAAAATTTTATCTGAACAAGGACCTTATAAAGGTATCGCAGCAGCAGCTGGTTATATTAACCCATGGTTTAAATTATCTCTGATGAAAAGCGCTTATAAATTATTGATGAACGATGAGCTGGTCAAATTAATAGTATTACTCACTGATGAAACTCCTTCAGATGAAGTTACAAATAAACATGCAAAGGCAAATTATGAATTTGTTAATAATCCACATAATATTGAATTGAAATTACCAGAGACAAATATAGATGATTCTATGCCTGCAGATTTATTTGTTCAAAATATTGTTTTTGGATTCAGTGAATCGTCCAATTTCAAACATGGACAAATAAAGAATAGGTATTATTATTTGAAATATATCATTAGTTATTATGTGGCTCTTGCTCAAGCTTCTGTCACTAAACTTTTAGAATTTAGATCTCCACTGTCAAGAGAAGTCTTGGCTCAGTCTTTGGTAACAAGACCTGCTGTGTTGGATGTCTTTGGTGAGGAGCGTGAAACTGTTATTAAAGCTATTTCACTGTTGCCTGATCCACGATTTGATCATGATATTTTTGAAGGTTATAGTTATTCGAAATTATTAGACATGGTGAATAATTTAGGAACATTTGGTGAGACATTATTAAGACAAAAACAAAATTCCTCAAGTTCAAATAGTTCTAAATCTCCAGGTTCAAGATCAGATTCTGCAGGAGGTAAAAGCACTGGTAATTCACAACTTTTACATCATCATTCTTCATCATCAACGAGAGTGACTCCAACTTCTACTCCTCCAACTCCTCTTGTCAATAAGAAAAGATCAAGACTGACTGAACAAACTTTTATTCCACAAGTTATACAAAATTTCCAACCTGAATTTAATAAATTTGTGCATCCGAGTGCTACTGCTCCACCGCAGTCACAACAATTTAATCCACAAACTACATGGGTTCCAAATATCCCTCTTCAACATCAGCAACAACAGCAACAACCACAGCAATTCCCATTTGTTCCTCCTCAACAATTTGCTGACTCTAATCCACAATTCCCACCACAACAGCAACAACAGCAAATTTTTTTCAATCATCAACAAGGATTTCCAATAGACCCTACTCAATTCCCACAACAGCAGCAGCAACAACAGTATGTACCACAAGAAGAGCAATCTAGGCAACAAGAATTTTCCACAGCACAACCAGATTATGAAGAATTATTGAAATATCAGCAATTACTTATACAGCAACAACAACAACTGCTGCTGCTGCTGCTGCAATTCGGCACGAATCAAGATCCATCAACAACAACAACTTCTACAATAGTACCAGAATTGATGCCATATCAACAAGATTTTGCCCAGATATTACAAAATACTTCTTCCATGACAAGAGGTCCTGAAGAAGACCCAATGATGATGATGGGATTTGGGCTCATGAATCATCCTGATGTTGGGGATAATAATGCTATGGGTTTTAGTAATATTTTTGATACTCCATTACCGGAGTAAATTGTACCATTATGATTTGTATTTTGTTTTTTTTTTTTTTTTTTTTTTTTTGATCCAGATTTTTCTCTTTCTCATTTTATCACCTTACCATTATCATGGTCCCATCACTGTCATCATCATTATCATCACCATCTTTATCATTTTTTGTTTTAATTTTTAATTTTTAATTTTTTTTTTTCACTCAATGTCATTATTAATTTCATTGTTATCTTATTTTTACGGTTAGGGGGTATTCTTTTTTTTCTAATTTTATATACACATTTTTATTGTCACGTTAAGGATTTCAAACGGAAATTTTGTTAATGATTTGTTACGAATTTTTTTATTTTATCATTTTTATTATTCATTTTCTTTTCTTATTTGTGGGCTCTTTAGACTATTCTTAATTAATATATTCATTTAATATCTGTTCATATCTGGAAATTTAAAGTTTCTCTCGATTGATCTCTTTCATTTTAAAAATACTTGCAAATCAAGCAAAAAATCTTTTGAATATATAATATATACTTACAAGGATAGCCGAAGAACATTCTTTATTTCTTCGGGAATTGGAAGTCAACTTTCTGTTGCTCTTTATTACGAACTTCTCATCTCGATTAACTAATTTATCAAAGGAAAAAACTTTTTTTTGTTATTTTGTCATGGTTTATTCAACAAAATCTATCTAAAGATTAGTCACGTGATCACTTGCTTTAAGCAACGTAGCTTGAGGTGTAGCATAAAAATTTATATCAGAAAGCGGGTTTAGCTCAGTTGGGAGAGCGTTAGACTGAAGTCGTGTAACCACGGTTCAATTTGCCATCTAAAGGTCCTTTGTTCGATCCAGAGAACTCGCATTCTTTTTTTTTTTTTGCTTTTCTTTTGGTCTTTGTTTAGATTTTACTATCTAGCTACTTACTTTTCTCTTTCTTAGTAAATTAGTAAATCAGAGCTCCCAACTACAAGTAGGTCATTTCTGTAGAAGAGATATGGTAGTTAAAAGTTGTTGTGTTGTATTTACATTTTATTTTTCTTCAAGTAGAGAAAAAAAAAATTGAATTAATTAAAAAAAAAAAAAAAAATAAAAATAAAAACTTGGACAATTTAAGAATCAATTGACATTTTAGTGATATCCATCAATCAATCATAATGTCTGAAACTGAATCTAAGAATGATGGTATTCATTTACCAAAACCTTTTTTCCCTAAAGCAGCCACGATATCTGATGAACATGGGATTTATAAGCCTGTTGATCCATTCGACAGTTCTTTGAAATTATTAGTTGGATCTGGTTTATTACTTGGTGGTATGCATCTTAGAAGAAAAATCCAATTGAGAAAAGGTTCTCAAAGACCAGGATTGGCCAAATATATCAGTATGTTTCAAACTACCAGGAGACAATTGATTGGATTACCAATTGCCTGTGCTTCATTTGCATTTTTCCATGATTGTTTGATGAACATTTATGAAGAAGAAACTGCTACAAATGAATTCATTTCAGCATCATCTGCTACATTTATCGGATTATCAATTATTAGTTCACTGAAACCTGTTAGTAAGAATCTTGGAATTGCATTTGGTGTTGGTTTATTTTATGGTTTTGCAAGATGGGCAGGAGGATTCGATGGATTAAGAGAAAACTCGTATGCAAAGACAAAAGAAGCTGGCAAGATCAGACCACTTGAAGATACAAAAGGCGATGTTAGAGACGATAGACAAGGATTTTGGGAAGCCGTCTATAGAAGACCGTTATCTCAAACAGTTGAAGATCTTGGTGAAGGTCGTGGTATCTTGAAACCTTAATTTCCTATTTATTTATTTATTTATTTATCTACAATTTATTTATTTATTTATTTTAATTTTATTCATTATAATAATCTACTCATCACATCCCCATTTCTCTCATGACTTCCATCTCTTCATCGTATTGCTCTATATCATTAGCCTCTGGGAACTCTTCTTCTTCTTCTTCCACAACTTTTGCACTACCATTATTTCTTCTGTTCGCAAGGTGTATCATTTCTTCTTCATCATCATCATCTTCAGGGAACGAATCGTTATTAGTAGCTGCAACATCAACAGATTTACTAGTTGTATATAAATCATCATCTTCATCATCATCATCACCAACGAAAAATCCATTTGTGTTTTGGGGCACCACTGATGGTTGTTCATTTTCCTTATTCCCCATCTCTGTATCACTCAAAACAGTGACATCAATATCATCACCATGCTGTTTCAGAGAAATATCAATTGCATCATCCGGGAAAAGCTCATTGATTTCTTTCTCTATCAATCTTTCTCTAAAATACTTCACACTTCTCGATTCACCCGAGACTTTTCTATTGGCCAACATGATAGCATCACCAAATCTCAGCTTTGGAAACAATTTATGTGCCCATAATTGATAAAACTCCAATATCGTTGATAAATTCTTATATGTATAATGTGTTGTATAATCTTTTGAATTGTAATTAGACTTATTATGATGGAGATACTTCATTTTCTTTCTATGATCATAAAGATATTGTAAACCATCTTTAGATAACAATTTTTGATCATTCAAAGTCACCAATTTTCTTCTAGTTTTCAACTTCACTTCTTTATCTAAACCCAAGATATCGTTATCATCTTTCTTGTTTGTATCCTCTTGTTGTCCATCATTGTCTGAATTATAGATGTCATTCATCACCGACTGTTCAAGAATGTTGTCTAAATCATCCATATTGTCTGTCTTGTATCTTTATCTAAATAGTTTTATTTTTATTTTTATTTTTAATTTTTTTTCACTACGCGTCGAAAGCAGAAGAGATTGTAAGCTACAAAACTTTCTAAATACCATTCAGCTTGGCTAATGACTATGAGTCCAGTGACTGTTAAAGAGAGAGCTTGTGGAATCTTCTAATATCTGCGGATAATGAGAATTAGTTGAACAGAAGCGTGAAATTTAGTAAAGTTTGTAAGAGGTATATCTCTAGAATAACAATAATATCTGTATTACAGTAGTAAAAAAGTGAGATCATCTAAGCTAGATCTTGAGCCCAGAGCAAGTCAATATCTATACTTCATTTATAATAACCCTTGGTTGGGGGGTTATGCAATGAAAACTGAAAACTGAAGATAGAAAAAAGTAGAGAAGAAAAATTTAAAGAGAGAAAAAAAAAAGTCACTTCATTATTAATTAATACTTATTGGGAGAGTGAAAGATATTTAAAAATGTTACCACTTAGAGCTTCTCGTTATATTTCTGTTGTGTCGAAGACATATGCTAGAAAGAGATTTTTCAACTCTTCTTCTTTGTCACTGATTCAACATAGTAGCAAGACAAGATTCTCTACTATAGTTACTGGTGGTACTTTATCATTATTGGCAATTGGACTGATGTTCACACAAGACGACATTTCATCGGATGTTAATAAATATAATGAGACTCCTGAAAGTATAGAGACCTCGATATCTGTTGATAAGAGTATTCCTCCTTTCAAGAGGTATGTATCGGATCCATTGTTGGCCGAGAACCAATTGATTGGTTGGGGTGTTAGAACAGTTACATTCTTGAGAATGAAGGTTTATGGCTTAGGAATATATGTGAACAAGGAAGATATTTCCAAGATTCCGGTGATCTTGGATTCCAAATTCTTGTCTTCATTTTATGAGAAATTGGGTGACGATAAGCAACATTTGACTCATGTTGAAAAATTATCATTAGCTTTCAAAGACCCTGAATTGTCGATCATCTTGATTGAAAATTTGTTGAACTCGCAAGTCAGATTCACTGCCAATATCGTTCCTTTGAGAAATACAGACTTCAACCATTTAAGAGACGGCTTAATCAAATCAATAATGGCCTGTCCAAAATCCAAAGAGATATTACAACTGAACGATGACTTATTGCCAAAAGGGCTCGACGAATTGAGAAAAGCTTTCGGGGCCAGACGTGGATCATGTCCAAAAGGTCACTCATTGTTTTTAGAAGTTGATAAGGACCAATCATTGATTGTAAGATACCAGGAGATCAACTCAAAGACTGGGGAAATCAAAAATCATGTCTTGGGCCAAGTCCATGAACCACTTGTAAGTAAATTGTTATTCCTACAATACTTGAGTGGTCCAAAACCATTGAGTAACGAGACTAAAGAAGTCGCCAATGAGTCTCTTGCCTCATTCTGTTAAGAATCTCTTGTATATATATCTTTATATAGGTAGTTCCCAATTACCGAAAACTAAAGTTTTTTTTTTTTTCTTTACCACCACAAGATGTTTAAAGTAAAGAAAAAGAGCAATATATTGTTCAAGAGACGTCTTAGATAGTCATAAGACTAAGGGAGAATCGTTTACTGTTTTCAGCATATCCTACACACATCAGTTTCTCCTCTTCTGCTGCAAAAGTTCCCCCCTGGGTTCGTTTTCAGATCCAAAATAAAATAAAAAAGTGGCAGAAAAAAACCAAAGAAAGAGAAAAAAAAATCAAGAAAAAAAAAAAAAAAAAACCTCGACACGATAATTTTATTTATTTTTAAAAATACTTTCAATATAGATAGATATATAATTGCACGTATATAGATTTCTAGCATGTCGTCATCATTTTATCCAACTGCAACGGAGACAGTGACAGCTACAACGGTTGTTGTTCCTGAGTATCTCAATGAGATTGCAGCATCTGTTGCTTCAGCTTCAGAAAAATTTGTTGATCTCATTAACAGGGTTCCAGGTGGTGAAATATTGCTCAGTTATATCAGATATTCATATCAAGATGATCCTTATAGGTCTGTTTTCGAGTTGTTGTTGCTTATATTTGCCATTGTTTATTTCTTGAAATCCAAGTCATCATATAGCAAGAAGGATTATGTTAAGCTTTCTAAAAAGGAAATCGATGAATTAGTTCAAGATTGGCAACCGGAGCCTTTGGTATTGCCACTCGCTGAACAAGAGGAGTGGCAATTGGATGCCATTCCTGTTATCCAGGGTGAATGTAAGACTCATTCTAACTTGATAATAGATAAGGCCACTGGCGAGACTAAGGAAGTTATCAACTTAGCCTCGTTGAACTATTTAGATTTGACTTCAAAAGAAGAAATCAAAGAATCTGGAATTGAGCAAATGCATCGTTCCGGTGTTGGTGCATGTGGACCTCCAAATTTTTACGGTACTCAAGACGCTCATATAAGATTGGAAGAAGATTTGGCCCGTTTCTTTGGTGCTGAAAAAGCTATATTATATGCTCAAGATTTCGCAACTTCACAATCAATTATCCCTTGTTTCTTGAAAAGAGGTGACATCGCAGTTGTTGATGGTGGTGTCAGCTTGGCTATCCAGAAAGCTGTCAAAATTTCAAGATGTGAAGTCTACTGGTACGATCACAATGATATAAACTCATTAGAATCAGTGTTGAAAAATTTGAATGAAGAATTAAAAGATGAAGAATTAACAAGAAGGTTCATCATTACTGAAGGTTTATTTGAAAATTCTGGTGACATTCCAGATCTTGCTAAGATTGTCGAAATCAAAAACCAATACAAATATAGATTGATTCTTGAAGAAAGTCGCTCTATTGGTGTCTTGGGTAAGACTGGAAGAGGCTTAGTAGAGCATTGTAACGTTGAAAGAGGTGATATTGACATCACCATGGGTTCATTAGCTCAAGCTCTTGCATCATCTGGTGGTTTTTGTATTGGTGAAGCTCCAATGATTAATCATCAAAAGCTTCAATCAAATGCCTATGTCTTTTCTGCCGCTCTTCCACCTTACTGTGCTCAAATACTGAGTAAAGCTATGCAAATAATGGAAGAAACTCCAATAGTAAGCAAATTACAACATAACATTGACAAATTTTACTCCATCATTACAACAAATAAAAACTTATCAAAATATGTCGAAGTCGTGTCAAAACCAGAATCACCAACAATTCATTTAAGACTTTCATCTAAATTAAGAGAATCATTGGAATTACCTTTCACATATGGTGGACCAAGCTCTGAGATTCTGATGGCAGTTAAAAAAGGCCTTGAAGCTAATTACTTGGATGAAAATTATAATCAAGAAAACTACCTTTTACAAACACTTATTGATAAGATTGTCAAATCTGGTATCTTGATTGCAAGATCTCAAAGAATCTTACACCATGAGATTTTGCCTTTGATCCCAGAGTTATTGATCACTATCAATGCTGGTTTGTCAGATGCTGAAATCGAACAATCATGCCAACTTATTGTTAAAGATATCACTAGTGTGTTATCTAGAATGACTTTGAAAAAATTTGATAGCTTGTTATAAGCTCATGCTTATCCAATGACATTTTTTCCTTATGAATCCTCTTTGGGAGTTGTGTGAATTTTTGGAGATATATCTTGGCTAATACACACTTATTTTTTTTTTTTTTTTTATTTCTTTCCACATACTAAACTCATATTATTTATTCCATTTGCACATCACTAATAACCACACCATTCCATACTTTACATAGATACTTACTGAATAATGGATATATTTTTTTAATCAAATAAACATGTAATTTTGACTTTCTCTTCCCCCATTTTAGTTCAGCCGCACTAAGAAGATTCAAAATTCAAAACCAAAAAAAAAAAAAATTAAGTACTCTTTTGTTTCCATAAAGAAATCAACGCCTTTGCTATTTATTACAGTAGCTGTATCATCAACCGGTAATGTTGGGTTTCAATTCCCCTGGCAGGGTTAACAGTAATAGAGCAAACCAATTTGCCAGTCAAGGCAAAGTGAGCTTACCAGGAATTATTGGGAAAAATGTTCTGTTGACGCCAACAAAGTCAATGATAGCAAAGACTTTTAGCATTAGAGACAGAAATAAGACGCTGAGGTCAACCTTTGAATCTTTGGATAATTTTCATAAACATCAACAGCATGATATTACAGTGCCAAATTTTGCGATCTCATCAAACTCTGTGTTCAAAGATGTACCTTTGACAAGACAGTTATTTCTCGGGGCATATAGCAAAGGAAAATGGAATTTATCCGTTGTACCAAGACCTGATTGTTTCAAAGAAGCCCATTTTTTAAAGGCTCCAGTGACCTATGATGAAAATACCAGATTAAAAGCTGTTGATTCATATATGAATTTACCACATTGGAAAGATTCAGAGTTTTTCCAAGGCAAACTAAACAAGATATGCAAGACTTTTAAATGTGCAGGAGCATCTATTTCATTGATAAATGGTAGACACCAGGTTGTTAAGTTTCAAAAATCACTCAATTTCAAAGAATGTCCAAGAAATTTATCAATCGATGGTCATGCCATCCTTTCCAATGAGTTTTTCATCCTATTAGATGCCTCAAAAGATTGGAGAACTGAGAATAACCCTTTAGTCAAAGGTGTTCCTTTTATTAAGTTTTATGTTGCTGTTCCATTGGTTACTAAACAGGGACAAATCATTGGCTCTTTAGCAGCTTTTGATGTTTATAAGAGAGATGATTTCTCCAAACAAAGTATAAACTCATTAAAGGCTACTTCTCAAGAGATCATGGAATTGTTAAATTCATACCCAACTAGAGTTCTGTTAAAAGAAACCACTGCCTCCCGCAATGATTTAGGAAGGGCAACATCAAATGCTTATTCAGCTTCAAGCAATCTTGTGTTTGAGAAAGATGGTTCCGGGAACGCATACTCTCAAAACCTTCACTTCAGAATGAATAAAAGTGTCTTAGACTCTGACTTTACATCAAATCTGGAATTATGGAAAAGTTTAGCTTCATGTGGTGATTCTAGAGTGGCTTCCTCCTTTTTGTGTCGTAAAATTCATGAAACACTCCACTTCAATTTCGTCTATGTGATGGAAATCAGAATAGTGGAACCGTACAAGATTCCAGCCGAATTATTACCTTTAGAGAATAAATTCAATTCGGATAATTTCCCACATATGAATAGCTTTGTGAAGAATGGGCAAGAGAATATTATCACGAGGGTGCTCGGTTCATATGGATTGAACTCTGACAGTTTAAAATTTGAACCTTTGATTCACTACAAGCTGTTTGTTTCCGAATTTGGTATCACTTATAGCAGTCATGAAAATGGGATACGATTTAAGTCAGGAGTTTGTATGCCAATATTCAAACATGGAACAAATATTGTTAGAAGGAAACCTATTACTCCATCACACAAAGTAGTACCAAACACTTCTGTTGATATATATCTTCGCACAGGCGGGTTCTTAATTGCATGCTTTAATGAGAATGTTCGTCCGTTATTGGATACTGAAGTTGATGGAATTGTTCAAAGTGCTTCTGTGTTACGTCAAATCTATTTGATGAGTTAGCAAAAGATGTGTAAAGTTTTGAAATAAAATTAGGTGTTAGAATATTCTGTAATATTTTCCTGCACAGTTATCATGCATGATGAAGAGAGAAATGTTATCTTCGATCTTTACAGACCAAAAAATTAGGTATTTATTTTGAAATTTATATAAAGAGCGAGATCTTGGATCTGAGATCTCACTTCCACATCCATCAATATAAACATGCATACCAAACAAGCTTCCATGAAAACTTTATCAAAAAATCCTTTATTACTTATTTCAAATATTCCTTCCGAATATAGAAAAGCAGTGCTCGAAATTGAGCTGCTTGCTCAACAAGATATCCAAATTCACAAATCTAAATACATAGAATTGAATCATTTGATTGATGCTTTTGATAGATACCTCAAAGAGCAAAGAAAGTTCAAAGGTCATTTAGCATCAGAGACATTATCAGCTTCGAGGGATTCTTCAGAAGAATCTTTAATTGGAAGCGATGAAGTCTTGAAAACCCTTAAGATTAAATTACCTGACACTCTTTATCAGAAGATGAAACTGGAACAAAAATGGAAAGAAATGAAAGACTACTGGAGAAGAAGGAAGACCATTAGAATCAGATTAACACCCGAACAGAAATTGAGATATCTGAGGAGATAGAATTGGGGATGGTTGAGAGATTTTGGAGATCTTTTAACGGCAAATTTTGGAGCTGAATTTAAAAGCTTTTTGAGTATAGTTTCTGCTGCTACAATTATTTCTAAACTGGAAACTTACATTTTAATCACCTTCAGTCTTACTGTATAAAACTTGATCTGTTATATACTTGACACAAACAAATTGAAAACTAAAACAACTTTTTTTTCCAACAATCTTCAAACAAAAAAAAAAAACACAAAAAGAACAAAAAAAAGATAAAAATGCAGTTTTAAGTTATCCATAAAAGTTAATCATCTTTACATCTCCATGTTCATATTTTCAGCTTACTGGAAAGCCACCAAGCTTACAAAGAGTGGACGACCTGAACTTATAAATGATGGCAAGATTCAAGAGAATGATATCTTAATCCAAAACAACATTGGACTTTATCAAGATAACTACAAACTTATCAAATTCCAGAGAGGAAAAGTTTATCTTACAAATAGGAGACTTATATTTATTGACAACCACCATGATTCATCCAACAACATTGAATTGAATTTAGTAGATATAGATGAAATCACGTTGTACAATGGGTTTTTGAAATCCAGTCCCAAGATAATATTGAAAATGAGGAAGAAGCGATCAGGATCAACATCGTCAAAGAGCAAGACAACAATTAAGCATATCTCCGAAGTCAATTGGATATGTCCCATATGCTCTTTTTCAAATTCTATGAAAACTGATATTCAGTTGAAGACAGATCTGGATGTGCCACCATGCAAAAATTGTGGAATGAAACCACAAAGGTATTTAATAGAAGGTGTGATACTGGCCAGTACTCGAGAATTAACTCCTGCAAATAATATTATATCCAACGAAGGATTTCAATGTCCAACGTGTACTTTTTTGAACGATGTTTCGATGAAAAATTGTGAGATGTGTGGGACAAGATTGGTATCTTCTAATATACCTCCTCAATTGCTACAACTGGAAGAAGAGAAAGAATTGCGGTTAGAGATAGAAGGAAATGGAGAAAGGTCGAGTACAGATTTAAGCAAAATGTCTTCTGACGTTAATTCACAGATAATAAAACTCAGTTTCAGAAAGGGAGGTGTCAAGACTTTTGCAGACAAATTGGAATTGGCTAGGGATCAAGCTATATGGGAGCATATGAAATCCAATTCGAAGGTTAATATGAACGGTGTTGAATCTACAAAGAAAATGAATGACCTGGCAATGGAATCAAAGCTGCAAATTGGACCAAAATTTGGGATTCAAGGTTTACAAAACAAACGTGAATTGGAGAGTTTTGAAAAATCATTATTGTTGAATAATTCATTACAAGATTTGGAGAATTTGATGGAGAAAGCCAAGGATTTGATACAATTGAGTAATTCATACCAAAGGATATTATCAAAAGATCAGTCAAACAACTCAAAAATTAATGACACAGCTAACATCTTAGCCAATTCTAAGAACTCGATCAATATTTTGAACAATATCATAACGAAGAACGAGTTCATCAGTAACACCAGTGATTCGACATTATTATCAAGCTTGAGAAAGAAAAGCAAAGACTCTGATTTGTACATTGAAGAGTTATCAAGACAGCTTTATGAGTTCTTAATTGATTCCGATATTATTGCCAAGAACCATGGCTTGATAACACTATTTGATTTATTCATCATTTACAACAGAGCGAGAGGAATAAATCTTATATCACCAGAAGAGTTGTTCAAAGGTGTTCAGTTGTTCGAGAAATTAAATTTCAAATATGTATTAGTTGATGTTCCTCTTATATCGAGGAATATCAATGATATAATAAATGGTAAAGATGTCAGCAAGAACTCTCAGAAAGATGGAAAATTTTACATCATCTCCAACAAAAATTTCTCTTTCAACTCAATTTTGCAAAAAATCACTAGATTTATTGATTTGAAACAAGAATCGAAAAATATTTACTATGGCTTATCAATATTAGAAATTCAAAATAACCCACTGATAAAGTTGAATGTAAATTTTTTGATCCTTAACCAGCTTTTGTTAGAAAGTTGTATGAGTGGGAAATTATGTGTTGATCAAGAATTACAAGGTAATTTTTTCTTCAAAAATGAAATCTTGCATTACAATTGGGACGATTATATGAATGGAAATGACAAACAAATCGACATACTGCCAAATGATGAAATAGAATTCGATATCAATAAATGGGTGAACCAGAATTTACCCGACCAATTTGATAATAACGAATATGATGAAAATGATGATGAGGAAGAAGAAGAGGGAAAATTGTCAAGTGCGAGCCCTTCTAATATGGACGAATATGATTTCAATTATAGATTAGGAAGCAAGCAAATTATGAGTAATGATTCATTGGAACAGGAACACGAGGAAAATTATAGAAAAGTTGAAGGAGCTCTCCAGGATTTAGCAGGGTTACAATTTTAATTCGTTGTATATTATCAATATAGAAAAGCTAATGAATTTTTCACATTTTATTTGATCTCTCATGTTTCTACTTCAGGATACTTACAGTTAGTTAGTGACAGTAATTTCGTCTTCGCTCGACTCATAAGTTAAACAATTGTATATACATATTAACCAACATGCTATGTACTTTGCGATCTTCTCTCTCTCTCTCTCTGTTACTCAAAATTTTAAAGTAAACTCTTGTTCACATTCCTGTGCTCTTACTCTTTTTTTTTTAAAAAACTATTTTATTGATTGTGCATTGTTGATCTAAAAGCAGCATTTACTCTGGAATAGTGCGATTCGTATTTTGAAAGTTCCCATTAATATCAACTGCAGAATTAGAACTTATCAAACTTGGAAGATCTTCAATCTGCTGGATGACAAACTCTTTCTCATCATTGAATTCCCTACTATTTTCTCTTCTATCTGTACTAAAATTTCTCAAATAAGTTATTAATTTATCTCTATTCTTGATTAAGATATCTAATATTGGCTTTGTTTTCTTTGGGTTTGCAACAAAAATCTTGAACACATTGAAAGCTTCTAGTTGTAAATTCTTTGATTTATCACTTAAAAGAATCATGATTAATTTAAGATTTTGAGGTGAATCCACATATGCTTGTAAAAGATGATAATTAGCTCTCTGCATAATTAATTCTGAAAGTAATTTAACAGATTGCCTCTTTGTGACATAATTTCCTGAGCTTATAAGGTTGTTGATATGAGATATGAAAGTATCCAAATTTTTCTTCAAAAACTCTGCAGCCAATTTCTTGTGCACAGTTAAGAGGTCATTCAAAGTGTTGAAAGCCTCAGTGGCATTTTCAAAAGTTCCACTTTGTGAGTATGCAAAATATTTCCATATAAGAGGTTCTGATAATAGGAATTTTGTCACTGCTTCATATTTTATCGCCTCTCTCAACATACCACCCATAATAAGTGTGACATCCGGGTATTCTGGTCCCCTCATCATCAATAACAATATTTTGGGTTTTGACAATAGATGATCCACTGTAGGATTTCTATTTCCTATTTCACGTCGTAATAATGTTGTGAAAAGTATTGAAACATGCTTTCGCGAATCAAATTCTAAACTTTGTAAATGGTGAAGTAATATGTATAAACAATCTGTCAGGTACACTTCCTGAGCAAGCTGTCCAATTTGATCTGGCTGTGGATCATTTTCTTCATCGCCATGTAATATAATAGTCATTTGAGACAAATATCTGGATACATCGTCTTGTACCTAAAGAAAGAATGTTAGTATTCCAGAAGGGGGGATAATGAAAATGCCATCAATACATACTTTTCTACGGTCATTTGTGAAATCCAACTTAACCACATTATCATTCAACGCCCTGACTAACTCACTAGGAGTCTTTGGGTTCCTCTTGAAAAGAAATGCCATCACACACTGTTGTCGATTGCCTTTTGATCCTTGGAAATTTCAAACTCGATAAAAATCAAAAGGTCCTGTAAAAAACAACTTATTTCACCACAGAAAAATAACAATTATAATTTGATCTTATAAACACAATACGAATCACCCACTAGCTGTTATGGTCCTGATCTGTGACGTTTATCTATATAAATAACCACGATGAGATCTGTTTTATCATTCTATTTATATAATTCTTCGCGCTTTTTTTCTATTTTGTGTTTCTCTTCCAAACAGCCCTTGTCTCAGCTATGTGAACAACAAGAAAGATTTATAAAAATCAAAAAAAATTGATTTGAAATGAAAATTGTGCTTTTTGATTAAGTGAAAGGTTAGTGAATGGTATGATCATAGTAGGGTATATCTTGTTATTTGTGTTAGCTGGGGTGAGTGGCTCTGCCACTGATGATGTTTATAGCTCGACGTTCACCAAGAGGCATTTGGGCTTGCTAAAGGCAAGGACCAAAGAGATGTTTGAACATGCATGGGGGTCATATATAGATCATGGATTTCCATATGATGAGGTGCGACCATTGAGTTGCGTTCCACATAAGAGAGATTGGAAGGACTCATTCAATACAGTGACTAATGATGTGATGGGGAATTTTTCACTGACAGTTTTTGATAATCTTGATTCATTTATCATTTTTGACGAGCCACAAGTTTTCAAAGACCTCATTTATTGGATTCGAGATACGTATCCGAATTTTGAGATCAATTCAAATGTGCAAGTCTTTGAAACCAATATACGTATTCTCGGAGGTTTACTTTCTGCCCATTTATATGCGTCGGACAAGAGACAAGGTTTTGCAATTGAAGGGTACGATGGGTTTTTGTTAAGATTGGCACATGATCTTGGTGAGAGATTGATACTAGCATTCGATACAGTGACTTCAATACCGTATCCCAGAACAAATTTAGCGAAAGGTCCACTTGGTGTACCGAAAAAACTTCAAATAGAGACATGCACCGCAGGTGCTGGATCACCAGTGTTGGAATTTACGTTACTATCTAAGTTGACAGGAGATTTGAAGTTTGAAAGACAAAGTAAAAAACTGTTCAAGACATTATGGAATTCTAGAACAGATTTGAATCTTATACCAATGACAATTGACCCTCTAGCAGGTAAATGGATGGACTCTGTTACTGGAATCGGAGCCTCGGTGGATTCCTTTTATGAATACGCTTTGAAAAGCAGTATCTTATTTGATGACAATGAATTTCTTGACATTTGGAAAATCGGATACCAGGCTTTAAATACACATTTAAGAAATGGATGGGTATATGAAAATGTCGATACTCGAACGGGACAAGTTTTCACCAACTGGCTTGATTCATTGAGTGCTTTTTGGCCAGGTTTACAAGTATTAGCTGGAGATATCAAGAATGCTGTAAAATTTCATGCTGTGTTTTTGAAAATATGGGAAACTTTTGACGCAATTCCAGAAAGATGGAACCTTGATTCCTTGATCAATGATGATACTGCAGCACAGATTAAAAAATTACCATCGGAAAGGCAGAATGAGTTATTAGTGGATTTTGAAATCGCATTGGAATGGTATCCCTTGCGTCCAGAGTTCATAGAATCGACGTATCATTTATACAGAGCGACAAGAGATCCGATTTATTTGCAAATTGGTCAAGATTTCTTACACAAATTAGAAACCAAATACAAAGCTCCATGTGGATTTGCTGGAATGTTGGACATCAGAAAAAACACATATCAGGACAGAATGGAGAGTTTTGTATTGAGTGAAACGTTGAAATATTTATATTTGTTATTTGATGATGAAAACCCTGTACATAATAATAATCAACATGGCAATATAATTTTCAGTACGGAACTGCATCCCTTATGGTTCGACAAACAACTTACTCCAGAAGTTACTGGGTTCAATTGGTTTATGAATAATGAAGAGTCAAGCTACTCTCCAGAGAATTATACAAATTTCACTGTTGGGTACACAAATCCTATATTTGAAATATTGAAAGGAAATTCTCCAAATTTTTTCAAAAATTGGTGGAACAACGAGGCAAAAAACATTGCTGAAGAAGCATTATTCATAAATGAAAAATCAGAATTGGCTAAGAAAATAATAGGAGATTCTGTATTAGAAATTGATGATCCTGATGTAAATAAGATTGAGTTGATAAAGAGATTGCTTGAAGTACATGATACTTTTTCAAAAGATGGTGCTAATACAATATTACAAGAATTGATTAACGATGTTGAAGTTGAGTTCAGTTTAGAATTACAGCCAGATATTATCAACCTGTTGAAAACTATAACACTGGAAGAAGATCAAGAAATTGAACAGGAGCAACCTTCTTTGATAACAACTAAATTTGACAGTTATAACATTTCACAAGAATTCTATTACCAGTTTGACGAGTGCGTTGTACCTTCAGTTTATAAATCAAAAAATGGGCAATTACCAACATCTGCTTTATTATCACAACCATGGTTTTACCACATTGACAATAGATATTCAGGTAGCTTGATCAAACCAAAATACATAATGAACGATAATAATTTGACTCATGGGGCAAATACTGTGGAGCTATCCTATGATTTTTATCATCGCTTCTCTCAACCTGATGCTTACAGCGCAAGATATCCGACATCAGAAGTTTTCGAGGCATTATTTGATCCAAGAACAGATATTAGAAATAATCCAATAAGTCGTTTAACTAGTGGTTTAACAAATGCAACTCTTGTGCAGGATAATGATTTGTTTGTAGAGAAATTATCAGGTTCAAGGATAAGATTTGAGAAATTGGGTCTTGGAGATATTGATCACTTTAATAATTTGATCACAAAGGAAATCTTGGATAAATTTGTAACGGACAGTGAAACTGAGAAAGTTTTCAGGATATTAAAGATTAATGGAGTAGATGTTTCTCAAGGTCAAATCATATGGCTTAATGGTATTGATGCCAAGGATAATAATAACAATAATACTCACAGTATGATTCACCTTTTGATAGAAGAGACCACTGTGGTTAATTTTGTCATTTGGCTTGGATAATTTTTTTAATGACAATTCTTTATCATGGACAATTTGTCTCTTGTAGATCTTATCTATACCGCAGTTACGATGTAAATGAAAAATATGCCACTAATGAGTGAAAGAAAGCTACATGGGTGAGTCGGATTGTTAACTCTTAGGGGGTAATTTTGCCTTTTTTTTTTTTTTTTTCCCTTCCTTTGAAAAAGAAGCGAGCGAGAGGGAAGAGAGGGGCCTGCGCAGTTATAGTAGTTAAATGATAAGAGATACTATGTGCACTGCGGAACCCTCAAACGGAGATGTTTGATCCACGGTAATTTATATCTCTACTTTGTTCAGCCTTTTACAAAAGACACAAGGTTATAAGATCTTATTTAAATTATTTAACTAATTCAAATCTACTTTCATATGTCTCTAACAGTACAATAGATAAGTTATCCGGGTAATAAAGATACTGGACCGTTTCTCCTTATTAAAAATAAAAACAAACAGACAGAAAAAAAAAAAAAAAATAGAACAAAAAACCAAAAAATTAATAATTAAATAGAGTGTTTTAAATAAGGAGGTATCTATAAAGAGTAAAAGCATACCAATGTAAGTACTGTTGGTGGATAGAGTGTGACCAAAGATTATAAACTGACATTAACTTTAAGCAATTGCAATTGCTTTGATACATCTATTATACAACTGGAGTTCTTCTCATCTCATTTGTAACACATCGAGAGGGGCATACTGAAGAGGGCAATAGGAAAAGAAATAAGGGCACAAAAGAAAAAGAAAAAAAAAAGTTTAACAAAAAAAAAAAAAAAAAAAAAAAAAAAAAAAGGAAGAAGATTTGAGAGAATTTGCCGTCATTTAATCATCATCATCAACAATTAATTACATCTTTATATATCATCAGCTACTGTTATCTGCTTTTGTTCGTCACCTAATTCTAATCAACTAATTGTTTATTTAATTGCCTGTTTTTTTCTTTTCATTTTTCTTGTTCCAGTTTTTTTAATTATTGTAATTTTTTTTTTGTCAGCATCATCATCTTCATCATCATAATCATCTTGTCGATTATTTTTTATATACACAATTATCACTGATTTTATCATAATGGTTGAATTCACTAAAAACTTATTCAACTTTGGGGCTTTTAAGAACCCCACCGAGCCACTCCAACAACAACAACAACAGATGCAACAGGAAAATAACTATCATTTGCAACAACAACAACAACAACAACAACATCATCAAGATCATCAATACGATCAAGATTACAGAAACTCTGCAAATTCTACTATGAATAATAGTTCAAGTAATTTCCCACAAAACTTGTTGAAACAAACTTCTACACCAACAATTGCAGTAACAAATTCTGCTTTTGCCTATGGAACAACCACCACAAGTTCTGCTACTGGCGAAAATTTTGTCACAAAGACTGCCGGCTTTAATACATCTAATCAACAACAGCAGAAACAAAGAAATGATACAGTACCTACAATCCAAGAACCAGAACCAATATTGGAGAGGAACGGTAGTAATCATTCTAATACCATCATCGATCACTCTCAAACTGAAGTCGATTCTATTCCAAGAGGAAAATTAAGAGTCACTATTGTTGAAGCTACCGGATTGGTCAGCTCTCCAACTAGAAGATCATTGCCGTATGTGGTGTGTACTTTTGAGAGTTCTGAATTCATTTCGCATGGGCCTGAAAGTGTTGACAATAGTACTGGGGCTGGCCATAATAGTAACAATTCAGGTTTCGCCACACCAATGGCCATGAACAACAACAACAACAACATTAAGAGAAACCCAAGACCAATCTACCAAAGACAGTCTTCATCACAACACCTTGTAACACAACATCAAACCTTCAATCCTGTTAATCCAACATGGCATCATCAAACCATCTTCGATGTTGTCGGTGCCAAATCAGAATTAGACATTTCTGTCTATGACTCAGAGAGTGATGATGCATTTTTAGGTTATGTGGGTATCTTACCTCAAACCATCGAGGACAAGTCTTCAAATGAACAATGGTGGGATTTGAAAGGAAGAGTTCCAGGAGAACGTGTTACTGGTAAGATCAAAGTTAAATGGGAATATTTCAGTACATCAAAGAGACATTATGGTCCACTGGATTTTGAAGTTTTGAGATTATTGGGTAAAGGAACTTTCGGACAAGTTTTCCAAGTCCGTAAGAAGGATACTGATAGAATCTATGCTATGAAAGTATTATCGAAAAAGGTCATTGTTAAGAAAAAGGAAATCGCACATACCATCGGTGAAAGAAACATTCTTGTTAGAACTTCGGCAGGAGGCTCTTCCTTTATTGTTGGTTTAAAATTCTCCTTCCAAACACCACAAGATTTGTATTTGGTTACTGATTATATGTCTGGTGGTGAATTATTTTGGCATTTACAAAAAGAAGGTAGATTTCAAGAAGATCGTGCCAAATTTTATATTGCAGAATTGGTATTGGCATTGGAACATTTACATGATAATGATATTGTCTATAGAGATTTGAAACCTGAAAATATCTTACTCGATGCCAACGGACACATTGCATTATGTGATTTTGGATTATCGAAAGCTAATTTATCATCAAATGGTACCACAAATACATTTTGTGGGACAACGGAGTATTTAGCTCCTGAAGTCTTACTTGATGAGACCGGGTACACTAAGATGGTTGATTTTTGGTCTTTAGGTGTATTGATTTTTGAAATGTGTTGTGGATGGTCTCCGTTTTATGCTGAAAACACTCAGCAAATGTATAAGAACATTGCATTTGGAAAAGTTCGTTTCCCAAAAGAAGTCTTGTCAGCTGAAGGAAGGTCTTTTGTTAAAGGTTTATTGAATAGAAATCCAAAGCATAGATTAGGTGCTATCAATGATGCTAGAGAATTAAGAGCCCATGCTTTCTTCAATGACATTGATTGGGAATTATTGAGAAACAAGAAAATCCCACCACCTTTCAAACCACATTTGGCTAATGAAACTGATACATCGAATTTTGATCCTGAATTCACCAATGCTTCTACTTCAATTATCACAAAGCAATTCCATTTGGCATCAACTCCATTATCACCAGGCATCCAGGCAAATTTTAACGGTTTTACATACGTTGACGAGTCCACCATGTTTGACCATTTTAGCTCTGGAGCCAGTAACAACAACAACCAAAGAAGTATCAAGAATCCTTTCAAAGTTAGTGAGTCGTTGATTTTGAGTGATCCAAATTTACCTCCTGAAGAAGAAGTAATTGATGTCCATGATGACGAGAGTGATCGCGATGGAATGGACATAGATCTTGATGGTGACGCAGAGGAAGATTTGGAGAATCGTCAAAATGATTATGAATTTGTTAATGGAGAATTTGATTTGTAAAACAGCAAAGGGTTTCTATATATATACACACATACACTTTTGATATAAAGTGGTTTTTTTTCTATTGTTTTGTTTCCACCAGGTGCTTATTATTATTATTATTATTATTGTTACTCATCTTATATTATTTATCATTTGGTTTATCGATTTTGACATTTTATTTTTATTTTTATTACTGCAATTTTGGCATCATCCTTCCATTTTGTCATTTTTGGCTATTTTTCCCCATATCTAGTTTGCTATCCAAAATATTTTTTTCCCAGATATACATTTTTTAGAAACTCATACGGAGATGTAGTTATTTTATTATATTTTGGAATCCCAATAGGTATTACATTATTAGACTGCAACGTAGTGTCTGTTAATCTCCAGATTTACAAAAACTTAGATTTCACATATTTTATCTGCACTGGCAGAATGTACTTTATAACGTATAACTGTGATCAGTTTATTGGTATTTCTCAATTACCATCAAAAAGGGCTGATTCCCCCAACAACTACCAAGGAACTCTCAATAATTAAAACAAAAAAAAAAGAAAAAATACCAAAAAAAAAAAACAAATTGAAATAAAATCCACTCCACAACGAGAACAACAATATTAACTAGTTTCACTACAAGTTACCTACCTTTCTGTCGTTCATTTGGTGTACCCAACGCTATTCAATTGAAATCCAACATTGTACAGAGCCCGGCTATTCTGTCCATTTTTGGCAACGAAATATAGGAAAACTTGAATAGAACAAAAAAAAACAATGAACCCAAAAGTTGAATCTTCAGAGGTGGATTTATTTCTTCCCAATTCAAACATCAACAATATCCACCTGCAGCAGCAGCAACAACAACAACAGCCGTCGGGATCAACTGATTTCGTCAAGAAATTGTTTCAAATGTTGGAAGATGACTCTTATAAGAAAATAGTGAGGTGGACCGAAGATGGTGATAGTTTTATAATTGTTGATACCAATGAGTTCACTAGAGATATATTACCAAAACATTTCAAGCACAGCAATTTTGCGAGTTTTGTGAGACAGTTGAACAAATATGATTTCCATAAGGTGAAAGTCAGTAGTGAAGATAAGAAATTGGGAAAGAATAAGTTAGAAACAGGTGAAAATATATGGGAATTTAAACATCCTGATTTCAAGATACATGATCGTGATAGTTTGGAAAATATTAAGAGAAAAGGTCCTACACAAAAGAAAACCGCTGATGAAAAGGCTTATGAACAAGTAACGAAATTGAACTCGCAAGTTAAAGATTTAAAAAACAGTTCAAAAGAATTGTACGAGGAATTGAAATTAACGAAATCGAAATATAACACTATTATTGAGAGCTTGTTGAATATGAAAAAGACCAATGATCTGTACCATGCAGCTTTTCAAAACTTGACCACATATTTGAATAATCAAGGTATTAAAGTTCCTAGTTTTGAAGCTCCAATGACCTTGCCTCAACAACCAGATATATCATTGAGAAGAAGAAGAACTTCGAGTACTTCATCTATTCCTCAAAATCAAACGCTGCCTCTACAAACAATCCCACAATTAAGTTCATCTGTTTCAGCTTCCACTATCCCAACTGCTAACATCACCAATACACCACCAATGAACCATTCTAAAAACTCTAACACAAACACGCCAACATCTGCCACTGCACCACCAGCAGTAGCACCACCACAAACATCAGCTGCACAACAGGGCTCTACTCCAACTGTTGTTGTGCCTACAAGACCAGCAAATTCTCCTTTCCATGTGTTATTAGTGGAAGATGATGCGGTATGTATTCAGCTTTGTCGTAAGTTTTTGATGAAATATGGATGCACAGTAGAAGTAGTCACTGACGGATTGTCTCTGATCTCATTTGTCGAGAAAGTGAAATACGACTTGGTGCTCATGGATATTGTGATGCCTAATTTGGATGGTGCCACTGCGACTTCGGTAATCAGGTCTTTTGATTCTACAACACCGATCATTGCTATGACAGGTAACATTCAAGATGATGATTTATTGACATATTTAAGAAACGGGATGACAGATATCTTGGCTAAACCTTTCAGCCAGCATGATTTATTTGCCATGTTGGAAAAACATTTAAGAAATGGAGGCTTAGATCTTGGAAGTGCTGACGATCCGTTGACTAAGAAACCAAGAATACAATGAACAAAAATCATTCATCATGGACTACTGTTAGCTCTAAAAAAAATAAAATCTTCGTTTCATTATACAGTTTTGTTTTATTACTTTTATTCTTCTTCTTTAACACCAAAAATCAAAGAAAAAATTGTCAAAAAAAGAAAAATTATTACTATTACTATTATTATTATTATTATTATTGTTATTATATATATTAATATCACGATTTATCAATTTCCCAGTACTTTTCCCATCTTGTCTGTATCAGTTATCTTTTATCTCTCTGAGACTAAAAATGCTTTTTTTTGTGCCCTTTGCCGAAAAATCCAAGAATCCTCACGTGACTCTAGTTACCCCTAATTAGAGCCTGAGGTAGCGAAACTGATTCAAGTAGTATTGAAATACGTCAGATATGAAGTAATTAATCCAATGTAGTTTTTCTTTTAAAAGTCTTATCATAGAGACCATTCTTGAATGATATCTATAAGCCTTTAACCAAAGTCGTGCGCTTAGTCACTAGTCTGCGAAAGGGGAGGGCATAAATAAGTTCTCTATTTGAGTAGTATGCTTTATCAATAGAGAAGAGTAGAGGGCATAATATCAGTCGATTTCCATTCTACAAGGTATAACTTAAATAGCATAAAAATAAAATTCGAATAAAATATGACGATTTTTTTTTGGAAAACATTTTTTCATGAAACGTTAATTGTTAACTGCAATGACTTTTTCGTCAAATCTTACACTTTTTCTTCTTTCAGTGTTCATTTCTGTTGGTATTGGGATTTCAAATTCTTCTTGCTTACCATCCTTTAACAATTCTTTAAGCTCATTCTTTGAATTAGTAGCAGCATGTTGTTGTTGTCCGACAGACGATTTTCTTCTCTGTTGAGTCTTTTCATCTTCTTTACATTTGTTACAATTACATATAAAACCCCAATTGACTCTCAACTCTCTTCTACGTTGTTGAACTGTATGTTGTGGGGATACGTATGTAGTTAATAATTCATCTCCCTTGTTGATATCTTTCTTAGCAAAGACTTGAATACCTTCGGTTCTCATGTTACCAAATTTAACATCGACATTTGGATCACAGTTATGATTCAAATGTGATTGAGTTAAAAACAATGAATTATCAACATTGTTTATGTTATATGTACCTAAATATTCCATAAACTCATCATATGTCAATGAGTCTTTGAGGAAAATCTTGGAAAAAGTATCATAACCCAATTTCCATAAGGATTCTTGTTGCTCTTGCACAAATAATGCACCTCCAGTATTACTGTCAAACGCACCCAGAGATGATTCTAAAGCTTTGTAACGGACATCTTGTCTTACTTTAGCCATTGCCTCAAACTGCTTGCGTAATAACCCGGTCTTATCAACAACTTGGTTGGCAAATATTATACCAACGGCAAATAATGCCTGCCATTGGTTCTCAATGCAGAATTTCTCAAATTCATTCCAACTCTGGGTGTTAAACTTCTTTGTAGATGAAGCAGCGGACTCATTACCAGTGTAAATGGTATGCTTCAAGAGACCATGCAATTTGGAGTTCAGTCTCTTACATTCTTGTGAGCACCACATCTCACTACAAACGTTACAATCCAAACCTGACAACACGGTTAAACCGTTTCTTGTGGACCTCTGTTGTAAAGGTTGCCCACAGTAAGAACAAGCTTTCCCCAAATGAATCAATTTCAATATCTCAATTGGTGGAATCAAGACAAATTGCTTCTCTTCCCAGATCAAGGTACCCAGTGGGATCTTCTTCTTGGCATATAAACCTTTCCCTGTTTTCTTTGTGAATTGTATTCTCACTAACTCAGGTAGTTCCAAGTCTGGAGTCTCAATGGATTTGATCTCATTGACATAGGTGAACTGTTGCTGATTGTTCAGTAAACCATGTTGCTTCAAGAGTTGTTTAACTCTTTTCTCTGAAAGTTGCCAATTTGGATTTCTCTTCTTCAACAAGACATGTAATTTTGGTACACCCAAGGACTCGTTTGCTGGATCTTCTTTCCAAATGCTGATGACATCAGTGATCACCATTCTTTCGTGCGGTACTATTGGTTCTTCTACTTCTTCTTTTTTAACAGCACCTTCAGCCTTGTCATTAATATCTAAGATCTCTATCTTATCATTGAGTTCAGCTTGTGATGATTTTTCTGGCATTTTTGGTTGTTATATGTTGTTTATGAAAATATTGTGTGATTCTCCAACTTTTAAAAGATGATCGATGAAGACGAAAATTTTTATACGTTTTTTTACACATCAAAAAAAAAAAAAAGTAATAAGAGCAAAAAAATCAAAGAGCACCGATAATTTCAAATAATACTTTTAGAGTAAAAACAAGAATAATGTTCAGTAGGAGTTTAGTCAGAGCCTCATTGAGACCAAGGTTGATGGGAAGATGCTTTAAATCCACTATTAACCCCATTGCATCATCTAAGAAATCCAATGGTAAGAGTAAATCATCGTATAAGTTATATTTATTAGCTTTTGCAAGTGGAGGTATATTGGGGTTGAATTTACCATTGTACTCCATATTTGATGAGTATGTATCTCCATTACCAGAATCGGATACCGATATTTCACAATATAAGATGGATTTAGAAAATGAATTGCAGTCATTGCCAATTGTCAAGAAACTAGCACTGGATGATAAATATCTCAAGATAAGGGCATGGGAAAACATTGATGATTCCAGTGTTTTCAATCAGACAATGACTTCTAGCACATTGAGGCGTCCAGGGGGTATTGCCATTGAGCCATTAATATTCATCAATGAGAGTGAAGGTGAGACAATATCGATAATACATGTTGGTAAGCAATTAACCGGGTATCCATTGTTAGTGCATGGTGGAATGTTGGCTACAATATTGGACGAAACTTTGAAAAGATGCAGTATCTTGAGTTTCCAAAAAAATAAGAGTAAACATCCAGGTTTGAAATATGATGATGAGACCACATATGCTCATATCAGAGGAACTTCATTGAGTTTGTCTTATAAATTTCCAACTTTGGCTAATAGTTTCATTGTAGTTAAGGCAAAAGCCAGCGATGTGTCACCAAGTGGAGGTGTTGAAGTTAAACTGAAGATTCAAAATTTAAAAGGCAGAGACTTGGTAGTTGGAGAAGGTGTATTTGAGAATACTAAATCGAAAAAATGGATTTTCTGGTAACCTATATAAATACATAACTATAATTGTCCTTTGAAATATTGATCGTTGATTATGATACCATCCAAGATCTCATCGTGATCTTCTAACGGAATATTCTCCACTAGTTGTTCTTTTAATCCTATCCCGACGAGTAATGGTTTACCGTAACCTGACTCCACATGTCTCTTTATATAGTCATCGTAGAAACCAGCACCGTGTCCCATACGGTAGCATTTTTCTGTGAATGCTACTCCTGGTATGATGATAAGGTCTAAACCTTTGACATCTTGCGATAAGGCATTTAAGCCTGATTGTGGTTCCAATAATTTAAAAGGTCCCACTGGGGTTAATTCATCAATAGATTTCAAGTTTGGCATTTCCAACATCTCTAATTGTGATTTCTGTTTAGAAAATCTTTGGAATTCATGAGTCTCTGATAATTTGGAGATCTTTGGTAAGAAAACTCTCTTGTTATCTTGAAAAGCTCTTCGTATTAAAGGCATTGTCTTCACTTCTGAGTTTGGCATGTTCATGAAAAACGCAATCTTTGTAGCATCTTGGTAAAATTTCAAAGACGAAAGTATCAGTGATACTCGATGTGCTAAATGTTTCGGTTAGTTTGAGACGTTTCTCAGATATTTGTATAACTACGTACATTGCTCCAAGAGCTGATCTTGGTTGACCTCAAGCAACTTAGCTTTAACTTGAGATCTAAGTAGCTTCTTCGCTTGCACTATTGACAACTGCTCCACCATACCCATTCTTATTCTTTTATCTATAGAAACCTGAAAATTATCAAGGCACTTTTTTATTTACTGACTCTAAACCCGGTACACGACCCAATAGACAGGGGCTGTTTTTATGTCACAATTAGGGAACCATAAGCTGATGGTTGCAGTGCAGTTGAGTGATAACTCCAATGAGAAATGGAGTTAAGAGTGAGAATACAAATGCATTACAAACAGCAGTGTGTTGTTGAAGGCATCGCATCATTCAGTCCCGACGATAGGCTAGCATTGCCGTTTAGCGCTCTTTTGGCATCATCATATATTTCTTGGTAAATTAGACTAATTGCACCTGGTTTCCACGGTTGATATATACCAAAAATACTGACTAACTTGTTGCAAGAGTCAACAGACAATATTAATACATCAACATCATCTTATTCATCCCACCACAAAAGTAATTAATGCGCACCGCATTTTCTCTAATTAATTAAATTAAAATTAACAACTGCAGCAAAACAGAAAAAATTTTTTTTTTTTTTTTTTTTAAATAATTTGCAATATAAAAAGAAGAACAAATTCCTGTTAATTGCGATCAACCATCAATCAATAATCAATCAATATCATGGTTTTATCAAATCTGGCTTCAAATGCTATTGTTTTTTGTACTTACGGGTTTATGTTAATCACCGGATTGACTTTAGCCTTTTGGAAGAAAAACGATAAAGGTTCCTTCTTATCATCGAATGGGACACAAAAAGCTTTACCATTATCATTGAATTTTATCGCGAGTGGTTAGTAATATTTTGCATTTTCAATTCAAGAAAATGTGGAAATGATTCAATAACGATAAGTATATTTGATTTTACCAATAATCCTGTATCCTTTTCCCTTTTCACTTTGTGCCTTAGTTAAAAATTATTTAATATGACAATATTAAAAATACGGGTGCTGGAGATCTTTCTTCGGCTGAGATGATACCGTTTGAACTCGAACAAGTTAATACTTGCGTGAGGATTATTTGATATTGTCAAATATACATTAAGAATGTTCTTTTTGATATTATTTTCATTCAAGATTGTGGGCAGAGACTTTGGGGAAGATATCTTTCAATAATAATAATATCATGGAGGTCCAAAAAGCTGTTGCACTGAAATGCGGCTGTTTTCTATAAATTATTCAGGGTCCAATACCCGTTTACCATTTGAATTGATTTTCTGCTAAATCCCACTGTCTTGCATCTTACTGGATGATGCCCCCCTTCTTGTTTTCTTGAGTGGTTGTTTTATACCCTTTTTTTGACATTGTACTAACTTCATTATCTAGCTATGGGATGTGGTATTTTGACAACTTATGCGGAAATTGCCAATATTGCTGGTATTCATGGTTTATTAACTTATACCATTGTTGGAGCTATTCCAATTTTCCTTTTCTCATTTTTTGGTCCTCTTATCAGAAAGAAGTGTCCATCTGGGTTTGTCTTGACAGAATGGGTTTTACAAAGATTTGGTTATATTCCAATGTTGTACCTTTCGCTGTTTACCATTTTGACCATGTTCTTATACATGGTTGCTGAATTGTCGGCTATTGCATGGGCTATTGAATCAACAACAACTGTTTCAACAACAGCTTGTATCATTGTTGAATGTGCTGTAACCACAATCTACACTGCTGTAGGTGGTTTCAGAGTTTCATTTATCACTGATTCTTTCCAAGCTGCTTTTGTGCTTTTTGTCGTTATTATTGGTATCATTGGCTATGCTACTCAGATCCATCTCAAGGAGAATTTGGTCCATGAGTATCATCATGCCATGTTGGGTGCTAATGTTTTAAGTTGGCAATTACTTTACATCTTGACTGTAGCTATCGTCACTAATGATTGTTTCCTTTCAGGTTTTTGGTTAAGAACTTTTGCCTCAAAAACCGATCGTGATTTAAAAATTGGTACTGCCATTGCTGCATTTGTTGCATTTGCCTTGTGTTTCTTGGCCGGTATGCCTGGTATTCTTGGTGTCTGGACTGGTGATTTGACAGTTGGTGATGAAAATGGTTCAAATGCTTTCTTCATCTTACTTTCTAAGATGGATAATTGGATCATTGCCATCATTATTATTTTCTTTGTCTCCATTTCAACATGTACTTTTGATTCCTTACAAAGTGCCATGACTTCATCCATTTCAAATGATATTTTCAGAAATAAATTGAATCTTTGGTACATTAGACTGATTGTCATTGTATTAATGGTTCCAAGTATTGTGGTTGCCATTAAGTGTGCTAACAATGTCTTGCAAATTTACTTAATTGCTGACTTGGTCAGTTGTGCTATTATCCCAACCATCTTTTTAGGTTTATCTACTAAATTTTGGTGGCTTAATGGTTTTGACGTTATGATTGGTGGTCTTGGTTCATTATTATTTGTATTCATCTTTGGTACTGTCTACTACCACAGTGCAAAACAAGGTGGTTTATTACTTTTGATTAATAACGGTCTTTACGATGCCAAAGATTGGGGAGCTTTTGGCGCTTTCATGATCACTCCATTTGGTTCAGTCTTGTTAGCATTTGCCTCTGCTGGTTGTAGAATCATTTACTGGTATATTTATGCCAAGATGACAAACACCGAATTCACAGCATTGCAAAAGCCAGAAGAAGACCCAAAACAAATCGAAGATGAGGAATATGAAGATGAGGAAGACGGAGACGATATTTCTAGTACTTTTAACAATACAACAAGAACCACTTATCCAATTGAAGGTTCCAAGCAAGATGATACTTTTTGAAGTTTTCTTTTTTTTTCTAAATATTGTTTATAGATGATATCTATATATGTTTAATCAGTCGCTTCTTATGTTATTACAATACATGCCACAGTAGAGGCTGATGATGTGCTGTTGTGGCTCTTGTCTGATAATTCGGCCAATTGTAAAATTTGCATAACAAATCGCAATCACTGCAAGTCACGTGTGATAGGCTCACCAGCCCAAATTCACCAGCCCCACCGCTAAGTAGGGAAAATTTTTTTTTTTTTTTTTCTGACTGTGTACGCAGTTCAGCCCAAGATGATGGATGAAGAATTTATATATATTTCAATTTTCACTTTGTGTGTTTTCTTTTATTAGCTAACTAACTAAATATCTATCAAGATTCAGATGTTCTCACGATTCTTTAACCAAGGTCAAGAGACAACATCTCTCCAGACAGACGCAAGTAAGTAAAACTCTAACAAAAGCCACAATGCTGAGATCAATTAAATACTAACTGAATTTATAGTCTTGAATATTGCAAGATCTGTTGGTGATGGTAAGGTTTATGCTACACAACCTGCCAAATCAGTGAAGTCAGTTTTCACTGAAAACCTCAAAGATAATGATGATATTGTTGTATTACTTGAATCTAATGATCCGTTTGCCTATGCATCAACATCAGAGTCATCGACAACAACAGTTGCAACAACTGCCAAGATCGTTTTCAAGAATTTACCATTCTTGAGTAACTTGAAAAATGTCGTTGTCCATGCCGAATTACCAGAAGATGATTTCTCTATTGTTACTGCATTGAAAGATTCAGGTTTGGTCATCTTGTTGTCAAATAACACTTCTGAGTCTCAAGATTTGGCTCTTGCAGCTTATGCTATATCACAAGCAACTTCAAAAGCTGTCTTGCATTTCTTTTCCCCATCAGATGATGAGACTGCTGTTGCTTTGAAATCTTCTGCCGAAATCAGTAATATTATTGGAAATTTCAAACAATCTGAAGAAGAAGAAAATGAACAAGAACAAAGATCTACTGAAGAGATTATCAGAGATGCTTTGAAACAAGTTGGTAATTATAAACCATTTGAATATTCAGGTCCTTCCTCTGCACAAGATGCTTTGGTTATCTTGGGTAATGTTGCTTCAGAATTTGCTTCAAGTGCGTCTGCTTCCAAAGCTGGTATATTGAATATCAGAGCTTATAGACCTTTTATCATCGAAGATGCATTATCTCTGTTACCAAGATCCGTCACAAGAATTTCAGTTGTTGAACAAGCTGCTACAAGATCATACTCACAATTTCAATCCTTATTATTGGACTTCTTCAACAATTTTGATAAATTGGTTGAAAGAGGAATCACTAATATTGTCTCTGCTCAATTAGCAGATTTCGATGATGCTTCCGTTGCTGTTACTGAGTTATTGGAAAATCTCAGATCTGCTTCTCCTGTGCAAAACTTGACAGTTGGTGACATCATTGAACAACAACCACAAATTGGTTCTATCGTCAAGAACTTAGCCATCTCAAAAGCTCAAAATTTGGAAGATGCTTATTTGAAAATGTTGAAACAAGTCTTCAACGGTGATTTGAATATCTTGAACGATTTCAACAAGGTTATTTCCCAAGTTGGTAACGAAACTACTCCAGAATTTGGATTTGGTAGATTTCTTTACGAGGAAGAAGCCAAGACAGAATTTGATCAATCTATCCGTAATGCTATTGGTTCCAATTCATTCAAAGGTCCAAGATCTGCTGAATTAACTGAACTGTTATCCAAATGGTTGATCGAACAAGATAATTCCTTGGTTCCAAATATCATTGAATTATTAGAAGATGACGAAGAATCAGAAATTTCTAAAGAGATTTTGAAGCAAAGACAATTCTTGACCACTAGATCTTCATGGTTAGTTGGTTCAGATGCTTGGTCTTACGATTTGGGTTCATCAGGTATTCACCATTTGATCGCCTCTGGAAGAAATGTTAACCTGTTAATCATTGACTCTGAACCATACGATTTGGTCAAGAAAAACAAATCTTTGTACAGAAAGAAGGATATTGGATTATACGCTATGAACTTTGGTGGGGTTTACGTCGCATCAGTCTCTGTTTACTCATCATACACTCAGGTTTTACATGCATTCATTGAAGCTGACAAATTTGAAGGTCCATCCATTGTCTTGGCTCATTTACCATATTACTCTGAAAATGATACCGCTTTGACTATTTTGCAAGAATCCAAGAAAGCTGTCGACTCCGGTTACTGGCCATTATATAGATACAATCCAGCTTTAGAAGACGAAGAGCAAAGTTTCAAATTGGATTCTTCAAATTTGAAAAGAGAATTACAAGACTTCTTGGACAGAGAAAACAAATTAACTTTGTTGACAAAGAAAGATCCAGTATTATCAAGAAATATTACTTCTTCTTTATCAAACGATATCAAGGCTAAACAAAATGTTAAAGCCAGAGAGGCTTTTGATAAATTACTTGACGGTCTTTCAGGACCTCCATTAACAATTGCATTTGCCTCCGATGGTGGTAATGCCGAGTCATTGGCCAAGAGATTAGGAAGAAGAGGTTCCGCAAGAGGTTTGAAAACATTGGTCGTCTCAATGGATGATATTGCCCTTGAAGATTTACCAAATGAAACAAATATTGTATTCATTACTTCCACTTCTGGTCAAGGTGAGTTCCCACAAAATGGTAAAGCTTTATGGGATGCCTTAAGAAACTCAATTGATATTGAATTATCCAGTATCAAATACTCTGTTTTCGGTCTCGGTGATTCTCAATATTGGCCAAGAAAAGAAGATAAGCACTATTACAATAAACCATGTATTGACTTGTTCAAAAAATTACAAATATTTGGTGCTCAAGAGTTGGCTCCATTAGGACTTGGTGATGATCAAGATGCTGATGGATACCAAACTGGTTATTCTGAATGGGAGCCAAAGATTTGGGAAGCTCTTGGTGTCGATGGTCTGGCTACTGCTGATGAACCACCTCCAATCACTAATGAAGATATAAAGATTGCTTCTGATTTCCTTAGAGGTGGTATTGTTGAAGGTTTACAAGATCAATCTACTGGTGCCATCTCTGCATCAGATCAACAATTGACCAAATTCCATGGTATCTATATGCAAGATGATAGAGATATAAGAGATCAAAGAAAACTGGAAGGTAAAGAGCCAGCATATGCATTTATGGCCAGAGTAAGATTACCAAATGCCTGTTCCACACCAAAACAATGGTTAAAGATTGACGAATTAGCTGATGTTAGAGGTAATGGTACTATGAAAATCACCACAAGAGCTACTTTCCAATTACACGGTTTGGTTAAACATAACTTGAAAGCTGCTATTAGAGGTATGAACTCGGTACTTATGGATACTTTGGCTGCATGTGGTGATGTTAACCGTAATGTTATGGTTTCAGCTATTCCACATAACGCCAAGATCCATGAACAAATTGCCAAATCTTCTTATGTCATTTCTGAATATTTGTTACCTCAAACCACTGCGTACCATGAAATTTGGTTACAAGGTGCTGATGAAAATGATGCATCACCAAATGATCCAGAAGTCTGGGAACTGAGAAAAGATGGTCCTAAGAAGCAAAAAACTATGGTTGCTGGTAATGCCTTGGTAGACTATGAACCAATGTATGGACCAACTTATTTACCTCGTAAGTTCAAAGTGGTCATCACTGTTCCACCATATAACGATGTTGATGTCTATGCTCATGATGTTGGTTTAATTGCTATCGTTGACGATGAAAGTAACGTTCTTGGTTATAACGTTACCGTTGGTGGTGGTATGGGTACTACTCATAATAATAAGAAGACTTACCCACGTACTGGTTCACTTTTCGGTTTTGTTCCATATGACAAAGTCCATTTGGCCATTGAACAAATTATGATTGTTCAAAGAGATCATGGTGACCGTAAGAACAGAAAACATGCTAGATTAAAGTATACTATTGACGATTTAGGTGTTGAAGTTTATAAAGCTAAAGTAGAAGAGTTATTGGGTTGGAAATTCGAAGAAACAAGACCTTTTGAAATCACATCTAATGTTGATTACTTTGGTTGGACTAAGGATGAAACTGGATTAAACCATTTCACTTGTTTTGTTGAGAATGGTAGAGTTGAAGACACTCCTGAGTTACCACAAAAAACCGGGTTGCGTGAAATTGCCAATTACATGATTGAAACACAACACGGTGAATTCAGATTAACCGGTAATCAACATTTAGTTATTTCCAATTTGACGGATGCTCAACTTCCAAAAGTTAAAGAACTTATGTCCAAATACAAATTAGATAACACCAATTTCTCAGCTTTAAGATTATCATCAGCAGCTTGTGTTGCCTTACCAACATGTGGTTTAGCAATGGCAGAATCTGAACGTTACTTGCCAATTTTAATTGGTAAATTAGAAAGTGCATTGGAAGAATATGGTTTGAGACATGATTCTATTACCATGAGAATGACCGGTTGTCCAAACGGTTGTGCCAGACCATGGTTAGCTGAAGTAGCACTTGTAGGAAAAGCACCAGGTGCTTATAATTTATTATTGGGTGGTGGTTACTACGGACAACGTATCAACAAGTTGTACAGATCTTCTATTAAGGAAGATGAAATCTTGCTGGTGTTGAAACCATTATTCAAGAGATGGGCTTTAGAAAGAGAAGAAGGTGAACATTTCGGTGACTTCTGTATCAGAGCAGGTGTCATTAAACCGACTACTGAAGGTAAATATTTCCATGACGACGTCGATGAAGATGCTATATAGTTTTTGTGATTAGATTTATAACCCAAATAAAAAATAAAAAAAATAATGCTTATAAAACTCCTAAATTACGTAACCCTTTTTCCTACTCCTGCTGTTGATCTTCTTTACTGGCTTTCTTCATAGTTTCCAAATCTTTGAATAAAGTCAGGATCTCTATTTTCTGCTCCCTTTCTAAATCAAGTATATGCTTCATCTTAACATCCCACAATTTTCGGAGTACTCTATCTAATCGTCTTTTCAATTTTAATTCAAGTGCTGCAGGTAGTTGTTTCTGTTGATTCTCAAGTGAAGCTTTTCTATTATTAAAATGGATCTTATAACGATCTATCAATTGCTGTTTCTCTCTCTTAGTGAATTGTCTCGTCATGATCTATAAATTTGGTTAATGCTATGCTTTTGTTTATGTTTTGAATTTTTTTTTTTTAAAGAAAATATTAGTCGTTTATGTGAAATCAAAAATCAAAGAAGTGAAAAATAATCGAAAAGGAAAAATTCATAATAAAAAAAGTTGCCACTATAGATATAACAAGATATCTATATAAGGAACGACTAGTGCTGTGGACATTTAAAGTATTCAGCAGTTTAATTTATCTTTTATAACGCCAGTTTATTCCAATTTGTCAATTGCATTTGAATTTTTTTTTGTTTTCTTCTTTTTTTGACATTTAGATAATATATATATCATAGTACAGGATGGTTCTCGAAGCTACCATGGTTATCATTGATAACTCAGAATTTACTAGAAATGGGGATTATTTAACAACCAGATTTGATGCTCAATTGGATTCAGTTGATTATATTTTCCAAGCCAAGATAAACTCTAACCCTGAAAATACATGTGGTTTGTTATCACTGGGAGGTGATGGACCAAGAGTGTTGAGTTCATTGACAGCTGATTTTGGTAGAGTCTTGAAAGGGATCCATGAGACCAAGATTGAAGGTAATTTACAATTTTCAACAAGTATTCAAGTTGCCACATTGGTATTGAAACATCGTCAAAATAGTCATCAACATCAAAGAGTTATCATATTTGTTGCTAGTCCAATTGATGAAGATGAACTGGATTTGGTCAAATTGGCAAAGAAATTGAAAAAAAACAGTATTGCCATTGATGTTATAAATTTCGGTGAAGAAGCAACAAATACTTCAAAATTGGAAAAATTTATTGAGACAGTAAATAAAGAAGATAACTCACATTTATTGACAATACCACCGGGACCAAAATTATTATATGAACATATTGCTTCATCACCTATATTATTAGAAGAGGGTCAAACCAGTGGAGGCTTTGGTGGTGGTGCAGGTGGTGATGATTTCTTTGATATGGGACTGGATCCAAATATGGACCCTGAGTTGGCATTGGCATTGCGTTTATCTTTAGAGGAGGAAAGAGCTAGACAAGAAAGAGAACAAAGACAAAATGAGCCTGAACAACTGGAAGAAACCATTCCAGAAGAACCAGAAGAAGAAACAGCAAAAGAAGAAGAAAAATAATTATGTAGTGATGTAGAGAGGTTAAGATAGCAAAGGAAATGAAACAGTACTCTTTTTTTTTCTGAGTCCGATATAGTAGAGCTTCCTAATCTAAAGGTGGTATGTAAGTGAAGTTTTTTGTCTTTATACAGGGCAGGCGATGAGGTGATGGTTGAAGTTTTAAAAGGCAAGAGCAGGTGATGGTATTAGCAAATCTGAGATATCGTACCAAAAGGCAGACAGTGTGAGCAGTCTAGTCCAGTATGTCATCAACACATACCATCAACTATACTTACACACAGATACACATATATATCTATTCTCATCTATAGATCATAAAGTCAACAATTGCAAAAGCCCAACAACAAACAGACTTTTGATTTGTGATGTACGACCTTTTGTCTCACCGTGTGACTAATAACAGATATGATAAGATGATGGTAACGCCACAGGGCCCATTCGGCAGGGCTGATGATGACGATAATTCAAGGATGTATGTAGATTGCAATCGAGAAGTGGTGGTGGTTCCATGACTCTTATTGTAAATAGATATATACCGGGATATTTCATCCTTTGAACCGTTAAGAAAAAAAAGACGCTCCCTTTTTCTGCAATCGTTTACAAAGAAGAAGAAGAAGTAAATTGTTGCTGCTTGTTTCCATAGAGCCTAAACAATTATAGATATATATGAATATATATATGATTGTGTATCCAATCAGATATTAATTAAATCAATCAATCATTATATAACTAAAGTAAGTATTTTTACAATTATCTCTCTTTTCTGTCATTCCCACCACCAAAATTTTTGTTGACCTTTTTTTTACAGCTTTTTTTTTTTTTTTCACTTTTTTTTCAACAAACAAGAATTAGGATAATCAAATTGGGGTAAGCAAAGAGGAGTAGTTACACCCATCAACGATTGTAAACTAACTAAGTACCATAATATTAGAATGACTCAAACAAATATTCATAAAATTGTCCATGAGGCCAATGGAGTCACTCTGATTCCAACTCCAAAAGAATTTTACGCAAAACAACCAAACAAGTCCATCGATCAAATTGAACAGTATAATGAAATGTACCAGAAATCAATTCAAGATCCAGAAGGGTTTTTCGGTCCTTTGGCAAAGGAATTTTTGCATTGGGATAAGGAATTCACCAAAGTTAAGACTGGCTCCTTACAAGAAGCAAACTCTGCTTGGTTTGTTGGTGGTGAATTGAATGCTTGTTACAACTGTGTTGATAGACATGCTTTTGCCAATCCTGCTAAACCTGCCATCATATTTGAAGCTGATGATGAACAAGAATCCAAGATTGTCACTTTTGGTGAATTGTTAAGACAAGTCTCACAAGTTGCCGGTGTCTTGAAAAGTTGGGGTGTTGGTAAAGGTGATACTGTTGCCATTTATTTACCAATGACTGCTGAAGCTATCATTGCCATGTTGGCTGTAGCAAGAATTGGTGCTATCCATTCTGTGATCTTTGCCGGTTTCAGTGCTGGCTCTATAAAAGATCGTATCAATGATGCCAAATGTAAAGCTGTCTTAACTTGTGATGAAGGTAAAAGAGGTGGTAGAGTTGTCAACATTAAGAAAATTGTGGATGAAGCTTTGAAAGAATGCCCAACCGTGAAAAATGTCTTGGTTTACAAGAGAACTGGTAATGAAGTACCATTCGTCGAAGGTAGAGATGGCTGGTGGCAAGAAGAAACCCTTAAACAAAGGGGTTACTTGCCTCCAACGCCTGTCAATGCTGAAGACCCATTATTCTTATTATACACATCCGGTTCTACAGGTTTACCAAAAGGTGTTGTCCATTGTACCGGTGGTTACTTATTAGGTGCTGCATTGACCACTCGTTATGTCTTTGACGTTCAATCTGAAGATGTCTTATTCACTGCTGGTGACGTTGGATGGATCACTGGTCACACTTATGCCTTATATGGTCCTTTAGCCCTTGGTGTCCCATCAGTTGTCTTTGAAGGTACTCCAGCATACCCTGACTACGGTAGACTTTGGAAAATTGTTGCCAAACATAAGGCTACTCATTTCTACGTCGCTCCAACTGCTTTAAGATTATTGAAAAAAGCTGGTCAAGATGAAATTGCTAAACATGACTTGTCTTCTTTAAGAACCTTGGGTTCCGTTGGTGAACCAATTGCTCCAGAGATTTGGGAATGGTATAATGAACATATCGGAAAGGGTAAATGTCACATCTCTGATACCTATTGGCAAACCGAATCAGGTTCACACTTGATTGCGCCATTGGCAGGTGTTATCCCAGCTAAACCAGGTGCTGCTACTGTGCCTTTCTTTGGTATTGATGCTTGTATCATTGATCCAGTCACAGGTAAAGAGGTTGAAGGAAATGATGTTGAAGGTGTCTTGGCTGTCAAATCCACATGGCCATCAATGGCAAGATCAGTCTGGAACAACCACGAAAAATACATAGATACCTATTTCAAACCTTACCCAGGTTATTATTTCACTGGTGATGGTGCAGGTAGAGATCATGATGGTTACTACTGGATCAGAGGTAGAGTCGATGATGTTGTCAATGTTAGTGGTCACAGATTGTCAACTTCAGAGATAGAGAGCACTTTGTTGGAGAACCACCAAGTTAGTGAAGCTGCCGTTGTTGGTATCAATGATGAATTAACTGGTCAAGCCGTCATTGCATTTGTTCAATTGAAAGAAAATGATGGTTCTGTCGAGTTAGAGCAATTGAGAAGAAGTTTGGTCTTGCACGTTAGAGGTATCATTGGTCCATTTGCTGCTCCAAAATCAGTAGTAATTGTTGCTGACTTACCAAAGACAAGATCAGGTAAGATCATGAGAAGAGTCTTGAGAAAAATCACCAGTGGTGAAGCTGATCAATTAGGTGATATGTCAACTTTAGCCAATCCTCAATCAGTTGAAGGTATAATTGAGGCAGTTGAACAACAGTTTTTTGCTACTAAAAAATAAGTGATATCCTCATAACACAATATTATTTACAATCAGAGTCTTTATATAGATAGATAATCTTGTTTTCTATAAGAAAAATAAAACCCGAAAAAAAAAATGAATATATAATCAAATTATTGTAAGACCTTGACTATAACCAATTGATACCATATTTTGTATTATTGATACTTGAAACGTTATCTTTTTTTCCTAGATAAGGATTTTTTTTTCCGCTGGTTTTTTTTTTTTTTTCGTTATCTACCGAAATCATAAAATTATAGGGCAAGATTGAAATTGTTTATTGGAAATACAAGTCAATATAGAACGACAATATCAACATGGGGTTGATTACAACGATAATTTTTGATCACCCAGAGGAGTCAATTCAACTCTTATCAATTGCAATTTTTTGTGCCCTTTTGTACCATTACATTATTTACCCAATTTATTTCCATCCATTATCCAAGATCCCAGGTCCTAAAATTGCATGTTTGACAAAGTATTACATCATATACAAGACTGGAACACAGCAGAGAAACATCTTAGTCCATGATTTGCACCAAAAATATGGAACAATTGTTAGACTCGGCCCAGATGAGATCGATATCAGTGATGTCACTTATTTGAAAGATATTTATATGAACAATTTTGATAAGACAAGTTTCTACGGACAATTTGGATTATTTGATAGAAATAATACGTTCTCATCATTGACAAAGATCCCACATCAGCAGAGTAGAAAAATATCAAACAAATTTTACTCAAAAAGTAGTGTTATCTCACAACCGATTCAAGATATGGTGAGAGAAGTTGTATCCAAGACAATCAAAATCATTGATACAACTTCTGCTAAGCAAGGGAGTGCCTCGATAAATATATATGATATTTTCCAAATGATGGCCATGGACGCTGCTGCTACGTTTAGTTTTGGTTCTAAAATTTATAAGCCTTTATTAGATGATCCTGTTAACTACGGATCTCAAGTCATACGTTGGTTCAGACTGGGTAGTTCAATGATGTTTTGGACCACATTAATGCCTAAATGGAAAAAATATTTCACTCCTGTGGAAGTGAAGCAAGTTAGAGGTAAAGCTGATGATTGGTTATACAACAATACTATGGATGCCCTAGACAAAGATTCTGGGGCAAATTGTTTAGCTAATGTATTGTTAAACGGTGGTAAAGATAGAAATGAAGTTGCTGCTGAGATTGGGGATCATGTTGCTGCTGGGTACCAAACAACTGGTATCACATTGTCATACTGTATTTGGAGAATTTCACAGAACCCTGAGGCACAGAAGAAACTTCAAGCTGAATTAGCTCAATTCAAAACTACTAATGATAATTACATGCCACCTACTTATCTGGAAATCGACAATCTACCATATTTAAATGCCATATTGAATGAGACTTACAGACTCCATGCAGCTATTCCAGGACAAGAACCAAGATTAGTACCTGTAACTGGAATGAAATGGCGTGGTAACAAGCAAACACCAGAAATCTTGATCCCAGCAGGCACAATTGTCAATATGCAGCCATGGAGTTTACATCGCGATGAATCTGTGTTTGAATGTCCTGAAGTTTGGGACCCAGAAAGATGGTTAATTGAGGACCAAGAAAAATTAAAAATTATGAATAAACAGTTGATGACATTTGGTGCTGGTGTACGTATGTGCATTGGGATGAATTTGGCTGTTGAAGAGATGAAATTTTTGGTTGCTTCTATTTATTCAAGATTTAGTTCCATGTTAGACGAAGAATACGATTACAATTACAACATGCATATGGAGGATTTGTATACTACTCATCCTAGAGGTAACCAATGCTACATGAAATTTCTGCTAAAATAAACTTAAATTATATTTATTTATTGATTAAGAGCACTTGCTCAAACTTTGTAGTTATCTTCGATCATGACTTTGATATTACCATTTGAAGGATCAGCAGAGCATTCAAATGCGGCGACTGAGTCTTCCAATTTGAAACGATGAGTAATCAATCTGTCAAGACTGAAGACTTTATTACCCAATAAGCTAATTGCTGGTGGCCAGGAAGAATGATATCTATTGATAAATTTAACATCTATCTCAGCTAATGATAAATGCATGAATGGGAAACCGTCGACAAGATCTCTAGAAGAGACTCCAATAACACAGATTGTTCCAGCAATTCTTGTAACATAACATCCTGTAATGATACTAGAAGCAACCCCGGTACACTCTAAAACAGATGGTGGCATCTGAGACTCCTTGGTACCAAATAACTTCCTAATCTCTTGAGCATTCTCCAAGGCTGATAGTTTGGTATTGATCTTGTATGGGATCACATCTGGTACCAAGCTCTTTGCAAATTCTAACCTTTCATCTGCCAAATCAGTAATCACAATAGGAGTTGCCCCAGAAGCTTTAGCTAATGAAAGTGTACATAAACCAATAGGTCCAGCACCACAAACTAAAGCCGGTTGTCCTAATTTGACATCTCCTCTTTCAACTCCATGGAATGCCACTGATAGTGGTTCACAAAGCAGACCTTGATCCAAAGTCATCCCATCAGGTAATTTGTGAACAAAGTCCTCAGACCAAGTCAAAAATCTTCTCATAGCACCATTTGTTGGTGGCACTCCTAAAAAGGCAACATCTTCACACAAGTTGTAATCACCTTGTAAGCATAAGAAACATCTAAAACATGGAATGTGAGGCTCAATCGCAACTCTATCACCCACTTTAACTTTGGTAACACCTTCCCCAATTGAGATAATCTCACCAGCAGCTTCATGACCCAAGAGTAAAGGTTCCGTGATTTTTAAATCGCCAATTCCACCATGCTTCCAAAAATGGATATCACTTCCACAAATGCCTATCCTTCTTATATGAATCAAAACTTCACCTTTTGAAGGCTCTCTAATCTCAGAATTGACGATTTTAACTTCATGAGAGGGATTGGTTTGTAAACTTGGGTTATCCCCAATTACGCTATCTTGAACGGCTACAGTTGGTGACATCGGTGTAAACTATGTATATGCAATATATATTAAATATCTTTAAGAGAGAAAACAATAAAGATAAAAAACCCCAGATAAAGGTGATTTAAATATCATTGAAAAATCAACATTACTCCTTTCGAAACTCGCTCGAAAGTCTATGGCATGTAATTATTAGAACAATTTGTAACCTTGTAGCTCTGCGGAGCCTCACAGAGCTCAAGGCAGTAATTATTAGCAGCCATTAGGGCTCTGTTATCCTGAAAATGATAACGGAGAAGATAATGTTTAATTAGCCTCCACTTAGGAGAATATCATGTCTCCTTCTCCTTCTCCGGAGTCTCGAGCCCGAATTTTTTTTTTTTTTTTTTTTTTCTTTTTGCTTTTAATAGTTTTAAACTGTTTAGGTTATATTAATATCAATATCTCAAACTTGTTAACGTTTTAAAAATGTCGATTTGTGTTGATTGAAGCCACTTGTTAGTTTATGCTCACATCTAAGTTTTGCTATTTCATTCATATGTTGTGATAACTGCTGTCTAGACGAAGGGGTTTTGAGCATTTCCCTCTTTCCACAGCACACTTGATCACGTTTCAAATTATGAAACATAATCCAGTTACTACCCAAATGCTCACTAGCGAATGTCTACATTCACATACTTCACCTGGTTCTTAGGAGAGGCTGACAATCCAAGTGTGTATATATCAACAACAGTGATGCTGGTCAAATCACGAGCTCAAGTTCACAGAATATTTTGAGATCATTAAGCCATGTTTAACGGATGCATCATCATAATATTTTTTGCCAGTATCCCAGATGATTCTAGTGGTCATGGCACCCTTTATCCAACCACTGCGATGTCCTTGTACACCATTTCCGCAAGGTACAAAAGTTAAGAGACAAAACCGTAGTGCACATAATTCCAATTCATATCTGATTCCAGAGTCTGAAGGCAGGGTAACTATGCGATTTTTGTTATTTCTTCACACTACTTCAAATAAGGTTACGTTGGCACCATTTTTTGTCATCTATTTGTCACCATCTTTTTATGAGTTACTGTTCCATCTATTTGTGACTCCTATCTTTCATTTGATTACTTATCACCTTATAGATTACAAATAAAAAGTCCATAAGTAGTGTACCCTTTATCAACTGTTTGTTGAAGAATTGTCCAAAAAAATTTTTTCGGAATATATTTTGTTGTTACACTATTTCTTATTTGAGGGTAGCCACCATAATTTGTCAATTTTTACATCAACAGATTCAGGTTTAATTTCGATAAATCCATCATTTTATCTGTATCATTCGAAAGAGAATTTGATAATTAATTGAATCAATACATTTTTATTACCTACAAATTGCATAATCAATGTGTTTTTACATTTTTTAAATATTATTAATATTCTGCTGTTCGTGTTTTTTTTAATTGTTATTGCAACAGCCCCTGTTACCTAAAGTTATTTCCAAGAAAGCACAACAACAACAACTATATCAACTACAAGAAAGGAATCAAAGTTTCAATAGCCTAAGAGAGGAAACTGTTAAGAAGAGCATCTATTTTTTAATATGGTTGCTCCAGCTTCAGCAGGTGCCCGTTTTAGACAACGGAAGATATCTGTTAAGCAGTCATTAAATGTCTATAAGCAAAATGAATTGCCCGACTTGGAAGCAGAACAACAAAGAAATGTTCACGAAATAGAGAGTGGTGTTGATAAAGCTGAAGAGACAGAAGAACATTTACAAAAAGTTATATTGGCAGCTGAAGCAGCTGTAAATGGTCAAAAAGTTGATCAAGTTTATATTCCAACACCAGATGCTTCAAAACACTGGGGAGAAGCTTCCAAATTCTATAAAGGTGAATTTATAGAGCCTGCATCATATATCAAATTTTCGGCAACAGTAGAGGATACCAGTGGTTGTCAATATAATATGGATGAAGAAGATGAGGAGTTCTTAGTTCTGATGAATAAAGATTATCCTAAGAAACCTTTATCAGAAACTGAGTTTGAAATAATATGTGAAAGATATGAAACAGTTATTGATCAGAAACAACCGTTCTTATCAATGGACCCTGAAAGTATTTACGAATTTGAAGAAGTTAAAGAATTTGCATTATCAACTAATGAGACATCTCCAGGGGATGTAGCCAGGACATTAGAGGAGGAGCTCAATATACATCCATTTGTAACATTGTTTGATAGTAAAGAGGTGAAAACACCCAGAAAATTGAAAACTTTGTTGGAAATCTACGGAGAGAAGGTCTACCAACATTGGAGGACAAGAAGAGTGAGTCGTTTGGGAAAACCAGTATTCCCTATATTGAAATTTGAAGAGCCTTCGGAGAAGAATGACAATGATCCATATGTGTGCTTCAGAAGACGTGAGTTCAGACAAGCAAGAAAAACCAGAAGAACTGATACTCAAGGGTCAGAAAGATTGAGAAGATTACACATGGAATTGAGAAGTGTCAGGGAATTGGTTTACATGTGTGCAAAGAGAGAAGTTAGACGTCTTGATGCATTGAAAGTTGAACAGAATATTTTCAAATTGAGATGTGATGTTAAGAATGTTAAAAGGGACTTGAAGATACCAGGTGAAGAAGAAGATTTGATTGCACATAAGAAGAAGAAAGTCATTCCACCTCCAGAACCAAAGAAGGAAGAAAAGGACACTAAAATGAAATTAGGAAGACCCAAATTGCAAGAAGTTAATCAAAACATTGGTGATGTATCTGTAAAGGCGGAAGAAATCAAGAAAGTATCAGTTAACCCAGTTGCAGCACAACCTTATGTCAAATTACCGGCCTCAAAGATTCCAGATATTGATCTTGTGACTGTGCAAGCAGTCTTAAATGAGAAAGAGTCAGCAATTGCAAGGGCTGTTTATGAGAAGTTGAAAACAAGAAAAGAATTAGATCGTGGATGGATTAATCTCACAGATGAAGCAAATAACCCATTATTTGAGATTGAACAACCTAACGTTAATATTGTTGAAAACTCTCATGTTCCGTTTTCATCTATTTCAACATCTTTATACGAAGTGAAATCTGCTCATTATATTGATCACAACATTTCAGAAGCCATCAGACATAAGAGAGTTCTTCCAGGAAGTAAATCTTTCAGAGCGTCCAATGGTGAAGTTGTTGAATCTTCAACTCCAGAATATTACCAATTGATTTCCAATCCACCAAGTTCACTTAGTGCCCCATTAATGCAATTAAGGAAGAGAGTTGGTCGTGGTGGTATCACTTATATTGATCGTAAATTCAAGAGATCATTTGATGAGATGGACGAGTTTCTCAATTTCAGTGAAGATGAAGATGAAGAGATGGAAGATTACGAAACTGAAGAATCTGTTGTTGAAGAACTCAGTGATATTCTGAAGACTGATGATAAAGAAGAAGAAGACCTTGAACCATCTAAAAAGAAGATTCGCATCCAAAATGTCTATGATTCAAAAGATGATTCTTTACAAAGATTAAAGTCAAGATGGCTTTTTGACAATGAGTTATCCACTAATGTTGCCGTGGACCCAAGCAGGTTAAATAACATCAGTGCACAAACTCAGTCTATCAGATTTGGTTCAATGATTTTGTCAAAATCTTTACAAAATTTACAACAGCAGTATCGTAATCATTTGCAACATCAACAACAGCTTTATCAGCAACAACAGCAACAGCAACAGCAACAACTGCAAAAGAATGGTGCTACAAGTAATGTCAATGGTTCAACTAAAGTGAAACACTTAGGTTCACAACGACCAGCTGGATCTGGTAATTCTGCCACTCCATCGACAGCAACCACTCCACTGAAAAAACAGAAGTCATTGAAAAACACACCATCCACTGCGACCCCCAACAATTCAAAAGCTACATTGAATGGTGGTAGTACCACTAATAGCAATGGAAGCAGTAACAACAACAATATGAAGACCACCATCCCAACAAATTAAGAAAGGAATGCTTTTTCCTATTTCTATATTTTTTTTGACTAAATGAACAATCATTTTTCAAGGAAATCCTCAATGTATATAAGCCATCATTTTCTTCACCATTATCTAATTTTTTTTATTACTATGAAGACATTACACATTGCATTTCATTTACCATTTACTGCTGCTTTTATCATGTTTTATGTTTGTGTTTTCATTTATTTTTCATCAGTCTGTTTTATTAGTTTAGTTTCATCTTTTAATGTATAATAGTTAATAATATTTTAACATTTTAATTGAATACATGTTAATCCAAGTGTCTCAGGGCAATATGCATCGGCTGAAAATAAGATGGTGTATGATGTGCTCCAACAGAAAGACACACCAGCACTTTACAACGTATCCCTTACATTGTCCCCCCAAATTACGCGTCGATGTTTGGCGTTTTTCTCTTATTTTTTTTCTTAGATTTTTTTATGTGTTTTTTTTTTTTTTTTTTTTTTTTTTTGAAAAATTTAATAAGAATTCCATTAATGGAAGAAGTAGCATTTCATATTTGAATTTATTTATATAATACCCATCCTTGACTTCTACAAAGTATATCGTATAAGTTTGATTTCATCAATCATATAGGTTATTTATTCAACATACTAGTCACTCTTTTTGTCACCTATATACCCAACAATTATTATTTAAAATTCTTTTGAATCTTTTTTTGTGACTTGTCATATTACAGTTAGAGTTAGAAAGAGAGATCATATATTACTTAAGACGCGTATTTATTCATTCCAATTGCAGTTTAATCAGTCCATTCGTTTATATCAAAGTTACACAAATAGGAAATTGAAAGGAAAAGCGTTAGCCAGTCGATTTTATCCCTTAAACCATATACCATGACTTCGTTATCATATCACTCGAGGCAACCTTCGTTGGCGTCCTCAATGCTCTCATCATCAACAGTGGGCTTGGGAATAAGTGAGAATAGTCATCCCCAGAAGATTGGACCTTGGAAATTAGGAAGAGCTTTAGGTCATGGAGCCACTGGTAAAGTATTCTTAGCCACACATATTCAAACAGGAAAGAAATCTGCCGTTAAAGTTGTGTCAAAATCACTTTTGGATGGCAATGATACTAGTAGTGATAAAGGTTGTGACTCTGCAGGTTTACCTTATGGTATCCAAAGAGAGATTATTATCATGAAATTGTTGAACCACAAGAATGTTTTAAGATTATATGATGTATGGGAAACCTCAAAAGCATTGTATTTAGTTTTGGAATACGTTGAAAGTGGTGAATTGTTTGATTTACTTGTTGAAAACGGCCCATTGCCAGAGGAAGTTGCTGTGATATTCTTCAGACAAATTATTCTCGGTGCCTCATATTGTCACAACTTGGGTATCTGCCATAGAGACTTGAAACCAGAAAACTTGTTGTTAGATAAAAACCACCAGATCAAAATTGCTGATTTTGGAATGGCTGCTTTAGAAAGCAATGACAGGTTATTGGAAACTTCATGTGGTTCTCCCCACTATGCATCTCCTGAAATTGTTGGTGGCTTAAAATATCATGGATCTGCATCCGATGTTTGGTCTTGTGGTGTTATTCTTTTTGCCTTATTAACAGGAAGATTGCCATTTGATGATGAAAACATCAGAAACTTATTATTAAAAGTTCAAAGCGGTGTTTTTGGAATGCCAAAAGAGTTATCCAAAGAAGCTAAGAGCTTGATTAAATTGATGTTAACAGTAGATCCTGCAAAGAGAATCAAGACTCAAGATATCTTACATCACCCATTATTGTTGAAATACCCAATAAGTGACAGAGATTTGCAGTCATATGAAGAATTACCATCTCCAAGTGAAGGTTTGAACCCTGTTAAGTCAAGAAGTGATATTAAATCACATATCTTACAAAATTTGGTTGTATTATGGCATGGAAGAAGCGAAGAAGAAATCATTCTGGCTTTACTTGCAAAAGGACCAACCCCTGAAAAGACATTTTATGCCTTATTAAACAGACATGATAACGATAGACCTGGAAGGCTGCCGATAACCCGTGAAAATTCGATTAAGAAGTCATCTTCCATCACTAATATAACTCCAAGAAGAGCCAAGAGAGCTTCAGCCATAAGTGCTTCTTCACCACACAGACATTCAGTTTCTTTCCAGTCTCAAAGATTAACACCTACAAGGGCTTCTCCAAAGAGACCAGGAAGTCATGTTGCTCCAAGATCTTCTCTACCACCATTGCCAAAGAACTTATATGAGGATATAAAACAAAAAGAACAACAAAGATTAGCTTCATTGACAGAGGAAGAAAAACAACTGGAAGAAAGAAAAGCAACTCAAGAGAAAATGGAACAGAAACCAACAGCTGAACTGGTACCCCGTCAATCTATGATAACATCAGCTTCCAAGAGAATGTCCATGATGTCAGTCTCGTCTAACAAAAGACTGTCTATGATGAGTATTTCTTCAAAGAGAGCTTCAATTTCACCAAGAAAACCAAAATCTGCTATGAAGAGAAATTCGATCACTTCCAAATTGATTTCCACATATGCAAGACTTGCTGCTGATTCTGAATGGAAAAGAATTGACAAGCAAACAAAGAGAACTTCAGCAGATTTTGCGACATTATGTGATAAGATATTTAGTGGAGAAGACATTGATGAAAAAGAGTTTTATGACATCAAGATGAAGGCATCTGAATCAATGAACCAACTTGACAGAATAGCTAAGAGAAGATCAAAGCGTCAATCTGTTTTGCAAAAAAAACGTCAATCTAAGTCACAAGATCAACAACAATCTGATGATGCGGCCACGGACCAACAAGTCCGTTCGCTGTCACATCCTGAACCAAAGAAACAGTCTACTATATTGACCAAAGAAGAATTGGACAATTTGAAAAGACGCACAGTTTCAACTCTGGTTCCAGTTAGACCACCACAAAGACCAGTTTCTAAATTGGATCCAAGATACAGTATTTATGAAAAATTTGCTAAGAAGAATGGAGATGAGGAATCAATAATTTTCAATAGAAGATTATCAGGTTTATTGAATTCGAAATCCACTAAATATTTGTCTTCTGCTAGTGTTAAAGATGAGTTAGGATTAAAAGATTCTGAGACCAAGTTATCTGAAGAATTCATGGCAGAAGTTAGAAAATCAAGATTATTGAATTCTAAATTCGATTTACAATCTATTGTCAAGCAAGAAGAATCATTCAGAGGTGAAGAAAAATTGCTCAATGGTGTAAGAGGACCAAGAAAACTTGATGATGTGAAAATACCTAATGTTGCTAGGCGCTCAAGATATGATCCTTCAAAGAGATTGAGTGTATTATCACAATATTCTACAAAGTCTTCTTCTTATGATTTAAATGGTGTCTTGAAAGGAGATGAATCTGCTATGAATGGTAGAAATGCTATTGGCACTATCACAGACGAAAATGAACCAGTTGATGATTTTTCATTTGAGAATAAAGACACAAAGAGAAAATCCAAATTACGTCAATCGATGTTAATTGAAGAAAACAAGCCGGTTCTTGCATACAAGGAGTCTAAGGACACTTTGATCTCTGTCGATTCTTCTAGAAATTTGTATAAGAAGATGGAATTACCTGATATACCTCCTTCACCAGTGAAGACAGAGCCAACCTCTACAACGATTAGGGTATTGAAAGATGGTACTGCAACAGAAGTGCCTTCACTTCCAAAAAAGAACAGTGATATGATTGTTGTTAAGAAGAGGGGTGATGATGAAAAGAGGAAACCATTGAAAGAAGTGAACAAGAATACTATTGTTGAACATGATCAGGACAAGGAAAAGCCAAGAAAGGCCTCATTTTTAAGAAAATTGTCTTTTGGTAGCAGGAAATCTTCTACAAATACTACTAATAGTACAGAAGGTGGTCAAAGATCAACATCTAGAGGTTTCTTGGATTGGTTCAAACCAAATGATCAAAACATTTTGTTGACACTTACCACTATAGTGCCAAAAGATGAAATGTTTGAAGGTTTGGCCAAGTTATTTGGTAATTGGAAAAGCTATGGTATCAACGACTTGACTCTGAATCAAGAAAATTTCCTTCTTCAAGGCGGTGTCTCTAAGATCAACTCGATGAATTTGAAACATTGTAAATTCGATATCAAGGTGATCAGTAGTGGTAAAGGTTCAGAAATCTTGTTCATCAAGAAATCTGGTTCAAAAGTCACTTTTAAGAGATTATTCGGAGAAGTTGAGAGGATTTTGAACACACAAGGTGTCCTTACTGTTTAAGGTTTTCTCATTTATGTGTGTAATACGGTAATTTGCTTTTAGGGTCTGTTTTTTCAATGATTATTTTTATGTGTGTGAGTGATTTGCTTTTGCTATGTCAAGTTTTCTTCTTCTTTTTTTTCGGTTATTCTAATTTAAAAATCTTATAGAACTATTGTGTGATTCAATAAATAACTTAATATTTTGATAACCTTCAAGTGAAGATCTCAAGAATTTTTAAAGAATTTTTTTTTTTTTTCATTTAAAGAAAAATTGCAGCATTAACAATAAAAAAACTCATCAACTGCAATGCCAGATAATGACAGTCTGTTGCTGCTGCGAAATAAGAAAGGCACTAAGAAATTAACCACTTTGGCTCCGATACCAATTGAGATGATCGATCACGAAGGGCAAGGTGAAGAAGATAATAAAGCATGGTGTAAAAATGTCATGATCGGGGAATACACAATAATAACAGGGACAAACAATGTGCGATTTATCGTGTGGACTATCACAGTGGAGACTTTAAAGAACAACCGGATAGTGATACGAAAGAGGTTCAATGATTTTGTGAAATTACGAGAGTATTTGGTTAACAAGTATGCAGCTACAAGTGCCATCGAGATACCCAAGTTGCCTGCCAAATCCATCTTGTTGAACTTTGATAAAGATTTCTTGGAGAAAAGACGTAATGGACTAGAATTCTTCCTCAACAGTATATTGCTAAACCCGCTCTTCTGCAACGACGAAGTCATCAAACAATTTATCACCGACTGAGAGACGTGCTCTTAAGCATCCAGATCCAATTAAAGATTAGAAATACGCACTCTAAACCATTAATTACCCCTTTAGGCAGTCTGTCTGTATACTGTAGAAATTCTAGAGCTCTACAAAATTTGTCAAAGGCGAAGAAAAAAGAAAAAAAACTGACAAATCGAAGAAGTATTTAAATACTAGACGATATTTCCATATCAATTTAATATTATAATAAAACCATTCAAATTGTCTTTGAAAACTACTATAACTAAGATTATGTCTTCTGCAACTACCCCAAAGAAAGCTGTTATTATTGGAAGTGGTCCAGCTGCCCACACTGCTGCTATTTACTTGGCCAGAGCTGAAATTAAACCAACTTTATACGAAGGTATGTTGGCTAATGGTATTGCTGCTGGTGGTCAATTAACTACCACCACTGATATTGAGAACTTCCCAGGTTTCCCACAAGGTATCTTGGGTTCTAAATTAATGGACGACATGAGAGAACAATCATTGAGATTTGGTACTGAAATTATCACTGAAACTATCTCCAAAGTTGATTTCTCATCAAGACCTTTCAAATTATGGACTGAATGGGCTGAAGATGAAGAACCAATCTTGGCCGAATCTGTTATCTTGGCTACCGGTGCTTCAGCTAAGAGATTGCATTTACCAGGAGAAGAAACATACTGGCAACAAGGTATCTCAGCTTGTGCTGTTTGTGATGGTGCCATTCCAATGTTCAGAAATAAAGCTTTAGCTGTTATTGGAGGTGGTGACTCTGCCTGTGAAGAAGCTTTGTTCTTGACTAAATACGGTTCAAAAGTTTACTTAATTGTTAGAAAAGATCACTTGAGAGCTTCCACAATTATGCAAAGAAGAGTCCAAAATAATGATAAATTAGAAATCTTATACAACACTGTTAGTTTGGAAGCCAAAGGTAATGGTAAATTCTTGGATGCATTGTCTATAAAGAATGTCAAGACAGATACCATTTCAGATTTGGCCGTTAATGGTTTATTTTATGCAATTGGTCATACCCCAGCTACTGCCATCGTACAAGGCCAATTAGACACAGATGATCAAGGTTATATCAAGACCATCCCAGGTACTGCTCAAACCTCTGTTGAAGGTGTCTTTGCTGCAGGTGATGTTCAAGATAAACGTTACAGACAAGCCATCACTTCAGCTGGTACCGGTTGTATGGCCGCTTTAGATGCTGAAAAATTCTTATCAGAACATGAATAAATTAAAACTCTTTATATAACTTAGATTAGAATTTTTATATGTATAATGATTATTGTTTTTTTTGCTTTGTGCCCTATGGTTCTTAATATATATAAATATATACTTGCATAATATACCAATTTGTAGTAAATAAATAAATATGTTCTATATACAGGCGCTATTCGGCTTTGGTGAATTCGAACTCAAATCCTAAACCTTCTCCAAGTTCTTTACTGACAACATCCAATAACTTGTCATGATCTCTAAGACTAACCCATTCCCCGTCAATGTAATCAAATCTATTTGGACCTGAGACTGGAGATGATAACCAAATTTGCTTGTTTGGTGGTTGTTTGTTTATAACATAATCTCCATTATTAGGCACCGACAAAGTCAATATTCCAGTCTATTATATGTTAGTAAATACTTCCTATCATCTCTTGAAAAATGAACTTACACTTAATTCTGCATCCAATTCACCACAATCCTTAGTATCCATCAAGTCTTCTAAATCTTCGATCATACTTTCCAAAGTCTCATTCGCATATTTGTGATAATCCGAGACACTCAACTCTAATACCGATTTTGGAATCTCGACACCATCAGTTGTCACAGTGGTGGATGATGAGTTAAATCTTGAAAATTGGAAGACTGGTCTAGCAACAAGAACATAAGACCTTGGCGTTACAACAACAGATCTTCTCAATGACTGACTCAGAAGCTTCTTCAACTGAGATCTAAGCATCTTCTTTGAATTGTATGATTTATTATTGGCTTTTGTACGATAATTTTTTTTTTTTTTCGTCTTTGCGATTTTTTTTTTTTCTACTGATTTTTATATATAAAAAGGGAAACCACCACAGTTGAGAAATGCTAACCTATATCTATAAATGAAAGTCTATTTCAATCCACTAACCACATATTTACTATCCCATCATCACCGGAAGTGATTAAATATTCCTTGTCGGTTCGTTTATCAGACCACCATTCACAACTATTGATTTCGTAAATGGAATGTGAGAGCTCATGAGTTTGATCAATGATCCATTTTCCTGATTCAGTCTCTTTGTAAACGACAATTTTACCATCGCTCCCGACAGAGGCAATTTTACCACTTGGAGACCAGCTACATGAGTAGACCTGTCTCTCATGTGCTTCTGGTAATATGACATCCAATTCCCATTCTTCACTTGACGATTCTGTCTTTATAGTACTTGGAATTGCATCTTTCTTGGACTCTCCCATGCTACTGACTCTTTTCCAAACTCTTACACTCGAGTCATCTGAACAAGAGCATAACCTAACAATATCTTCACGTTTCTCGAAATCAATACTCCAAACAGTCCCAGAATGTCCTGTCAACTCTGACACACATACCCAATCATCATCATCGTATATATCCTGTTTGTATAATCTTATAGTGTCATCATAAGAGGAAGAAGCCAATAATAACTCCTGAGGATGAAATTTACAACATTTGACATCCTGAGTATGATTTTGCAACACATTCACACATTCAAATTCTTCATTGGAATCATCACATTCCCATAACCATACAGTCTTATCCCTGGAGCATGTGGCTAAGAAATCTCCATTAGGAGACCATGAGACACTCTTGATTTCGTTTTCATGGCCTTCAATGATGGCCATCAATTCCCATTCAGCACTATCATTGTCAGTGCTGAATGTTGTTGTATAGTCTTCGTACGTATCATCTTCTTTACCCCAGATGGAAACCGTGGAGTCAAATGAGCCCAATGCCAAGCTTGGATATTCCGATGTGGGCTTCCACGCTACTGTTCTTATAGTTTTCTTATGAGTCTTTTCATCTAACACAGTAACCAATTCCTTAGTGTATAAATTATACACTCTACATGTCTTGTCTGTCGACACAGTTGCCAACAAGGGGAATTTATCACTGCAACTGGTCTCCCATACTTTATCACTATGACCTCTAAAGGAATGATGCAAAGTGATAGTCATATTATTGTCTTATATCTATATATTTAATCCTATTATTCATCAAGTTGAAGAAAAAAAAATTTTTGATGAAAAAAACGAAAAATTCGTAACCTTCAAACAATTTCTTTATCATTGATTTGTGGAGGAAGATGATCAACACATTGAAGTTAGCACAACTTAGAACTCTAAGTCGACATGCAAAGAGATTCAATTCCAAATTAGTTCCTAAAAATGGAAATGAGAAGCAAAACAATTCAGCTCCTCCTCCATTAGAGGTGCCATCTGATCAACTCACAACTTTTAAAGGGAAGTATAATCCTAGTTTGAAGCCTCCAAGAGTATCATATGATTATCAGGCTCCACCAAGACCTTCAGAATCTGAGCCCCCTTCCAACAGGAGCTTCATAATTAAAAAATTGCTTCCTTCTGCGGTATTGCTCGGTGGAGGGTTGTGGATCTTGTTCACATACAATTACCTTAATAAAAGCGAAGCGGAAACTGAGATCTTGCATCCGGAAACTTTCACGAAATGGATAATCACTTATAAATACGAGCTTCCCGGTAGCCCTGATCATTTCATTATTGAATTGACAAAGAAAGACTACCAAAAATTGAAATCATCGTTGGGACTAGATTCTGGATCAAATTGGGATGGTCATAAATTGTGGTCGGTAGAAATCTGCCAACCACAGATTAACATCGTTAGGTCATACACTCCATTACCTTTATACGTTGGATCTGTTGATCATGCGACAGGACTGCCATTTTTAAAAATCATTGACACACCAGACGAAGAAGGAAAATTTGTGCTATATATAAAGAAATACGATCAAGGTGAAATGGCCAGATGGTTATCCACAAGACCTTTGTTCAGCGAAATCTTAGTCAGAGGACCATATGAGGATAGTAAGCTACCATTTTCCCCGGTGGATAATTTGCCAGAGAGAGAAACATTGAAGAATGTTCCATCGAAGATTGCACCCGAGGGAAAGATTCCTGGAATTGTCAAACCTGATAATATTGTTTTCTATGCTGCTGGTACTGGTATCACTCCAGTTTTACAGATGCTTTATTCCAAAAACCCACCAAAGGGTTTGGTAGAAGTTTATTGGTCATTAAATAAAGAAACTGAGATATTAAAAAATTTCAATGATTTGAATTATTTACTTGAAAAATTAGGAAGAGCCAAATTTCACTACCTCATTGCTGATAAGAAACAAATGCTACTGCCAAAAGATGTGAAACCTCCTGTTGAAAAAAATTATCAGGGTTTTAAAAGTATGGAATTTGTCATCGAGAAGGAAAATGAAAAGAAAATTGCTCAAATTAAGAGTAATCCAGATTTGTCAGATTCCCAAAGGCAAGAGCAAATTGACCTTCTCACTAGCCCAGATCCAAACGATAAATTGTATCAGCCAAATTTGTACAAGTCACAATTAGAGCAATATTCTGCAGTAAAAGATAAATTACAACTAAAAGATCTGGCAATAGCTTTTGTTTGTGGTCCAGATGGTTATGTTAGTTATGTTTGTGGTCCAAAAGATTTGAATAATGTCGAGAATGTGGATATGGGACCAATTACCGGGTTACTAGGAGCTAAAGGTTGGAACAAGACTAATGTTGTTAGAATGTAAGCAAAAATGACAATGTACTTTTTTTGTTTTGTTTGAATATATATGTATATAAGAAATAAATAATGTTTTTGACTAAGCTGAAGCTTGTTCCTTAATTGGAGCTTGGAAATCGTATTTAACACTTTGAGCACCGATCAAACCATTAACACAAGAAACAGCAGCTTCCAATGAGGCTCTTGAAATATCTTCATGGATACCAACACCCCATAAGTTATCAGTACCGTTGTTAGTTAATTCGATGAATGTGGCAGCTTGGGTGTTTGAGTCCTTACCAATAGCATGTTCGTGATAACTGTTGACGTTCAATGAAGTGCTTAAATGTTTTGAGATAGCGTTCAAGAAAGCTGAAAGTAAACCGTTACCTTCACCTGATATGGTGATCAATTGATCATTGACTTTGATTTCCGCATCAACCAATTTGATGTTGACATCTGAACCTCTTCTAACATCATAATCGACCAATTCAATTGTCTTGCTTGTTCTGTTACCCAAATTATATGATTCTTGGAAAAGAGTACAAATTTCATCTGCTTTCAATTCGCGTCCCAAGTTATCAGCTTTCTGTTGTACAATAGTTGAGAACAAGACTTGTAATCTTCTTGGTAAATCTAATCCTAAAGATTTTAAGATAACCCAAGCAGCACCACCTTTACCTGATTGGGAGTTGACTCTAATGATAGCTTCGTAGTTTCTTCCAACATCTTTTGGATCAATTGGCAAATATGGAATGGCCCATCTGGTATCACCTTTAGCCCATCTCAGATCTTGCTTTGTGAAACCTTTCTTGATGGCATCTTGATGCGAACCACTAAAAGCACAAACAACCAATGAACCACCGTATGGGGCTCTTGGAGCAACAGGAACCTTGTTACATTTTTCAACAATAGCAACGACAGAGTCCAAATCTGATAAATCTAACTCTGGAGAGACACCGTGTGTATACATGTTCAAAGCAACAGTGACCAAATCAACGTTACCAGTTCTTTCACCGTTACCAAATAAACAACCTTCAACTCTGTCACCACCGGCTAATAAACCTAATTCAGCAGCAGCGACACCACAACCTCTATCGTTATGTGGGTGTAATGAGATACAAATTTTTTCTCTCTCAGTAATATGCTTGGAGAAATATTCAATTTGATCGGCATAGACATTTGGAGAGGCAACTTCAACAGTAGCTGGTAAGTTGAAAATAATTGGGTTTTCAGCACTTGGTTCCCAAGCATTCTTAACAGCTTCACAAATTTCAACGGCAAATTCCACTGGTGTGTCAGAAAAACATTCAGGACTGAATTCATATGACCATCTTGTTTCTTGCATATTTGGGTCATCTTTTGTCAATGATCTGACAAATTTAGTAGTTTCAATAGCCTTAGCAATTGCATCTTCTTGAGACATGTTAAAGACAACATCTCTGAATAAATCAGAAGTAGCCAAATAACAATGTATGGTGGCTCTCTTTGCACCTTTGACACTCTCCACAGTTCTTCTAATTAAATGTTCTCTTGATTGAGTCAAGACCTGGATCGAAACATCTTCTGGAGCGTTTTCCACCGCATATCTTGTGAAATCGAAATCTGTTTGAGAAGCTGAAGGGAACGAAACTTCGATTTCTTTGAAACCAAGTTCCACCAATTTGTGGAAATACTCTTTTTTCTGCTCCACAGACATTGGATCAGGTAATGACTGGTTACCATCTCTCAAATCAGTGGACAACCAACGAGGCAGCTTGGTGATTTTCTTTGATGGCCAGTCCCTGCTGGTCATCTTTACACCTGGATATGGAATATATTTCTTAGAAGGATCTCTCAACATATTCTTATATGTTGGCTCAAAACTCTTACCATATTTGGCAAGATTCACTATTGTTCTCTTAAACATGATATCTGTATAACTAACAGTTCACTGATTCCTTTTCTTAAGAAAGCAAGAATTATAGAAATATATATACACTTCTTACTGAATTGCAACCAATAACTTGTCCAGTATTTAAAATCAAATATGACACACAAAAATGACTGAAAAATTTTTTTAAACTTTTTTCTCCTTCGTTTTTTGATGCGCCGGTACAGGAGAAAGTGTCTTTAGTATTGACGGAAACACCACTGATAGCCGAAGATGTATCTGGGAAGTGATGTTTACAGTTGAGTTTCAGTTGATGCTCATCTTTTGAACGTCTATCGAAGGGGGTGCGCTACAAAGATAATGATTCGTTATTGTTCATTCATATTATTATTACAAAACTATTCTACAGTCACTACTTCGATTATAAATTCGTCTTCCAATTCTGTGTTTTTAACGAAATCGTCCAAGTCCATATCTTCATCATCGAAAACCAATTTGCAACGGGATATTGCAAAATATTCTATTGCCAATTTGTGAATTTCCCTTATCCGCATCTCAGGATACACTGAGATTTCTAATTGCTCTTTCTCACTGGCTTTTAAAGTTATCTTGAAAGAGCCGACATCCAGTTCTTGAGACCCAGTCTTGCTCCGTAATGATTGCGATGCCAATTTCTCTAACTCATGTATATTTAACATGTTGAATTTCTTATCGTCTTCTTCTTCTAAAGTTTCCAAGACATGAATGTCTTCATCATTTTCGTAAATTTTTGCTTCAAGTCGCAGTTGTTGCTCTTGTTTCCAAGATTTATACTGATGTTCCTTCATCACCAACAGACTAGCCAAGTATCTATTATCTACATCTTTCTCTAAATTTTCATCTATCGTCAATATGTTGCATATCTGTGTGGCATTGAGCAACTTGATACTATCATAAACCATAATTATATCTTGACTTGCAGGACCAGATAATTGCAAGTACTCGCAAACTTTTTTCAAAACTTTTTCCACTCTTGCCGCACCTTTCACCAGTATTTCCAAAGTACTATTGATCCCCAGCATTGATAAGTCAACTTTTAATTTGAAATTGTCTTCTAATCCTCTCTTGGGTCTATGTTTATATGTATTTGCTGCAGAAGACAGCAAAACCGTTGAATAATTCAAATTTAATTCAAACGTATCATCGTCATCGTTCTGTGAGGCCCTGGAAATGTTCAGTATTAATTCATCTACCGTCGGACTCGACCCTGAATGCTCATCTGATTCCAACTCTACTGGTGGTGGTGTTACATCTCTCTGCTTCGATGGCAGTCTTTCCAGTTTCCTCAGAACTCTGACAACTTCAACACCACTGTCGTCATTCAGTGTATCAGCATCAGCATCAGGATCTCTCTTAACTCTCTTCTTCTTTTTTTTCTTCTTCTTAGGTTCCTCTTCGTCAAAGTGGAAGGCAAAGAAATCGTTCTCCACTCTCTTTTGCTTCTTCTTTAAAGGTAATTCCTGTGTTTCAGACTTGTCATTCAGTGATTTCGAGACAGTATACAACTGATCTTCATCTGAATTACCATTATCTGACATTAATCCTTCTTAATTTGATCTTCTGATGTTTATTTATGTATATATTTTTTTTTTCTTCTCTCTACAAAAATTATTTATTTTTTTCAGCTTGAGATAACAAAGAAACCAGAGCTTCTATTGATACGATACAAAATGCTATATAGATCATTCAGTCTTGCGTTTTGTGGTAAAGATGACTTTCAAACCGAATAAGACCAAACGGACGAATTTATATGTGATGAATAACACGAGTAATGCAAGAATTGTTAAGATGACAAGTTCATTTTCGACAATCAAATCTCTATCGAGTAAATTTGGGAATTCGTTGATATCATTCCAAAATCTTCCGAAATCTTTTTTAGGTAAATTATCATTTGTCAATCTTGGTTTTGGGAATGAAGCTCTTGGCTCTGCTTGTTTGACATTGGAGTTTCTTTCCACTTCCATTTCTCTTGTCTTGTCAAAGAGAGTGATATCGGGGAAAATGGAGTTCTCAAATAATTTCAATTTTTGATTTGGAGTTAATTGGTCCAAGGAAAGTAAATTTTCAGGATATTCTTCGTAAATGTTAACTTTCTTGCTTGATGAGTAATTAAAATCTTTTAAAGTGTCTGTTGTTAAAAAAACAAAATAATGTGGAGATGGAAGTCTTCTCACTATATCTTTGAAAACGTTATCATGTTTTTGCAAGACTTCAGATCTTTCTGGTTCTTGTGTTGGTAATTCACTGAAATTGATTCTTATCACTCTTTTCTTGATATCTATGTAATGAGGTACTTCATCTGCTTGATCTGTCACAACTCTATGAGTCTGTGCCTGACAATTCAACTCGATAAAATCGTTCAATGAGTCCAAGTCTAAAGTATCACCATCGTTGGTCAATACATTTGGCATAGCCTGTATACTTGATGCTCTCTTCATATATGCTCTGAGGTATCCAAAATCTTGGAAATTCTCGAAATCCTTCAATTGCAAACCTGGCTGATTGATGATGAAATAGGCATCCGACGTGCATTCCTTAATTGAGAATTTTACTTGATTCAACAACTCTTTCTTTGTATATATATTGTCATCTTGATGAAATTTTGATCTTAAACCAGGAACAACTTGCTCTGAGAAAAACAATGCTGGGAATGACGATATAGAATCACTAACACATAGATTCACTATACATAATAATAGCACTAACACTCTTGAAGAAGAAATCATATTGTTAATTAGTTAATTCTCTGTTCTGTTTGTAAATTTTTTTTTTTTTTTTTTTCCTTCATTTGCTGTCTTTGTACCTTAAAAATTTTCAGATATAAAGTATATTTAGTTTCTATATAGATATTCATTCTAAAGCCTTTAAAGCTTGATCGAAATCGTGGATCAAGTCTTGGACGTTCTCAACACCGACACTAACTCTTAATAAAGTAGGACTTACAGTGGCATCGCTCATTAATCTCCATTCTATTAAACTCTCGACACCACCTAATGAGGTAGCATGGTGGAAGTATTTCAAAATTGATGGCAAGTATCTGGCCTTGTCAATGTGAGATACTTCTATACTGAAAGTTGGACTGTGGTGGACCAATTGCTCTTTGACAAATGTCTCAGTTTGTAATGAAGAGTGATAAACGTCTTTCAAGACTGGATATTTTGATTTGTTGTCATTCAAATACTTGACCAACAGTTCAGCATTTTCAGATTGTTTCAAAATTCTCAATTCAAACGTTCTTAAACTTCTAACGAGTAAGTAACTTTCCAAATTGGCAATATTAGTTCCTAATAATAATCTATCAGTGACTAAAGCTTCTTTTAACTGCAAAGTCTTGACTACTAATAACCCTGCTAAGAGATCAGAGTGACCACCAAAATATTTTGTAGCAGAATGCATCACAATATCAGCACCAAATTCAAATGGGTCTTGTAAAGGTGGAGGAGCAAAAGTGGCATCGACCATCAACAAGGCACCTCTCTTATGAGCTTCATCTGCATAAAATTGAATATCAAACGCAGTTCCTTCAGGGTTCACTGGGGTCTCTAAATGAACAACATCACCATTGGAGATCTCATCTAAATGATCCAAGTCAAATTGCTTCAAGTGGGTTAATCTGGTGAAGATATTTGCAATTCCATGACAACCATGGTACCCTTTACCAATGGCTAATCTCTTTGGATTTAAATGAGTCAATGCTGCAAAGAAAGCACTCAATCCAGAATTATACGCAACAACATGTCTGCCTCTAAAGACCAGCTCTTCCAACACTTTCTCAACTTTCTCAGATTGAGGATGTGTCAATCTCGAATAATAGTTGTTACCAATGATCTTATTGTCTCTCTCTGTGACAGTCTTCAAAACTGCTGGATCTTCAGCATATCTATAAGTTGTCGAGACATTGATTGGCTGGACAACATCTTCCACTCTGGCGGTACTGTCATCCCCATGGATCAAACTAGTGCTAATTCCTGTCATTTCTGGTACAATATATACTCTTCTTCTTCAAAATTGACGGGTTTAACAACAAAAACATTAAGAATTCGAAAGAAAAAAGTGTGGCTTCTTCTTTTTGCAGCTAAGAATTTTTTTTGCATCTTCTTGGATCAAAAAGCAGCAGAAAGATAGATATTTTTCTACAATTACATATGATCACACTCTATATCAGATCTTATTTAGATCTGGAAAAATGCTTAATACTGGAAAGGGGTAAAACTAACATGGATTAGCTGACTATTTTCAAAGGGCTTTTGGGGTATTGAAAGGCTCCAAATGTACGGGAGAGAAAAATTTGTTAAGGCAAAACCCAAAAAAAAAAAAATAGTTGAGAGAAAAAATAAATTTAGAGCCGTTTGAAAATGGATTCCATCTTGTCAAGAGAATTAACATGTCGTCATCCACTTCACAAGCGTTGAAATACGCTAATGAGTTCATTAATTTTGTCAACAAGTCTCCTACTCCATACCATGTTGTTAAGAGCGTGAAGGAATTGTTAACAGAAGCGGGTTTCAAAGAATTATCGGAAAGACAATCTTGGGCCGACAAGGTCAGTGCCAATGGTAAATACTATGTCACAAGAAATGGCTCATCTATTATTGCCTTTACTGTTGGTGGGTCTTGGAAACTGGGTAACGGTGTCTCTATCGTTGGTGCTCATACAGATTCTCCAGTATTGAGAATTAAACCAATTTCCAAATCTGTCAAAGAAGGCTATCATCAAGTTGGTGTTGAGATTTATGGAGGAGGTATCTGGCATACATGGTTCGATAGAGATTTGTCATGTGCTGGAAGAGTCTTTGTCAATGAGAATGGGAAATTTGTTTCTAAATTGGTGAAAATTGAGAAGCCATTATTAAGAATCCCAACATTGGCTATTCATTTAACCAAGGAAAGATACACCAAGTTTGAATACAACAAAGAGACAAATTTGAAACCAATCATTGGTGGTGTTAATGTCAGTGAGCAGAAAGACGGCTGTTGTTCTTCAGAGGAAAATAAATTGACAGATGAAGAATTTGCCAGTGTCAAAGATGTGATTGAAAGACACAATAAGCAATTGATTGATTTGATTGCTAAAGACTTGCAATGTGACGTCAAGGATATCGAAGATTTTGAATTGATCTTGTACGATACTCAAAAATCTGTCATTGGTGGAATCAACGATGAGTTCATTTTCTCTCCGAGATTGGATAACCAAGTTTCCTGCTATTGTGCAGCCACTGGATTGATCAACTCATTACCAAAATTGGCCAATGAGTCTGGTATCCAATTGATCTCATTATTTGACCATGAAGAAATCGGATCATTGTCTCTGCAAGGTGCTGATTCATCATTCTTACCAGATATCTTGAAAAGAATCTCCGATGACAAGTTCCACGAATCTTTGTCAAAATCATTCCTCTTATCTTCAGATATGGCCCATGGGGTTCATCCAAACTACTCTGAAAATCACGAGGCGCAAAATAGACCTCGTCTTAATGACGGTCCAGTCATCAAGATCAATGCTAATCAAAGATATGCTACCAATTCTGCCGGTATCTTATTGTTGAAAAAAATTGGTGACAGAGCGAAAGTGCCTTTGCAATTATTCGTTGTCAGAAATGACTCCCCATGTGGATCCACAATTGGTCCAATGTTATCAGGTAAATTGGGTGTTCGTACTTTGGATTTGGGTAACCCTCAATTAAGTATGCACAGTATCAGAGAAACTGGAGGTACCTACGATATCGAAAAATTGATCTACCTTTTTGAAAGTTTCTTTGAACATTACAGTGACTTGGAATCTAAGATCTTAGTCGATGCCATAGATAGTTACCAATTAGAATAAATAGTATACTTGAATAAATCACCACTTTAGTTGAAATTTATGTATTTTTTTTTTTTTTTTGTTTATTTTTTTCTTGTTTCTAAAATAACAAAAGGACTAAACATATTGTTATACAGAACTGAGATATGGGGAGACCAAGAAAAGGTGCTCAGAAACCTATAGACGATCCAATGCAGCCAAGCATATTATCTTCGTTTACTCAGAAAGTCGTTGACCAAGGAAAAGTCACCACTGGCACAGATGATGATGACGATAACAAGAAGAGAAAAGCTACAAAGGAAGTGGAAGACAATGAGATAACAGGTCGTAAGAGACCGGCAAGAAGAGCTGCAACTAAAAAGAAAATAATTGCTGATTATGATCCAGATGTAGAAGTTCCGGATGATGTTGAAGAAGATGACCCATTTATCCCAGAGAAGGATGATGAACCAGATGAGGAAGATCCAAGTGACATTGAAGCAGATGACTTAGAAATTAGTAAACCAGTTGCCAAAACAGCGAAATCAAAGGCAGAGAAAGTGCGTAAAGAAAAGAAACCACCAAAAACCAAGAAATCAAAGAAAGAACTTGAAATTGAAGAACCCATAGGTAAACGTTTATCTGATGACCCATACGAGAATTCACAATTAAATACAGTTGCAAACCCATTTTTCAATTATACTGATCCAAACAATTCAAGAAAAATTGGCCTTAATTTGAAAGACAAGTTCTCTCACTTAATTGGGTTTAACCAACAACGTTTAATCAATATTGTTAGAATACAGGAAAAATTGGGATATAACTTTTTCCATGTATCTTTGAAAGAGATTGGTGAATTATTGATAAATGAATTACCTGGAGTCTTGAAGTTCTCCGATAATGTGATTGCAAAATTGTCTTTTGAAGAATTTAATAATTTATTCCCTTTGAGAAATAGTATTGACATCACTTATAATTTAGACTCCAAAGTTGACACTTTAATTCCCGGTGCTGCTACTTTGATGCCAACTATAGATTCTGGTAATCAACGACATGGCTTTGTTTTGAACTGTGGAGGATTGCCCGTCGATTTAGCTTGGTCCATTCAATCTAACTCAGATAATGCCCAGAATTCGAAACTTCAATACCTCGCAGTATCTCTTTGTAACACTTTCAACATAAGTGACCCACGATTCAGTGTTCACCATACTGGCAAAAATATAAAAGATATCAATGCTTTACAAATATTCGAAATAGACACTGTGAATTTAGAGATAAAGTTGGTTAGATCATACCTTTCAAGATTTGGAGTAATATCAAATCTCAAATGGTTCCCACTGAACAATTTAGATGATAATACTATTGGAGTATTGGGTGGTATATTTGCAGATGGTAAGCTTCGATTCATGAAAATAGACGGTAAGAATGATTATGAATTTTGCGAGATCATCGAAACTTCGAAATCTTTTGAAATTCCTGGAACAAGAATAACCTGTTTTGATTTCATCTCGAATGAGTCGGTTGTAATTGGAACTCAAAATGGTTACATCGGTGAAATTGATTTGAAATCTGATACTATATCTTATGTATATCCCTTGATGACCCGTGGGATAAACATTGTATGCTCCAATTTTGCAGATTATTACCACGATAAGCAACCTATTTATGAGAATGGAGAATATAAATTGGAAAATAAGGCAGTATTTGTGGGTTCAATCGATCTTCAACTTTTTGTTGACTTGAATGATATTAGAAATGCAAAACTTGAATCATTGAAATCTAAAACTGCACCTACTCATTGTGCATATAGTCCCATGTCACATTTTTTTGCAGTGAATGATGGTTCTAGAATAACACAAGTTTTTTCCAAAAGAGATAGTCAGATTCTAATCAATATTTTGAAAAATAACTCTATCTCTTCAAGTCTTGCTACATCCAGATTGCATCCATTAGTTATGGCTGGAGCTGCTGATGGTGAAGTTCATATTGCAGACACTGTGAAGAGAATATACCTGAATAGAAAGACTCCCGTATCAATGAGTTTCCCATCTGCAAGGGTTTTCAAACTTGAATACAGTTCAAACAAGAATTGTTACAGACTTGTTACAAATCATGTGCTAGAGGTTGTTACTCAGAAAGAATACGATATTCCAATTGCTTTCAATTCAACATCAGTGTGTGTGAATTCAGTAAAATGGAATGAAAATATCAAAAATGCTAATTGGTATGCCGCAGCCACAGTGAGTGGATTAATTGTTATAGAGAGAGTTATAGCTGTTACTCCAGTAAGGCATTATAATGACGAAAATGGAGCACTGGAGTGAAATCAGTAAATTGAATTTTTCTACAAATTGTATGTATTATTAATAAAAAAATGACTTATAACTAATTAAAATATGCAATTGTAATGCTAAAATACAAAAATAATAAAATCTAATATACATGATACTCATGTCTATGCAGAAGCTAATTCTGAAAAGTATTGACGTAAGATAACTGAAAGCATCTCTGGTAATTCACTGACATTGTGAACAACGACATAAAACTCGAATGGGAATGAATCCAAGTATTTATCAACTTTTAAAACCATGTTCCCATTCTCATCAGGAACATAGCTGATTTGACTCATGTCCAAGATAGACTCACTAGAATTGATTCCATCGATGATAACAAACACAAGCATGACTTTATCTTCACGAGCTTTACGAACCAATCTTTGGATGGTTTCATGATCTTCGCAAACACCATCTGAAATAATGATTTCTAATTGCCAAAGATCAGCATTTCCAAATGAGCGGGCATCGTTGAACAACTCAAGTGATGTGTTACACAATTTCTTGATGTCTGTTCTAGTTTGCTTGAAATCAAACCATTGGAAGATCTTGGCTCCAGTTTCGGAAGTGAATGGTCTATCAAATGGATGGACAACTCTTGTATCTTCACCAAACTTGACAATTGATAAACCACCTGATTCTAATTGTGTCAAAGCTTTAGAAACCAAGGCAATACTTTCGAATGCCAAGTCAACAGCTTTACTTTCTGCCATTGATTTGGAATCATCAACAGCTATCATGATTTGATATTGACGCTTGCTTGGTTTAGTTCTTCTTAACCAAATCTTATCCTTACGGAATTGTGAGGCAATATATGGTATGATTCTCTTCATATTCAATCTTTTACCAGTCTTATAATCACCTTTCAATTTAGTAGCCAAAGTTGGCTCTAAGATTAAACGTAATTGTTCGCATAATCCTGCAGAAAGTTCTTGCGTTGCAATATCACTTTTTCTCCAAAGTTCTCTTGCTTCATCAATGTCCCTGGGCAGTGAATCCATATCTCTGACTAAATCTTCAATCTTGATAGCTTCCGATGTATTATCTTCATCATCAATCTCCATGTCATCCAACAGCTTATTGAATAATTCACTATCTTCAAGATCCTCTTTCTTCCTTTCACCAATGAATGCTGATTTGCTTTGACCATTAAAATCGGCTTCAGGTTCTTGCAGTTCTTGAACTTCAGAGTCTTCTTCTTCTTTAATGTTGTCTTCTTCTTTTGGAATGTTCATATTGTCCTCTTCTTCCATTTTGACCTCATTATCTTCTTGATCGTCATCAACGGCCATTTCTTCATCTATTGATTGAATTTGGTCCTTGTTAGCAGCACCTAAAGCCTGAGTTTCCTGTTCAGTATTTTCACCTTCAAGATGTTGGAATTCATCGGGCCTTTCATTGGCAGATTGCTCAACGCGATCATCCTGCTTCAGTTCAAGAATCTCTTGACGACGACGATGAAACTCTTTCAATGAGTCTCCCAATTGCTTTAATGATTCAGTTGCCTGTTCACGGGCATCATCATTGGTGGAAGATTCGGTGTTCTCCTGTTGCTGCTGTTGAGCTGCTCCAGTAGCACCAACGTCCTCCTGCTCCTGATCAGCTTGTGTCTCAGCACCTTCACCTTGTTGTCCGGATTCCTGCTTAGCTGACGCTTCATTATCTAATTCCATATCGTCAACGGTACCATCAACTCCATCGAGACCTTCAGCATTATTTTCTTGCTCCTCTGATTGTTCATTTACTTTCTGTTCTTGATCAGCTTCTGCAAGATCTTCATCTGAGTCCATTTCTTCCATTCCATCCGCTTTGTCTTCCATATCTACTCCGTCTTCTTCTTTATCATTACTATCTTCTTCAGCTTCTTCATTACCTCCATCAGAAGCAGCATCAACTGCTTCTTCTTCATTGACTTCTTCCTTTTCCTCATCTTCTTCTTCTTGTTTTTTCTCTTCGTTGTCCATATCAACATCGACATCCATATCATCTTTAAATTCATCTTCTTCGCCACTATTGATATCTTCTTCTTTTCCATCTTCGTTCTCGGAATCAAGGTTTATATCATCAGGAAGATCTAATGCTTCAGCCTCTTCCGTGTTAGGATCAAGTTGATTATCCTCGGCATTTGTGACAGCATCTTCCTGCTCACCTACATCTTCCTCTCCTTCAGCTTCTTCTTCATCATCTTTATTCTGTTCATCTGGGTTTTCCTCAGATTCCTTCTCATCATCCTGAGTATTATTGTCTTCTTTCTTATTATCATTATTTGACTCATCTTCACTCTCATTAGCCTCAAGATTGTCATTTTCATTAGAGTTTTCAGGCATGTTCTCTGACTCTTTTTCTTTGCTATTTTCTTGTGCTTCTTCATCCCACATCTTGTCATCGATAGCGTTTGGATCCATGTCATCGATGTCGTCAATTTCTTCATCCAAATCTTCATTGTCGGCATCATCTTCACCTTCTTCTTCGTCATCCTCCTGAGGAGCATCTTCAAGATTGCCTGCCATGTCACCTTCTATATCAACAGCATCATCGTTATCTTCTTCTTCGTCTCGTTCTTTTTGGTCATCATTAGGCTGCTGAGCTTGTTCGGAAAGATCTTCATCATCTTCAACATCGTTCGAGTTATTTGTAGCTCCTTCACCGTCACCAAGTCCAGTTCCATCTTTCATATTTTGAGAATCCTTCTCGTCTTGTGGTTCTTCAGGTGAACAGAATCCGTTCAACATCAAATTATGAAGAGCAGTTGCCATAATGAAAGTAGCATGAGAAGTTTCGACATAATTCTTTCTAAGTTTGTTCAACAAAGACTTCAGAAGTTGGATATAATGATTAAGAATTGGTAAAACGGCAAAATAATACGAACTTGTTTCCTGTGAGGAATAACTATTGTGTTCTATTGCCATTGTCAATCTTAAACATTCTTCCAATTTGGCACCAATTCTTTGAGTAAAAAGTAATTGACAATATTTCGAAAGATTCTGTTGTGAAGAGCGAAGCCAATTATCATCCTCAGTTTCAACTTTTCCTGTCCTTTGCAATTCAACGACTTTCTGAACTGAGACAATTATCAAAGTCGTTAAGCTTCTGAATGATTCTTCAACTTCTTCAACCTGGTGAACACCTTCTGAACCAGAAGATGAAAAGACACCGAAAGAAACTTGGTTGGACATGAACCAGTTAATGAAACTTTGGGCAACAAAAGAGTAAAGAGAATTTTCAGAACTCCATGCTTCCAAAGTTGCAATCAACTCCTTAATAAATTCATCAAACTCGCTATACAACGCAATTTGTTCCGTGGATGAAATTTTAGAAAATGAAAAGGAGTTGAACCTTGAATGGAAATCTTCAACTCTGCTCTTTGTCTTGTAGAAGATGTCCGTTGAAGCAGAATTCAGTGATAATTTCAGTGATGAGTTAACGGCACTGATATAGTGATCACAAAGGATTGGTATCCACTGACAGAAATAGAGGAAATTGTTTTCATTGACTTCAATAGATTGAAGGCAAGAGGCCTTAACTATTTCTTTGGTAGAAGAAAGATATTCAAAACTGTCCCAATACTTTTGAAGATCGGAAAGGAAATTTGCCAATTTGAGTAATGGTTGGCGTACCGCAATCAAAGAAAACAAGAGATTTTCTGTGGCAGCAAGACCCTTTTGAGCATCTGATGCAGGAATATCTTCGTGACAACTCGAGACAGAAGATCTCAATCTAGGCATCAAATCAAGGATACGGAAGAAAAATGAGTCACTTCCTGAAAGGATTGTATTCTCAAATGTGTCGGTTGTTGCAAAAACTGCATTAATTGATGATTGAGTCTTCATAATGTCTGCGGAAAGATTCGTTTTAACTCCCATTCTTCTCAATTCTTTAAGTGTATCACTCATGAGTTTTCTTTTTTGAGTTTTCAAGGCGGCGATCTCCTTCTTAGTTTCCTCTGATAACTTTGTAGGTGTATTTTTCTTCAATTCTTCCATTGCCTCAACCAAATCTTTTGCAAAACTGTAAATATTTTGCACTTCTTGTTTTTCAAAAGAGAGAACATACACTTTCATATTTCTCTCAATAGTCAAAATGTTACGACTCTGAGGGAAGATCCTAGTGGCATTATCAGAGATCAAGCTAAGGTCAGCATTAAATCTCAAATTATGGTTGATCAAGATATCATCAGTAGAAACTGTTGTCTTGACTGAAGCTGAAACACCCAGTTCAATTAAGGAAGATATTGGCTCTGCCAATAATGCTCTGTACTTTCTAACAACCTTGTAAAGACTTTGATGAGAACGACGAGCACTCTGTTTAAGTGCATCTATGTTAACATCCTTCCAGCTTGCTAACAAAATAACCTCGTTTATTGATTTTTCCAAGACCTTTCTTTTGGCATCGATATGAGCATCAATAGTTGATTTGAACTGCTCATAATATGTTATGATGTTGGAGATTGCATCTAAAATAACAATCTCCTCTGATATGTGTCTCAAATGATCTCTGAATGCTCTCAAAAGAGATAATCTGTAGCCAAATTCACCACAGGTTGTCTGACTCAAAAAGATGTTGATCGCACCCAAAAGTTTAATTTCATCTACTATTTGGTCTTCCTCCCCAGATAACAATGGGATCATGATTGTCTCAAAGAGATAAAACCACCATTTTCCCAAATTCTTCTCCAACGATCTATCTTCAAAGTCGAAAAGAGACTTCCAGGTAGATAATTCCAACTGTCTCCAGGAAATGATTAATCTAGTAAGGTGATCAAATTCAATTTTAAGTGATACTTTGCTGTGTGCATATTTCTCCCATTCTGCAATGAATGTATATATCTGCTCAACTTTTGCTAATAATTTAGCAACTGGTGTGTCAGATGAGAAAGATAAGAAATCGGAAGATGATCTAAATATGTTTTGCAAAGTTGCATGCTCGGGCCATTGTTGAAGAAGATTATGTGTTGCACCTTGAATCCTCTCAACTATATCTACTGCCTTCTTGGTTTCGACAGGACTGAATCCACGATAAAAATCGAGATCATTTGATGACCACTTGAATTTCTCTAATGCAAGGGATATCTGAGAAACGATCACTGTCAACTGAGAACTATTTATAATCCCATTTTGGAATTCTGAGGACATCTTGTTAATCAAAAAGTTAAGCTGCAATCCGTCAGTTAATATCTCCGGAAGACTATTTTCGTCCCTTGAAGCAAATGCGGTAAGATAGATTTTGGCAATCTCATAGTAGACTTCATCTAAGTCCATAGCAGCGTTTGAAGAAAGCTTAGTGTCAATGGACATAACATCATCAAAATCTGGGAACAATTCTTTAAAGTTCTCCTCCAGTTCAGCAGAAGTGTCGGTGTGTTTGAAAAGGCTAGAGTTGGCAGCATCCTCTTCTTCTTTCTTCATACGACGCAACGTCCACCTATAGTATAGCCCTTGAAAGGTTTGTTGTAACATATCACTGAGCTCTTTAACACTTCCAGAAGCTGCCTTATTATGGATACAATAAAGCTTCATAAAATAAATGAAAACCTTTTCAGCTGCAAGTTCACTTGTGCTTTGTTGTTTACAAAATTCCATCACTATCTTGAATAATCTTACGGTTTCTGTTGGTGATGTTATTTTGATGATATCGACTGGCCAATCAGAAGATGTGCTAAATTTCTTAGATGAGTTTATCTTTGAAACCTTTATTAAATCAAAACCAAACTTCAAACCATATATATATCCCTTCAAGATATCATTCAAATCTGCATATCTAGAAAATCCAGAATCTAATCTTGAAAGGAACTGGGATGAATTTCTTTGAAACAATTCGATTTGTTGAACTGCAGTTGAACTGAATTCTGATGTCACATTCAAAAGTCTCTCGACTGGCTTTGAATCGATCGCAGACTCCATAAAAGAATTCCAGGTATCAAATAATGCATCACAGGACTCAGCTGGTCTAAAAACACGTGGTCTAGAAGCGCTATTCTCGTCATGATGAGGTATAGACTCGACGATACTGTTTGTAACGACAGCAAAGTCTCTCCATGCTTGTCCAAACTCTTCAAAATATTCAGTCTTATAAGTATTAACATCAAGAGCAACATATTCATTTGTAGCAGGATCCAATGAAAAGCTTGGTACAAATAATTGAATACACCCTGTGGAAAACAAAACCCAGGCTTTACCGAGATTTTCATGATTGCAATCCTCTGATGTGACTATCAATAATGCCGGAACCAAAAAGAGCTCAGAAGCTTTTGCAAATGCTGAATTCTTTGCAGTTTCCAAAATCTCAACTATTGTTGTAAATTTGTCAGCCTCTAAGCTTCCATTGAAAACATCTTTAAGTTTGTCAGCATCAGCATTATCGAGATGCAGGTCAACCAATTCAAAATACCAATCCACCAACAATTTTGCGAATATGGAAGATTGCTCGGCTAACAAGGCACGAGAGTTTCTCAACATTGCTAACCCAAGAGTTGAGATGTCACTGACAGATTGGTTGATGTGAGATCCACTTAGAGAGGTTATCTTGGCACATGATCCAAGCACGTTTTGAGTCATTTGATTTGTGAAAATACCTTCGGTAGAAGCTGTATCGTCTTCTCCACATAGGAAATCCAAAATTCTTGGATAAGGCTTGAAAGTTCCTCTTGTGTAGTTAACCAAATGATCGGTAGGCTTTCCAGCCAACGTAAACAAATTCAAATAATCATCACCTAGATAATTAACTTCTTCATGGTAAATGCTATAAGATTCGGCAAAATTCAAAAGCAAGTTGAAATTTGATTTGAAATGATGTTGCCTTTTGTTTAAGAATTGGGAAGAAATCTCTTTAAGGTTAAGCACACCTTTTGATAAGTTGTCAAAAAGCGATTCAAAGTCATTTTGAGATTCAAGTAAATTTTCTTCATATAATTGAACAATGAATTTTCTCAATTGGTTAATACTGCTGCTGTTTTCTTTGAATTGCTCGTGTGATACAGAGTCGAACTCTTTGGAAAGGGTCATTATTGAGTCTCTGTGTAACCAGCCATTTTCTGTTACGGGATAATTAGACCTAAATCTTTCCCAAATGCACTGAATAGAAGACCCAGTTGTTAGCTGTAAGCTCTCACTGAAAGATGAGGTCACTTTCATTAGTGCTTCAATGAACACTAAATTAAAAGTGTTGTCTTTATTCTTTGTGATCCAAGATTCTATGAGTTGTTGATAAACTCTCAACTTTGATTCGTTTTTGACTTCAGATGATTGCAAAAGATTTTTCCATAACACTTCAAGCTCAAATAACTCCTTGTAAAATGAGTCACTCTGGAAGAGGTTTTGATTGTTAATAGCATCCGTCACAGAATTTTCAATGAAACCCAAGACCTCTTTGACAAGTTTGTAGATTTGCAACTTTGGAGTTGTCTTCAAATTACGACCCAAAGCCAGAGCTGCGGACTTTTCAATGAAATTCAAGTCATTTAATTTCCCATTTTGAGACTTCGTTTCCAATTTCTCAACCAAAATGGAAGCCTCTAATAAATTGAATACAACTTCAAAAAGATAAAATGGTTCTTCAATGCTTTCTGAGTTTGTGATCATTGGCATGATATATGCATTCAAAAGAGGGTTGAGACTCTGGAAAGACTTGAAGTCAGCTTCTAACTGTAAAACTTCAGAAACGTGGCCATCGGCAGTTTTATTAAGATCCGAAAGCTTTTCGGTGAGACCCGTCTTCTGCAAAAATAAGAAACGATCATAAAGCTGGGAAGATGTCTCCTTCAGCAGATCTTCAAATTCGGATGATTCTCTTACAGATAGGATCCATCTGTGAATTGAAAGTTCTGATATGGAAGGAAGAGCTCCGGCTAATATAGCAGCTGATCTTTTGTTGTATAGCTGATTAGACCTAGAAATAACGTCCATGATAGCAAAATATGGCCTCAATGTAGAATCAGTGCAGCTTAAAAATGAGCTAACAGGATATGAGAAAATGTCTTCAAGTTTTAAGTGAGATAAGTCGTTTTCCAAACCTTCGCTTGTTGGTTGAACTTTCCCGAATCCAAGAACTTCTTTATCAAACTTAGAGCTACCGATTTCAAGCTTGTCAAGATACATCTCAATACCTCTATTACGCATTGCCCTCGATAATTCTCCATATTTTGGGTCAACAGTCAAAAATAGACGGAAATTTGGATGAGGCTTGATAAGTCTTGGTTGACCATCTTGATCACTGCATTCGTTAACAATTAAACAACCGTTTGGTTCCAACAATGAGTTGAGCCTGTCCAAAACTGAAGGGCTACAGAGGTTTGCATTGTCCAAAACTAACCAGTTTCCTTTCTCTACCGCTTGTACTAAAAGTCCATCAAACCATTCAAATTTTACACTAACAGATTTTTCAATTTTCTCGCCAATTAATTGAGCTTCTTTTTTAATGTCAAAGAACACTGCATTTTCGGGAATAAACTGCAGGAAATGATATATCCTGTTTTTGATGTTCTCAAAACTCTCAGGGGAAAGAGCCTCTTTATTAATAAACGATAAAAATTGTAAAGCTTGTGATACCACAGTTGAGTCAGATTTCTCTGATGTCAAATTAATAGCAATTAGCTCTAGTAATAAATCGACAATTCTATGAGAAAGAGAAACAATTGCTCTAGTAAGATCAACTTGTTCATAACCACCAAGTATATCCATACTATCAACTTCACTATTCATTGAAAACTCGCTGACCTTAGCACCCACAATACTGGAGACCAATCTGATGAGCTCAGTCTTTCCAGAACCAGTAGGACCTGTAAGGATCAATGGCCATGAATGACTGACACATGTTAAGACAGTTTCAAGTGCTGTGTTAAAACTTTGTAAGGGTAACAAATGACGATCGCTGGTATGCTGCACAAGTTCATTTCTTGAGATCACTGAGTGGCCAACTTGTAAGAACTTCTCACCGAGAACATATGAAAACTTCTCAGTTGAAAAATATCCAAAAGTTTCTTTGAACAACTCTGCAGCTGACTTACGATCACTTTCAGATCTGAATCTTTGAGAAACTATTATATTGAAGAAATCCACAGGATCATTTTTCTCAGTGACACATTTTGAGTTGAAAATTTCTAACCATCTCAAGGTGTCTCTTAAATTAAATTCCCATGGAGAGCCTAAATTACCCCAAGACTTCTTGATCACTACCTGCTCCTCCAACTTGGAAATAAAGCTGATCATCTTTGAGCAGATTTCTGGGTCAATATTAGGATACAAGTGATGAGAAATTAAATTCAAATCTTCAATTTTGAGCATATCCACATAAACGACAGAAAAACGATTTACAAAAGACTTTGGTAAACCTTTTCTACCACCACCTTGATACTGTGGATTCTGAGCTGCAAACACTAAGAAATTAGGGTGACAATTGAATGACTTATCTAATTCTGGAATATATGCTTCTCCTCTGTGATCCAAACATGCATTCAACCCTTCTAAAACTGATTGACTTGCAAGATTCATTTCATCTAATAAGACCCATTCACCTTTTTGCATTGCTCTCAAGAATGGAGCATCTCTCCAAACAAATTCACCAGTTTCACCACCTTCAGATGGAGTATCGGAACCAAACAAATCAATCAAGTCTGTCTGTTCAGAAAGGTTAATACGGGTCAACTGGTTTCCTGTTGCAGCAGCTAATGCAGAAATCAACGAAGTCTTACCAACACCTGGACTACCTTCTAATAATATTGGTTTGTGCACTTGCATTGCTCTTATAACACGCATGGCATTAGCAGCTGTAGTAGGAGCATGAAGGTTGAAAGACTCGTGTGCAGTAGTTCCTGGCACACGAGGTATGCAGAAAAGACCAGATTTCAAGGAATCATTCTCCAAAGTGACCTGGAATGTTGTCTGATAATATGCCATCAAATCTTCGCCGACTAAGTCAGACAATGCCAGAACACATTCATGTTTCTGTGCTTGTAATCTGGCTTCATTTTCAGCTAAGAATGCGGTATTGTTGGTACCTAAGGCATCAATGAATACCATACCAGCACCGTGCAACAACGAAGCGTTAGCATTTTGTGTTTGTAAGATTGAAATACTGATGAATTGGACCCAAGCCAAAATATCTCTCAAAGATATGACACCATTTGTTGCATTACCTCCGCCAAATTTCTTTCCAAACCACTCTGAGAATTGAACCAATGGGCCAGTTAAACTCTTGAGGTCCTCTGGAAGTTTATTGAGAACAATCTGGCGAACATCTTCGAAGTCATCCATAGAGGGGACCCAAATTTCAGTAAATCTGTTTCTAAGGGCAGGAGATAATTCTTTCTTCCCGTAATCACCACCTGGGTTCATGGTAGCCAAAAATTTAAATCCTTCTTTGGCTGTAATAAAGGCATCATCTGTACCTTTTTCAGCCAACAATAAACTTCTTTCAGGTTCTAATACCGAATTCAATCTCTCTAAGACAGAATCATCAGCCAACGAAATTTCATCAAGGAGAAAAAACTCACCTTCTTTCAAGGCTTGAATTAAAGGACCATCACACCATTCGAAGAGAATATTTGCGGAATGACGAAGTAATCTTATTTCCAGTAATTCTTCTTCAGAAGAGTTACTATACTCAGTAATTGAGTCAAATAATTGGCACAATTTCTCAAAAGAGTCTGATTCGGCAACTTCAACATTATTTTTTTTGAAAAGTTCTTTAAGCTTAAAAGTTATATTGGACTGCAATTCTGATCTGTTACGAAGTGGTCTTTGAGCACCAAGTATATCACCAGTTTCAGTGTTTTGGTGAGCATTAACAGAAATTAACTTCTTACCAGTGAATTTTGCAATCAACTGGCAAACAGTTGTCTTACCACAACCTGTCTCACCAACTAACAAGATTGGCTCATTATTCTGTAAAGCTTGAGAAACTAAAACTGCCAAACGACGCATAGCTTTTGTCCAAACAACAGGACTATCAAGCTCCATTAACTGATTATTTTCAAGTCCGTGATAGTATGCTATCATGTCCAACTTGACTTTCATGACTTTCTCAATAACCTGTTTGACTATCAGTTTTTCGTCTTCTCTTCTGACTCTTTCTGCCAAAAGCATGTAACCGTTTGCCGCTAATTGCTCGTAACCAACAGCTTCTCTTTGAGCCCATCTGAATAAATCTCTTAATGTTGCAAATGAATTGTTTTGCTCCATGAACCTAGTGGCTTGACGTTGTACAGATAATTGTCTGTAAACTTCAACGATTTTCTTACCATAAGAAGGGGCAATTTGACAACGCTCACGTAAAATAGTTTCCAACTCATCTTGAGGAATATCATCAAAATGTAACTCCAAAAATCTATTACGGAAAGCTCTCGACAAGATTTTTCTACCACCATACAATCCAGGAGGATTTTGAGTGGCAAATAACATAAAGTCTGGGTGAGGATGGATAATCTCTTGAGTTTCAGGAATGAACAATTCTCTGTTATCATCTAACAATCTGTTTAAAGCTTCAAGAACGTCTGTTGGAGCCAAATTCAACTCATCTAATACAATCCAATGACCTTTCCTCAAAGCCTCAACTAAGATACCTTCTTTAAACACTAATTTACCACTATCATCACTTATATAAGTACCCAAGTACTCTTGTAAATCAGTGTGTTCATGATTATTGATTCTGACAAATTTATGACCGGTGATATTAGCCAAATAATTAATCATAGAAGTCTTACCACTAGATGTGGGACCCTGGATCAAAACAGGGAACCTTCTGCCACTGGTGGCTCTGACCAAGTTTAACATATTCTTTTCCACAAAAGGAGTGATGATATAATGTGGTTGTGGGTTTAAGTCGTTTGGACCATGTTTCATCCAGTAGTGTCTAAATTGAACATATGCTTTGTCATGACTAGAAGGATCATTAGGAATTTGTTTCATAACAGATTTAGCATTCTTTAATCTTCCAATTGTATATTGCTCAATCAAAGGTTTCAACAACTCTTCGGACTTGATATCTAATAAGGTTAAGAAACACATGCAAAATCCCTCATATAAGGATCTTCTTAACCCATAAATGGAAACAATATCACAAACATAGATTAATGTTCTAGTTAAAGTACGAATACTGAAATGTGGTTTTTGATTAGCACCATCCACAATTTTGTTAGCTTCAGCCAATTTTTTAGCATCCAAGTATAACTGGGCAATATCATTTCCGCACCATTCATCGCCGACAGCGAATTTGCCGATATATTTATCGATGATCATTAATAAGTCAGTAATATCTCTATCCGGTGAATGTACATACACTTCAGTGAATCTGGATCTTATACTAACGGGCAAATCTCTTTTACCTACGTCAGTGGAAGGATTCATACATCCAAATAATCTGAAATCTTGATGTGCTTTAACACTTTCAATATCACCTTTTTCTGATAACAAAAGGTTTCTTTGATCAATAGCTTCACTTAATAAATCTGCTATACTTTCCAAGGTCTCTGGTGATGCTAAATTGATTTCATCTAATAACAACCAATCACCATTTCTAACGGCTTTAACCAAAGAACCTTCGACGAATTGAAATGCAAAAGCATTGTCAATATTCATAGACTGTTTTTCGAAATTGTCAATGACAATGAAGAAATCTTCCCATTGGTCCAACAATCTGGCCCTGTCCTCTGAGTTTAATTTTCTCTTCTTCTTTGGTGTATCCTCGTCTTCATCCAGTTTTGGGGATCTCTGCAAATGGTTCAAAGACATCTTATGAGCTTCTTTCCAGAGTCTCACCACGTTTTTCCATTGATTCTTGTTGAAACACTTGGAAAGTAAACTCATAAACTTGGCATTCTTTTTCAAACTGAAAGTCTTGTTAAATAAATCTTCAAAAGATTCTTGGATTGGTAATGCAATGACCTTGGTGTTTACTGGCTTATATCCACCAAGCAAGTCACCAATCTCGGTTTGTTGAGAAACATTTATAACCGTCAATCTCTTATGTAACATCTTAGCAACTTGTTGGACAACAGTTGTCTTACCGGTACCTGTTTCACCCACCAATAATACTGGCTCACACATAGATATTGAAACGCCAATTTGTTCCATTAATCTCAAAGAGTGACTAGTTTTTGCGAAGGACGTTGTGTTGACAGATTTGGTGTTTGACATAAAACGATTTTTAGGTAACTGAGCTCTTCCGATTCTTAATTCATCTCCAAAGTCTTCGAATAATGGTACATTTCTACTCAAAAATAACTTAATTCTTGAAGTTGGGATCTCCAACAGTTGACCAATTTCATTAATTAACAAATGTAATGGAATCTCTTCTACTATTGAACTTGTAAAACAATCAGTGGCCTCTTGAAATATCATATCATAAATCTCATTAGAAATAATTTGGTTGCTTTGAGAAACACCACTGTTTACCATGATCTTGTTAACCCTACCACAAAATTTGACAAAATCTCTTACAGATATTGGTCTTGGTTGAGAAGCTTTATTCATACTGACGAACTTTCTTGAATTGTAAATTTCGGTAACTGTTTCAAATACTTTGATAAATCTCTCCAAGAAACTTTCAAGAAGTGGGAATTTAGATTTTAAAACAGACAATAAATCTGTATGATCTAATTCTGGTAAATTAATTAAGTCCCACATTCTTAACCCGATCATATCATGGACAGCATAATCTTTTGAATCATTAGGCAATCTGATTGTTGAAATCAATTGGAAGCCGTTGGCAGCTTTAATGACTTCACCTCTTGAAGGAATGGTCAACTCCTTCTTTTCCAATAAGGTAAGCAAGATAGATAAAACCTCTGTTGGGGCCTTATCAATATCCTCGATTAATACCCACTTACCTTCTTTAACGGCTGTTGTTAACACACCGTTCTTCCAAATAAAACTTCCTGGTTTGGTATCAGAGGTATAAGTACCTAATAAGATTTTGGCATCAGTTTGATCATTTAAATGAATCTTGATGATCGAGCTATTGGAGTCTTTCCTCAAAAACGTAGCTAATTCGTTTATTAAAAAAGTCTTACCGGTTCCTGCTTTTCCCACCAACATTGTTGGCTTGGAACTTTGAATATTTTCTGCCAAATGTTTCAATGTCTGTAATGATTTTGGAATAGGAACTATTGATGTTGCGGAGGAAACTTGGGTTTCCTTATCAGAGAGAACAGGCACTAAGACTCCACAGACACATACGACATTTGATGATAAATCTGCTTGTCTTATCACAACTTTGGTTCCATTTCCTTTATTAGAAATTTTTGGTAACATTGTGAAATTTGATAATCTTTGAGCCTCGAGTAATGGTAAGAAAGAATAATCAACCTCTTTATCACCTTCGTGGTAACCTTTGATTGGAGAATCCGATAAGTATAATTTCACCATATCAGACTTAACTGACTCTGCCAACTCTAAACACATATACAAAAGTTGAATCGACAAATATTTGTTAATAGATGTGGAATTGGCATCTTGCAAAATTTTATACAACACTTCTGGTTCAACAAATTTCTTAAATTTCTCTCTATCGTATCTTATCAATCTATAAAATGCGAGTAATATACCATGGAGATTATTTTGGTCTAAATCTTGTAACCTATTGTTTATTTGAGTGAAAAATTGCTGTCTTGAAATAAAATACTCCAGTAATGTTGATAATTCATTTGAAAAATTGATGACTTTACAGATAGAATTCAAGATTAAGGAGCCGGGTATCATTGTTGCATTCAAATGATTTGATTCTATGGATCCATCATTGATTAATCTGGCTATGAGCTCGATGAAAATTGGTTTCAATGCATAATATACTGCAGTGATAGTGTAATCATTCAAGATGAAATCTGATAACTGATTCAATATGCCAGAAATGTTTGTTTCTTTTGAAAAATCAGGACAATTTGGAATAGTTTTCAAACTATAAAAAGTCCTTACATGATTGTAATTTGTCTGGAAGTCATCCAAATCTATAACTAATTTAGCTTCCATATTTGTTAATGTATAACTTTATTAAAAGATTTTGTATTTGATAATAAACTGAAAATCAAGTAATATAAATATAAAACTTTTGAACTGCAACGAGGAAAAAAACAAAAAAAAAATTTCACTTAATTATTAACAAGTATCTTTTATTTCTGCTCCAGTAAAAGTTATAATTACAAAGTGCTGAACAGTATTTCCAATGTTATACACAAATATGTCTTTTAAAGTCTTTTTAACTTATATAAAAAAAATTTTTTTTTTTTTATTTTTTTTTTTTTTTTTTTTCAGAAGTGAAAAAAAAAATTTTATAGCGATGAGATCGATAAAAGATTGATTTCTCACAGACGACTGACTAAAGTTGTCTTTGGTGATTTACTCAAGATACAGACTTTATTATGACTAATGGAAGTAGCAGAGAGTAGATTATAAATAGAATTATCATTGTAATATGATAAATATCTTCTTGAAGTAGTTATGTATTCAGATATTTTCTGCTATTTCTCATTGTAGGAAATTCGGCTAACTCTCGATCTAACAACCGATGCAAATTTGAGCTTGAAGAGATTTCTAGTTCATATGAATGCAATTGAAAGAGAGCACTAGTATCTGTTAGTGTAAGCTCTGTTGAAAGGAAAATTTCTCTTACTAGTATAATTGTAAGTGGTAGACAAGTTCAATTAATATATAAAATATATGTGAACATCACCAGAAAATTAAACAAGAAAGTTATTTCATAAGAACATATCATTATTAATATTATACACTTCCACCACTACCGTTATGACCAACCAACCCAGCCATCTCAAGAAACAGTCTCTCTTCACCCAAATTTTTCAAATTTACTCTTTGTCTTGCCTCTGCTTCTTTCTTCTCCCACTCCCATTGCTTAAGTTGTTCTTGAATTTCCTTATCTGATCCTACACCATACACTTCTAAATCGGATATGACAAATTTATCTTCATACTCAGGAGCTTCATTCATGTAACCGGATCCTGTTTGGAAACTACCACCTGGTCCAATATGTCTAAAAGAACAGAATTCAAGTCCACCGTCAATCAACAAGCTAACATTTCCAGGTTGATACTTCTTAACACCATTTTTGCTTATAGGTAACTCGCATCCAAATCCGATACCACCATTATCAAAAGTTGTGAAATAAACAAACTTCTTACTTGGGAAATTAGATGTTTCGAAAAGTTGCTGCTGTGGGCCAAGTTGAAAAATTAATGTCTTTGAGTCTCCAAATGTTTCCTTGTTTGACAGCTTCCAAGGCTGATGGACATAAACACCAAAAGTTAATTTTTCAGAGCCTGTGCCATAAGAGTCATTTTCAGCAGACGGTTTGAATTTTGGATATTCTTCAGATAAGAAAGTCTCTGCACCTTTTGATAATTTTTTCTTTAATGGATTAATCCTTGATCCACTTACAAAAAGTATTGTTGGGGCATTCCATTTCATTACCTTGGACTCAAAAGATCTCATTGAAAATCCTGAATCCTTACCAACGTACAATTTTCTCATCTTACTATAACACAATTCAGCAGGAAGAAAAGTAGCCAATTGAGATAATGTGAAATCGTTTACAATGGTGGTACTTTGAGTGGAAGATTTAATTATATCCGAGGTAGGCTGATTAGGCATCATGAGTAAATTGTTCAATATGTGACTCAACGGTGATAATATATTTGGGAAAGTAGTCTTAATGGCATGTATTATATCGGACAATTTCAATTGTTCCTCAGAGTTGATCGACTTCACATTGTAATTTATTGTCCTTATCATACTTAAAGAAACTTTTTCATATGACTTCCAATTCTTAGGTTCAAAATTGTCTTCAAATTGGCAGATGCTCAGGAAGTTGTTTTCATCAATACATATTGGAAATATCGATAGACAAAATGAAAATAATAAAGACAATTCTTTGACAGAAATTTTCAACCCTTCTTTATTGAATCCCTGGTAGTAATTGATTGATGACCATGACAACTTATTATTAATAATTGTGGCCTCCACAGTCTTGTTGATGCCTTGGTGCAGTTGTTTAGCATTTTCTTGCAATTTATCAGCTTCTTCATCATCATTGAGAATTGTCTCCTCTTCTATCCCATTAGACAATGCCAATGCAGTTACGATTAATTCTGCATAGTCCATTTCTTTATTAAATATCTGATTGAATCTTCTCAGACTGATTAAATTAATTAATTTGAGTAATTTTACAACATTGATGGTCCCTGTTGTCTTGCTAGACAACAACGGAAACTCCGCAAGTGATAATAGAAGGTCAAACAATAATGTGACCAAGTCGTTATCCATCTTGTCGCCTAAATTTAGTAATCCAATGAATTCCTCCTTATTTATCACAGTGTCTTGGTTCAAGTCATTTATTTTCAAATTCGATTTGATCGAGAATGTCTCTATTTGCTTTAGCTGTGCCAAACATTTCTTGATAAAAAGGTTATTCAATTCACACTCATCCAAAGTGATAGTCCTTGTCTGAGTATTACTAGATGAGTCACCAGATAATGATTGACCCATTGTGATAATATATATAATCTTTTTATATTATACTCTCCTCTTCTTCCTGATTAATACTTTTCCACCCTACAGGTTTTCTGGTGAAAACAGGAAGCGGAAAACAGGGGCTGCAAAAATCTTAGATTACCAAATTAGGAAGTCATCTCATCTCCTTCCTCATTTGGTTTTTAAGGAAATTTTTTTTTTTTTTTTTTTTTTTTTTTTTTATAAAAGTGAAAAATTTATCTTTAGTGATTAGAAGAATACGATTAATCCAAAGAAAAATGGCAAAGAATGATAAACAGAAAAAGAGCAATGACTCTAAGCCTATCACGAATGATCCACGTTTCAGTTCAGTTCATAATGATCCAAGGTTCAAGTTGCCTAATTTGAATAAATTGAAAGTCAAAGTTGATGATAGATTCAATAAAGATGAGTTAACAAATTTCAAGAAGAATAAGACCAAATACGATAGATATGGTAGAAGATTAAAAAAAGGTGAAGAAACCAGTACATTCGACAGATTATATAAACAAGACAAGAAAGAAGAGAGTGATTCAGAATCAGAGAGTTCTGATAGCGAAACTAAAGAATTGAAAGTTGCATCTTCTTCTTCTGATGAAGAATCTGATGAAGACTCAGAAGTTGAGACAAAGATTCTTGATAGAGCCAGAGGTGAAGTTGATGATGAAGAGGAATCTTCAAGTGAATCTGATTCAGACTCTGATTCATCTGACGAAGAAGAAATCAGTGAAGGAGAAGAGGAAATAGAATTGGAAGAAACAAAACCAGAGGAAGGTGATCCAGAGAGAAGATTTGCAGTAGTCAATTTAGATTGGGATAATGTAACAAGTACAGATTTGTTTGCAGCATTTACTTCATTTTTACCTCTGAAAGGAGAGATCAGAAACATTTCAATATATCCATCAGAATATGGTAAGGAAAAAATGCAAAAAGAAGAAATTGAAGGCCCACCAAGAGACTTATTTCAGAGCAAAAAAAGCAAAAAAAGTAAGAAACAAGAAGATAGTGATGATGAAAGTGATTCAGATATCTCTGATATAGAGACTGCTGCCAAAAAATTATATGAAGAAGGAGATGGTGAGCAAGATTACGATTCAAAAGCATTACGTCGTTACCAATTACAAAGATTAAGATACTATTATGCTGTGGTTACTTGTGACTCAATAGCTACAGCTAAATCTATTTATGATAATTGTGATGGTACTGAGTATGAATCTTCAGCTAATATCTTTGATTTAAGATATATTCCAGAGGACATGGAATTTGATGACAAGGCAAGAGATTCATGTGATAAGATCCCAGCAAGTTATAGACCTAATGCCTTTGTCACAGATGCTTTACAAAGTTCAAAAGCCAAGTTGACATGGGATGAGACACCAAATGAGAGAATTAAGATGTCAACAAAAGCATTTAGTCAAAGAGAGATAGAAGATATGGATTTTAAAGCTTATTTGGCCAGTGACAGTGAAGATGAGGAAAATGGAGAAGATTTGAAAAACAAGTATAAGAATTTGGTTCAAAGTAGTACTAAGATTGGTGATAAGAGTATTTTTGAAAATGGTGACGAAGAAGAAGAAGAAGGAGTTGATATGGAAATCACTTTCACTCCTGGATTGGCTGATGGTGCCAAGAAGGAAGAAGTTAACACTGAGGAGTCCACAATAGAGGCATACAAGAGAAAAGAAAAGGAAAGAAGAAAGAAGAGAATGGAGAGATTTAAAGAAGCTCAAAAGAATGCTACTAACGACAATCCTGAAGAAGATGAAGTTAAGCAAAAAACTAAGAATGGTAAGAAGAAGCATTCAAAGAAAGAAGACTCTAACAAAAATGATACAGCAGAGTTGGAATTATTGACCATGGATGCTGATGAGACAAACCATTTCAACATGAGAGATGTCTTAAAACTGGAGAAAGAAAAATCGAGAAAGAGACAAAGCAAGAAGATGTCAAGAAAAATCGATAGAGAAATGGTTCAAGATGATTTCAAACCAGATTTATCAGATCCAAGATTTAAGGAAATTTTCGAAAACCATGAGTTTGCAATTGATCCTACAATGCCAAATTTCAAGAAGACCGAGACGATGAAACAAATATTGGAAGAAAGACAAAAGAGAAGAAAAAATGGTTTTGAAGAAGATGGTCCAAATTACAAAAAGAAAAAAAACTATAGTAAATAGTGTTTGTACGTAATCAAAGTATAATATTTTAAGGTTTCGTCTTATTCATAGTGGGGAGACTCCAATTTTTTTTTTTTTAGTCTTTACGAAAAAAAAAAAAACTTTAAATCCCCACGCAATGCAGATCTCTTAAAGTAGTAAACGGCTGCCGTGGGATGTCTGAATGTGGGTTGGAGATATATGCTGATGATGACAATCTTATTCGGGTCATTAATGATTGGCTCGATCTCCATAGTTTGTTATATATATATATATATATATAAAGTTTCAGTATACTCTTGAAGGTTAGAAAAGATTGATAATAATTATGCCTTGCGAAAATTGTACATGTGGACTGAAAGAATTGGAAGAATCAAATGCTGCTTCTTCGTTAGAAGTAGACCTCAATGATCCAAAAAACTATCAAGAGGCTGTCAACCGTGCTAAAGTTGCAGAAGAGAAATTATCAGTTTTACTTAAACAAATTGAACTCAACAACAATAAGAAAGTTCCAATGCATTTACGTTCACAAGAATGGTTCAATAACCTGCATGACCCAGGAATGACTGCATTATATTTGGAAAGATATTTGAATTATGGACTCACAATGCCTGAATTGACAGATTCTAAGAAACCTATAATAGGTATTGCACAAACTGGTAGTGATTTGGCACCTTGTAATAGGCATCACCTTACATTGGCTAAACGTGTGAGAGATGGGATAATAGCAGCCGGTGGAACTCCAATGGAATTTCCCTGTCACCCAATACAAGAAACTGGGAAACGCCCAACAGCATCATTAGATAGAAATTTAGCATACCTTTCATTGGTAGAAGTGCTTTTCGGGTATCCCATTGATGGTGTGGTATTATTAACTGGCTGTGATAAGACAACACCCGCATTACTCATGGCCGCATCTACAGTGAATATCCCTCTGATTGTAATGAATGTGGGTCCGATGTTGAATGGGTACCATGGTGATAATGAGTTATCAGGTTCAGGCACCGTCATTTGGGAGGCTCGTAAAGAGTTAGCTGTTGGGAAAATTGATTATACGCAGTTCATGGATTTGGCAGCAAGTTCAGCACCAAGTGTAGGTCATTGTAACACTATGGGTACCGCATCTACTATGAATGCGATGGCTGAGCTGTTAGGAATGGCATTACCAAGATCAGCCTCTATTCCTGCACTGTACCGAGAAAGAGGACAGTGTGCCTATGATACAGGAAGAAGAATCGTGGAGTTGGTGCAACAGGATATTAAACCTTCTGATATTTTAACTAAAGAACTGTTCGAAAATGCTATAGCAGCCAATACTGCTATTGGTGGTTCTACAAATGCTCCAATTCATTTGAATGCCATTGCAAAACATATAGGTGTCGTGTTAGATAATGATGATTGGGAACGAGTTGGTTATGAAATTCCATTATTGTTGAACGTGCAACCTGCTGGAGAGTATTTATGCGAAGAATACCATCGTGCCGGTGGGTTACCTGCAATCATGCACGAGTTATTAACACATGATAAATTACCACACCCTGATACTCTCACTGTGAATGGATTTAGTTGGAGACATAATTGTCTGACACTGAAAACTCAGAGCGCACAAGTGATCAGGCCTTTTGCCAAACCATTGAAATTAAACGGAGGATTCTTGAATTTGAAAGGTTCATTATTCGATAGTGCTATAATGAAGACAAGCGTTATCAGTGAAGAATTTCTGCAACGGTACTTAAGGAATCCACAAGATCCAATGGCTTTTGAAGGTGCAGCAGTGGTCTTTGATGGCCCTGAAGATTATCATTCTCGTATCGAGACACTCTCATTAACAGAAAAGACAATCTTGGTGATCAGAGGTTGTGGCCCAGTAGGATTCCCCGGGGCTGCAGAAGTTGTCAATATGCAACCACCAGCAACGTTAATTGAAAAAGGTGTCAGAGAATTACCTTGTATCGGCGATGGACGTCAAAGTGGTACCAGTGGATCACCTTCAATATTAAACGCGTCACCGGAGAGTGCAACTGGTGGCTCACTTCTGTTTTTGCAAGATGGGGATATCATACGTATAGACTTATTAAAGAGAAAAGCTGATATCTTAATTACACCAGAGGAATTACAAAAAAGAAAAGAAACAATGGCGATCCCAGAAGTGCCTAAATCGCAGACCCCATGGCAAGAATTATACAGGAACGATGTGAGCGAGTTGAGTGAAGGTATGGTGTTGAAACATGCAGTCAAGTATCAGAAAATAGCACAAGTATCTGTTCCTAGACATAGTCATTAGGTATATAGGGGGATGTAATTTTATACGCATTATTTCCTTTTTCGTTTAATTTCCTTCGAGACACCTTTCAAAAAACTTTTTTTTTTTTTTTCCTTACAAAAAAACTCATGAAAAAAAAAATAATAATAAAAAAAAAAAATACACAAGTTGACAGAGAGAAGTAAGAAATTCCATCTTGGTTTTGTATTCTTGGTGAATCTAATTATTGGTCTTTTTATGGTGTTGAATAGACTATTGGTGATATAAGATTTTTATTCATTCGTTTAATTCTTTTATTCTGTTTCTATTATTCAACAGAACATATAGCAAAATTAAAAAAAAAAAAAAAAAAAAAATACGTCAAAGGGAAGAGAGCATTACAAGATAAGACATGAAGTTTACTATAATAAATAAAGTATTGACGTTACTTCTATTCACTTCAAATGTTTTTGCATTACATTTTTATTTAGAATCTGGAGAATCAAAATGTTTTTTTGAAGATTTACCAAAAGATACACTTGTTGTTGGTAAATTTGATGCATATGAGTTTCACAAGACAAAACAAGATTATGTCAAGAACCCGAAATTGGCTATTGAGATCACAGTGGATGAGACTTTTGATAATGACCATAGAGTAACACAACAGACAGGCTCATCAGATGGGGAATTCACATTCACGTCATTAGATAGTGGTGAACATAAATTTTGCGTGACACCAAGGCATTCTGGGAAAGGATGGCTTGATTCCAAATTTAAAGCAAGAATTTTCTTGGATTTGGCAATTGGAGAAGCCACTGAATTTATTGATTCCAAGAAAACGGATACTATAAATCATCTTCATGAAAGAGTCAAGCATTTAACTTCAATGTTAAAAGAGATACAGAGACATCAACTGACTATAAGAGACAAGGAAAGTGAATTCCGCAACACATCTGAACTGGTCAATTTCAACGTGGTGAAATGGACTTTATTTCAAATACTGATATTGATCTTGGTAGGTTATGCCCAGTTACGTTATTTAAGATATTATTTTAAAAAAGAGAAAATGGTGTGACACTGTATATATTTTCTCAAATTATCAATCATATTCTTTGCATTATCGTAGATATCTCTCTATACCTTGTTTGTCAGTTATGATGATATGATGTACAATTTCTTAATTTTGAACTTGTGATGAATGTCTTGTTGCTTACTGAAGAGAAAAAAAAAAACTTTAAACATGAGAAAAAAAAATTTAATAGGAAGTTTAATCAACTGAGTTATGACTTTTGAAGAGAACTTATCAAGAGAAGAACTCTTGCAGCAGATAGAGCAGTTGAAATTAGAAAATCAACTGCTTAAAACTAAACAGCTGGCAAAACCAGACCTTGAGATCATAAGTCAAAATGATTTTTCAATGTTCAGTTTAGAAGAGTACAAACGTTACGGACGTCAGATGATAGTTCCCTTGGTTGGTATCCAAGGGCAGTGTAAGTTGAAGGAAGCAAAAGTGCTCGTTATTGGGGCAGGTGGATTAGGATGTCCACTGTTATTGTATTTGACAGCAGCAGGTGTTGGTAAGATTGGAATAGTGGATAATGATATAGTGGATGTTTCAAATTTGCATAGACAGGTTTTGCATACTACAGATAATGTAGATATGTTTAAATGCGATTCACTGAGAAAATATTTGTCCAAATTGAATCCATTTGTTGAGATCCAGACTTTCCCAGTAAGGTTAACCAATGACAACATTTTTGAAATTTTCGGTAGTGATTCATGGGATTTGATTTTAGATTGTACAGACACACCATTGACAAGATATTTGATCAACGATGCTGCTGTGATATGTGGCAAGACAATAGTATCAGGGTCAGGTGTCAGGACAGATGGTCAATTATCAATATTGAATTTCAACCAACAGGGGCCATGTTATCGTTGTTTTTACCCCAAGCCACCACCACCAAACTCTGTATTATCGTGTAAAGATGGAGGTGTCATTGGTCCGGCAATTGGAATAATGGGTACTATGATGGCTTTAGAAACTATTAAGATCATATGTGGTGAATACACACCAGAAAACTTCAAACCTTTCTTGAATTTGTATACTGGGTTGCATAATCAGTCTTTAAGAACTTTCAAGATGAGAGGCAAAGTTGCAAATTGTGCGGTTTGTAGTGATAGTGCAACTATAACTAAAGAGGTAATTTTGAAAGGTTTGAATTACAGTGAATGGTGTGGTAAATTGGATTATGACGTTATTAAGATGATTGATCGAATCGCAGTGAAAAATTTTGCTCAAATTGTTGATGACAAGAATTCGATAATTCTTGATGTCAGACCCGTGGAGCAATTCAATATTTGTCATTTATCCAAAGCGATCTCGAGACCGCTTGACGATTTGGAGAAATTACAATCGTTACAAGATATCTTTGGAGATGATTTTTCACAAGATAAGAAAATATACTGTATTTGTAGATTTGGTAATGATTCCAGATTGGCTACTAAATTTTTGAAAGAGAAATTTGGATTAAACGAAGTTTATGATGTAATTGGTGGGTTAAATAAGTGGAGCGAAGAAATAGATTTGAAGTTCCCTAAATATTGATAATATATAAAGTGTTGACAACAGTTGATAAAAAAAAATAAAATTTGAATATAAAAAAAAAAGTAAAAGTGAACGAAATCTTTGAGTAGAAGAGATAAGAGATGGATCAAGTTACAACGAATCCAGATAGTTTGGACTTTCATGAGCCACTGAACACGAGTATCATTGAACCACTAAGTCTTACAGAGCTCTGTGATTTTCAAAGCTTGATCATTTTGAATCAGGACATCTCAATTCCACATCAAGTTTTCAAGAAATTGTGGATCAATACTAAATTACATATTGCCGTTGATGGAGGTGCTGACAGGTTACTTCAACATTGTCAGAAGCATGACTTGCCGATTGAAGAATATAAGCCTGATTATATAATTGGGGATTTTGATTCTGTGAAAGATGAGACATTAGAAGTGTATCGTAAATTGCAAGTGGTGATAATACATCAGGAGACGCAATATAGTACAGATTTGATGAAAGCATTGAGTCTTTGTAATTTGGTGATCTATTTTGGCTATAAAGGTGAGGATGTTGATGAATACGATGGTATAGCCAAATTGGAGCAAGAAAATTTTACAACATTTAGCAGCAATGAGTTAATTAAGAATAAGATATTCATTCTTGGGGGTATTGGTGGTCGACTTGATCAAACTGTACATTCAATTTCGATACTATATAAATCACAAGAACAAAACAGTCATTTAGAAATCTTCTATATCAATAAGGATTTCGAAGATTTGATATTTGTTGTGCCTCTGGGGAAACATTACATCAAACTTCATACTGATACACCACTGGATAAGCGTATTGTTGGGTTATTACCCTTTGGACCACAAGTGATGTTGACAACAAGAGGCTTGAAATGGGATGTCACTAATTGGAGTAGTGAGATCGGAACCAAAATCAGCTCATCGAATCACGTGGTGAACCAAAATGGGATCTTAGTTGAGAATGATAAACTTTTCATCATCAATATAATGTTATTTACAAAAGATTTTTTATAGACAATTTCATCTCTTTGTTTTCAATTCTTGTTTCAAATTTTGTATAATTGCCTCGTATTTCAGTTTCGTATTAGCTTCACCTTGATAATACCCTGCCCAAAACCATGACATTATAAGATTCTTATCAGGAGTAGTGGTTTGTAATTTATCAAATATTTGATCAATTACATCTTCTTCTTCTTCTTCCTCTTGCAGTGATGGTTCTTTAGTCTTGGTATTTGCAAAGAAGTCCTGGTGTGCACTGTATGTATTATACCAATCTTTTTCAACTTCTGCTATATCATCTTTATTAGTTGAAGACATTGTTTGTTCTCCCTTGTTTAATTTCCTTTGTTTAAACAAAACAAAAAAAAAATTTAGTCAAAATGGGCCAAAAGGTCGTGTAAAGAGAATAGACAAAAGGTCGTGCACAAAAGTGCCTGGAGCCCCGGCGCCCGAATCTCCAGAGAATATAAATTTTTAATATGTGAATTTTTCTTGATTTTTTTTTTTTTTTTTTCTCCATTGATTGATTTATATATTAATATACAAGTTTTCAATCAAACTGTTGCATCTATCTCTAGCATCAAACTAATCCACAATGTTAGGTAAACAATTCATCCGTAAATTTTCATCATCTTCCAAAAGATTTGCTGATTATTCAAAGACTATTCCAAATTTGAAAGTCACTTCTGACACCAAAGTCATTTTCCAAGGTTTCACTGGTAAACAAGGTACTTTCCATGCTGAACAAGCTTTAGCTTATGGAACTCATATTGTCGGTGGTACTAATCCAAAGAAAGCTGGTCAAACTCATTTGGGTAAACCAGTCTTTGCTACTGTTAAAGATGCTATAAAGGAAACCGGTGCTACTCTGACCGGTATCTTTGTTCCACCATCAATTGCTGCTAAAGCCATTGAAGAAGCCATTGAAGCTGAAATTGAATTGGCTGTTTGTATCACTGAAGGTATCCCACAACATGACATGTTAAGAGTCCACCAAATGTTGAAGACTCAAGAAAAGACTAGATTAGTTGGTGGTAACTGTCCAGGTTTAATTGCCCCAGAACAATGTAAAATTGGTATCATGCCTTCAAATATCCACAAGCGTGGTAAGATTGGTGTCATTTCAAGATCTGGTACTTTAACTTACGAAGCTGTTAACCAAACTACAGAAGTCGGTTTAGGTCAATCATTAGTTATTGGTATGGGTGGTGATCCATTCCCAGGTACTAATTTCATCGATGCTTTAACTTTATTCTTAAATGATCCAGAAACTGAAGGTATTGTCTTGATCGGTGAAATCGGTGGTACTCAAGAAGAAGATGCCTCTGAATTCTTGAAACAATACAACTTGACAAGAGATGTTCCAAAACCTGTTGTCTCCTTCATTGCTGGTGTTACTGCTCCACCAGGTAGAAGAATGGGTCACGCTGGTGCCATTGTTGCCGGTGGTAAAGGTGATGCCAAGTCAAAGATTAGTGCTTTGACCAGTGCCGGTGTTGTTGTTGAACAATCTCCAGCTAGATTAGGTAAAGCTTTATACCAAGAATTCGTCAACAAGAACTTGTTATAAAGCACCCCACAAACAACCTCAAATGAATGTTTTAGCGACAGAAATGTTATAGATTTATGAATACTTGGATCCAAACTTCTTCCTCATATATATATATAAATGCGTTATTTTTCTTTTTTTTTTAAAAAAAAATTAACCAATATACTATAGATATATTTATATACAAAGAAATGAAAGAAATATCTATTTTTCAACAGTTGTGGTATCCAATTTCTTCTCTTTAATCTCTAATTCGTCCATCAATTCTTTATCAATGTCCAAATTTTCTTGGATATCCCATAATTCTTTATACAATGATTCATCTTTCTGTAATAATTCATAATGTCCACCTTCTTCAATGACTTCTCCTTTCCTCAATACAATGATCTTATCACTATCGGCAATAGTTCTCAATCTATGTGCAATACTGACATTTGTGTTTTTATGTTGGTTGAAAACTTCTTTCACCGTTTTCAATAATGATTGTTCAGTATGTGTATCTAATGCCGAAGTAGCTTCATCGAAAAAAGTTATTGGTGCTTTTTTCAATAACAATCTCAGAATTGCTAATCTTTGCTTCTCACCACCGGAAATCATCATTCCTCTTTCTCCAACCATCGTGTCAATTCCATCAGGTAAATCTTTAACCAATTTGTCCAATTGAACTTGTGAGATCAGCTTCATGACTTCTTCATCACTAGAAGATAATAACCCATATCTAACATTCTCTCTTATCGTATCGTTGAATAAAGGTGTATCTTGTGGAACAATACCAATCAATCTTCTTAAACTTTCTAAATCAACTTGCGAAATATCTTGTCCATCAATCAAGATTCTACCCAGTACAGGATCATAAAATCTGAATAATAATCTCAATATAGTTGATTTACCACTTCCAGAAGGCCCCACTATGGCCACTTTTTGACCCAGTGGAATTGTAAAAGAACAATTTTTCAAAATAGGTCTATCTGGATGGTATGCAAATGTTACATTTTCAAATTTTATTTCACCTTTAGTCAATTTCAAAGGAGGTGCATTTGGTAAGGATTTGATTTTAACATCATTTTTCTGTAAAGTGAATAATGTTTCCATATCCAACAATGATTGTTTCAATTCTCTGTAAACGCTACCAAGGAAATTCAAAGGCACACTTAATTGGAATACTAACTGGTTTATTAATACTAAATCACCAACAGTTAAGGAACCAGCTGCAACACCTTGACATGCCATGTACATCATTCCAGTCAACAGAGACGTGAATATAAGATTTTGACCAGAGTTTAAAAACAGTAATGAAGTTGCTACTTTAATCGAGGCATCTTTATATTTTGACAAGGCATGATCATATTTCATCGATTGAAATGCTTCATTGTTGAAATATTTGACACTTTCATAATTGATTAAAGAATCTAAAGCCACACTGGCCAGTTCATTATCAGCTTTATTTGCCTGTCTTCTAAAACCTGTTCTCCAAGCCGTTGTTCTTATTGTGAAAATTGAATATGCCAACATTGTCAGGAAAGTTAACAGTGCAAAACCAGCACCATAATTATAAGTCAATATCCCACATACAACACTGATCTCAAATGTAATTGGCAAGATATGGAAAACCATTGCAGTTAGCACGTATGATATACCCTTCGTACCTCTATCAATGGCTCTTGTTAACCCACCAGTTTGTCTTGATAAATGGAAATTCAAATCCAAATTCAACAAATGTACAAAAGTGTTATGTGCCACTTTCATTATAGCACTTTGAGCAACTTTTGCAAAAATGGCGTTTCTCAATTCACCAAATAACACAGCACCAAATCTGGCACCACCATATGCCAAGATGATACCACCAATAACACTGGTCAATACTCCAACATCTTGAGCCCAATCAACATTCATAGAGTCAATGATGGATTTGAAGAAAAAAGGCACTTGCACGTTCAACAATTTAGAACCTATTAACATTGCCAACGCAATGACAACTCTAATCTTTGCTGATTTTTGATCTTTGGGCCAAAGGTACGCCATCAAATCTTTGATTATCTTCCACTGTGATACCATTCCAGGATCTTCATTCCCTATAATTGGTGGAGGCACATGTTTTGTAACTTTCTCCACAGGTTTTGCCTCACTGGTCTTTGAAATGTCCTTTATATTATTCGTATTATTCGTATTATTCAACTTGGATAACGTAGTAGTGAAGCATCTCTTAGTATGGGAAAAAATTGTGGCTCTTGCGAGATAGTTATTTGAATTTGTAGTTAAGTGACGGGTATGAGATATTATTTGTTTCACAGAGAACAGCTGCTGTCCCTTAAGTGTGATAAGTGACCTTCTTAACCCATTGTTAAGAATCATTTCTCTTATACTCTTATCTCGTTATAAAACCAAAAAAAAAAAAAAAAAATTTGATGTCTTTATAAACTTTTTTTTTTTTTTTCTCGTTCTGTTTCGTCATTTTTCGTGATAAAAATTTCTCACTCGGATGCGATGTTAATAATTTTAAGAACTTAACGGTTATTAGATACAAGTATAGAACTCTATTTAAAAATTGAACATTGATTTATGCTGGAAGCACCTAAGTCCGAGTAAATCGTACTCCTTATAATCAACCATCATCTCATTGACAACTTTAATTCTACCATATACTGAACCACCTTTCCAACTCAAGATCTCAGGGTCTATCTCTTTAGAAGATGATAAGATTTCCACTGGTAATATAGAACCAGTGTTGAGTAAATCGTCAATTTTGGCATATAATGCTTCTGATATCAGGTATGGTTCTTCGCGTTCTTTGACTTTCAAATATTCTTGTTTCTCCAGATCTATCAATTTGAAAATCTCTTCCAAGTTAGAACTGGATAATAGTCTCGATCTCCAAATGTTGATTCTGTCATATAAGATATTATCGAATCCACTGATCTTGGCACTTCCACCAACGATCAATATATTTTCGTATAATTTCTTCAACCTTGCCAGATCTAAGTAAGAACTTTGTGAAATGGATTCTATGATCAGAATATCAAGTGGTGTATAGTTTTTCGATTCATCTGCTTTTCTTAAAGGTTGTGTTTCACTAGAAATATCGCTCAAGTATTGTAACACTTGTTTTTCTTCTCTAAAAGTGATGGAGTTGCCATTGGACGTATTTTCTTGAGCAATTGAGCCTGGATCATCTAATTTACCACTGAAATAATCTGCATGTTTTTGGAAAAGCCCCTTAGTCTGTGAGTTATTTTGTAAACTTTTGAAAAGTTCAGGGTAAAATAAACCCATAGCACTAACCATGACTTCATCAAACACTTTAAATTCGAATTTCTCAGTCAATTTATTTGGTTTTCGAACCATGAAATTATAAACTTGAATGGCAACATCTGCGTCTTGGAAAGTAACATATTTTTCTTTCAATTCATTTGCTATTCTGAGATCATTAATATCATTTAAATTGATATCACGGTAGGGGAATTGATTTTGCAATAACATTGACACAAACAGTCTTGTGATATCGTTACCACCATAGTTTAACACGATTTGAGAATTTTCTAAAATCATACCTTCATCGATACAACTGATTTTGGTTGTATCAGACCCGATATCAACGATACATCCTGATGAGATCCCGGATCCAAATGTAGCAGCGATTCCTTCTTGCATGATGGCAACTTTACCAAAATTCAAACTTTTCAACAATAATGACATCAAATTATCAACATATGTCTTACTGTATAAAGTTGGTATAATTAATACAGCTTTGTAATTATTGCTAATTTTCTTAGTGATTTGGAATTCTTCTTTTAAAACGGTTCCAATAATGATTTCCAAATCACCAATAACTTCTTGAGTAGATTGATAATTTTCATCGTTGAAATCACCATCTTTTAAAGGTGATCTGATCAACCAATCATCATAATTATCCAATCTCAATACATCTTCTCCAACTAAGTATTTTTTCTCCTTTAACAATTCTTGTGCATTGAGAAATTCAAACTTGTGTATATCATTATGTTCAGGAATTTTTTCAGCAACAGCTCTTTTGTTAAAATTATAACATTGCTCCAGAGAATTTGGTAATATTCTTCTCTTATAATATCTCATTCTTTCTTTAAAATTTGCAGTAATGGTTTTTTTATGCTCGTTATATTCTTCATCATCAATTACTATATCACCTTGATCATTCAATTTCCTACTTGGTGACACAGGTTTACCAGTTTGCCTTTCTTCTTTTGTCACTCTTGGGTACAGTATGACGTTTGGAATATTTTTTGGATAAACATCAGTAGCAAGTCCTATTCTGATATGCGTGGTACCAGGATGGATAACAATTGTATCTGAACCAACTTTTGTAAATTCAATATCATCTTCATCGTCATCTTCATCTTCATCGTTATCTTCATCAATCTTAACAGAAAGTGATTGGAAATCTGGAGTAGCAGTACTGCTATTATTAGACTGCTTCAGTTTTTCAAGTAATTTCTGTTGCTTCGATTCTTTCAATTTCAAATTAAACTCCTTGATATCTCTAAGCATCATCATTTGATCATCTTTTTTCAAATAATCCGTGTAATAATTCTTTTGGTTGATTAAAGGTATCGGTATGATATTTGACAGTGCTAAATTGTTGTCCAATTCCATTCTCTTAATCCCGGATTTCTCAATTTGAGATTGCATTGTGGCCATAGCTTTAAGTCTACCTTCTTTTCTCCTTGCCAACACTTCAGCACTGACTTTTGATCCTGGCTGAGCACCACCTTTTCTTTTCTTAGCCAGTTGGAAATCAGGTTCAGGAGTCATCTCCAATGGAGTTGATTGTTCACTCATTCTTTGTGTCTCTCTATTATTACAATCAACAACTTTTGTTTTCTTTCTTTCTTTCTTTGATTCAAGTTTTCAATATTCAAAACTTTGTCTTCTTATTTGGGAAAGTTTGGTTTTTTTTACACTTTTTTTCACACCACAAGAAATTGACAAAAAAAAAAAAAAATAACATTAATCAAGAAGTTATATACTTAGCAAGACGATATGAGTCAAGATCTAAAACACCGTTACAAGGCTGAGATTCAGCAAATGATGTTTGTCTCTGGGGAGACCGAAGATCCAATGCCCGAGACTTTACTGTTGATTGAAGATATCGTTAGGGGTCAGGTTGTTGAGATTGTTTTGAAAAGTTCTCAAACAGCATTTGCCAGAGGTTCAAAATCTATATCGCCTGAGGATGTTATTTTCTTGATAAGACATGATAAGCTGAAAGTGAATAGGTTGAGGACGTATTTGAGTTGGAAAGATGTGAGAAAGAATGCTAAGGATCAAGAAGAAGGTAATATTGGAGCTGGAAATGATTTAATTGAAGAAAGTGCAGCTGCTGGGACAGGAAATGCACCTCTTGCCGGACAAGATAATAAGATGTTGAAGAATTTCAAGAAGTCTACAATTAAGTTACCTTGGGAGTTGCAATTTATGTTTAATGAGCAACCAATTGATAATAGTGAAGATACTGAATTGGATGATGCCGAGAAGGAACTGACAATTGCGTCATTGAAAAGATTGAAAACCAATGATGAGAGAACCAAAAATATGACAAAAGATGAATATGTGCATTGGTCCGAATGTAGGCAAGCTTCATTTACGTTCCGTAAAGCCAAGAGATTTAGAGAATGGTGTGGGATATCGCATTTAACTGATCAAAGACCGCATGACGATGTCATTGATATACTAGGGTTCTTAACTTTTGAGATGGTTTGTAGTATCACAGAAGAGCTGTTACGTGTTCGTGTGTTAGAAGATCAAATTACAAAAGATAATACTTCTATTATAGAATTGAAAAGAAAAAGAGTGAAACATTATCTTTTCGACCCACCAGATGATTCCAAATATCCTTTAAAAGCTGAACATATCGAAGAGGCCTGGAGAAGATTACAAATGATAGAATATAAGCTTAAATGTCTTGGGAATTTCAGAGGAGGTAGATTGAGATCTAAGACTAATTTGATATGAATAACAATAAAGAGTGAAATAAATAAATAATCTATATAAAAAAAAAATTAAGTCTAAAAAAATATTTTATTTCTAATTTTTAACACCTCCAACACCGTTATGATTTCTAAACATCAAGACTCCATTGTCACCATCAACGTATTGACAACTTCTGGCAACTTTCCATAAACTTTTCCACATATTTTCACCATCATATCTATAATGTTTACCCATAACTTTCTTGATAGCTTCAGTGGCTTCTCTTGCGTTATAAAATGGAATTCTACTAACGTAATGATGTAATACATGAGTCTCAATGATATCGTGGAAAATGTGCTGACCAATGAATCCGAAATTTCTGTCAATAGTGGCAGCGGCACCTTTGGCAAAAGTCCATTCTTGACTTTCGTAATGAGGCATTGTTGGATCTGTGTGTTGTAAGAAAGTGACCATGACCAACCAGTGGTTAGTCCACATCCATGGGAATAACCATAAGACACACATGTTAAAAGCACCGAATTTTTGGGCCCATAAATAAACAACTGTGAATGTGGTTAACATACCAATATCTGAGAGAACAATGTACCAGTAATCTTGCTTATCAAAGATTGGAGATGAAGGGTTGAAATGGGATCTACCAATAGCTGACCAGCCAGGTTGAGGTTGACCAGTGGCATTTGTACTTAAATATAAATGTAAGCCACCAATTTGTTGGAAAATCAACATAAAGAAAGTGTAAATTGGAGTTTCTTCAACTAATTCCTTGATATCCAATTTGCCTCTGGCTTCCAAATATTCCTCTTTTGTGTATGGGACGAAGACCATATCTCTTGTCAAATGACCTGTAGCTTTATGATGTTTTGAATGAGAAAATTTCCATGAGAAATATGGAACTAATAAATATGAATGTAAGACCCAACCAACGATATTGTTGATCAAATTATAATCACTGAAAGCTGAATGACCACATTCGTGGGCTAAGATCCATAACCCGAAATAAAATAACCCAATAAAATAACTTAACAAACCCCAACCAGCAAATCTCATCAGAGCATTTGGTAATAATGGAATCAATTTATAACCGGCAAAGGCAATGACATTGATACAAAAAATATCTCTAACCACATAGCCTAAAGATTGTCCCAATCTACGCTCGTAACAATGTTTTGGAATAGCACTCAAAATATCTTTTATAGTGTAATCAGGAACTGTAAAGACATTACCATGTGTGTCAATTGCAGTCTTTGGAGTGCTGTTCAACGTAGCCACATTCTTATTGATCTTGACATTGTTGGAAGAAGATAATGATGATGAAGCACCAGTGGTAGTGCTAACCTCAATAGATGCCATTACTGTAATATATATAAACGAATGAAAAAACAAATATTTCAATTACAAGGATATATATAGATATATATACTCTTGATAAACTTCTTGGGATGTATTTTTCACTTCAGATTTCAAAAAAAAAAAAAAAAAAATTTTTTTTTCTTAATTCTGTTGTTTCTTTTTTTTTTTGTTGGATCTTATTCAGCCCTTTCAAAGGGCAGGCATATGTAAAAGATGATAATGGAATAAATGTTATTGGCTATATAAGGTGAACTATATAAGGCAGACACCAAGACCAACCATTATCAAATTCTTGATAAGGAAACTACTATCTTTATAACTTTTAATTTTCATATCATTTTCCAATTTTAAATGCATTAATTGCAGAATTAACTCGTGATATATCGTGTTTTGTAATTTAGAAATAGTTAAAAATTGGATATTTTCAATGATTCTGAAATTTATTGGAGGTAGATTGGTGTCATTTGATGATATGTCATTTGTGCTGTTGTCAAAATAATGGTGGTCCATGTTAAAAATGGAATCATCGTTGACCAACACGTCTAATTCACTTGATGTTAATTCATAATTTTGATCTCTACTGTTATAATTATTGATAAACTTGATTAATTCTGGATCAATTTGATGGAATGCTGGAAATTTCAGTTTCAAATCTTTGAATTGTAATTTCAAATCAATCATAACATATTTTCTCTGTTGTGTCATTATCTCATTATCTTCATTAAGTTGGTCATTATTTTGTCTTTTGGTATTTGTCAATTTTTCGTATAATCCGCTTATTATACTTTTCAATTCTTGATTAATTCTTGTCTCATAATTAACTGTTTCTTCTTCTGGAAACATGATATCTGCAATCAATTCCATCTTTCCGGTATCTACCCATGCAAAATTTGTAGGTTTTGGTAGATTTTCCAATTCTAATTCATCTATTCTAAATCTAATAATTTTCTTAAATGAATCTTGTTGTAATTCTTCTTTATAATAATCTTGTGGGAAAGTTTCCAAATTAACAGGTTTTTTCAATAATGCATCCATTATATCTTGGAAAAAACTGGTATTATTAACTTCATTTCTTAAATTGATTTTCTCCAATTCTTCAAAAGATGCATAATTCCTATTCAGTTGTTGCTTTGTGTGTATGGTGAATAATGCATCATTAATGGCACCAGTACAATTATCAGAATTGAAAAAATCATATACAAGCCAATTATTACGCAACTTGTCTAATTGACAGTGAAATATTTGTAATTTAACACCATTCATATCGATTAATGAATCTTTAATGACAAAATTTTCCAATTCATAGTTCTTACTGAAAAATTGTGATAATTCCATAAAATCATTAGTTATGATAGAACCACGAAGACCATTTAATTCCAAATCCTTAATTAAACCTTTACCTTCATGCCATTTTTGGAAAGATAAGTTTAAACTCAGTGATTGAATCTTGAAATTGTTTATCTTCAAATTGGAAAAAATTATTTTGCCATCTTTATATTCGATGACAAAGTTCTTATCAATTTGGAAATCCAAATTTGTTGTATCAAATTTGATCAATTTTAAAAGATACTTATTTCTACTTGAATGATCATTTAAAAACTTGTCAAATAAATAAAAAATCAAACTGAAAAAAGTTGTTGTTCCAATGATAAACCAAAGTAAATTGCCCATCACTATCCATGACACAAAAGCACTAATCTCATCAACATTGAAAGGTCTATTTTGTCTTATTAACATCCATTTAAATCTTATCTTAATACGATCTAAAAAATGTCTTGATTGAGAAAGTAATTGCTCCTTTGTATGCTGTGGATACCGAATTGGGGTAGATGTCTTATGGAATGCTCTCCTCAGAAATGGTATCATTATACTTGTCATCGGTAACCTTGACCGATTCAACAGTAAACCATGCCTTAACGCACTGGTCCTAGATATATTCCTCAACATCTTTTGATTAATATGATATATACAAGAATCTGATGTCTTTTGTTCTTCTTTTGTATTTGAAATTTTTTTTTTTTTTGCTTTTTGCTTTTTTTTTTTCCCTCCCGTGACATTTTGTTATAAAATTTAAAAGAGAAAAATTATCATTTGACAGTGAAAAGACAAGGGATGCCGGGTGTATAATACGTACTAACAAAAATCCTTAGACTCAGTTCAATTCAAATCAAATGGCTATAGATATCTCTTATTGCTCTACCTATAAAATTGAATAAATATATATATATATATACAATTGATCTCTTCTCTCTTATCTTTACATAAAAGTAGTGTATCAAATACTCAATCTATTTCTTTTTTTGCACTGAAAAAATTTTTAAGAGAAAAAAAAAAAAAAAATTTTTTGCTACAAAGAGATGAGATAATAATATAAATCCATAGATAATATATATACAAGAATGGCTGCACCAACTGCAATTAAATCAACTGTACTGCTGCCACTGCCACTGCTGCTGCAACAGGCTCCTATCAAAGATATAGACGAAGACGAAATATTGATAGATGCTGCAGTAACAGGTACTGAAGAATCAAGTGCTGAAGTTTTGAAACATGAGGAAAATAAAAAAGAGACTGCAGGTTTAGTATTAGATGAAAGTGGGAAACCTCGTTTCAACAGTGCTTCAACATCTGGTATGAAAGTTAAATTGGAAACAAGAAAAGTGCCAGTTCCTCCACATAGAATGACTCCTTTGAAAAATACATGGCCAAAGATTTATCCACCTTTAGTTGATCATTTGAAATTACAAGTTAGAATGAATTTGAAAACAAAGACAGTGGAATTGAGAACAAACGGTAAGACCACAGACCCGGGAGCTTTACAGAAAGGTGCTGATTTCATCAAGCTGTTCACTTTAGGTTTTGATGTCGATGATTCAATTGCCCTCTTAAGATTGGACGATTTGTATATTGAAACTTTTGAAATTAAAGATGTTAAGACTTTGCAAGGTGACCATTTGTCAAGAGCCATTGGTCGAATTGCTGGTAAAGATGGTAAGACCAAATTCGCCATTGAAAATGCCACTCGAACAAGAATTGTATTAGCAGATTCCAAAATTCATATCTTGGGTGGTTTCACCCATATTAGAATTGCCAGAGAAGCAGTTGTCTCCTTGATCTTGGGTTCTCCCCCAGGTAAAGTCTATGGTAACTTGAGAACAGTTGCATCAAGAATGAAAGAAAGATACTAATTTCTCATTGGGTGGTCTTATATTGTATATTAGGTAGCATTAAATTATTTGTTCTTCTTTGAATAATCTATCACAGATTCCCTCCTCTTCTTCTCTCCTAATCTCTCATCTCATATATCCAATTTTTGTAATTTGCTCTGAGCAAATCTCGCGTCTTGTTTTGATGTTTTTTTTTTTTTTTTTTTTCAAATTTGCGGAAAGTTCATCTTAACAAAACACTTTAGTAGCAGATTCATGATCCAGGTAACAATATGCAGTCAAATATAGAAGGTTTTTTCAAGATACGACCACCTTCTATCTCTGCTCAGTCATCTGGTGAAATAATACCCAGTGTCCAAAATATAAATCAAGAGCCAATCACGATATTCGATGATGAATTTGAAGAAGATGATCGATCCAAAAACTCAAAGACTAATTTGATGAACCTCTTATCTGGGCAACAGGATAAGAAGCTGTCAATTCTTAATGTGAAAAATAAAAAAAAACCTATCAAGGAAGATCATGACTCATTTCCTATAAGTTTGAAGATCAGTCCAGAAAGATTACAACCTTTAAAGGCATCAGATGAAATCACTACATTTCCAGTATCTTTAAAAATTAGTCCCGAGAAATTACAATCACTCAAGAAATCACGAATAAATCCAAGAGATCTTTTTTCCAAAACCACAGTTGTGAGGAGGAAGCTAATTGTCTCGCTTAAAATTGATCCATCCAAATTGCAACATATCGAAGATTCAGTTAGTAATATATTGACCGACGGTGAAATTACTGAAGATGATGATGAATTGGAACGTGTTGATATCAAAAGTATACTTGGAACGAAAAAGAAAAGGAAACCAAGTGAAAATGAAATTGAGATACTCGCAGAGTCCAAGATGAAAGAGACCGTTTTCAAATCTAAAGTATCAGCTAGTTCTGTTCTTCAAAGTTTCAAAGAGAGACAACAGGAGAAACAGCTGATTAAAGAAGAGAGAGAGATTGAAGTTAGCAATAATAATACATTTTTCCAAGATGTTGCAGAAAGAGCACTGATTTCTAAATTGATGAAAGAAAAAGGTGTCAACAAGACAATACTTGAACCAACATTATCCAAAAATGATTTCCACATTTATGACACTGATGAGAGGTATGGAAAACGTAAATTGACATTACCTAAGAAAAAGGAGACAAAATTTGGCATCGATATTCAAGATGATAGGTTTGGACCTATCATATCCTCACAAGAGCATCAATCAGCAATGTTCAAATTCACATATAATGCAAGTGTGTCAGACCTGGAAATTGAAGAACTGATACTGACCAAAATTGCAAATTGTAATGGTAATTCCAGATTAATCGAATTGCTATCACTCAATGACAATAATGAGTTTCAAGAATTGAGAAAACAAAACAATTTACTTCTTTGTAACTTATTCAAACCAAGAAATCATCACAGCTTATTAATTCCTTCAAAGAAAGCAAAACAACTCTCTACTTGGTTTAAGGATAATTTCAGAGATTTACCTAAGAAAAAACCAAATAGAGCTCATTTATTCAAGAAAATTCAAGATGATAGTTTCAATGAATTGGACAGTTTTGTTATAAATGATTCATACGACCTTATTGAAGAAGAAGGTATTGAAAGAGATCAAGAATTACCAGTTTTAGTGGTGACTGGTGCAAATGGCTGTGGTAAGACAGCAGCAATAGAAGCCATCTTGAACGATTTGAATGCTTATATCTATAGCTTAGACTCTTCGACTATTGACAAGAAGGAAGTAAGGGAAATGGCAATACACCAAAAGTATAACAAGCATATGAAGCAAGATAGTTGTATTGTATTTGATGAGATCCCAGATGATGATGAGACTTTTTTCAACGTTTTAAAACATATACTTATTGTCACTAGAAAACCAATTGTCTTAACCATATCAAACGAAGAGCTGGCGAAGCTACCACATTGGTTATCACAGGTAACGACATTTGAATTTAAGAAAATCAACGAAGCATTGATTGTCAACTATCTATCGATAATAGCATCAATAATGAGATTTGATGTTGATAACAAGATCCTCAATGACATCATCTCTAGTTGTAAATATGATTTGAGGAGATCGATAAATGAATTACAATTATTGGTTTGCGGAGTGCTGAAATGTTCTGGAGGTATAACCAGAATTGAATACTCGGCAAAACCGAGTCAGGTTCCAGCACCTAAAAATATAGATACTTTACTGGAGTTGGATTTACAACATCATATGAAATTCTTATCACTTGATAATGATCAGGATGCTGAATTATGTAATATCAGGCATCGTAATATAATCAATCAATATAATAATGCCACCGATTATTTCAATTCCAAAAATTCTTATAAATTTTCCAAGAGACTGCTGTTGATCATACCAAAACATTTCGAATTTCAATCACTGATTTATAATTTAAATTCAAATACCAATACAACTTTGTTCAGGTTAGAATTTTTTGAATTCTTGATCAAGATTGCACAAATTGACTCGTTAAGAGAGTTACATGATAGGAAATTTAGGCATGATCCGCTGGAAATTTTACACCATTTCGATAAATAATCTTGCATTTTCTATATAGTTTAACTTTCAGTTGATCCTAACCCCATCTGGTTCCCATATTTCTTTGTCTTCTTATTCCCATTAGTCATTTGCTTCTCTTCATCTTCAGGCTTATAACCTAGCCCTTTCAAAAACAGTAGGCCAAAATCATCAACCGAGATCTTTGTATAATTAGGTGTGTCATCTACTTCACTATCGTCAATTTTACGCTTTTTGGGTACCACTACTGTTTCCTTTTCTATCTTGTCTTTGTTATCACTAGTAGAATTCAATACATTCAAACCATATGATAATTTTGCATTTCCCTCATCCTTAGTGGAATTCTCTTTCTCCTTTTTCAACGATATCAAAGACTTATTCGGTTGCAAACTTATTATAACCTCTTCTTCCTCTTCAGGTTTCAAATCTTCAGATGTAGTTATAGAAATTTTCTTCACTGGTGTATCTTCTACATCTCCATTCGATAATAGACCTGGCTTCAAAGGTTTTTGTGTCTGAGTTTTTGCGTTCTTCAAAGAAAACCCACCAAATTTCTTAGGACCATCAGATGAAGTTTCGTCTTTCTTAGGTTTCAATGAGAAGCCTACCATTCTCCTTTATATTTAGTTATCTGAAATTATTTGCTTTTTTTTTTGGTTTTTTGTTTTTTGTTTAATAAAAAAAAAAGGAAACTTGAAGCATTGCAATTGTTAATATACAAATAATCTTTTGAAACAATGATATTATACAGACAACTGAGCAGAAGATTGCTTCTGACAAGGGGCTTCAGGATAAGGTATATATCATCTAACAATTCCAATAAGAAAGATATAGACGACAAGTTAATAAATCAATGGAAGGAAGGAATACAGAAGAGAGAAGAGTTGAAGAAAACCATGGCCAATGAAGAGAGAACCAAGTTCATAGAGGCAAAGAAGAAGCAGTTAGAAGAATCTCAAGTGAGCTCGGAAAGACTTGAAAAATTAGTCGAAGACGAGAAAACACATGATGATGTAATTGGACAAGTAGAGCTGCAACTTAAGAAAGAACCAAGTAATAATGTGAATGTCACCGGTTCTTATCAACAACTTGTTAAAAAAATCAAAGAAAATGAAAATTTCCAAGAGTTAAGAGAAGAATTGAAAAAATATAATGACAATCCTCAAGAGCTGAAATCTATAAGAGAAGATTTGTCTCAAAGATTAAAGAACAATGCTGAAGAATTGAAAAATGCTTTCCCAATTGTATTGAAAATAATTAATGAATTGACTGGCTATACCAAAGTTGAGAATTTGAAACAAGATATCTTACTGAAAGAGAGTGCCAAAAATGAATTGAAACAACAATTGGCCCTTGCTAAAACCAATTATAATAAATCAATTGAATTAAGATCGATGTCACAAAAGCAAATCAATGAATTATTACAAAGACAAAATTCATGGTCTCTAGAAGACTTGGAAAGATTTACCGAGTTATATAAGAATGATCATAATTTAGAAAAACAAGAACAAGAAAATTTCAAATTGTTACAAGATTTAGAGTTCAAAAAAGATGAAAATGATGATAAATTAACAACAAGTATCTTAACCAGGTATCATGAAGAGCAAATTTGGTCTGATAAGATTAGAAAATTTTCCACTTGGGGAACAATACTGATTATGGGTGTTAATTTGTTTCTCTTTGTTATAGTACAACTTGTATTTGAACCGTTCAAGAGAAGAAGACTAGTCAATGCTTTTGAAATAAAAGTTAAAGATTTACTTGAAACCAACAAAGATGCACCTCTTATTGAGTCTGTTGAACAAGAACAAAAATTGATAAGAGAAGTCACTGAAATTGAGAAAATTATATCCCCTGAAGTTGAAGTCTCCTTCAAATTTCCATCTTTTGACAGATCAAATATCAAAGGGTTCTTTTACCTGTTATTCGAGAATCTTGGAACAAATTTAGAGAAGTTATTCGGTCCTTCGACATCTTCCAAATTGGTGATAGACAAACTTCAGTTAAATATTTTGTTAGGACTCGGTTTAATTCTGAGTTTCTCTATAGGTTTACTCTTTTAATTTTTAATGGTTCTATATACCTTGTATTATCAATCTCATCGAGCACAAAAAAAAAATAGGAAAAAAACGATAAAAAAAATTTCAACCTTAAAAAGAAAAACTTTTATATAGAAGAAAATATACATATCAAATGATACGATACCTACATACAACGGCCTCTCGCTGTGGGAGGTTAAAGGAAAGTCTAGGATTAATCACCAAAATGGATGTGGTGAGGCCACCTCTTTCGAAGAAACAAATAAAGCTCAAGAATGAGAAACGAAGAAAATACGAAATTTTGAAAGCATCAAAGCCATTAACCAATGTCACTGCAAAGAATGTGATAGAGAAAAAACTTGCCATTAAGATAGACAAGTTATCACCAGAGACCAAATTCACCGAAGAGCAGTTGAAAGAACTTTTCAAAAATCCGAACAAGAGGTTGATCTACAGTTTTTTAGGTATAAGTGGTGAACAGTTGAAAGATGCAGATATTGTAAATAAGGATGTCACCAAATTTCTTCAAAGAGGTGAAGTGAGTAAAGCAATTTATGTTTGTAAATTAGCTCAAAAAAAGGGAGTTGTTGCAATGAATTATGTTATGATATATTTATTAGAACAGGAGAGGATAGATGAAGCCATGTCTTTGTTTCAATATAGAAAAAAATGGGGGGTCCAGCCAAATGAGTTCACTTATAGTATCTTGTTTGAAGGCATCTCGAATCAGTCCAAGGCTGCGAACTCCAAAATTGTTGCCTCTGTGATGAAGATATTAGAAAATTTAAGAGAGAAAGAAGAGTTATCAGTGATTCATATTAATACTGCTTTAAAAGCTCTTTTCAATTCGGTAGAGCCTACGAAAGCTCTTGAACTATTTGATAGTTTAAGCAAAAAAGATAAATTGGATAACAAATTATTTTCAGTATATTTGAATGGGTTAAGCCTGTCAACGAATTCAGATAATTTCATAATTCAACAAGCAGATGCATGTTTTGAGAAAGCAATGAATTTCTTAGACAAAAGACAGATCGATTCAAGATTGATATTAGCGTACTCCTTGTGCTACTCAAAGAGAAAGAATTTGAAATATGTCGCAAGATCGATAAATATCTTGAGATCTTGGTTCAATATCTGCGATGAAGATAAGATAACTCAAAAGATAAGATATGTTGAGCCACAAGATTATAAATTCCAAAAAATAGAGCCACTGACCCTGGATATGATTGAAATTGAAGATTTGAATCCTTTTCAAAAAAGATTACCTCTTAATAATTATATCTTAGATGTGTATATCACATCTTTACAAACATTGGGATTACCAAGAAAAGCTGTTGAAGTGTTTGATAGTTATTGCAAGTCTGTTAAAGTTGATATTGGACTTTTCAATCATTATTTGAGTTCTATTGTGAAATTGAAACCTGTCTTTGAAGATATGAGCCTGTTTAAAGATAATAAATTTGTTAAAAATTTACAAAAAATGAAGGAATTCAAGTTGGATCCAAATGTTGAAACAAATATTCTTATCAGCAAATTTTTAGAAGAAAAAATGATAAAATATGTCAGTTTGGAAAGATCTACTAAATTGCAAAGACAAAATTCCATTTATTTTGCTGATTTCTTGATAAGATTACAGGAGTTAATTTTCCTCTTACAACAAACTCGGAGATTATCGCTGAATCTTACTCTTGATTATGTCAAGAATTTTTTGAAAATCCAAAATCATTTAACATACGAAGAGCAGATAAGAGCATTAAACATTTTCTACTTCAACAACTTAGACCAATCAAATATATCACAACACGTTACTGAACCAAGACATTTACAGACAGTTAAGTCATTAGAGATAGCAACTTTAACTGTTCTTAAGAATCTGGTCAATTCGTTACTGAAAAAACTGGATAGAGATGAATTAACATGGAGTTCTATCAACCGAATTAGAAATGCTATTCAGTCACATGTCTATTACATCACCAATATCAAAACTATTGAAGACCCAGGATATTCCAAATTATTAGAAATTGAAAAAGAAAAAATAATGAGTGTTAGCAGTTATAAGACCTTGGTGCTTAAAAAAAATTTATAACCTTGTATATATGAATAAAATCCCACCTCAAATGTTGCTATTTATGTGAACAATTTCTTATTTAATTTAGTTACTCAGCGTTTTTAGATGTTTGTCTTTTATGGCAAAATAGACTCTCTACGATTCTGCTATACCGTGCTAGGAATAAGGCTCTCCTACCTAAACAGATTATCAAAACAAAACAGTATCTGGTGGTGTTTTGTATCTAGATAAGCTAATCATTGTTGAGATGGGATAAGAGACCTGCATGATAGTGGCTTTTTGGTATATATAAAATTAGCGAAAAAAATCGAGCACACTGACAAGTGTGTGCCAGTTGAATGCTTGGCAACGTTCTTCATAAGATGTAATTGCTAAGCTTCTATTTGGCAAACTAAATCTGACGTTGTTGCATTTTAAAATGTTTACCCAAAGGAAAAAAAAAAAGTGCACTCATTCATGACGACAAAAAGATAATCAAGGAATATGAAATATCAGGCCCTATGATTGGCCGATCCTTTGTGCTGATAAGACCGAATGTAGAATAAATCCATGCCATTCCTCAAACGGGTACATGTAATCTCCAATATTAGGGAAATAAAAAAATTTTTTAATCGTCGGAAAACTTTCAAAATGCATGCTTCCCAAAATAGTACATACAGAGAAAATGTCGATCTTCTTATGTTTTACGAGTTTCATCTCCATTCAACTGGAAGTACCGATCATTCTCATGATATACTACACTTTGCTATTAGTGGCTCTATAATAACAGCAAGGAAAGCAAGACCAAATGTGTTCAACCCAGTTAATTACGTGCCAAAGTCAAGCTTTTCACTAGTGACAGAGCAAAAAAGCTTATTTTCCACCGCTTTGGAAATTTAAGCTTAAGTTCCGACCGCCGGCTCAGGGCGAGCTCAGGTCACTTTTTACTGGCTTTCAACCTTCCCACCCTGTCGTCTCCAGTTTATGTAGATGAAAGACGATGGTCCACACGAGGCGTTAAGATGTGTCGTTGATATGTGTGGTTATTCTCCCAATGTTATCCGAAGGTTCTTTGCTTTGCACTCCTCACTACAGATAAAACTTAGTTCCGGTTACGCTTTGTAAAAAAGAAAAAAAAAAAAAAAAAAAAAAAAAAAGTGCATGTACATCGAACGGCTCTTAAAAAATTTACAGGAAAGCTTGTACTAGATTTAGTCTTGATAACATACTGCTATGGCTTCTTATGAGACACCTTTCTTATCGCAAGAGTTTATTATAACTCCGTATATATATATAATTCTAATTGTTCCCTTCTTATTTTCAATTTTTCCCAGTGAAATCTCTTTAAAATAAAAAATATCGTAAAAGATATAATAAAAAAAAAAGTGGGGGATCTTTAATCTGTCAAAGAACACAATAATGGCTTCCGAATCTTCTTCCCAGGACAAGAAGGACTTGGCCGATTTAAAAGAAGAAAAACTCGATATCGCAGCTGTTAAGTCATATGAAGATGAATATGTCACTGAAAAATTAGCTCCAGAAGAGAAAGTTCAGACATCTTTGGATGTCGTTAGATTGATTATCGACTCAGAGGATCAAGATATGCCTGTTTGGACTTTTAGAACCTGGTTCTTAGGTATCGGTTTGGCTATCTTTGGTGGTGTCTTGCAATGTATTTTCTATTTCAAGCCACAGACTATTGTCGTTAATGGTATTTTCTTAATGTTGATCGCATACTGTTTAGGTGAAGCTATGTCAAATTTCATTCCACGTAAAGGTATTTTGAAATACTTGAATCCACATCCTTTCAACAAGAAAGAACATGTTGCAATTACCATTATGGCAAGTTCTGCTGCTACTTGTGCTTTAGCCATCGAAGTCTTGGCTGTTCAAAGATTATGGTATAACTCAAAACTTAATGGTGGTACCTCAATCTTTATGATTTTCTCATCACAATTATTAGGTTATGGTTTATGTGGTTTATTAAGAAAATCATTGGTTTACCCAACTGAAATGTTCTACCCAAACATTGTCCCACAAGTTACCACTATCCAATCTTTACATAAGGACAAAACACAAACTAAGAAACAACTTAAATGGTTCTACATCGTCTTTGCCGCTTTCTTCTGTTTCGAAATTGTTCCTGAATGGATGTTCCCATTATTAATCGGTTTTTCAATTCCATGTCTTCTGGCCCCAAGAAGTAAAGCCGTTTCCCGTATCTTCGGTGGTGTCTCAGGTAATGAAGGTACCGGTTTATTATCAATCTGTTTTGATTGGAACTATATCTCAAGTACAGGTAACCCTATGGCTATTCCAATTGTTGCTACAATGAACAGTTTGGCTGGTTACTTCTTATGTATTGCTGTCTTTGTTGGTGTTTACTACGGAAATATCTGGAAAGCCAGAGACTTCCCATTCCTTTCACAAGAATTATTCTTAGGAAACTCCACTGAAGGTAATTATTTCACTTTTGACCAAACTGCTGTATTAAACAGTGAAGGTAATTTGGATCCAACTATGTTAGCTGAACAAGGTGTCCCATACATGGCTTCCACTTATGTCGTTTACTTAATTGCCACAAACTTGTCAGTTGGTGCTACTTTCACTCACATGTACTTATACAATAAGGAACAAGTTCTTCGTTCTCTTTACTGGTTACATCCAAAGAATCTTAAAGAAAAAGTTGTTAAATGGAAACAATCAATCAGATTCTGGGAAGCTGCTGAATACGATTCAAGATTAACTGCTGATGGAGAAGTTCCAGAACTTTGTGATGATGATCATTACAAAGCTATGCTTAAATATAAAGAAGTTCCACAATGGTGGTACGGAATTTGTCTTCTCTTATCATTTGTTGTTGGTCTTGTTTGTTTATACAAAGGTGACAGTAAATTACCATGGTGGATGTTGATCATTGCCATCATTCTTGCTTTCATCTTTTCTCTTGGTTTAGGTGGTTTAGTTGCTATCTTTGGTTTCGGTGGTACTCAAATGCAAACTATCATCCAACTTATTGGTGCTTACATTAAACCAGGTAATCCATTATGTAACATGTATTTCACATTATTTGGTTACAACTCAGTTCAACAAGCTTTCTTATTGTTACAAGATTTGAAACAAGCTCAATACGTTAAATTACCACCAAGATCCACTTTCTGTGCTCAAATGGTTGGTACTCTTATCGGTGCTATTTTCAATTATATCATGATGCAACAAATTGTTGATAACCAAGGACCAATTTTAAAATCTGTCCAAGGTACTGCTATCTGGTCTGGTCAAAACGTCCAACAATATAACACTCAAGGTATTGCTTGGGGTGCTTTGGCTAAATACATGTTCAGTGTTGGTAAAAGATACCAAATGGTTCCATTCTCTTTCATCATTGGTCTTTTCTGTCCAATTCCATTTTACTTACTTCATAGATTAAGACCAAGATGGGGTATCCAATACGTCAATGTTCCTATGCTTACATGGTACATTGGTTTCTTATGTGTTGGTGTTAACTCTTCACTTACCACTTACTATGTTGTTCTGATTTTCTCCCAATTATACTTGAGAAAGAAGAAGCCACTGTTATTCAAGAAATATAACTATATCATTGCAGCTGCCATGACCGGTGGTGCTCAAGTTATGGTTTTCGTTTTGTCATTTGCCGTTGCTGGTGCCTCAGGTTCAGCTCATTCCTTCCCTAACTGGTGGGGTAATTACCAACACGATAAGCACGGTAATTCTGCCAACCCAGATCATTGTAGATATGTCAATTGATTGGTTTATTTGCTTTTTTTCTTCTAGTTCACACATTTTATAGGAAATAAATATATATATGCAATAGTATTATTATGGTACAATTGAAAAGTTTTATATCATATCAAACATCTTCTTTGTAACCTTCTGTATCTAATAGGTCGTGTATGTGGAAACCAAATCCCAGTTGTTTTCGATTTTTTTTTTTTTTTTTTCTTTGGATTACTTTTTTTTTTCAATTTTGGGTGGCCAAACAAGAAGATAAATATCGTCAACATACACCTACCACATAATCCACATTGTTTGTCTTTTCTGAATAATATCCTAAATAGTTGAAGCTCATTGTGAACAATATGGAAGAACTTGGAATAAGTACAGCTCAACAAGCTGATTTGATTAGTCAGAGCAATTCTTTATTGAAGAAATCATCATCAAGCAAACAACAATCAAGAGAAGCCAATGATGTTTATTTGAAATTGAAAAAATTAGAAAAAGAGTTGGAGTTAATAGCATTACAAGAAGAATATATCAAGGATGAACAACGTCATTTGAAAAGAGAATTGATTAGAGCTCAAGAAGAAGTCAAAAGAATTCAATCAGTCCCATTAGTTATAGGGCAATTTTTAGAACCAATTGATCAGCAAACTGGTATTGTTTCATCAACAACAGGATCTAATTATGTTGTAAGGATCTTGTCGACTTTAGATAGAGAATTATTAAAACCATCTTCCTCCGTCGCCTTACACCGTCATTCAAATGCTTTGGTTGATATATTACCACCTGAAGCAGATTCATCAATCTCCATCGTTGGTGAGGACGAAAAACCAGATGTTACATATAATGATATTGGTGGTTTGGATATGCAAAAGCAAGAAATAAGAGAAGCCGTTGAATTACCTTTAATTCAAGCAGACTTGTATAAACAAATCGGTATTGATCCACCAAGAGGTGTCTTGTTATATGGACCACCTGGTACAGGTAAGACAATGTTGGTCAAGGCAGTTGCTAATTCTTCCTCAGCTTCATTTATTAGAGTTGTTGCATCAGAATTTGTTCAAAAATATCTTGGTGAAGGTCCAAGAATGGTAAGAGACGTTTTCAGATTAGCTAGAGAAAATTCACCATCCATTATCTTTATTGATGAAATTGATGCTATTGCCACTAAGAGATTTGATGCTCAAACCGGTGCTGATAGAGAAGTTCAAAGAATTTTAATAGAATTATTGACCCAAATGGATGGTTTCGATCAAATGGCTAATGTCAAAGTTATCATGGCCACAAATAGAGCTGACACATTGGATCCTGCTTTATTGAGACCAGGTAGATTGGATAGAAAAATTGAATTTCCTAACTTGAGAGATAGAAGAGAACGTCGTTTGATCTTCAGTACAATTGCTTCAAATATGTCTTTAGCTCCGGAAGTTGATTTAGACAGTTTGGTTATTAGAAATGATCCATTAAGTGGTGCGGTTATAGCAGCTATTATGCAAGAGGCTGGTTTAAGAGCTGTAAGAAAGAACAGGTATGTTATCTTACAAAATGATTTGGAAGAAGCTTATACAAGTCAAGTTAAGAGTGGTAGTGATGTCGACAAATTTGATTTCTATAAATAAATAGATATGTACAAAATGATACGTTTGTTTTTTTTTTTTTTTTTCAATCCAGCCATGGTTCTTCTTGTAAAGGTGCTAAAGATTCAATTTTCCAAATACCAAAACCTGGATTCAATGCACTAAGGCCAAACTGGCTGAAATCATCAAAATGATCAAAATCTAAATGTGCACTATATTGGAAAATTTGGGTGAAGTTGAACCTTGAATCACCTGACAATATATTGGAAAAAGAGGCCAATGGAGCTGCCAACAATATATCAGTGTTCTCGGGTATCTGGCTATTTTGTAAGACTCCATTTAACGAAAATTTCAAGATGTCCGGATCCATACCCAGTATATCTACCACTGAGCTAACTGTTTGAGGAATGTCTTCAGAGACAAAATTCAAGAACTCTATGAGTCTCAAATCTGGGTCCTGTTGTTGGAAAGAAGAAAGTGATGTGTCTCCAAGTAACCAAATTGGGGGACTATAACTTCTCCACCAGATGGATATTGACTTTGTTGATTCATTTCTCTTTTGTAAAAATTCCAAAGCTGGAACCACACCACCTTGGTGCAATACCCCCATAACCAAACACATAACGAAATTGAAAACAAAAGTAAATTTGATTATTAATGGAATCAATTTAGAATCTGTTCTTATAAAATTAGGATTTTCTTGAGGGATCCTCTTTTCTTCTTCTTCTTCTTCATCATCATCGTCTCCATCATTCTTCTTGTCTTCCTCTTTCACTTCTACTTTTGGTTCTTCTTCTGTAGTCTTTGGTTCAGGTTCAATTTTCTCAATTTTTGTCCATAACCATAAATCAATAAAACAACTACCTAGTGGTACCAGAGGAAGTAAAAATCTTAATTCTTGATGTGGGAAAATACTTAAGAGGATCAATCCACTGATGAAGCTTAAAAATGGTGTAGTCTTGAAATAATTCTTTGGATAGATAATCAAGAGAACTAAAGGTCCAAACATCAATGGGACATTGATGAGTAAATGTGTATATCTCGCATGTAAACCATGTAAGGCAAGGTTTTCACTTTTGAAATTATATATCAAATTATTGACAAGAGGAATAATGGATGGTGAAGCAATACTGGAAGTGTAAAATTTGTTGAGAACCAGTTTTAAAAATTTCATATCCTTCGTGATGGCAAACTGGTTTAAATAAGGTATCAGCATTTTTGTTATCAAAGACTTGTTGAACCACCAAATATCAACGCCAAATCCAAATATCAAAGTAGTCAAAGTGGTCATGATAGTTGAGCACAAGAATTTGAAAGACATTGTTAAACCAAATTTGATAATGAAATATGATGGCAACACCAACCATAAGACAAAAGTTATTCTGTTCAAGATTCCAATACCAAGAATGATACCTAACAATAGACTTTGAGAGAAATGCTTCTTAATAAGATCATCTCTAACTGAAGGTGTTATCTTATTTTTCAACTCTAAGGTGTCCCTTATATCTTCAATAATGACAAGCAGCAATAATACTAAGCATGTCTCAATGGAATTTGAAAAAGTATGAGACTGGTAGCATAATGTGATATAACTAATACTGTTGAAAAAAATCAGTTTAAGACGTTCCTGTTTTGTTGGCATTATCTTATAAAGACACCAGTCTGTGATGATCCAGGAGAACAAACAAAATTGAAGTCTTGTCAAGTAGTATACCGTGATAGGTGGTAAATTGAGCCATTGGTTCAAATATACAACTGGGTATTGCAACAATAATGGTAGTATTGATCTAGAAGGAAGGGATCCAAATTCCCATGGAATATTTGTCTTATAACCTAAAAACAGCTTCGATAATACTTCAAATCCTTGAAAATGTTCATCAGGGTGTAAATACGAAGCCTGGAAAGTCAAAATGATCCTCAATGGGATCGTCAAGATGTATATATGTCTCCAATTATCCAACATCTGCTCCAAGTGATGATGATGATTTAAAAACTACAGCTGTCTTGTTTTCTTTTCTTTTTTTGTCGTTACTGAAAAATCAAAAAATTCCTCCATTCTAAAAAATTTTCAGGAAATCGGGAAAACACATACTAAACAACAACAGCTATTTTATAACATCCTTTAAGATAAACCCGATATAATGAGTGATGAACAAAGAGTTGTTTACATAAGGTCCTTGCAAAGTGCATTATCTCCTAATAAGGACATTAGAAAAGAAGGAGAACTGAATTTGTCTCAATTGGAGAAAAATTCCAATTTTTTACATGTATTGTTGCACATTACAGCTTCACAAGATGTTGAAAAAGAGATCAAAGTCAATGCAGCTATCTATTTCAAAAATAAGGTAACATATTTTTGGTTAAGTGGAGCTGCTGATGATACCACTAAGTCAAATATTAGAGAAGACTTGTGCAAGACTATTTATACAACACATCAAGATAGTCATTTGAAGAAGCAATTAACTGAGGCTCTTTATAAGATCTTGGTGATAGATGATTGGCCAGAGCTATGTGATTCTGCAGTTAGTTATTTATCTTCTTCTTCATTTGGGGATGTGTACACTGGTTTGTTATTAATTTTCCAATTGGTGAAATCGAAGAGGTGGAGTAGAGATCAAGATAGACAATTGATGGATCAATATATGTTCAAGATAATGCCTCTGTTGACACATTTGGCTGAAAATTTTGTCAAGCAATTCAATTCTGATGATAAAGGTACAGGGGAACTGTTATATTTGATCTTGAAGATTGTCAAGTACGCCACTTATATTGAACTTCCTCAATATTTCAACGATTCAAATAATTTATCAAAATGGGTACAGATTCATTTAGATATCATTTCCAGTCAAGTGCCACTGTATGTTTCTAATCTTGATGATGATGATAAGAATGGAGATTTCCGTGTCAAGGCTTTAAAATGGTCGTATGCAAATTTGCATAGATTACAATCTAAATACGCAGGAGGAATGTATTCGAAGCAAAGAGATACAGATTTTGCCAAAGCTTTCAATGTGCATTTTGTTCCTGTTATATTGAATGTATATTGGAAACAAATTGAAGAGTGGACAAATAAGACTAAATGGTTAAGTGATAGCAGTTTATTCCATATGATTGCATTCTTAGAAGGATGTTGTTCAGTTGATGAATCTTGGAACTTGGTTTTTGAAAAATTCGATGCCATTTTACACCATTTAGTTTTCCGTTCTCTTTGTGCCACTGATTCAATGTTGGAATTATTTGAAGATGATCCAGAAGAATATTATAGAAGGTATCTTGATACAAATAAAGACGTTAATACAGCAGATGTTGCAGCTATCAATTTTATTTTCAGTCTTTGCTTCAAGAGATTTCCTCAAGTTATTGAAAAATTTTTAAATTTATTAAATGAGACTTTTACAAAAAGATCATCTGATTTCGATAATCTCAATTTTGCTAAGGAAGCTGAAGGTGGTTTAAGAGTACTTTCGTCTATATCTTTCAAGATTGTTAAGAAATCAAGTCCCGTGGCTCATCAAATAGATCAGATAATAGGATCATTTATCCTTCCAGAGTTGTCTGGTCAAAATAAATTCAATTTCTTGAAAGCAAGAGCCTGTGATGTCGTTGCATCTTTTTCTTATACTTATCAAGATATGCAAGTATTATCATCTGTTTGCCAAGGTTGTATGACATGTTTCCAAACGAGTGAATCATTACCAATACAAATTACCTCAGCAGATGCCTTGGGAACTTTAATAACAGAGAAAGAAGTTGAACGGGCTATTGCACCACATGTCACATCAATCATGGAAAGATTATTGAATTTATCAAATAATTATGAATTTGATGTTATCAATGCAATTATGGATGATTTTGTCGAGAAATTTGCATTACAATTAGAACCATTTTCAGCACAAATTGCAGCAAATTTAAATGAACATCTTATTAGAATCGGTGGTGAATTATTAGATTCTGGAAATTTAAACACTTCAACCGATGATGTTGATAAGGAATATCAAGCAATTGGTATCTTAAATACGATGATGACAATGATACTTTCAATGAATTCATCTAAGCAAATCACTTTACATTTGTTTAATGAAGTGCTGCCATCGATTAAATTTATATTGGAAAATGCCTTGGTGAATTTCATCAATGAAGCTATGGAATTATTAGAGAGTTGTAATGTTACTATAAAAGAGATTTCGCCGTTGATGTGGGAATTTTTCCTGTTAACTTTAAATTCATTTGATACTTACGGACAGGAATTTTATGAAGTATATGTTCCATTCTTAGAGAGTTGTATTAATTATGGTTTCAAAAATAAAAATCAAGATGATCCACATTTCTTGTTATTATTAAATGTCATCACTAATAATATTTCCAATGCACAAGGTGATTCATATGAGATGTCAACAGTGGAGTTATCTTTGGAATTATTATATAAAGTGATATTAACAGTTGACGGTATTGGAATGATGTTACCTCAATTATTAAGATTGGCAACAAGTTCATATTTCAAAGCAGATCAAGAATATCAATCAGATTTGCTCAAACCTTTTTTGAAATTGTTTTTGTCATCAACTTATAAATATCCAATGGAAACTTTGAAGACATATCAAGATCAAGAGATTTTACAATTAGTTGAACTTTGGTTCAATTCAGAATCTGTCTTAGCTACAGCTTTTGATTTGAAATTACAAATTATGGTTATTATCAATTTATTGAAAATGACTTATAGAGATGTTGATGTATTACCATCTGTTATCAAACAGGCTGAACCAGATTTGAAAATTAAATTAATTGCCTCATTACAAAAATTACCAAATGTCGTTGCTAAGCAACAAGAGATTTTGATGCATCAATCTGGTCATCAACGTGATATCGACGAATACGATAACGGTGAAGAATTTTTCAATGATCAAACTGAAGAATACGAATATGATGCAGAAGAAGTTGATTTATTTAAAGATATCTTATTTGACCATTTAAATGTTTATGACGAATTTGTTAATGGTTTTTTGAAAACAGGTAATATTTATAATCAATTCATTCAAGGGATCAGTGATCCTGAATTGATCAATGTTGTCAATCAATGTATAAGTCTTGTACAATAATTGCTATATCAAATCTATACTAAGATCATCATTACCATGTAATAACTCTTGTAATTTCAAAAATTTCTTCATATGATAAGCATCTTCATCATCCAGATAATAATTTTTCTCAATTGATAATAATTCAAATTTCAAACTGTTTTGATAAAGATGCAATGCGGCTCTATTTGATTCTCTAACGTGTAACATGACAAATTCAGCTTTGAAATTCTCACATAATGAAAATAAACATTGTCTCATCAATTTCTCCGCTATCCCCATCTTTCTATAAGTTCTCATCACCGAGAGAGAAGTGATTTGTCCATTTGGTGGCTCCAATGAATCTGGATCATCGTCCATCTTCCCCAATACATATCCAACAATTTTCTCATTATCATCATCATCAGAAGTAGTTGCAACAAATGAAGCCTGCGGCCATGATAGTAAATGGTATAAATACATTTTCATCGTATAATTCTCAGGTAAATTATGAAGATTTATATTCTGCATCGCCTGGGCATCATTTATACTAGCCAACCGTATTGTTATTGCCATTCTCTCGATTAAATACAATTCTTTATATAATTTTTATTTTTTTTTCAAAAACACAACTTTTTTTATTTATTTCATTTCTCATCAAAAATATATATATATATACTGGTTTTATATCAATTCAACGGTCAAATCATCTTCCTCGTCTCCGCCTTGGAACTTGCCTGGTACCAATTCTTCCAGATCCAAGATTTTTTTCATGTAATAAGCATCTTCACCATCTTGATAATACTTATTTTCAATTGACAATACTTCAAATTTCAAAGTATTTCTATAAAGATGCAATGCAGCTCTATTTGATTCTCTAACATGCAATGAAACATATTCTGCTTTATAATTCTCGCATAGGGCAAATAAACATTGTCTCATCAATTTTTCAGCAATCCCCATCTTTCTGTAAGTTCTCATCACTGAGAGTGAAGTGACATGGCCATTTGGTGGATTCTTAGCTTGACTATCTGGATCATCGTCCATCTTACCCAAGACGTATCCGACCACTTTCTCGGTCTTATTCACTTGGTTTAAATCACGGCCCAATTCTTCTTTCTCATCATCAATGTCATCATAGGTAGTTGCGACAAATGAAGCTTGGGGCCAGGATAAGAGATGGTAAAGATAATATTTCAAAGTGTAATTTTCAGGTAAATTGTGTAAATTTGTGTTCTGCATGGCCTGGACATCCGCCACGGTGGCCTGTCTGATCTGAATAGCCATCTTTCTTTCTAAACAATCTGATTTCTTCGATGATGAAAAATGATTTCACTTTTTTTTTTCTTCAACAAAAAATTTTTTATGTTTTTTTTTTTTTTGATATTTTGTGAGTGTTATTTTTGTGTGTTTAATTACCAACAACAAATATGAATCAGAATATACTAAATCCATTACAATCGACATTGGGTCAATCTAGTAGATCCAGTTTACAGAGGAAACCATTACCGCCACAGCCATCATCTGTGACTAATAATATAAGTACGATATATGATAAGAATTTGTTGAGAAATAACCATGATATAAATTTATCGTCATTAAGTTTTTTATTTTGTGAGATTGTCTCATGGGCACATAATAATTCGAAAGGGATTCATCAATTGGAGAAAAGGTTGAATAATTTAGGGTATTCTATTGGGATCAAATACTTGGAATTGATCAATTATAGAGAATTTTATTTAAATAATTTGAATAATAATAAACAATATATAAATGGACGTCGAGAGATAAAGATACTAGATATTTTACAATTTATTCATACCAAGATTTGGAAATCATTATTTGGTAAAATTGCAAATAATTTAGAAAAATCAAGTGATGTTGCTAATGAATATATGATTACGGATAATACACCATTATTTTCAAAATTTATCTCAGTACCAAAAGATTTTAAAGATTTGAATTGTTCGGCATTTGTTGCTGGTATAATAGAAGGTGTATTAGATAGTGCATTTTTCCAAGCCGACGTGAGTGCTCATACTGTACCAATTGATGGTGCACCAACAAGAACTGTGTATTTAATTAAATTTGATGAAGCAGTATTGAAAAGAGAAAAATTAAGGTACGGGATTTAAAAAAAGAAAATTCTTCATTTATATATAATTATTTACAATTATATATATTGTATATATAATTTAGCCAATTTGCAATATAAAAACATTAAACCGTGTCTCATTTTTGTTGTTGTCATAAACTTAGATGGCAACTGATTTGTGGAAATCTTTACCAGCGTAAACAGCTTTGTCACCTAATTCTTGTTCAATTCTCAAGATTTGGTTCAATTTGGCCAATCTTTCAGATCTGGCTGGAGCACCAGTCTTAATTTGACCAGATCTTAAACCAACAGACAAGTCAGCGATAAAAGTATCTTCGGTTTCACCAGATCTGTGGGAAACCATGACACCCCAACCGGCAGCGTATGAATCTTTGGCAGCTTTAATTGATTCGGTTAAAGTACCGATTTGGTTAACTTTTAATAATAAAGCATCGGCACATTTCTTTTCAATGGCAGTCTTGATTCTCAATGGGTTGGTGACGGTTAAATCATCACCGACAATTTGGACATCAACTTTCTTGAAGAATAATGACCATGATTCCCAATCATCTTCGGCAAATGGATCTTCAATTGAAACAATTGGGTATTCCTTGATTAATTCAGCATACAAGTCAGCTAATTGTTCACCAGTTAACCATTTTGATTTATCAGAGTTTGGATTCTTGAAATCTAAATCGTAGAAACCATCTTTGTAGAATTCAGATGAGGCAACATCCAAGGCAATACCAACTTGACCTTCGTAACCAGCCTTCTTAATTGAACCAAAGACCAAATCCAAGGCTTCTCTTGGAGTGTGAATAGCTGGAGCAACACCACCTTCATCACCAACGTTACCGGCAGATGGACCGTATTGTTTCTTGGCTTCTGATTTCAAAGTGTGGTAAACTTCTGAACCGATTCTCAAGGCTTCGGCAAAAGTTGGGGCACCAGTTGGAACAATCATGAATTCTTGGAAGGCTAATGAACCACCAGCATGGGAACCACCGTTTAAGACGTTTTGGAATGGGACTGGTAAGACGTATGGTTTTGGAGTTTCAGCCAAATCTGAGATATGTTGGTATAATGGGACGTTTTTTTCAGCGGCGGCAGCGTTGGCGGCAGCTAAGGAGACACCCAAGATGGCATTGGCACCTAATTTGGCCTTGTTTGGAGTACCATCCAATTTCAATAAGAAGGCATCAATAGCAGCTTGATCCTTGACATCAATTTTGGCATCGATTAAAGCTGGAGCAATGATATCGTTAACATTGGCAACGGCTTTCAAGACACCTTTACCTTGCCATTTTGATTTATCACCATCTCTTAATTCCAAAGCTTCATGGACACCGGTGGAAGCACCTGATGGGACAATTGATCTGAAAGTACCTTTTTCAGTGGTCAATTCAACTTCGACAGTTGGGTTACCTCTTGAATCGTAAACGTATCTTGAGAAAACTTTAGTAATAGCCATTTTATTTATTTTGTATGTGGGTTGTAATTTATAATTATAAATTATAGATGTTGAAAATTTAAATTAAAAAAAAAAAAAAATGGAAACAGGATTTAAAGCTGTATTTATGTGAAATGTTTTGTTAAAATTAGGCATGATGTGATGTTCACAAAATTTTTTTCTCTCTTCTTTATAAAATTAAGGCAGCAGTCACCCGTTACTTTTGATTAAAGACAGCAGCAGCAGCAGTAGTAGATAAAGGCATATGCCCCTCTTCAATCCACACCACACACACACACCACACACCCAACCACCACTTAATCCATCCACTTGCGTGCGGTGTTTTTATTTGCTGTGCTGGTGGTGGTGCGCAAATATAAAAAAATAAAAAAAAAAAAAAAAAAGAAAATTCATCAACTGATGGTTTGTTCATAAACACACAATCAATCCATTTGTGTCCCTTGCCCCCCTTATACAACAACACTGTATTGATTGCAAAATGAGTACAATTACAGTCGATATAGGATCTATAGAGTTAATTGAACCTATAAAATATAGAATGTATATACTACAAAAGAAATCGTATGTTCATAGCATGATTCGCCATTTCGCACAGGGCAGCAGCAGCAGCATACAAAATCATCAGTTGACCTTTTTTTTTTTTTTATGAGCCGGGATGGATTGGGTGAATAATACACGACAGTCTCAAATACTATCTTCATACTCTTCATACTAATCATCTATTCTCCATACTAATCATCTATCTTCATACTAATCCCCCTTGTTATCTACTGCTTTTTTACTAATTGATAGAGATTCTTTAGATTTCTTTCTGCATTTCCTTTCTCGTTAAATGATATATATAATTTATATATAAATTTCTAAACATTTTTGAGTCTTATAAAGATTAACAAGCATATATTCTATTCTAATATACACATCATTCTATATCCTATGTCTATTCATAGCAGTCACTCTAATCTCTACTTCCTGGTATTCTATAGACAGTTTTCTTGATTCTGGAAAAAAAAAAAAACACACAGTGAAAAAAAAAAACAAAAAAAAAAAAAAATGCACCATACAAAACCCCAGATTATACTTGAACAGGAACATGTCAGTAGATCCTCAACAAGTGATAAACAAATTGATCCCGAGATGGAAACAATTATACCATAAATACAAATCGCTTCGAGGTATTCCATTTCGTAAACAATTTTTCATCGGTTATGACTTACTGGGCAATACATATTGGGAATTTAAATTAGAAAATCATGTTCAGCATTTACGTCGTAAATTAGTTCCAACAAGTAGGAAACCTTATTTATTTGATTATTATTCTACGGTACCACCGCAATGGCATCAGTGGTTACGATTCACCAGGGAGAGGGCTCCAAGTGTGCAAGAATTATTACAAGATCAAGAAAGATTAAGAGTTTTAAAATTGAACAGTGCTATAATCGATAAAAATTGGAAATCTTTACAAAGACAACAAGATGAATTACAAGATTGGAATTTACAAAAAGAGTTAAATAAAATTGATGATGAAATAGAAAAAGCAAGAAGATAATTTTTATCTCATTTTTTGTTCAAATATTTGTAATAATTTATCACTATATCTTTCCAATATCTCAATTTCTTCTTCTTCATTTAATAATCTCCAAATATTACCAACTTCTTTCTTAATCAATTGTAACTCTTGTTCCGCAATATTTTTTTCAACAATTTTTTGTCTTAATTTTTGCAAAATTTCAACATTTGTTTTATCTTTTAAAGGTGATCTACTCAACCTGTTTAAAGTACTCAGCCTTAACGTGGTAGGTGAAGCCTGCTGCTGCTGCTGCTGCTGCCCAGTCAAACTATTTCTTCGAGATTTCGAAGGAGTATGAATTGGAATCTGTGGTGTTGTCTTTTGTAATCGAGTTGTTGGTGACAAACTTCTTATCGATGGTGATGACCTCGGAGTTTTTTGCCTCGTTGGTGACAAAGGTGCCGTTGGTGCGATTTTTCTAGCAACTCTTGGCTGAATCTCAGGGATCTCCATCTCTAATGATGGCTCGTGTTCTTGCTTATGCTCCCATTTAAACATACATCCATCATTTCCAACACTTATCAAATTATCCTTATCAATTTGAATTAAACCGGCAATAAGCTCGGAATGACCCCAGTTGGAACTTATCTGTTTCCCATTTTGATAATTGAAACAACGAAGACTCTTATCATTACATGAGGTGAATATCAATTTATCACATATGGTGAAATTTTCCACTAATAGTGAATCATTCAATTCATTGTACAATTTCAAACTTCGTATCTTGTCAACAACATTATCTGAAATTTTGTAAATAGTTAACAATTTATCTTGTGTTGATAATATCAACTCATCATTGAATATTTGCATGGTGATAGGTGTCGATTTACTTGATATGATTTTCTCTTGATATATCTTGACACGTTGATTCTCTTCCAACTGCAATTTATCATTAAATTCATCAGCTAAATCATCACTGGTTGCTGCTGCTTCAAATTTATGTATCGAAACAGTTCTATCTGATGAACATACAAATAATCTCCCTTGATAATATAATACTCCAATTAATGTTCCCTTATGCAAAGATAATGTCTGATATAAGTCCCATTCGATTCCTTTCTTGATAAATACTTGTATCATCCTATCACGACTAACACTTACTACAAACTTCTCATTGCCAATTTCGAAAAAAACTATTCCAGTAATACTAGATTCATGTGCCTTAATAGCATCAACCAATTTAAAATCTCGATAAATACTCAAATTACCAAATTTATCACCTGCAAAGATCTCATTGTCGCAATTCATTTCAACTGCACTTAACTCATTGGAAATCAATTCATTTGTTTGTAATCCAATTTCAAAAAATAGTTTGACTTCATTATTTTCAACTTTCTTGATCTCCCCAGTCTTACCCCATATTATTAAATCACCATTAAAACATTTCTTAAATCCAGCTAATTTCTTCGTCAATGAATTTATCAATAATTTTGTAGATCCAGTATCACAATTGTAAATAAATATTTCTTCATGTTCTGTTAAGTAAATCAACTCCTTATTTGCAAGTTTATTCAATGCCATTATTGGTTTCTTTCTAATCTTACTTGGTGACATTGGTCTTTTCAAAATTTTTTGCTCTTCACTGCTTGCCAATACCAGATTTAAGTCAATTTTATGTATACCGGAATCTGCAAACCACAACATATCATCACAGACTAGTAATTTGTTAACATTAGAATTGAGCTCATAAACTTTGTTCAATGGATACTCATCTGTTAATTCTAACAAGCCAATATCACCTTGATCAGATAGCACCAATATTTCATTTGCATTTATCGAGGAAGAATCAATGAAATTACTGTTTAAAAACCCATTTAATACAACATTTTTCCCACGTAAAGGTGCCAATCTTTTCCTCATATCTTCATCCTCTTGATCATCTAACTCATCAACAAACCATATTTTCAAGTGCCTAGTACCAGCAGTTAAAAACACATTAGTTTCCCAAACCATCTGATTCACCACTGAAGAACACTTGTTGGCTCCAATTAGGCTAATCTTATTCTTATTGTCGATGCCCCATATATTCAAATATCCATCATTGATATACCCCAAGCTTGCCAATTTCCTTGAATCTGGAGAGAATTTCAACTTATTGATCCCAAATTGATGATCACTGATGATATAGACAGGTCTCCCATTTGATTCAGGGGCTAATGAATAGAGCAAGACTCTTGGTTGATAACCTGATTCACCCACTGCCAATAATCTCATATCAGGGGATATTGCAATACAACTTATGGTTCGAATCTTATTAGCCAATTTTGAAGGAGATAATAAGCCCACACCACCATTTGATCCAGCAACATTACTATCGTCCATGACCAGTATCGCTGCATCACTTGTTTGCAAAGAATTGGCACCGTACACCATCTCAGGATCTTCAACAATATTAAAACCATATGAATCAATTCTCCTCACTGAATCCACAGAATTGTTAAAACGAGGAATCATATTCAAGTAACTGTATGCTGAACTTGACTGTACTGAACTTTGTCCACTGTTTGCACAAAAAAATCGTTGTCCCATGATCTTGTTATCTTGGATCGAACTTACAACTACCCCAGCTCCTGCCACATATGCAACTATGTTCCCCACTACTACAAAACTAGACTCATCTTGAGATGAAATACCATATATCCCAGATATCTTTAGACTCTTAGAATGACCTGACATCTTTGAATCCTTCTCGATACTTTCTTTGACAAGGAGAGATGTCTTTTATTTACTATTTTTTTTTTTTTTTTGTCAATTTTTTTTTGTTTACATTTTCACATACACAGTATAAGAGATGAGAGAGTATTTTTAAGACATCACCAAATAGAGGAAACTGTTCTTGTGTGTGACTCGCATCTTATCCTTCTCAAGATCAGGGAAATTAGAGCATTACAATTCTTCAACCATAAATGAGAAAAATGCCTTTTTATATTAATATGGTACATAATCGTAATCTTTTGTGTATGTGGATGATATATGTGTCAGGTTTCACATCCACAATTGCCTCTTGTCGTTTTGTGTTTATTCCAGATAAAACTTGACTAGTTAGTTGCAGCTTCACCAATCAATGTGATATTATCTCCTTTCAACATTATCCTTCCCAACTTTCTTTGAGTGTCTTTAACAAGATTCAACTCTACAGCATCATCTATCACAACGTTCATGAACTCGTCAAACCCTTTTATCTTACCTTGAATTCTTGTCAGTGTCTGCTCATACAACCATATATTGACCAAAGTTTGTTGTTGCAAATGCTTGAAAATCAAGTTTATAGGTGGTATCATCACCTTCTGCTGTGGTTGCTGTGCTTTAGAACTCATTGCTATCTCTATAATTATGATTATATACAAATCCTTCTTGGTCTCTTGTTAATTACACTAAGTAAACTGCTTTTACCTTTTTTTTTTTTTTTTTTTTGGTTTTAAAAAATTTTCAACAATTTTTTTTTTTCCCTTAGACAAAAGCTGAAAAAAAAGCTAAACATATCAAAATAGATCTATAAAATATTTTATACAGCACTAAGGAATAACAATGTCGGACTCTATTAGCTTGGATCAATTGCAACTGGCCTTGCAGACGATGTACTCGAATGGGAATAATGATATTAAGCAAGAAGCTAACAAGTTTTTGGAGACATTCCAGAAATCTCAAGGTTCTTGGAATATTATTTTCGAAGTATTGAATACTCCATCTACTGATCAAGATTCATTGGTCTTGAAAATGTTTGTGTCACAAACTTTGAGATCCAAGGTAAATTATGATTTGCATCAGTTACCAAGAGAGTCTTTGGCAGGTTTGAAAGATTCGATAATAAATTTAATTGTTCAATATGAGCAACAAGGACAAAAATCAATTTTGTTACAGTTATGCATCTCTTTGGCCAATTTTGCATTGCAATTTATGGAATGGTCCAATGCTGTTGGTGAAGTTGTTGAAAAATTATCTTCAAATAATTGTATTGTTTCATTATTGGAATTCTTGAAAGTGTTACCAGAAGAACTATCAGATGTCAAGAAGACTCCTTTAACTGATGAAGAATTTAGTGTTAGAGTTAAAGAAATAATCGATTCCAACGTGGAGAGAATCTTGATTTTATTAACACAGTTCCTGGATAACAGATCATCAAATTCGGCACAGATAAATGCGTTAATATTGGATGCTCTTAATTCTTGGATCAGGGAGATTCCAATTGAACAGATGTTATCCATTAATTCTATCGCGTCTTTAATCTTTGAAAGTGTTACAGAAGATGATACATTTGACACTTCAATCGAATGTTTAATTACTATATTAAGAGAAACAAGAGATATTGAAAATTTGGAAATCATAAGGGCTATATATCAACAGTTATTGAATTTGAAACCATACATGAATGAAAATAAAGATGATGCTGAGAAGATGGATGGTTTTACAAGATTATTTGTTGAAGCTGGTGAATCTTGGCACGTTCTTATAGCCAAGTCTCCAAAGGATTTCAAACCATTTGTTGAAATATTACTTGAATTAACTGCATATGACGAGGATTTAGATGTTGTCAAATACACATTCTACTTCTGGTACGAATTGAAACAAATGTTGCAAATGGATAAATTCAAAGAGGCAAGAGTGGAATTTTATGACATTTATTTAAGACTTATCGAAGTTATCATCAAGCATTTACAATATCCGATACCAACAAATCAACAAATAACTAATACAACGGAATTGTTTGGTGGTGATAGAGAACAACAGGATAAATTTAAAGATTTCAGATATGATATGGGTGATGTCTTAAAAGATTGTTGTGTTGTTGTTGGTGCTACAAATGCTTTAAATATCCCATTCATGAAAATTCAAAATTACGTTGCAAATCCAAGTTTACCATGGCAAGTAGTTGAAGCTCCATTATTTTCATTAAGAAGTATGGCTAAAGAAGTAAGTGTTAAGGAAAACAAGATAATGCCATCGATTATGAATTTATTAATTCAATTACCTGAAAACAGTAAGATTAGATACGCATCAACTTTGGTCTTGGGAAGATATACAGAATGGACTGCAAAGCATCCTGAATTTTTGGAGTTGCAACTAAATTACATCACTAATGGATTTTCTAATGCTGACAAGGATGTCCTTGTTGCTGCTTCACATGCATTGCTTTATTTCTGTCAAGATTGTTCCTCCTTGTTAATAAATTATTTGGAGCAATTATTTCAATTCTATAATAATGTGTCATCATCATTAGATTACCAAAGTTTATACGATGTCACTGAAGGTATTTCTCATATCTTGAAAGAAGTTGATGATGAACAAAAATTATATCAAATTACAGGTATGTTTTGGAAACCAACATTGGAAAGATTAGCTTCGTATTTACAATTGGACGAGCATTCAGATGAAGTATGCACCAAGATCGCAGATGAAGTTGAAATAATCACCATTTATATCAAAGTGTTGAAACCAAGAGATTTGAATGCTAAGGAGAGTCCTGTTTCTAATTTGATTATACAAGAAGTCTGGCCAATTGTATTAAAATTGATCAACAAATTCGGTAATTCTATGAAATGTAGTGAGAGATTGACAAAAGTCGTGAAGGAATCAGTTATCACATATGGGTTTTTCATGGAACCTATAATACCACAAATGGCGGAAATGTTGGTTAGAGGTTTTAAGAATTATAGGCAAGGTTGTTATCTTTGGGTTAGTGGTATCTTGATAAGGGAATTGAGTGATGGTAATAATGCTATAAAACAAAGTATATGGCAATTTTCCTTACAACAATCAATAAGTTTTATTCAATTCTTAAATGAGCTGGAACACAATAAGATGACTTTAGAGTTCCCAGATCTCATTGAAGATTTCTTCAGAATGTTGAACGATATGTTGATGTTTTATCCAATAAATTTTATTGGTAATGGTGATTTGTTATCTCAGATATATGAGGTTTCAATATTGTCGTTGAGTGCCTTAGATAATTTTGATCCAATTAGTTCCACATTGCATTTCCTTATCGATTTGATGTCATGGGGTTTTGATAATCCACCAATTTCATTTTTCGAAATTGAAGATGAACATGTCTTGAGTGATTTGAAATTCAAAGTTCTCCAATTTAATAAGGTAATTGGAGAAAGATTGATTGGTGTGTTATTAAAAGGATTAGTTTTGAAATTCCCAGCTGACTGTTCATTAGATGCCAGTGATTTAGTCACCAAATTGATCAGATTAGTTGATGATCATAAAGTTGCCATTACATGGTTAAACAATGCTGTGGTGTCATTGGAAAATGTTAGTGAAAAGGAAAGATTGAAATTATTAGGAAGTGTTGAAGTTGCTATAAATAATAAGGATTTCAGAAGAGTAAGATCAAGTATCAGAGATTTTGTTAGTTGGTACTTGAGGAAAAACATAAGATCTACTAATATTGTGTAAAAAATAAGTCATTAAATAAATAAATTATAATAAATAAAATCATTCAATTGTCAATTTGTCATCATTTTTAGGTAATTCACCATATTCATTTCTCGTCTTATCGACCAGTTCCAGTAAATCAGCATCTGTAATCAGTTCAATACTCTCAATACAAAGAGAATAAGGACCATATTGCCTATCGATTAAACCAATACCAATACTCTTAACTTTTTCTCTGTTCAATTCTCCGTGTTGTTGTCTCAAGATTTTCCCCTTATTCGTCAACACAAAATCGTCCAATGGAACGAAAACAGTTTCCCATTGTCCCGGTCTTTGTGCAAATAATCTGTGTTGGAAAAGGTTATATTTTTGAGGATCATCAATTTGTAAATTGATGAAATATTTTCTTGTATCCGTCTTGACACGTAATTTCAATGCTGTATACGGTGATAAATCCCATTTATAATTACCCAATGAATCAAAGAAATAAGTTATTCTATGATCAAAATTGTTTTTATGTTTTGTACGAAACATTGACCAACCACTGTATTTCACTGTTGGGTCATTCAAAGGTGGATCTAAATTCAAGATCCCATGGAAATGAGCATATTTCCTTTGTGTAGATGAATCAGTCTCAGGGTCTAAATGCACAGTCGAGAACCCTCCAAGATCTTGATCACATCTCGTTATAATATCATCAATTTGTGTTGTTGGATTCTTGGTGAAATCTATCAAGGGCAAAGTCAATGGCAATTTTTGCTCCCTAACTGTAAAGGCTTTGGAAACCGACTCCTTGATACCATCTGCAAGTGATTGCAATAATATACTTCTCCTGAACATAATTTGATGTGTTATTTCCACATTTTTTATGCCATCCTCAGAGAAAAATTAAAACCAAGTTCCAAAATCACCTAATACGGTAATTACCTAATACAGTAATATAGTGTATTCAGTATCAAAATGTCCAAAAGGGATGAAATCTGCAGGTGTGTGAAATTCTGCACATTTTTTTAAAAGCAGGCAGCAGAGCAGATGAGTATCTTTTTTTTTTTAGGTATTTTGGTAAATTTCATATCTTGCTGTTTTCATATATAAATAAACATATGGAAGTTTGCTATAAATTCAATTCAATTCTCAATTTTTGAAATAAAGTAATATTCATACACATACAATGTCTGATAATAAAGGGCCTCAGCAGCCTCCTCCTTCTTATAACCATCAAAATGAGCCTCAGTACAGCAATTATCGCCCTGAAGACAACAACAACAACCAGCAACAGCAAAATTTTTCACAACAACAGGACCCAGAGAAAGGCGGTAATGGGTATTATTCAGATGATACTGCTAAACCGGTGCCAAGTCAAAATTTTGATGAAGCTTTTAAAGTTGAAAAACCTAAAATTAATGATATACCTTTTATCATATTATTTGCAGCTACTGTTGCAGGTTTTATCACTGTTGCTGTCATTACAATTAAGAGTTATTCAGCAACTCATTCATTCCAAGGTGGTTCAATCTATACTGGTAATAATGATTTCTCATTGAACACTAATACCATTATCTTATTTGCCTTTGTCATTGTCGTGGCAATGGTGTTATCTTTTGGATGTCTCTTGTGGGCAAGACTAAGTCCAAGAACGTTTATCATCTTCTCACTTATAGCAAATGTCGTGTTAGGTATTGGTACTGCCATTGCCTATTTGGTTATGAAATATTGGTCAGCTGGTATTGTTTTCTTGGTTTTTGCATTGATCAATGCCTGGTGTTATTGGTCAATGAGATGGAGAATTCCATTTTCTTCGACAGTGTTGACAATTGTCATTGATGTTATGAAATGGCACCCTTCAGTAATTATTGTCAGTTTAATTGGTACCATTGTTGCTGGATGTTTCAGTGCCGTGTTCAGTGTTACTGTAGTGTCGACTTATGTCAAATATACTCCAAACTCTTCAAATTCAAATTGTGACTCTCAAACTTGTTCCAATTCAAAAGTTATTGGTATCTTGGTCTTTGTGTTTTTTGCCGGTTACTACATCACTGAGGTTATTAGAAATGTCATTCATGTCACTATCAGTGGTGTTTATGGTACATGGTATTATTTATCCAAGTCTGACCAAGGAGAACCAGCGCATCCAGCATTAGGTGCTTTCAAAAGAGCAATGACTTATTCATTTGGTTCAATTTGTTTTGGTTCGTTAATTGTATCCTTGATTCAATTACTGAAACAAGGTGCTACAATTCTTAGACAAAATGCTATGAACAGTGGACAAGTTTGTGATTCAATATTGGCTATTTGTTTAGAATGTTTTATCTCAATTATTGATTGGGCTGTCAGATATTTCAACCATTATGCTTACTCGTACATTGCATTATACGGTAAGTCCTATTTTAGATCTGCTAAAGACACATGGCAAATCTTGCGTTATAAAGGCTTAGATGCATTGGTTAATGACTGTTTGATTGGTACTGCATTGTCCATGAGTGCATTATTCGTGGCTTATACTGGTTCACTATTGGCTTATTTATATTTGAAATTAACAAAACCAGAGTACAACTCAGATGGTGGTTACAATGCTCCAGTTGTAGCATTCACTTTTGTCATGTCAATGCAAATTTGTAATATTGTCACAAATGTTATCAGATCAGGTGTTGCTACATTCTTCATCGCATTGGCTAAAGATCCAGAAATTTTCCAAATGAGTTACCGTGATAGATTCGATGAAGTCTTCAAAAACTACCCAGATGTCGTTCAAAAAATCACTGCTGATTCATAAGTCAAACAAACAAACATTCATTAATTCGTAAATGTATATTTTTAATCAAAAAGCAATCCAATTTGTTTTAACAAATTATTTTAATGAACATTGTTTCTTTTTTAATACTCGGGGTTCTCCAATTGTAAATAACTATTCCACGGGATGTCTTGTAGAAAATATATCTAAAAAAATTAGATAAAGAAGGTGTGAACTATATGTATTGTTTAGATGAACTTTTGTTAAAAGTGAGATTTTGGACCTCGGAAGGACCGTGGAATACATATTTGAGGGAAAAGACCGAGAAAAAAACACAGGCAGAAGACAATTCGAACTAAACATTACGGCGAATCAACCATTGAACTATTGATTCTTGGCTTCAGAGAAGTCAGAAACACTCCATTTATGCAGCAGCTTTGTTAGCCATTTGCTCCTCCTGGTTAATTTTTCTATAGTGTTGAACCTTTTTTTTTTTCCTCGCTCGCCTTGCCGTGGAGAAGGCAACAAAAAAAAGCGGAAAAAAAACTTAGTGAAACAAGAAGAAATAGAGATAACAGACAGATGACTTCGAGGTAAGTGAGATTGACAATTTCAGTCCTCCACATTGCTCATATGACTGACAATTTTTAAAGATATCGTGTTGAATATGCTTTAAAGCAACACCGTAGAGATGAATTTATAGAATGGATCAAAGGTGTATTGGCTGGGCCATTTGTATTACATGCTGTTAAATCAAATGGAATAACAGCTGTTGATGATTTGAAAATTAGTGCCGATGCTAAGAGAAGATATGCAGAAGTATTTGCCGATATTGAGAATCTTGTTAATGACCATATAAGAATGGGGTTAATGGGGAATTCGAGAATGTCAAGATTATCACAATTGGTTCCAAGTATTGGAGAATTTTTCACTCAATTGCCTTTAGAGAAAGCATTTTATATTGAAGATGAGACAAGATCAATCAGTAAGAGAAGATTGGTTTGTCCAAGTTTCAACGATGTAAGAATCATCTTGAACACTGCTCAAATTTTACAATTATCAATGAATTATAACTCGTCATTAGATGGCAAGGATAAGTTGAAATTGTTGACATTTGATGGTGATGTAACTTTATATGAAGATGGTAAATCTTTAGAAAGTGATTCAGAATTAATACCTTTACTCATTGCCATGTTACGTAAAGATTTTTATATAGGAATTGTCACTGCTGCAGGTTATAAAGAAGGTTCCAAATATTATGAGAGATTATTTGGATTAATCGATGCATTAGAGACAAATGGATTATCAAATGAGCAAAAAGAAAGATTCTTAGTCATGGGTGGTGAACTGAATTACTTATTTAGATATGATTGTGGCGATAAATGTTTAAAAATGATTGAACAGGAGAAATGGCTATTGAACAATATGTTGCATTGGGATGAACAAGATATCTTGAAAACTTTGGATTTCGCTGAATCAATTCTCTTGGATTTACAGAAAAAATTAGCATTACCAGCTCTTGTTATAAGAAAAGAACGTGGTGTTGGTATTATACCACAACCAGGTTATAAATTGATCAGAGAACAATTAGAAGAAGTTGTATTGACATGTGATGCCAAATTGAAAAAATTCCCTCTGGCTCAAAAAATAGAGTTTTGTGCATTCAACGGTGGTGCCGATGTCTGGGTAGATATTGGAGACAAGTCTTTAGGTGTCAAGATTTTACAACAATATCTTGGAAATGAACAAGATGTTAAACCAAAAAACACATTACACGTTGGAGATCAATTCCTGGCTATTGGGGCTAATGATTATAAAGCAAGAAGAAGTGCATGTACTGTTTGGATAGCTAATCCAAAAGAGACCAAAAAATGTCTTGATGATTTAGTCAAGTACATGGATGAATGGGCAACTTTTATTTGAATCTAATAGATAACATTATAGTGCGATAAGATAAAAAAAAAGTGACATATATAAAAAAAAAAAAAGATAATAAAAAAAATCTCTTTAATAAAAGTGTATTTCAGGTTCTTTGAACTATTTTAAACAATACTCATCGATTATAAACGATATATAAATATAAAGCTTATCAGCTCGTCATGTTTGGATTATTTTTCAGTTTGATTCAATTCTCAATTTCTATTGTGTACCCTTTACATCAATCTTATAAATCTATTCAATCAAATGTTACAAAAGATATTACAGAATGGTTAATTTATTGGATTGTCTTGGCCATCTTGATCAATGTACAAATTTTTTTCAATCCGATCTTGAGATTTGTGCCATTTATCGGTTTCATCAAGATTTATTTGATGGTTTGGTTGGTTTTCCCAGTGTTGGATAAGAATGATTATAAAATGTACCAGGGTACAAATAACAGTGGCAACACAGGGACTAATACAAACAATAAGATTAATGGAGCCATAATTATATGGGATTTCTACTTGATTCCATTGTTGCTCAATTTTGATAGCAGGTTCGCGGAGTTTATTAACTTGAACACGTCAAATCTGAAGCGGATCTCAGTTAATTTGTTCAATTTGATCATCGATACTTGGTTTAATGGTAATCAAAGTTTGAAAATTTTTGGCTCGTATGATGAAGATCAAGATAAAGAAGAATCATTTATGGGAAGCGTTTATGTCATTTTTAAAGATTCTAAATTTCTCCCATCAATTCCTGCAGTATCCAAAAATGCCACAGATGAGACATTTTCCGTACCTACAAATGAAAGTAACAGGAATTTAACTTTATTGAGATCTTTACTTTCCATTTTCCCATATAATGGAATCAAATCATCTTCTGATATTGTCTCAAAAGAGCTGGTCTCTAACACATCAATCTCCGAATCGCCGCTGCAACAACAACAACAACAACAACAACAACAATCATCTTCTGATGAATTTGATGTCGTTGATGTATCTGAAATTCATGAAAATGACAGCGATGGATCAGTGACCTCTAATGGCTGGTTTAAATGGAGAGCATCTAGTGTCAAGACACATCAAGAATGAGTTAACACAGAAAAAAAAAAAAAAAAAAAAAACTTATAGTTGTTTCGGATATTCATCATTTTTCTATTATTATTATTTGTCCATTGGAATAGGCTGGTTGGTATCGGTTGTGTAAAGGTTGTGTTTTTATTTTTTTGTTTTAGTTCTTCTCTATGGATATCCTTATTTTATTACTTTAACTCTTCGTTATATGGATTTGGTTTTCTTTCTATGTTATATACACATACATTCTTCACTTATTTTTTGATCGTTTATTGATGCTATGTACATGGAATTCTAATCTAAACAAAGAATTTTTTTATGATTTCTGCATTCTCCTGCCTTTTCAGTTTTTTCAAATCTCTGATTTTATTATTACTCATCTTTCTTTCAATCTTCTTACTGATAAAATTGGTCAGTCTTGGTTCAGGATCAATTATTCCTCCAAACAGAGTTGATCTTTTCAATTTGTCACTACCAACTTTATTATGATCTTCGTAATATTGTTCATTTTCCTTATGCAACTTAGTCTCCAGCTCGATATAAGCGACACTTTCTTCATCACGAGGCCAGACAAAAGGTTCCAACATTGTTATTGTCATCTTCTTAACTTGTGGAGTTCTATGACGTGGTCTAAATGGCATTGGCAATGATCTCTCGTATTTACTATGTAATAATTGTGTTGTGATATTCATGGCTCTTAAACCGTATATGTTGTATAAGTAATCTCTCAAGTCCAATTTGTTGAAAGATTTTGGAACAATAAATTTGGCTTGATATGGTGTATGTTTGGCATTAGGTCTCAACAATACAACTCTTGCACTTGGGAAATAAATTTTACGTTCACCAATTTTGAAATGTGCTCTTCCTTGTTCTATAGATGTCTTTCTCAAGTTATGTAATCTTTGTAAATAGGTTTCAGTTTGTGGTATCTCAACCGATGTGGCCATCGACCTTATACTGGTGAATCTAAAAGATGTGAAAAACTTCTGCAACTGTTGTAAAGTCATTATGCTTAAGATCACTTCTTTACCATACAAAATCCTGAGATTTTTCATTGAAATTTTTTTTTTTTTTTTTTTTCTCTTTTGTAAACTTTTTGAATTGGCAGACACGCCGTGTCAATAAGAGATGTATTTGATATTCTATACACGATTATACACTTGCTCCCCAAACTTCGTACACTTTCTTACTCAACAGTGGACCGATTTTCTTGTTACCAACTTCATTCAGAAAGGCTTGCTGCATGAGAGATTCTTTATCTTGAGCTGACTGGCACTCAGCATATGCTGAAAGTAATGATTTTGGTGTTTCAAATTTTTTTTGAATCATGATCAGTTTGTCAAGGGATACACCTTTAATTGTCATTAACATCTTGATATAAAGTTCCTTAACGGTGACCAAATCGGATTTACTCAATATGTTTTGGAAATAGTCAAATCTGTAAACAGATTCCAACTTATCGGAATCGAATTTTTGCTGAAATTTTTGCAAAATAAGGCTATAGTCCAATTGTGTTTCAATTTTCAGTTTCATGATGACAATTAAATCCTTATCACTATAATATTCTTCAATTTTCTTGGTCAATTTTTGGAGCTGTGATATAGTGTCATCAGTGTCTTTTGTTCTCTTTATGTAGAATTGTGAATTTGTGATATTTAACAGGATAGACGTTTGAATAGCATCGCCCATCATTGATACATCAGATCCCATTGTCTCCTCGACTATATAAAAAACATTCAACAACCCTGTTCTTTTCAAACGTGTTTTTTGTTCCATATATCTCCCGTCTTTGATCGAAGAGGCCAAATCATCTAATCTTTTCCTCTCAAAGATGAAATTTAACACAACACGGGTACCATTCTCATGCTGTTTTGCTATCCATAAACCATCACCAACAGTCAATGCTTGTGTAGAACAATTTACGCCTAATTCATTCAATTTGGTTGCAAAATAATCTCTTTGTGTTTGAGATCTTATTTCCCTATTATCAATAATCAACTCGATATCATACGTCCCCAGTGGCCATTTACTGAACCTGCTTCCTTCAAAACGGTCCACCCCACTATTGAAACTCAATTCCAGACTGGTATCCAGTGTTGTGGTGGACTGTTTGGGAACCTCCATATTTTCATTTTGCAGCAACAACATTGCTAATTCTTCACCTTTGTCAGTTAAATAATATCTTTGTGGCCTACCTTTGCATTCGATCAATTCTTTGTTTATCAATGTCTTTGAAGAGCTCCATGCAGAGTAAAATTGATTTGTTGATGGGTTAGAATGGAAAGACTGGTCGCAATACGGTGTCGCAAGAGATATGATTTCTTCTTTCGTTAGCCCACGACGCTTGGGGTCTTTCATTAACAACACTAGTACTATTGCATACCCACCACTTCTTCTTTGAGGAATATATCTCCTCTCTGTAGTTTTTCTTTTCTTCTTTGGTGCTTCTTCTTTCTCATCACCACTTGATCCCCTGGTAACTTTGGGCACTTCAGGCTCCACATATTTGTAACCATTTAACTCGCAATAAGATTGAAGCTTCTTATTCAATTTCTCAACAATCTTCGGACCAATATATTGTATCTCAAGTAATTGTTTTGTTGATTTCACGGGCATTGGATATTTTCTCAAATTATCAAGAGCTCTTCCATATTGCAAAGCCAGCTTCGATGAAAATTTCATGAGCCTGTCCACTTCATCTTCTAGCCACTGAATTAGAAGGTATCGCAAGTCCTGAGGTAGTTCCATCTTCTATCTCTTATAAGCTCATCTCACACGTTTGCAAAATCTTTTTTTTTTTCACTACATGTTTATTTTATTTATTTTTTTTGATCGCGTAATTTTATTTATTATACAGATTTAACGAAATCATTCAATTTTGGATTCAACAATACAATTTCGTTGATAATTTGGTCATAAGCATTATTGTGGTACTCTTTCAAAGTCAATATGATATCATGGATTCTATTGACAAAATTCATCTCCATCAACTTCTTGACATAAACCATCAAAAAGTATTTGAAATTTTTCTCATCTTTCAAGAATTTATAAATTAAAATCTTATTTTCTAAATGGTTGATGGAAATGATGTTTTCCAAATTCTCGAAACCTTCTTTCATTAACATTATTTTACTGATCTTATTGAAAAACTTGTTTTTACCTTTACGTATAATCTCTTCATTTGTATGTTTTTCCAACATCGAAATGATATTCTTGTTTTCATTGTTGCCACCAAGTAAAGTGTTGTCCCAATACTGAGATCCAAAAGCCCACCAAGAATCACTCACTAATGACCAACTACACATATCTTTGTCATACAAGTATCCATTCCCATTGGATAATGTGATAATTGGGACACCTTGTGCTGTTATAGAACATAAAGTCAAATTTTCCAGTCTTGCAAGAATGTCATTTTCAAATAATTCTTGTTCATTTTCCTCATCATCATCAATGTTTGATTTATTCAATGTTGGCTTGATTAAAGGTTGTAAAAGTGGGAATAACGAAGTTGGTTCAAAAATCAGTTTCTTTTCTTTAATGTTCCATGCATAAATTTCACCAAGACATGTTATAGCCATTAAGTAATCGCCTTTACTCTCTAAGAAAGATAAAGGCGTACCTAACACAATCGGAGGTAATATTCTCTTACCAGAGTCCGAATAAACGATGATTATACCATCGATGGTAGCTAAAGCCCAAAATAACCCTTCTCCACCAGTGCTTAACAATATCTTCTTTGGAATAAAATCACAAAAAATTTCACGTTGTGCATCTTCCGATGATTGGGAAAATTGGTTTTTCTTGAAAAGTTGGATCTTTGAAGGTCCACTTTCGTTACCATTACCATTCTTGATGGACAAATATAACAACTCATCAGTTGGTGCCGTTAATTCCCAATTTCTACGTATCTTAGGAATAGATAATCTGACATTACTAAAAGAACTTGATGGATTAATAATTACCGATCCAATAAACTCAATTGGTTGTAATTCTTTCTTAAATTTTTTCTTTGGTTCATCAGCTTCTTCAATTTTCCTCTTTGCCTGTTGTGAAATGCTTCTTGAAACGACATATGAAGGAGCATCAAACTCCATTGTTGTGCCCAGTGTAGTAGTAGTTGTTTTCTTATGATCAATTTCAGTCTTAATACTAGATCCTGAAACAAGCATTGGCAGGATTCTTTTCTTACCATTTTTGGTGATTGTAGCAACAACTGGTTGATCTCCTTGCTTAGTTTCCGATTTCAGTTTTGGCTCCGATACTGGTATGTTTTTATCCAATTGTGATTTTACTTTTTCATATTCCTTATCCCAGTCTTTTAAATCTTTATTATCATTTTGTTTCAGTTTCAGTTTTCCCAATTCTTCTTCGTCAAAAGTCAATACTAAGAATTCACCGCTAATGGAAGTTAAAAATAATGATACCCCATCTCTAGCCCAACATAAATCTAAGATGGTTGATGTTGTAACATCTTGAGCAACAATGATAGGAGATTCAACAGATGTATTCCAAATGGCCAAAGTCTTATCTGAGCCAGCAGTGGCTATGACATAGAATTCATCATGTTGCAATGGTGATTTATTTGAGGTAGTAGGTGTTGTTGGTGATGAAGCAGTAGTAGCAGTAGTTGCATTTGAATTGATGAAAACATTTGGATTGAATTTTGTCACTTCACAGTTGAAATTATGACCAATCAATGAGCACCAGCTTTTCCAAAAACCTGAAGTGGATGTAGAGATATCATGGTTGAAAAGTAAATTGACTAGACTCATTTTCCCCTTATTAGAGTTTGGGATGCTAATAAGCTTGTCATCTTGAGACCAATCCAATCTTCTCACTCTGCTGTTAGAATTCAATGCATTGTTTGTTATCAACTTGTTGATCTTTTGATATAAATCGTATTTAAAAGCACGCTTTGTTAGCAGTTTCTTAGGTTCTTGTAAATTCCAATTCAACTCATAGCTTATTATATTGATCAATTTATCATCTCCAAGAGAACATAACCATTTCCCATGTAAGTTATCAAATTTCAAACCTTTTATAGAAGTACCGTCCAGATGAATATTTAAAATTTGTAAAATTTCATGAAACCTGAAATCGTAGATAATGATTTCATTCTCATATGTAGAGAACAGTACAATTTCATCGTCCATAGACCATGAGATTTCCACAATTGGGTTTGGATGTTGAAATAATTTTGTCCTATTGAAACTCCCATCCGATAAGAATTCAAATTCGTAAACATCTCCATTTTGTAAAGAGCACATGAATTTATGAGTATTTTCGATCAAATTACCGAACCTTATACAAGAAACTGGAGAATTCACTGTGGATTCCAATACACTTGTTGGTTTTAAATTTGCAAATTCGTCCAGCGATGGAGTTGTCAATTTACATTTTGATATCAATGTCGAGACATTCCACACATTACAATTACCATCTTTCCCACCAGTAACTGCTAGACTATTACAAGGAGAAATGTCAATTGTTGTTATCTCCCCATCATGGAACGTGCCAGGCACTTTTATCATATGCATCTTGTGCCAACTATTGAATAGATGATAAGTTTATATTTCAACTTTTGGTAGTTCAACAACAACAACAACGAGGCAAAAAAATTTTCCTTTGGAAAAAAAAAAAAACCACAAGAAAAAATTATTATCAAAAATAATTTATAAGTCATCCAACAAAGGAACAATTAAAAGGATTGATCTATTGATCATTATCATTATAAGATATAGTCGAGAAGTGATTTGTTTCTAGCATTTTTTTTTTTTTTATTCATTCAATAGTATTTTTTTTTTTGTTCACTTATACATATATATATATATATATATACGACGAGATGGCACAGCAACAGCAGGGAGAAGAATTTACAAGCGATAGTGGGTCTGAATTTACAGAGTACTGGATAGATTGGTTCTTGGGGACAAAGGGGAATGAATACTTCTGTGATATAGATGTGGAGTATATAACAGATCGTTTCAATTTGACAGGTTTAAATCAACAAGTTGAGAAATTATCATTACTCATAGATATAATAACTGATAATCAAACAATAGATGAGGACCAACCAGATGACATCAAGATGAAAATCGATAATAATGCGAGATTCTTATATGGTTTAATCCATGCTCGTTATATAATAACAAGTCGAGGCTTGTCCAAGATGGTTAGTAAATACAGAAATGGTGATTTTGGGTTTTGTCCAAGGGTCCATTGTAAATTGAATCCATTATTACCAATTGGGTTAAGTGATCAGCCAAGAGTGAGTCCTGTGAAGTTGTATTGTTCCAATTGTGAAGATATATATAATCCAAAATCGTCAAGACATTCTTCAATCGATGGTGCATTTTTCGGAACTTCATTCCCAGCAATGTTTTTAACCTCGTATCCACAATTGATCCCAGTGCACTCATTGGAGATTTACACACCCAAGATTTTTGGTTTTTATTTACATGATTATGCCAAATTAACAAGGTGGAGGTTATTGAAAAGAGAAAAATTGTTTAAAGAATTACAAGAGCAAGGTATCGATTTGAAAAATTGTCCAGGAGGGTTCAAATTGATTGAAGATGGTGAAGAAGAAGATGAAGAAGAAGTAGGGGGCAAGAAGAAGAAATAAATTATTCTTGTTCTTTCTTTGTTTTATATATATAGTATCTGTATAATAGAATTAGGAGTTTCTGTGTGTTGTCTTATCTTTTATTCTCCATCTAATCTATTTTTATATCGAAGTATTCATTGGCTTGTAGTTATTTATAGACAAGAGAAATCATATCATATAAAACTCTTCCGTGTTTTTCCCTAAGAGATGAAAAAGATTAAATTTTTCTTAAGAAAAAAAAAAAAAAAAATTAAAAAAATTAGTAATTTCTTCAAACTATTCATCTTATCATCTACAAGATATATCTATAACCAGAAGAGAAGAGAAGATGTCAGAGGTAGTCTCCACTTCTTTGAACATTGGGGGTATGACATGCTCCAACTGTGTGGAATCTATCAATACAGTATTACGAGAGATACCTGGGGTTCATAAGATCGATATATCCTTGATGACAGAATCTGCTATGGTGGAGCATTCTTCCTTGGTGAGTGATCTGTTGATCAAAGATACAATTGAAGATTGTGGGTTTGATCTGACAGTAACGTCATCTTCTTTGAAAATTGCTGATCAGCAACATGATTTGTTACAAATAAGTTTGAAAATTTTTGGTATGACATGCTCAAATTGTTCTAATAGTATTGAAAGTGCCTTGACAAGTCTAGAAGGTGTCAAGAGTTGTCATGTTTCTTTGACCACCGAGGAGCTGGATATCCAATATGACAGTAGTGTCGTTGGAGTCAGGGACATTGTATCACTGATTGAAGATTGTGGATTTGATGCAGTATTGAATTCTAATTTAGATTTAAGTTCACAGTTAGAAACGTTGGCCAAGATTAAAGAAGTCAAATATTGGAGATGGAATTTCATAATGTGTTTAATTGTAGGATCACCAGTGGTGGTGTTTGGACATTTAATACCTTCATTTATGAAGAGGCATCACCATCAAATGATGATGAGCCATTCAATTGGTCCAGTGTTGATCCCAGGAATATATCTTGATCATATTTGTGAATTTGTGTTGACTACATATTTACAATTTTTCATCGGTTGGAAATTTTATGTCAATGCTTGGAAAGCATTGAAGCATGGAAGTGGTACAATGGACTTACTTGTATGTATATCAACAACGATAACATATCTGTATTCTATTTTCTCGATGTTATATGCTCTGATTACTCATTCGAAGCAAGCACCGGATGTGTTATTCCCAACATCGGCAATGTTATTCATCTTTATAAGTTTAGGTAAATGGTTAGAAAATAAGGCAAAAGGACATACATCAACACTGTTGTCCAAATTACTTTCATTAACTCCACCAACTTGTAATTTGGTGGAAAATTTCAACGAAGATTTACAAGATATCACAACATCAACCATAGCAGTTGAATTATTACAACAAAATGACATTTTACTTTTAAAACCTGGTTCCAAGATTCCAACAGATGGTGTAGTGATATTTGGAGAAGGAGAAGTTGATGAATCATTACTCACTGGTGAGTCTATGCCTGTTTCCAAGTCAAAAGGTTCCAAGCTTATTGGAGGATCTGTGAATGGCTCAAATGTGATGTATTTAAGAGTCACGCATATAGGTGAATCTACACAATTACAACAGATTGTGAAATTGGTTAAAGATGCTCAATTGACTAAAGCACCAATTCAGAGATATGCCGATATGATTGCATCTAAATTTGTTCCAACAATCTTGATGTTATCGTTGATAACTTTTTGTTGTTGGTATTTTGTGTTGTATGTTTATTATATCAAGAATTGGAAATATCCTGTCTTCTTGCAAGATGATCAATTCAAGAAAATTTTACAAATATCTATTAGTGTTATAGTGGTACTGTGTCCTTGTGCATTAGGTTTACTGGCTCCAACACTGATCATGGTAGGTACCGGTATAGGTGCAACAAATGGTATCTTGATCAAGAGTGGAGAATTCTTAGAGATTGCGAAGAAAATCAATTATATATTATTTGATAAGACTGGGACTTTAACCACTGGGGAATTCCAAATAAGTAAATTTGTCAATTTAAGTAAAGTTTATAATGATCAAGAGATATGGCAACTTGTTGGTAGTATTGAACAAAATAGTGAGCATCCAATTGGTAAGAGTCTTTATCATAGAAGTCAACAAGAATCTCATCTTGATAATGAAATCTTGATAAAAGAATTAAATTTTGAATCTTCATTAGGAGTTAGTAGTAGTGTTGTGTTTAAAGGTCAATTGATACAAATGAAATTGGGTAATTTACCAATGATCAGATCATATTCAAAGAGCAATGACACAGTTTTCGAACAAGTATTATCATCTATATCAAATAGCGAGGTGTCTACAATAACACATATTATGATCGATGATGAATATATTGGATATATTGAATTAGCCGATACTATCAAGGAAGAGCTGTATTCTACAGTTAAATATTTACAATCGAGAGGTTATACAATTGGGATGTGTACTGGGGATAATTTCAAGAGTCTGATACGTACTGGGAACTTATTAGGATTATCACTGGAGAATATTTTCTATGAAAAGACACCAATCGATAAGAGTAATATTATCAAATCATTACAAGAAGACTTAAATACGGTATCATTTATAGGAGATGGTACCAATGATGCTCCACTGTTAATCCAAGCAGATCTTGGTATTCTGATAAGTTCAGGAACAGATGTTGCCATCGAGTCGGCAGATGTCGTGTTGTTAGATGGCTCACTACATAATATTATCTCAACTTTGGATATCTCGATAAGTACATTTAATAGGATCCAGTTGAATTTCATTTGGGCCATGATTTATAATTTGGTGATGTTACCGTTTGCCATGGGATGTTTTATGATCCCTTTTGGGATTGTATTAAATCCAATGTATGCGTCACTGAGTATGGCTTTCTCGAGTATAAGTGTTGTTATGAGTTCATTATTGTTAAAAAAATGGAAACCTCCAATACTCTCGGAAACGCAAGCGGATTTAGAAATGCAATCGTCTTTAAAGAAGAGAAATTTTTGGAATTGGATTACAAGTTTGTTCAGAGGTGGTAGCCAGCCTAGTGCGGAATACGTTGAATTGGATAATATGCCAAGAAGTGGCATTAATTAGCAGTTATTGTTTTTTTGATATTATGTGCACTATCTTTTGTTTTTTTGTTTTTTTGTCAATTTGAAAATTTTCTTGTCCAACGAATTATAAAAAAAGCTTATATAATTTAATTAATAATAAAAGTAAATTAATATGTAAAAGGAGTCTCAATTTGAAGTAGAGTGTGAATTGTAAAAACTATTATTAAACAAAATATAAAACTCAGTGTATAATTTTTCTCCATTATTTTAAAATGAGAAATTATGATAAAAGGAAGATCCGCGGCACACACACCGGAACACTTTTCTCTTATCTGAGTGTGATCTCTCCCTTGTGAGCCAGTCAATTAAAATAAGAAGAACCCTTTGAATTAAAGAAAAAAGGCAGGGCGCAAAAAAAAAAAGCGACGAAAATTTTTCACTTTTCTTTTTTTGGGCTGATTAGCAGAGGAAAAAGACTTCTTTTATCTTTTAACTAGTGGACAGGAAATGCTGCTGCTTTCTTGATAAGATCATGATGCTCATCTTTTTTCTTTTTCTTTTTTGCATTATAAAAAACGGTTAATTCTTCTTCTTTTTTTTTTTTTTTTTATTTGCTCCATATCATATCAATTATAATGTCTTCATCAATTCAAGATATTGAGAAAAATGCTTCCACTTCTTTAAAAGATTACGAATTAACCAAATCTGATTCGGTTTCTTATAGTGGTGAAGTTGACAATACCAACTTGTCTTTTTTCGGGAAATTCAAGAAACTGGTTTTCGATAACACTGAATCAAGAGGTGTTGAAAGAGTTCCTGAAGATGAGAGAACTGATGATTCCTTATATAATGCCTCTTCGATGTGGTTAAGTGCTAATATGGTTATCCTGTCTTTCTCATTGGGTGCCTTAGGTACTGGTGTTTGGGGTTTAGGTTTCTATACCTCATTATTAACAATTATCTTCTTCAACTTGTTTGGATTAACTTTTGTGCTGTTTTTCTCCATCTTTGGTTTCAAATTTGGTTTAAGACAAATGATGTTATCAAAATACCTTGTTGGTAATTATGGTATGAGAATTTTCGCTTTCATCAATGGTGTTGCTTGTATTGGTTGGTCTATTGTTAATACCATTGCTAGTGCCTCATTATTACATATGGTCAACTCAGGTTCTGGTCATAACTTGCCTCCATGGGCTGGTTCATTGGTCATCACCGGTTTAACACTTGGTGTCTCATTTTTCGGTTACAAAGTTATCCATCATTACGAAAAATACTCTTGGATTCCAAATTTTATCGTGTTTTTAATCATTATTGCTCGTATGGCAAAATCTGGTAATTTCACCGCTGGTGAATGGGGTTCAGGTGAAGATACTGCTGCTAATGTCTTATCATTTGGTGGTGCCATTTTCGGTTTCGCCACTGGTTGGACCACTTTAGCTGCTGATTACACTGTTTACATGAAACACAATACAAACCCAGTTAAATGTTTCTTCTCAATTATTGGTGGTTTAGCTTTCCCATTACTTTTCACCATGATCTTGGGTGCCGCTTGTGTCACTGGTATTAACTCTGACCCTGTTTGGGCCGACTTATACCTGGAACACTCAATTGGTGGTTTAATCTATGCTATCTTGGTTCAAGACTCATTACACGGTTTTGGTCAATTCTGTTGTGTTATCTTGGCTCTTTCAACAGTTTCAAACAATTTACCAAATATGTACTCCATCGGTTTATGTCTGCAAGCTGTTTGGTCAAAATTCAGAATTGTTCCAAGATATGTTTGGTCAATCTTGGGTAATGCCGTCACTTTGGGTGTCTGTATTCCAGCTTATTACCATTTCGAAACAGTTATGGAAAATTTCATGAACATGATTGGTTATTACTTGGCCATCTATGAACTGATGTCATTAAGTGAACATTTCATCTACAGACGTGGTTCTTTCAAAAATTATAATATTGATGCTTGGAACGATAACTCTCAATTACCAATTGGTATTGCCGGTGTCTCTGGTTTCTGTGCTGGTGTTGCAGGTGTTGTCTTGGGTATATGTCAAATTTGGTACACCGGTGTTATTGCCGTCAAGATTGGTGCTTTCGGTGCTGATATTGGTTTCGAATTGGGTGCTGCTTTTGCATTTGTCGTTTACAACATAGTTCGTCCTTTCGAATTGAAATATTTTGGTCGTTAATATTTCATTAATATATATATATATAGTTCGTGTTGCTTGTTAGGTTTTGTTATATAATATAAGGTTTTTGTATTAAAGAATTCTGTAATAGGCACATCTCACATGAGAGCTAAGCTTAAGCTTTTTCCGATTTTTAGATATCTCATCCAGGAGATATTCCTAATTACTGTATACTCTAACTTGGGGATTGAAAAAAAAAAAATTCAATATATATTATATTTTTTATATATATTATTCCTAGCAATATCCCCAATACATAATACCATTTCTCCTATTGAAGATCAGCGATATTCCAAGTGAATTGAAATATCCCATTTTGAATCAAGCAACGTTGTGATTTTCAGTAGTTGTGTGATTTTCTTTTTTTGTTGGGGTAATAACTGACATCGGATATACGCTATATAATTACTAAGAAAATTAGATAAACTTTTTCCAGGATGCGAAGTTTTTGCAACATATAAATACTTTGAATTAATCTCTAATATTTGAATCAGAAGTAAAGCAAATAACAATGTCGATTACTATTCCTCAAAATTTCTATGTCAACTTGGGTAATTCCGGTTTAAAAGTCTCCAAGATTATTCTTGGATGTATGAGTTTTGGTTCAAGAGAGTGGAATTCGTGGGTTCTTGAAGATGAAGAAGAAGTTTTCAAAGTGATGAAAGCTGCATATGATGCTGGTATTCGAACTTTTGATACTGCTGATATGTACAGTGCTGGTAAATCTGAAGAATTGATTGCTAAATTTATTAAGAAATTTGAAATCCCAAGAGAATCTTTAGTTATTATGTCAAAATGTTATTTTCTTGTTAACATGCATGCATTTTCTGGAAATATCTCTGAAGCTGATAGTATTAATAAGAAAGGTTTGTCAAGAAAACATATTATGGATGCTGTTGATCTGTCTGTCAAGAGATTAGGAACTTATATCGATGTATTACAAATTCACCGTTATGATCCGGATACCCCTGAAGAAGAGACGATGAAAGCTTTAAATGATGTTATCGAATCGGGTAAAGCAAGATATATTGGTGCGTCATCTATGTATGTTTATCAATTCATTGGATTACAAAACACTGCTGAGAAAAATGGTTGGCATAAATTCATCTCTATGCAAAATTTCTATAATTTGTTATACAGAGAAGAAGAAAGGGAGATGATTCCATATTGTAAGAAGACAAACATTGGTTTAATTCCATGGTCTCCAATTGCTGGTGGTGTCTTGGCCAGGCCTTTAAGTTTACAAGGACAAACGGAGAGATCTAAATCATGGTCAGATTCTGAAAATCAGTATAGAAAGAATGCGAACAACCTTAAGATTGTTGATAGAGTAGAAGAATTGTCAAAGAAATATGATGTCTCGATGGCTGTTATTTCCACTGCTTGGACCATAGCAAAAGGTTGTATGCCAATTGTCGGATTAAGCAAGATTGAAAGAGTTGAAGATGCAATTAAAGCTGCCGATTTCAAACTTAGTGAAGATGACATTAAATATTTAGATGAAATTTACCAACCAGTTGCTATTAGAGGTCATTCATAATGATCTTCAATATATATATAATCTATTTACAGTAATTTTCACAACATTTTGGAGAATTCGTTTTCACCATTAGCAATATCTTGTTGAGCTTTTAACTCATTTTCTTGTCTTAATAATTCGGCATTTTGATGAGCTAATTCTAATAATTCATCATTTTCACCATTTAAGGCACCTTCAACTTCGTTTAAACCAGGTCCATTATTTTCAGTATTACCTAACAAAGTTGACCTAATTAATGAATCTAATTTCTTTGTCATTGCTTCATCAAGTGTGGTGAAATTATCAGAATTTTTCAATTGATCATTTGGCTTATCAAAAGCTTGAATAATAGCTTTAGTCAATTGTTCTTCTGTTGTGATAAATGATGAAGATGCATTATATAATTCCAATAATGATGTAGCTTTCTTGGTTTTCAAATTTAATTCATTGTTCAATCTATTGGCTTCTCTCTTTTCTTGTAATAACAGAATCTCTTCAGGTGTTCTTTGTCTCATTATCGGTCCTTGCAAATATTGTTCTATTGATGGAATAGTCAATTTGAAAGCCTCGGTTTCCTCGTGATCTTTCAATTTAAGTTCATTTAATTTCACTTGCTCAACTTCTAAAGCTTCTTCTTCCAATTTTTCCCTTTCTAATCTTTCAGCTTCTTTTATATAACTGTCTCTCAAGAATTGACGACGTAATTCAGAATTTTGTATCTTAATTTGTTGTGCTATAGGCATCTTTGATATCTCCTCTGTAGTGAAAACTTTCTTAGGAGCCAGTGCCGTCAACTCAAGACGTCTTGATACCGGTATAAATTCTGATATTTTTTGCTCTCTTGATGAACCTCTTGGATGTTCAACCCCTTCAGCATACCCTGTATTTGGAGATTTCTTTGTATTGGATGGGAAAATAGATGTCTTGAAAATAGGACGTGGTTTTGGTAAATACCCAGATTTACCACCAAACTTAAGAGCTCCTTTACCCATGGTTGTTGTATCTTACCAAAGCTTCCAGTATGTTGATTGATCAATTTTTTTTTTTTTTTCCTCTACATTTTTTTTTCTGTCTAGCGAATTTTTCACTGAAAATGACACGGATAGAAATTGACAGATACTTTCCAATGAGATGCCTAGTTCTATCTGTATCTACAAGTGAAAGTGTATAGAAGCATCTTGCTGGTCTATTTATCAAAGTCTTCAATACAGACATTTGTTTTCCTTTAAAAAAAAACAGACACACATAATCTTTTAAATCTAATTTTACTAAAAATACATATAATGGTATTAGAGAACTCTCTATATCACCTTAATCATACCAAATATCAAGCTCTTTTTTATTTTGTTCTTTTTTGTTTCGTTTCACTTCAAAACCCTATAGATTCTGAACTCTCCACACATGCTAATTATTTTTTTCAAGGAATCAAAATCATAAAGCACCCAAATAATCTTCGTTAATTGAGCCTAAGGCAACAATATGGTTGACGTCTGATCTGACAGCCGTTATCTTTAATCTAATCTTGGAACCTTTTGTGATTAATTGATCATCTCCCATATAAGCTGGAGGATTATTACTTGGATTATATGCCAATTCTGAAGGTAATGTCTGCACTGCGATGAACACTTCTAATGGACCAACATCGACGAATATCCCAATTTTCTCAACTTTACTAACTATACCGTCAACCACTTCTCCTTTAAAAGGTTTCCATACTATGGCTCTATATTGTACTTCAAATTCTGCATAACCTGAAGTTGGGATGATCTTACCTTTGCCTACATTAATCTCCACGGAGTCTAGCACCGATACTATAAATCCAAATTGACCAGAACATGTTCCTTCCACATCTGTTAATAATTTATCCCTCAAATATTTATTCATTTGAGGACCAAAATATGATGGATGCAAAGTTAAATTCAACGATAAATCTTTCTGTTTAAAAAAAAATGGGTTGTTAGAAATTGAATTATTAATTAAAAAAATCCATTTTGTAGTGCATTCAACTTACCAAGAAGAACATGACGATAATATTGTGGATGGGAGAAAGTGTAGAGAAGGCACTCGATAAAGTCGTTTGTTGAATTTGGTTATTTTTCTCGTTTTTGTTTTTTTTTTTCTTTGATGAAAAAAAAAAAAAGTTGGATAAAAACTAGACGTGCACAAAGCATCAAAAATTTGTATGGGAAAAACAAAAAAAAAAAAAAAGAGAAGAAAAAAAAGATGAAAAATTTCTCGACAGTGTTGTTTTATCAAAGATTAGAAATATATAATAATGTCAAGTAAGATAGGGAGAGTATGTGTCGAGTGATGTGGGTTACACCACTGTTTCTTTGTAATTTCACAATACTAACTTTTATAGACTGCAATCTCATTTGCAAGAGTCTGGCATCATGTTGATGTAGCAGAAGATCCAAGAACATTTGGTAGATTAGCCACACAGATAGCTGTGACATTAATGGGAAAACACAAGCCAGTGTATCACGAGACACAAGATATCGGTGACTATGTAGTTGTATCGAATTGCAAGCATTTGAAATATACTGGAAATAAATTACAAGAGAAAACTTATTGGTCACATACAATGAGACCAGGTAGTGGTAAGGCTACACCAATGGAAAAAATTGTTCAAGATGTTGGTCATGGTGAAATCTTGAGGAAAGCCGTTAGTAAGATGTTACCAAAGAATAAGATGAGAAAGACAAGATTGGAAAGATTAAAAGTATTTGATGGAAGTGACCACCCATATAAGGAAAATATCATAGCGTTTGCAGATGAACTGCCATTGGTTGAAGCGAGAATAAAGAAATTGAACGAACAAACAAAGATATTGGAAGAATACTACAAGAGAAATCCTAAAGAAAACGTAAATTAATTTTTACTTCATCAACAAAGAACATGTATATAGATAAGTTATTATCAGTAATGTATGATTCCATCTGACTACTTGTAACCATATTGTCTTTCTTTAATTGTGAACAATCAATAAGCTTAATCTGTATCTTGTAGTAACCAAACCAAAACTCAGATTACCCTACTTTGATAAAGTGTCAATATCATAATTACCATTTTAGGAAGTCCAAAAGTTTTTCATTTTTTTTCAAAGAAAAAAAAAAAAAAAATAACAAAAAATCAGCGAAGGCAATACTTGATTATCAAAAGTTTACTAGTTGGAAAGTAATTCATCTTGTATAATTAGGACATACATAGATATTAGTGATAGGATATATTAAGTTATATTATATCTACTTATTAAGTTACCTTTAGCCAATTAGAACATTCATTGTTTCAGTTCCTATTCAAGTGTTTATTTTTCATTATCATTATTTTTTTTTGTTTTGTTTGTTTCCAATCTTGTATTTCTAAGACTTGATAGTTGATATTCAAAGAGTAATCATCATATTAAAAGTCCACTGTCATAATCGAAAAGGAAAACTAGTCATATCCATATTTTTTTCACGTTCTTAATTATAATAAAATCAAAAACCAAAATAGTAAAAAAAAATTAAAAAATTAATACAATAATGGACCAATATTCATTTGAAGATCAAATAACAACAGAAGATTGTTGGACAGTTATTTCTTCTTTCTTCCAAGAGAAGGGGTTGGTCTCTCAACAATTAGATTCATTCGATGAGTTCATAGGTACCACAATACAGGACTTGATTCTTGAAGATAGTACTTTGATTTTGGAACAACCTGCTCAACATGCCACCGAGGCCGATAGATATAACAAACGTTATGAAATTCAATTCGGAAAAACATATTTAACTACACCAACAATGACAGAAGCTGATGGTGCTGCTCATACCATGTATCCGCAAGAAGCCAGATTAAGAAATTTGACATATAGTGCTACTTTACAAGTTGATATGACAAAACGTGTATTGATTAGTGACGATGAAGAAACACAGGAAGCTGGTGAAGTCATATGGAGACCAGAAGCCGATGAACATGGAAATATCGATGAACAACCGGAACAAGTCAGTTTAGGTAGAGTTCCTATTATGTTAAGATCAAAATTCTGTGTCTTGAGAGATTTAACTGAAGCTGAATTTTATAACTTGAAAGAATGCCCTTATGATATGGGTGGTTATTTCATCATTAATGGTTCCGAAAAAGTCTTAATTGCTCAAGAAAGAAGTGCTGCCAATATTGTGCAAGTTTTCAAAAAAGCTGCTCCATCTCCAATTTCTCATATTGCTGAAATCAGATCAGCTTTGGAAAAAGGTTCAAGATTGATCAGTGGTATGCAATTGAAATTATACGGTAGGGAAGATAAAGTCACCACTGAGAGAACAATTAAAGCAAAATTGCCATACATTAAACAAGATATTCCAATTGTTATTGTATTTAGAGCCTTGGGTGTTGTTCCTGATGGTGATATTTTGGAACATATTTGTTATGACGAAAATGATTGGCAGATGTTGGAAATGTTGAAACCATGTGTTGAAGAAGCTTTCGTTATACAAGATAGAGAAACAGCTTTAGATTTCATCGGTAGAAGAGGTAATGCATTGGGTATCAGAAGAGAAAAACGTATACAATATGCAAAAGATATCTTAACCAAGGAATTATTGCCTCATATCACTCAAGAGGAAGGTTTTGAAACAAGAAAGGCCTTCTTCTTAGGTTATATGGTTAATAGATTATTATTATGTGCTTTGGAAAGAAAAGAGCCAGATGATAGAGATCATTTTGGTAAGAAGAGATTGGATTTAGCTGGTCCATTGATGGCCAACTTGTTCAGAATTCTTTTCAGAAAATTGACCAAGGATATTTTCCGTTACATGCAAAAATGTGTTGAAACAAATAGAGATTTCAATTTGGCATTAGCTGTCAGATCAAATACTATTACTGCTGGTTTGAAATATTCTTTAGCAACAGGTAACTGGGGTGAACAAAAGAAAGCAATGACTGCAAGAGCTGGTGTTTCTCAAGTCTTAAACCGTTATACTTACTCATCAACATTATCACATTTAAGAAGAACTAATACACCTATTGGTAGAGATGGTAAATTAGCTAAACCACGTCAATTACATAACACTCATTGGGGTCTTGTCTGTCCTGCTGAAACTCCTGAAGGTCAAGCTTGTGGTTTGGTCAAGAATTTATCCTTGATGTCATGTATTTCTGTTGGTACTCCTTCAGATGCCATCTTATTATATTTGGAAGAATGGGGTATGCAAGCTGTTGAAGATTTCACACCATATAAAGAACCAGAAAATGCTAGAATATTCGTCAATGGTGTTTGGGTAGGTACTCACAGTGATCCAGCTCAGTTGAACTCTGCCATTAGAGATTTGAGAAGACAAGGTGATATTAATCCAGAAGTTTCCATTGTTAGAGATATCAGAGAAAAGGAATTTAAGATTTTCACCGATGCCGGTAGAGTTTATAGACCATTATTCATCGTTGATGATGATGAAGATAGTGAGCATAAAGGTGAATTAAAATTGAGAAAAGAACATATACATAGATTGATCGAAACTGCAGACCAAGATGAAATGATGTACAATGAAGATGACGATGATGATGATGAGAGACTGTATGGATGGTCTGGATTAGTCAAGAGTGGAGTCATTGAATATGTTGATGCAGAAGAAGAAGAAACTATTATGATTGCCATGCAAATAGATGATTTGATTGCTGCAAAACAAGAGCAAATTGAACATGATCGTGATGATGCAGAAGAAGATGATGATGATCATGCGAAGAGAATAAGAGCTAAACCAAGTAGTCATACTTTCACACATTGTGAAATCCATCCTTCAATGATCTTGGGTGTTGCTGCTTCAATTATTCCGTTCCCTGATCATAACCAATCTCCTAGAAATACATATCAATCTGCGATGGGTAAACAAGCGATGGGTGTCTTTGCAACAAATTATAGTGTTAGAATGGATACGATGGCCAATATCTTGTATTATCCTCAAAAACCATTGGGTACAACAAGATCTATGGAATTCTTAAGATTCAGAGAATTGCCAGCTGGTCAAAATGCTGTTGTTGCTATTGCTTGTTATTCTGGTTATAACCAAGAAGATTCCATGATTATGAACCAATCCTCTATCGATAGAGGTTTATTCAGATCATTATTCTTTAGATCTTATAGTGATCAAGAGACAAGATCAGGTATGGCCGTCTTGGCCGAATTTGAAAAACCTCATAGAAGTGATACTTTAGGTTTCAAACAGGGTACATATGAAAAATTGGATGATGATGGGTTGATTGCACCTGGTGTTAGAGTCTCTGGTGCTGATATTATTATTGGTAAGACCATTCCAATACAGCCAGATTCTGAAGAATTGGGTCAAAGAACTAAGTATCATACAAAGAGAGATGCATCAATGCCTTTGAGAACAACCGAAAATGGTATTGTTGATCAAGTGGTTTTGACCACAAACCAAGAAGGTTTGAAATTCGTCAAAGTAAGAACGAGAACAACCAAGGTTCCACAAATTGGTGATAAGTTTGCTTCTCGTCATGGTCAAAAGGGTACAATTGGTATAACGTATAGAAACGAGGATATGCCTTTTAGTGCCGAAGGTATAGTTCCAGATTTGATCATCAATCCTCATGCTATTCCATCTCGTATGACTGTTGCTCATTTGATTGAATGTTTATTGTCAAAAGTTTCATCTTTAACTGGTATGGAAGGTGATGCCACTCCTTTCACAGATTTAACAGTCGAGCAAGTTTCCAAATTGTTGAGAGAAAATGGTTATCATTCAAGAGGTTTTGAGCTTGTGTACCACGGCCACACTGGTAAAAAAATGATGGCTCAAGTTTTCTTTGGCCCAACCTATTACCAACGTCTTAGACATATGGTCGATGACAAGATTCACGCAAGAGCCAGAGGTCCGGTTCAAATGTTAACAAGACAACCGGTTGAAGGTAGATCAAGAGATGGTGGTTTAAGATTCGGTGAAATGGAAAGAGATTGTATGATTGCACATGGTGCCGCTGGTTTCTTGAAAGAAAGATTGATGGAGGCTTCTGATGCTTTTAGGGTCCATGTCTGCGGTATTTGTGGTTTGATGAGTGTCATTGCCAATTTGAAGAAAAACCAATTTGAATGTAGATCTTGTAAAAACAAGACTATCATTTACCAATTGCATATTCCATATGCCGCCAAATTGTTATTCCAGGAATTAATGGCTATGAATATTGCTCCAAGAATGTACACAGATCATCTGGATGGCTCTATCCACTGATACTGTGGCCTTTAAACTGTGTATAAATATATACTTAACCAATAAAAAGAACGACAAAAAAAGTTTTTCCGTAAAGTTACATATTCTTTTTAATAAGCATGTCCATATGCAAGCCCGGTTTTTCCCGTCGTCCATTTGCTTCACATAGGTACGGCTTGATGGCATTTCAGTCTTTCTCGATGATCATCTATGGATGTTATTTAAACACCCACTCTTCCCCTTCGTTGTACGGAGTTAATGCAAACATCCAAAGCAAAGAAAAAAAAAAAAAAATTTGCGGTGGAAAATAAAGTTAAGTTCTAAAGGGAAAAAAGTTTTGAGAAAAAAGTTTTTAGTAAATTAGTCATTTGTTTAAAATAGGAGTCTAGAGATGCTGGTGAGTGAGGAACAAGTGATCAGAATGAATAGTCGTGAGGAAGAGAACCGTCTTAGCAATAGTAGGTTGTCAGGGGTACTGTCTAGAGTATCGGCCGGCCGCTTCGATCTGGAAGATATTGAGAAAATTAGTGGGGAAGAAGAGGAAGTCGTGAACCAACAACCGGATTTATCAGTTCCTGATGGTGGATATGGTTGGGTTGTTGTAGTAGGTTTGTTCTTATTCAACTTCTCTACTTGGGGAGCCAATGCTGCATATGCTGTGTTCTTGGCTCATTATTTGAATAATGATATTTTCCCAGGTACCACTAGAATTGAGTACGGTGCAATTGGTGGGTTGACTTTTGGTACTGGGTTATTACTTGCGCCAGTATTGAATTTTGCCGTGGGTAAGGTTGGTGTTCATGCTGTGATTGCATTTGGGCTGTTCTTGCAATTTGCAGGATTGATGTTGGCCAGTTGGAGTACTCAGATTTGGGAACTATTTATGACTCAAGGTGTGCTCTTGGGTGTTGGGATGGCCACTGTTGCCGTGCCGAATTTGGTCTTGATGCCACAATGGTTCAGAAAGAGAAGAAGTTTAGCCATTGGGCTTAGTGCTGCTGGTAGTGGACTGGGTGGTGTTTGCTTTGTCTTAGGTTTACAACATCTTATTCAAACCAGTGGTCACCGTTGGGCTTTGCGAACCGAAGCTATTGTATGTGTCGTTGCTGAAACTATTGGCTTATTGTTAATTAGAACGAGATCTCATCAAATTAAACCTGAATTCAAGCTTGTTGATAGACTCACTATGAATTTTGGATTCTTGATGGAAGTATTATGGGTCATGTGGACTATGCTTGGATATGTTGTGTTATTGTACAACTTGGCAGATTTCACCTTGAGTTTAGGTTACTCTTCATCGCAAAGTTCTATTGTGTCAACAATGATCTCTGTTGGTGGGTTTTTTTTCAGACCAATGGTCGGTAGACTGAGTGACAAATTCGGTCCAGTCACTGTTAACATTGTTGTCCATTTAATTGTTGCCATTTTCGCATTAGCCATGTGGATTCCCGCAAGAAATTTCGCTACTGCTATAGCCTTTGCATTAGTTGAAGGTGCCTTCATGGGTAGTATCTGGGTGGTCTCAGCTACCATCACCACCAGAATTGCAGGATTACAAAAAATGGGGTCATGTATGAGCACATTATGGATATTTATTGGTATATCAGGTATGGTATCTCCAGTCATCGGTATTGTATTGAAACAACCACCACCACAAGGTGTATCCGTAGATCCAAAACAATACTTACACCCTGCTATTTTTGTGGGATTATCATTTTTCGCAGCTAGTTTATGTTTATTTGTCTTGAGAGGTTGGATTATTGCAAGAGATGAAATATTGCAAGCTTCTAAAGGTGATGAAATTACATTAGAGGATACAGGTGAAGAATTATATCTCACTGTTCCTGTCAAACTTGGTTTCCAAAGATGCTTCAAATGGAAAACCATCAGAAAAGTTTAGATTAATATTCAGTTACAATTTTTTTTAAATATCTATTTTTATTACAAAAGTTTTTTTAATGATTAATGGAAAATTTCATCTACTACAAATCATTACCTTGTTTCTCGGCCATCTTTTGATGGAACGCAATATCATTGCTTTCCCAAGGGTAACAAATCCAACTATCTGGAACATTTTCAGTGAAATATCTATCTTCTTTCATGATATAATCTGGTAACTCTTCTTTCTTTGGTTTCAATTTATTGTGACATACAAAGATACCGAATTTAGTGTCTTTAGGGTCTCCACCTTTTTCCTTACATTGCTTTTCAACATCTTTCTCTAATTCTGATAAAGCATAGTGCAACGTCTTTCTAGTGTCGTCCACCTCGTCAACGATCAAGATATTCTTGTTGATTAAATCAACTCCAGATTGCTCATAATCTATCCATTGAACTCTATTCACTGTGACTCCTGGTTTCTCAGCAGTGGTGGAAACTGTTTCAATATCTTCGTATAACGATAAGATAATGGCATATATTCTAATAGTTGGTACACCTTGTTCTTTCAAGCAAGTTCTCAACATTCTAGCAGGTATGAACCCACCACCACCAATGGCAATGATCAAATCTGGCTTAAACTGCTTGATCTTTGGTGTTATGTCTTGACATAACTTGTGTATATGGTTATACGAAATATAAACTTTCTCTTCTTCGCCTGACATTCTACTTTATTTGGTCGATTCTATTAATTGATAACAGCTTTTCGATAGATTTAGCTTGGTACAAATTGATAAAAAAAATTTTTTTTTTTTTTTTGTCATTTTGTCAAACTTTATTAGCATTTAGATGAGCAGAAGAAGAGAATGCCTTACAAGTCTGTTTGATTTGAAACTGATTAGTCTATAAGTTGAACTTCTATGTAGCCTATCATTCTGAGTCGATATCCATGTCCCCGTTTGTCTTCTTAACATCTACTTCATCATCACTATAATTGTCCTCTTCTTCCTCTTCTTCATCTTCTTCGCCATTAGCAATAGGTTCAGGGTCACTTTCATCGTCATCATCCTCTATGTAGTCATCCATTTGTTCATCATCAATTTCACTCTCTTCCATTAAATCTAACCCATTGTCTTCTAATTCTTCAATATACTCAACACCACTGTCATCGTCTTCGTCTTCAATGCCATATTCATTGTTGTTGCTTGATTTCAAAATCAATTTTTTCAATTCCATGTTCTCCAAAACCATATCAATCTTACCGTTCAACTCGAGTAATCTCGTAAGTGTCAACGATCTTCTATGTAAAGTGGAGTGCAATATTCCCAAGTTCTTTGTCAAATTAGAATAGTTGTTTAAGAAACCTCCATGAATGATAAATAACCATTTGATCCAAACATTCAAGGTGGATTGTTTGTTGGAATTTCTAGCAATTCTCTCTGAGATTCTGTTTAACAATGGGATGACGTAATTGGTTGATAATTTCTTAATTGTATTCTTGATGACATCTTCATCTCTATTATTTAAAACTGTCTCTAATAATGAATGGTCATTTGACTTGATAGCTTGTGTTAATACTGTGGTTAAAGTACCTGTTGAAGCCTTCTTTTTTTTTTCCTTTGGCAGTTGAACAGCAGGAACATTTAACTTCGAAACTTTCTCTGCCAATGATTCTTCTTCTTCTTCTTCATTGTCATCTTCTAAATCTTTGAAATTATCACCAGTTTGAACAATAGCATTTCCTTCATTATAATGCTTTGCTGAAGCAAAATCATGGCCATGAAGAGAGTGGTCTGTTAACTTTATGATTGGTTTTTCTTTAGTAACTTGAATTTTGTCATTTAACTTGTATGCATCTTCTTCATACCAAATAATTGTATCAAAGAATGGAATACTTGAGTTCTCTAACCACATTATGATAAATTTATTTTGTTTTGTAAAAGTTAAGATAATTTTAAGAACCTCATTTGTTGGATTATGCAGTGGTCTACTTATTGATAATGTAGCATCTGAATTTTTAGATTTTGATTTTATCTTCTTCTTTTTGGAAAATTTACTAGATGCAGACCCATTTAAATCTTGCGAAATCAGTAAAGGATCGTTGAAAATCTCGATATTTTCCTCCGTTACGGCTATCAAGATTCTTTTTGATTCATATTCACCAAATGATAAGTTCAAGACATTTGACTGAGCAACCAATACTTTCTCGATGTTCTTCTTAGAAATTGAATAGATATTTATAAACCTATCGTTATGAGCAGCAGTTAAGAATAAGTCATCGGAAATTGGTAGAATTGTATGAATTGGACTAATATGACCTGGAAATGTATGGATGACAGAATTCAAATCGGCCAAATCAATTATTGAAATGCCATATGAAGCCACTAACAAATGTATCTTATTATCCAACATAACAGTTACTACTTGGTTTAATTGTTCGTTATTATTCGAGCTCAAATGAGGAATCTTGAAATTTCTTAAAAGCTTGTAGTTTGTCAAATCCCATTCACTGATGGTACCATTCACATCGACACTGAAAGCAGTACCTGTTAATTTAGAATGATGGAAAGATAAAGCAGCAGAACCAGATTGGCTCTCCAATGTAGAAATAATCTCGTTTTGAACTGGTGAGTAAATCACTATATTACCGTTATTCAAACAGATAGCAACATATTGGCTCTCTAACTTCACATCACTAGCACTTGCAAAAATGCCCCAACTCAAACTTATCACTTTCAAATTCTTATCCAATGTGAAACTGTTTGACAAAGCATTAGATGACGATGGATCCACCGATTGAATTCTCAATCTATGTGAGTCCAAAGCCACTATACAACTGGCCAAATATGAACCAGTGAGATCAAATGAAGAGGCTATTAATGACATCTTCCTAACTCCCGGTCTTCTACTGATATCCAATAGCTAATGTATGCTTGATGAGGTTTGAAAATTTTTTTATTTTTTTTTTTTAAAAAAAAAAATTTTTTTAAGTTCCAAAAAAAAAATAAAAAAAAAAAAAAAAGTACACAAGAGAAAAAAATAAAAAAACAATCAAAACGGCAGCAAAAGCACGAAGCACCATCAGGACGAGAGGTCAAGTAAACTTGTTGAAATCTTGACTGGTGTAATTAGTGACCAGGGTGTGTAATAAAAGAGAAACCAAAAAGCATGTCTGAATTTGGAGCAGGATCTTCGGAGGAGTTGACCTTACCAAAGGCAACTGTACAAAAGATATTATCAGAGATTTTACCTCAAGAGTTCACATTCACCAAAGATGCCAAGGAGCTGTTGATTGAATGCTGTGTTGAATTCATCATGATTCTCAGTGCTGAGTCTAATGAAATAGCCGAAAAAGAGTTGAAGAAGACGATCAGCTCTGATCATGTTGTAAAACTGTTGAGTGATTTAGGTTTCCTCGAATATTTAGAACCAATCGACAAAGTCTTGAAAGAACATAAGGAATCAAATAGCACGAAGATTGCAGGTAAAAATAAAAACAAATTTCAAAATTCTGGGTTGTCCGAGGAGGAGTTGTTGAGGCAGCAGGAAGAGTTGTTCAGACTGAGTAGGAACAAATTACAAAACACTGGAACCAGTGGTGCTATCAAGAAGGAAGAAAATTAATCCAACTATTCTTTCAGCCAGTAAAATTCATAGATGTATATTAGGTCCTTTATCTTTTTTTTCACTATTAGTATTATCAATATGATATTTATTAATTCAATTCGATGTTATTATTGTGACTTGTATTTTACAATAAAGTTCTTAGTTATTGGTCTACACATTCTACCTTATATTAAATATAATAACGTAATTCTATTGAAACAAAACCTATAATGCATGTAAAAAAAGGGGAAGAAAACTAAGTAAAAGAAACAATGGTATTGTAAGACAAGAACAAAATCATGTCTAAAAAGTAAAATAGCAGTACAAGAAAATCATTGATAAAAAAGCAAATGAATAAATAACATGAGTAAAACAAATAGTGAAGAGAAAAAAAAAATTATGCTGTTGTGAAATATGGTGATTATAAAATAATAATCATGAAAATTGCAATGAGAGGAATCGACAGTGTAAAGAAGCTAGATCTAGCAGATATTGCGGACCCTTCTAAGATCGTTGGAACACCTCCTTCTGTTTCATTGCCTTGTTTGGCAGCCACACTGGTGTAGTCTGGGGCTTCTGAAGTCACTGTTGCAGTGACACTTGCTGTGTCTTGATCAATTTCGGTAATATATGTGAGTTCATCGTCATCTGCTGAACTGTATGGGGTCTCAGAAGAGTAGCTTGTTTGCTTAGCATCTAAAGAGGTAAACTTGTGAGAACCATCAGCTGTAGGAGTAACACTGCTAGTAACTTGATCAACCTGGGTAAGACTGTCAGTTTCGTAAACATCTGTAATATCATCAGAATCACTGACAGATAAACTGGTTTGCTTAGCATCTAAAGAAGTAAACTTGTGAGAACCATCAGCTGTAGGAGTAACACTGCTAGTAACTTGATCAACCTGGGTAAGACTGTCAGTTTCTGATTCAGTTTCGTAAATATCTGTAATATTATCATCAGAATTAACGCCAGTAACAGTCGAAGCCTTTGAAGCTGTACTACTTGACGAAGTTGAGATTTCATCTGTATTATCATCTGGACTCTGAGTTTTTGTTTTCGAAAGTCCACTGACTGTGGTTTCCGATTGGGTTGTCTTTGTTCTCTTATCACTCAACGAAGATCTAGAAACCTTATCGGTGGATGTTCCAGCCGGTTCGGTTCTTGACCTATTTGTCTTAGATTCTGTCCTATCAGATACGGAAGTGTCGTTAGTTTTAGTAGCAGCCATTGATGAAGATTTCGTTGTATTTATTCCTGAGTCTGTTGATCCACCTTCTGACTTCTGACTACCACTGGCCTTTTGACTAGCGGAAGTACTTTTGGTCATCTTAGTAGAAGGATCTTCAGAAACACCTGTTGTAGGCTTCTCTGTTGAATTGGAGACAGTACTGCTCACAAAAGTAGTAACATGATAATGCCCTGAGACCGAAGCTGATGATGCTGAGCTTGAACTTGAAGCACTAGATAACGTGGTCATTGCAGTTTTAGTTTTATGATGAGATGAACTCTTCGTGTACTCAGCGTTCTTTGTGCTTGATGTTGACACTCCCTTGGAATTGAAAGTAGAAGAACTCATACCTGTTGAACTTGAAATTGACGCTCCGCTAGAGGTGGAATTAGTGGAGTGGTTCAAAGTGCTAGTGAAATATACTTTGGAAGACAAAGATTTCCTGGTTCCACTTGATGAGGGTAAGTGAGAGGAACTGACACTAAAAATGCCAGAACCAGATTGGATGGAAGAAACAGAACTGGATGCTTTCGAATAAGCACTTGAAGCTTTGGTGGATGAAGTAGACAAATTGCTCTTTGAAATTCCGGTTTTAGAACTATTTGATTTAACCAAAGAAGCATTGCCTGAAGCACTAGTTTGAATCGAGGAAGACACAGTAGTACTCTTTGGAGCAACAATCGTGGTAGAAGATTCCACTACAGTGACCATACTGGAAGAAAACTTGATTTCGGTAGAAGTCACAGTAGTAAATTCAGTTAATCCCACAGTGTCAACTTCAGTTTCAATAGTGACATAAGTTATATCATCAAAACCTGAGGAAAAATCCAACTCAGAAGAAAACGTAGACTCAGAGTAACTTTCCGAACTCAATGAGGAACTAGCCAGAGGAGACGATATCGAAATACCATCAGAGGAGCTACTAGATGATTTCCCTGTCACTATAGAAGGACTCGACGTTTCCAAACTCTCACTATTCATGGAGCCAGACACAGACCTTCCCGTTGCTCCTATCGACGCAAAATGAGATGACACAGTAAAAGTAAGGGTGTGATCATCCTGTGAAGCAAAAGATGATTCGGAGTAGAAGCTTGAACCTGAACTGCTAGATATAGCTGATGGGTTCCTACTTGATACTCGCACAGTTGATATAACTGATGAGAACAGAATTGAGCTACCAGATATCGCTGGGACTGACTGATTAGGACCACTTGATGGAGCTGATGAGTAACCACTAGAAACATGACCACTTGATGCAGCTGATGAATAATCACTAGAAACATGACCACTAGATGGAGATGATGGAGAACCACTTGAAGCACCTACTGAACTGTAATGAGATACTGGTTCACTAGATGGAGCTGATGAGTAACCACTTGAAACAGAACCACTAGAAGCACCTACTGAACTGTAGTGAGATACTAGTTCACTTGATGGAGCTGATGAGTAACCACTTGAAACAGAACCACTTGATGGAGCTGATGGGTAACCACTTGAGACAGGACCACTAGATGGAGATGATGGGTAAGCACTAGAAACAGAACCACTTGATGGAGCCGATGGATAACCACTGGAAACATGACCACTAGATGGAGATGATGGAGAACCACTTGAAGCACCTACTGAACTGTAATGTGACTCAGGTTCACTATATGGAGCTGATGAGTAAACACTAGAAACAGGACCACTAGATGGAGATGATGCAGAAGCACTTGAAGCACCGACTGAACTGTAATGTGACTCAGGTTCACTTGATGGAGCCGATGAGTAACCACTTGAAACAAGACCACTAGATGGCGATGATGGAGAACCACTTGAAGCACCTACTGAACTGTAATGTGACTCAGGTTCACTAGATGGAGCTGATGAGTAAACACTAGAAACAGGACCACTAGATGGAGATGATGCAGAAGCACTTGAAGCACCGACTGAACTGTAATGTGACTCAGGTTCACTTGATGGAGCCGATGAGTAACCACTTGAAACAGGACCACTAGATGCAGCTGATGAATAACCACTAGAAACACCTACTGAACTGTAATGAGATACTGGTTCACTAGATGGAGCTGATGAGTAACCACTAGAAACAGGACCACTAGATGGAGCTGATGGATAACCACTAGAAACACCTACTGAACTGTAATGAGATACTGGTTCACTAGATGGGGCTGATGAGTAATCACTAGAAACAGAACCACTTGATGGAGCTGATGGGTAACCACTTGAAACATGACCACTTGATGGAGCTGATGAGTAACCACTTGAAACAAGACCACTAGATGGAGATGATGGAGAACCACTAGAAACACCTACTGAACTGTAATCAGATACTGGTTCACTAGATGGGGCTGATGAGTAACCACTTGAAACAGGACCACTTGATGCAGCTGATGAATAACCACTAGAAACACCTACTGAACTGTAATGAGATACTAGTTCACTTGATGGGACTGATGGATAACCACTTGAAACAGAACCACTAGAAGCACCTACTGAACTGTAATGAGATACTGGTTCACTGGATGGAGCTGATGAGTAACCACTTGAAACATGACCACTTGATGGAGCTGATGAATAACCACTTGAAGCACCTACTGAACTGTAATGAGATACTGGTTCACTAGATGGAGTTGATGGATAACCACTAGAAACAGCACCACTAGATGGAGATGATGGAGAACCACTTGAAGCACCTACTGAACTGTAATGAGATACTGGTTCACTTGATGGGACTGATGAGTAACCACTAGATGCACCTGCTGAACTGTAATGAGATACTGGTTCACTTGATGGGACTGATGAGTAACCACTAGATGCACCTGCTGAACTGTAATGAGATACTGGTTCACTAGATGGAGCTGATGAGTAACCACTAGAAACAGGACCACTAGATGGAGCTGATGGATAACCACTTGAAACAGGACCACTAGATGGAGATGATGGAGAACCACTTGAAGCACCTACTGAACTGTAATGAGATACTGGTTCACTAGATGGGGCTGATGAGTAATCACTAGAAACAGAACCACTTGATGGAGCTGATGGGTAACCACTTGAAACATGACCACTTGATGGAGCTGATGAATAACCACTAGAAGCACCTACTGAACTGTAATGAGATACTGGTTCACTAGATGGAGCTGATGAGTAACCACTAGAAACAGGACCACTAGATGGAGCTGATGGATAACCACTTGAAACAGGACCACTAGATGGAGATGATGGAGAACCACTTGAAGCACCTACTGAACTGTAATGAGATACTGGTTCACTAGATGGGGCTGATGAGTAAACACTAGAAACAGGACCACTAGATGGAGATGATGCAGAAGCACTTGAAGCACCGACTGAACTGTAATGTGACTCAGGTTCACTAGATGGAGCTGATGAGTAAACACTAGAAACAGGACCACTAGATGGAGATGATGCAGAAGCACTTGAAGCACCGACTGAACTGTAATGTGACTCAGGTTCACTTGATGGAGCCGATGAGTAACCACTTGAAACAAGACCACTAGATGGAGATGATGCAGAAGCACTTGAAGCACCGACTGAACTGTAATGTGACTCAGGTTCACTTGATGGAGCCGATGAGTAACCACTTGAAACAGGACCACTAGATGGAGATGATGGAGAACCACTAGAAACACCTACTGAACTGTAATCAGATACTGGTTCACTAGATGGGGCTGATGAGTAACCACTTGAAACAGGACCACTTGATGCAGCTGATGAATAACCACTAGAAACATGACCACTTGATGGAGCTGATGAGTAACCACTTGAAACAAGACCACTAGATGGAGATGATGGAGAACCACTTGAAGCACCTACTGAACTGTAATGTGACTCAGGTTCACTAGATGGAGCTGATGAGTAACCACTAGAAACAGGACCACTAGATGGAGATGATGCAGAAGCACTCGAAGCACCGACTGAACTGTAATGTGACTCAGGTTCACTTGATGGAGCCGATGAGTAACCACTTGAAACAAGACCACTAGATGGCGATGATGGAGAACCACTTGAAGCACCTACTGAACTGTAATGAGATACTGGTTCACTAGATGGGGCTGATGAGTAATCACTAGAAACAGAACCACTTGATGGAGCTGATGAATAACCACTAGAAACACCTACTGAACTGTAATGAGATACTGGTTCACTAGATGGAGCTGATGAGTAACCACTAGAAACAGGACCACTAGATGGAGCTGATGGGTAACCACTTGAAACAGGACCACTAGATGGAGATGATGGAGAACCACTTGAAGCACCTACTGAACTGTAATGAGATACTGGTTCACTTGATGGAGCCGATGAGTAACCACTTGAAACAGCACCACTAGATGGAGATGATGGAGAACCACTAGAAACACCTACTGAACTGTAATCAGATACTGGTTCACTAGATGGGGCTGATGAGTAACCACTTGAAACAGGACCACTTGATGCAGCTGATGAATAACCACTAGAAGCACCTACTGAACTGTAATCAGATACTGGTTCACTAGATGGGGCTGATGAGTAATCACTAGAAACAGAACCACTTGATGGAGCTGATGAATAACCACTAGAAACACCTACTGAACTGTAATGAGATACTGGTTCACTAGATGGAGCTGATGAGTAACCACTAGAAACAGGACCACTAGATGGAGCTGATGGGTAACCACTTGAAACAGGACCACTAGATGGAGATGATGGAGAACCACTTGAAGCACCTACTGAACTGTAATGAGATACTGGTTCACTTGATGGAGCCGATGAGTAACCACTTGAAACAGCACCACTAGATGGAGATGATGGAGAACCACTAGAAACACCTACTGAACTGTAATCAGATACTGGTTCACTAGATGGGGCTGATGAGTAACCACTTGAAACAGAACCACTTGATGGAGCTGATGGGTAACCACTTGAAACATGACCACTTGATGGAGCTGATGAGTAACCACTTGAAACAAGACCACTAGATGGAGATGATGGAGAACCACTTGAAGCACCTACTGAACTGTAATGTGACTCAGGTTCACTTGATGGAGCCGATGAGTAACCACTTGAAACAGCACCACTAGATGGAGATGATGGAGAACCACTAGAAACACCTACTGAACTGTAATCAGATACTGGTTCACTAAATGGGGCTGATGAGTAACCACTTGAAACAGGACCACTTGATGCAGCTGATGAATAACCACTAGAAGCACCTACTGAACTGTAATGAGATACTGGTTCACTAGATGGAGCTGATGAGTAACCACTTGATACAGGACCACTTGATGCAGCTGATGAATAACCACTAGAAAGACCTACTGAACTGTAATGAGATACTGGTTCACTTGATGGAGCTGATGAGTAACCACTAGAAACAGGACCACTAGATGGAGCTGATGGGTAACCAGTTGAAACAGGACCACTAGATGGAGATGATGGAGAACCACTTGAAGCACCTACTGAACTGTAATGGGATACTGGTTCACTGGATGGAGCTGATGAGTAAGCACTTGAAACATGACCACTTGATGGAGCTGATGAGTAACCACTTGAAACAAGACCACTAGATGGAGATGATGGAGAACCACTTGAAGCACCTACTGAACTGTAATGTGACTCAGGTTCACTTGATGGAGCCGATGAGTAACCACTTGAAACAGCACCACTAGATGGAGATGATGGAGAACCACTAGAAACACCTACTGAACTGTAATCAGATACTGGTTCACTAGATGGGGCTGATGGGTAACCACTTGAAACAGAACCACTTGATGGAGCTGATGGGTAACCACTAGAAACAGGACCACTGGATGGAGCTGATGGATAACCACTTGAGACAGGACCACTTGATGCAGCTGATGGGTAAGCACTTGAAACAGGACCACTTGATGCAGCTGATGAATAACCACTTGAAGCACCTACTGAACTGTAATGAGATACTGGTTCACTAGATGGAGTTGATGGATAACCACTAGAAACAGCACCACTAGATGGAGATGATGGAGAACCACTTGAAGCACCTACTGAACTGTAATGAGATACTGGTTCACTTGATGGGACTGATGAGTAACCACTAGATGCACCTGCTGAACTGTAATGAGATACTGGTTCACTAGATGGAGCTGATGAGTAACCACTAGAAACAGGACCACTAGATGGAGATGATGGATAACCACTTGAAACAGGACCACTAGATGGAGCTGATGGATAACCACTTGAAGCACCTACTGAACTGTAATCAGATACTGGTTCACTAGATGGAGCTGATGAGTAACCACTTGAAACAGGACCACTGGATGGAGCTGATGAATAACCACTTGAAACAGGACCACTAGATGGAGATGATGGAGAACCACTTGAAGCACCGACTGAACTGTAATGAGATACTGGTTCACTTGATGGAGCTGATGGATAAGCACTTGAAACAGGACCACTGGATGGAGATGATGAATAACCACTTGAAGCACCTACTGAACTGTAATGAGATACTGGTTCACTAGATGGAGCTGATGAGTAACCACTAGATGCACCTGCTGAACTGTAATGAGATACTGGTTCACTTGATGGGACTGATGAGTAACCACTAGAAACAGGACCACTTGATGCAGCTGATGATTGAGCACTTGATAGAGGACCACTTGATGGAGCTGATGAGTAAGCACTTGAAACAGGACCACTTGGTGGAGCTGATGGATAACCACTTGAAGCACCTACTGAACTGTAATGAGATACTGGTTCACTAGATGGAGCTAATGGGTAAGCACTTGAAACAGGACCACTTGGTGGAGCTGATGGATAACCACTTGAAGCACCTACTGAACTGTAATGAGATACTGGTTCACTAGATGGAGCTAATGGGTAAGCACTTGAAACAGGACCACTTGATGCAGCTGATGAATAACCACTTGAAGCACCTACTGAACTGTAATGAGATACTGGTGCACTTGATGGAGATGATGGAGAACCACTAGAAACACCTACTGAACAGTAATCAGATACTGGTTCACTAGATGGGGCTGATGAGTAACCACTTGAAACAGGACCACTTGATGCAGCTGATGAATAGCCACTTGAAGCACCTACTGAACTGTAATGAGATACTGGTTCACTAGATGGAGTTGATGGATAACCACTAGAACCAGCACCACTAGATGGAGATGATGGAGAACCACTTGAAGCACCTACTGAACTGTAATGAGATACTGGTTCACTTGATGGGACTGATGAGTAACCACTAGATGCACCTGCTGAACTGTAATGAGATACTGGTTCACTAGCTGGAGCTGATGAGTAACCACTTGATACAGGACCACTTGATGGAGCTGATGAGTAACCACTTGATACAGGACCACTTGATGGAGCTGATGGGTAAGCACTTGAAACAGGCCCACTTGATGGAGCTGATGAGTAACCACTTGATACAGGACCACTTGATGGGGCTGATGAGTAAACACTTGAAACAGAACCACTTGATGCAGCTGATGAATAACTACTAGATGCACCTACTGAACTGTAATGAGATACTGGTTCACTTGATGGGACTGATGAGTAACCATTAGAAACAGGACCACTTGATGCAGCTGATGATTGAGCACTTGAAGCACCTGCTGAACTGTAATGAGATACTGGTTCACTAGATGGAGCTGATGAGTAACCACTTGATACAGGACCACTTGATGGAGCTGATGGGTAAGCACTGGAAACAGGACCACTTGATGCAGATGATGAATAACCACTAGATGAACCTGCTGAACTGTAATGAGATACTGTTTCACTAGATGGAGCTGATGGATAAGCACTTGAAACAGGACCACTTGATGGAGCTGATGATTGAGCACTTGAAGCACCTGCTGAACTGTAATGAGATACTGGTTCACTAGATGGAGCTGATGAGTAACCACTTGATACAGGACCACTTGATGGAGCTGATGGGTAAGCACGGGAAACAGGACCACTTGATGCAGATGATGAATAACCACTAGATGAACCTGCTGAACTGTAATGAGATACTGGTTCACTAGATGGAGCTGATGGATAAGCACTTGAAACAGGACCACTTGATGGAGCTGATGATTGAGCACTTGAAGCACCTGCTGAACTGTATTGAGATACTGGTTCACTCGATGGGACTGATGGAAAACCACTTGAAACAGAACCACTTGAAGCACCTACTGAACTGTAGTGAGATATTACTGGCTCACTTGATGGAGCTGATGAGTAACCACTTGAAGCACCTACTGAACTGTAATGAGATACTGTTTCACTAGATGGGACTGATGGAAAACCACTTGAAACAGAACCACTTGAAGCACCTACTGAACTGTAATGAGATACTAGTTCACTTGATGGAGCTGATGAGTAACCACTAGAAACAGGACCACTGGATGGAGCTGATGAATAACCACTAGATGCACCTGCTGAACTGTAATGAGATACTGGTTCACTAGATGGAGCTGATGAGTAACCACTTGATACAGCACCACTTGATGGAGCTGATGGGTAAGCACTGGAAACAGGACCACTAGATGGAGCTGATGGGTAACCACTTGAAACAGGACCACTAGATGGAGATGATGGAGAACCACTTGAAGCACCTACTGAACTGTAATGAGATACTGGTTCACTTGATGGAGCCGATGAGTAACCACTTGAAACAGCACCACTAGATGGAGATGATGGAGAACCACTAGAAACACCTACTGAACTGTAATCAGATACTGGTTCACTAGATGGGGCTGATGAGTAACCACTTGATACAGGACCACTTGATGGGGCTGATGAGTAAACACTGGAAACAGGACCACTTGATGCAGATGATGAATAACCACTAGATGCACCTGCTGAACTGTAATGAGATACTGGTTCACTTGATGGAGCTGATGAGTAACCACTTGAAACAGGACCACTAGATGGAGATGATGGAGAACCACTTGAAGCACCTACTGAACTGTATTGAGATACTGGTTCACTCGATGGGACTGATGGAAAACCACTTGAAACAGAACCACTTGAAGCACCTACTGAACTGTATTGAGATACTGGTTCACTTGATGGGACTGATGGATAACCACTTGAAACAGAACCACTAGAAGCACCTACTGAACTGTAGTGAGATAATGGTTCACTAGATGGAGCTGATGAGTAACCACTTGATACAGGACCACTTGATGGAGCTGATGGGTAAGCACGGGAAACAGGACCACTTGATGCAGATGATGAATAACCACTAGATGCACCTGCTGAACTGTAATGAGATACTGGTTCACTTGATGGAGCTGATGGATAACCACTTGAAACAGGACCACTAGATGGAGATGATGGAGAACCACTTGAAGCACCTACTGAACTGTATTGAGATACTGGTTCACTCGATGGGACTGATGGAAAACCACTTGAAACAGAACCACTTGAAGCACCTACTGAACTGTAGTGAGATATTACTGGCTCACTTGATGGAGCTGATGAGTAACCACTTGAAGCACGTACTGAACTGTAATGTGAGACAGGTTCACTTGATGGAGCTGATGGATAACCACTAGAGACAGGACCACTAGATGGAGCTGATGGATAACCACTAGACGCACCTACTGAACTGTAGGGTGAAGCCTGTTCACTAGATGTAGCTGCTGGATAACCATTGGAAGTCTTTGTCAACGTGGTTTGTTGTGGTGAGTGACTAATTGCGGAAGCCGATAAATCACTTGTTTTTGAGTCAGATAGGAAGTGGGATGTACGAGGCGCTGTGGTTCGCTTGGAGGAGAATGAATCAGTACCTGGTGATACTAAGGAGGAATGTTGCTTTGGCAGGTTGGTTGTGGTATGTGGCGTGAAAGTAACAGTTGTGTGAAGTACAGAACTTACATGTGCTGTTAGAGTTTCAATATCTGTTGTTTCAATAATCTCAGTAACATAAGTGATTTCATCATCTGTTGACCAAGGTAATGAGGAGATCGCTGATAATGAAAATGTGGTTGATGGAATCATAGATGATGTAGCTGTAGATTGTGATAAAATTGGTGATGATGAAACATAGGAACCATTTAGAGATGACAACTGGGCGCTGTTTGAAATTGTGACATAAGTTGTTTGCTTAGATGTGATGGTGACGATAGATGTCAGTGACAGCGTGAAAATAGAGCTGGTTCCTGTTACTGTAATTGTGATTGGATTGCTATAAGCCCCAGTTGAAGATAACCAGCTCGATATCCGACTAACCCAAGATCCAATCAGACCACCGCTAGATGTCGGGTGAATGCAGGACACATAAGTATATGTAGAAAATGATGGACCCAAATCAATAGTGGTTGTTAATGTAACTGGATGAGCACAACCTGACACTGATGACAGCATACTAGTAATAGCAAGAAGACTTGAAGGAGTGGACAACGAACTATCAAACTGAGAAGTTAGCCCTGACCAAACAGCAGTCTTACTTGGAAAAGACGACAAAGAGGTCGATATATCAACAGAACTACTCAGTTGCACACTTCCACTAGAACTCTCAAGAGCCGAACTGTAAGTTGACGATGATCTTGAAGACAGCACAAATGACACACTAGTTGCAGGACCAGACGACAGGTCACTTGAAATGAGACTACTTAACGAAGATGTAGCGGAAGATGAAAAATCAGCAGTAGAAACAATTACAGAACTGTCTTGAGACACTAGCTCACCTGATGGAGCTGATGAATAACCACTTGATACAGGACCACTAGAAGCACCTACTGAACTGTAGTGAGATACTGGTTCACTTGATGGAGCTGAGGGATAACCACTTGATACAGGACCACTTGATGGGGCTGATGAGTAAACACTGGAAACAGGACCACTTGATGCAGATGATGAATAACCACTAGATGCACCTGCTGAACTGTAATGAGATACTGGTTCACTTGATGGAGCTGATGAGTAACCACTTGAAACAGGACCACTAGATGGAGATGATGGAGAACCACTTGAAGCACCTACTGAACTGTAATGTGACTCAGGTTCACTTGATGGAGCCGATGAGTAACCACTTGAAACAGGACCACTAGATGGAGATGATGGAGAACCACTTGAAGCACCTACTGAACTGTATTGAGATACTGGTTCACTCGATGGGACTGATGGAAAACCACTTGAAACAGAACCACTTGAAGCACCTACTGAACTGTAATGAGATACTAGTTCACTTGATGGAGCTGATGAGTAACCACTAGAAACAGGACCACTGGATGGAGCTGATGAATAACCACTAGATGCACCTGCTGAACTGTAATGAGATACTGGTTCACTAGATGGAGCTGATGAGTAACCACTTGATACAGCACCACTTGATGGAGCTGATGGGTAAGCACTGGAAACAGGACCACTTGATGCAGATGATGAATAACCACTAGATGCACCTGCTGAACTGTAATGAGATACTGGTTCACTTGATGGAGCTGATGAGTAACCACTTGAAACAGGACCACTTGATGGAGCTGATGGGTAAGCACTGGAAACAGGACCACTTGATGCAGATGATGAATAACCACTAGAAGCACCTACTGAACTGTAGTGAGATACTGGTTCACTTGATGGAGCTGAGGGATAAGCACTTGAAACATGACCACTTGATGCAGCTGATGGGTAAGCACTTGAAGCAGGACCACTTGATGGAGCCGATTGATAACCACTAGAAACAGGACCACTACATGGAGATGATGAATAACTACTTGAAGCACCGACAGAACTGTAGTGAGATACTGGTTCACTTGATGGGGCTGATGGATAAGCACTTGAAACAGGACCACTTGGTGGAGCTGATGGATAACCACTTGAAGCACCGACTGAACTGTAATGTGACACAGGTTCACTTGATGGAGCTGATGAGTAACCACTAGAAACAGAACCACTTGATGGAGCTGATGGGTAAGCACTTGAAACAGGACCACTTGATGCAGCTGATGAATAACCACTTGAAGCACCTACTGAACTGTAATGAGATACTGGTTCACTTGATGGAGCTGATGAGTAACCACTAGAAACAGAACCACTTGATGGAGCTGATGGGTAACCACTAGAAACAGAACCACTAGATGGAGCTGATGGATAACCACTTGAGACAGGACCACTTGATGCAGCTGATGAATAACCACTTGAAGCACCGACTGAACTGTAATGAGATACTGGTTCACTAGATGGAGCTGATGAGTAACCACTTGATACAGGACCACTTGATGGAGCTGATGAGTAACCACTTGATACAGGACCACTTGATGGAGCTGATGGGTAAGCACTAGAAACATGACCACTAGATGGAGCTGATGGATAAGCACTTGAGATAGGACCACTTGATGGAGATGATGAATAACTACTTGAAACAGAACCACTTGATGGGGCTGATGGATAATCACTTGAAGCACCTACTGAACTGTAGTGAGATACTGGCTCACTTGATGGGGCTGATGAGTAAACACTTGAAACAGAACCACTTGATGCAGCTGATGGGTAAGCACTTGAAACAGGACCACTTGATGCAGCTGATGAATAACCACTTGAAGCACCGACTGAACTGTAATGTGACACAGGTTCACTTGATGGAGCTGATGAGTAACCACTAGAAACAGGACCACTTGATGCAGCTGATGATTGAGCACTTGAAGCACCTGCTGAACTGTAATGAGATACTGGTTCACTTGATGGAGCTGATGAGTAACCACTAGAAACAGAACCACTTGATGGAGCTGATGGGTAACCACTAGAAACAGAACCACTAGATGGAGCTGATGGATAATAACTTGAGACAGGACCACTTGATGCAGCTGATGAATAACCACTTGAAGCACCGACTGAACTGTAATGAGATACTGGTTCACTTGATGGGACTGATGAGTAACCACTAGAAACAGGACCACTTGATGCAGCTGATGATTGAGCACTTGAAGGACCTGCTGAACTGTAATGAGATACTGGTTCACTTGATGGAGCTGATGAGTAACCACTTGAAACAGCACCACTTGATGAAGCTGATGGATAAGCACTTGAGATAGGACCACTTGATGGAGATGATGAATAACTACTTGAAGCACCGACAGAACTGTAATGAGATACTGGTTCACTAGATGGAACTGATGAGTAATCACTAGAAACATGACCACTTGATGGAGCTGATGGATAAGCACTTGAGATAGGACCACTTGATGGAGATGATGAATAACTACTTGAAACAGGACCACTTGATGCAGCTGATGATTGAGCACTTGAAGCACCTATTGAACTGTAATGAGATACTGGTTCACTTGATGGAGCTGATGAGTAACTACTAGAAACAGAACCACTTGATGGAGCTGATGGGTAACCACTAGAAACAGAACCACTAGATGGAGCTGATGGATAACCACTTGAGACAGGACCACTTGATGGAGCTGATGGGTAAGCACTTGAAACAGGACCACTTGATGCAGCTGATGAATAACCACTTGAAGCACCTACTGAACTGTAATGAGATACTGGTTCACTTGATGGAGCTGATGAGTAACCACTTGAAACAGAACCACTTGATGGGGCTGATGAGTAAACACTTGAAACAGAACCACTAGATGGAGCTGATGGATAACCACTTGAGACAGGACCACTTGATGCAGCTGATGAATAACCACTTGAAGCACCGACTGAACTGTAATGAGATACTGGTTCACTTGATGGAGCTGATGAGTAACCACTTGAAACAGCACCACTTGATGAAGCTGATGGATAAGCACTTGAGATAGGACCACTTGATGGAGATGATGAATAACTACTTGAAGCACCGACAGAACTGTAATGAGATACTGGTTCACTAGATGGAACTGATGAGTAATCACTAGAAACATGACCACTTGATGGAGCTGATGGATAAGCACTTGAGATAGGACCACTTGATGGAGATGATGAATAACTACTTGAAACAGGACCACTTGATGCAGCTGATGAATAACCACTTGAAGCACCTACTGAACTGTAATGAGATACTGGTTCACTAGATGGAGCTGATGAGTAACCACTTGATACAGGACCACTTGATGGAGCTGATGGATAAGCACTTGAAACAGGACCACTGGATGGAGATGATGAATAACCACTTGAAGCACCTACTGAACTGTAATGAGATACTGGTTCACTTGATGGAGCTGATGGATAAGCACTTGAAACAGGACCACTGGATGGAGATGATGAATAACCACTTGAAGCACCTACTGAACTGTAATGAGATACTGGTTCACTTGATGGAGCTGATGAGTAACTACTAGAAACAGAACCACTTGATGGAGCTGATGGGTAACCACTAGAAACAGAACCACTAGATGGAGCTGATGGATAACCACTTGAGACAGGACCACTTGATGGAGCTGATGGGTAAGCACTTGAAACAGGACCACTTGATGCAGCTGATGAATAACCACTTGAAGCACCTACTGAACTGTAATGAGATACTAGTTCACTTGATGGAGCTGATGAGTAACCACTTGAAACAGGACCACTTGATGCAGCTGATGAATAACCACTTGAAGCACCTACTGAACTGTAATGAGATACTGGTTCACTTGATGGAGCTGATGAGTAACCACTTGAAACAGAACCACTTGATGGAGCTGATGGATAACCACTAGAAACAGAACCACTAGATGGAGCTGATGGATAACCACTTGAGACAGGACCACTTGATGCAGCTGATGAATAACCACTTGAAGCACCGACTGAACTGTAATGAGATACTGGTTCACTAGATGGAGCTGATGAGTAACCGCTTGAAACAAGACCACTTGATGCAGCTGATGAATAACCACTAGAAACACCTACTGAACTGTAATCAGATACTGGTTCACTAGATGGAGCTGATGAGTAACCACTAGAAACAGAACCACTTGATGGAGCTGATGGGTAACCACTAGAAACAGAACCACTAGATGGAGCTGATGGATAACCACTTGAGACAGGACCACTTGATGGAGCTGATGGGTAAGCACTTGAAACAGGACCACTTGATGCAGCTGATGAATAACCACTTGAAGCACCTACTGAACTGTAATGAGATAATGGTTCACTTGATGGAGCTGATGGATAAGCACTTGAGATAGGACCACTTGATGGAGATGATGAATAACTACTTGAAACAGGACCACTTGATGCAGCTGATGATTGAGCACTTGAAGCACCTACTGAACTGTAGTGAGATACTGGTTCACTTGATGGGGCTGATGAGTAAATACTTGAAACAGAACCACTTGATGCAGCTGATGAATAACCACTAGATGCACCTACTGAACTGTAATGAGATACTGGTTCACTTGATGGGACTGATGAGTAACCACTTGAAACAGGACCACTTGATGCAGCTGATGAATAACCACTAGATGCACCTACTGAACTGTAATGAGATACTGGTTCACTAGATGGAGCTGATGAGTAACCACTTGATACAGGACCACTTGATGGAGCTGATGGATAAGCACTTGAAACAGGACCACTGGATGGAGATGATGAATAACCACTTGAAGCACCTACTGAACTGCAATGAGATACTGGTTCACTTGATGGAGCTGATGAGTAACTACTAGAAACAGAACCACTTGATGGAGCTGATGGGTAACCACTAGAAACAGAACCACTAGATGGAGCTGATGGATAACCACTTGAGACAGGACCACTTGATGGAGCTGATGGGTAAGCACTTGAAACAGGACCACTTGATGCAGCTGATGAATAACCACTTGAAGCACCTACTGAACTGTAATGAGATACTGGTTCACTTGATGGAGCTGATGAGTAACCACTAGAAACAGGACCACTTGATGCAGCTGATGATTGAGCACTTGAAGCACCTGCTGAACTGTAATGAGATACTGGTTCACTAGATGGAGCTGATGGATAACCACTAGAAACAGGACCACTTGATGCAGCTGATGATTGAGCACTTGAAGCACCTATTGAACTGTAATGAGATACTGGTTCACTTGATGGGACTGATGGATAGCCACTTGAAACAGAACCACTAGAAGCAACTACTGAACTGTAATGAGATACTGGTTCACTGGATGGAGCTGATGAGTAACCACTTGAAACAGGACCACTAGATGGAGCCGATGCATACCCACTGGAAGCAGGACCACTTGATGGAGATGATGAATAACCACTAGATGCACCTGCTGAACTGTAATGAGATACTGGTTCACTTGATGGAGCTGATGGATAAGCACTTGAAACAGGACCACTAGATGGAGCCGATGCATACCCACTGGAAGCAGGACCACTTGATGGAGATGATGAATAACCACTAGATGCACCTGCTGAACTGTAATGAGATACTGGTTCACTTGATGGAGCTGATGGATAACCACTAGAAACAGGACCACTTGATGCAGCTGATGATTGAGCACTTGAAGCACCTGCTGAGTTATAGGTAGAAGTTGATTCAAGGGATGGAGCTTCACTAGTTATCCTGGTAGATGTTGGCGACGAATAATGTTTGGAAATATTTGCAGAGCTGTCAGTGTTTTGTGAAGCTGAAGAGTAACTCGGTGATGGTCCGGTTGTTGTGGTACCTTCTTGTGTGCTCGAAATTTCAGAAGTTGGAGTATTTGATGACGACCATCCTAGATAAGACTTGATAGATGATATGAAATTCGAACTTGGAAGAGGAGATGTTGTTGTTTCTGATATTGGTGTTGAAAAAATCGAAGACACAGAGCTGGATGTGGCACTTTCGTGTGGCTTTGGCAGTAGTGTAACTGTTGTGTGTGGCGTAATCGTAATAGTTGTTGTATTGTTGATGGCAGTAATATGTGTAGTTTCTAGCTCAATTTCTGTTACTGCTTGTGTTTCGTAATCAGTTTCATATTCATAAGTTATGTCCTCCGAAGTCGTGTAACCAAGCGTCGTAGATTCAAACGATGAAATTGAACTTAAAACAGAACCTGTTGATGATTTTATGGGTTCTGGTGTTGATGTTGTTAGTGTTGTAATCTCTATAGGAGTAGTAGATGTTGTATCCTTGGCTGCAATGGTAGTTGCGTGGACAACTGTTGTCCTCGTAGTGAATGTGGCTGCTATGGTTTGAGTAACAATATACGCTCTTCCATCTCTTGTGGTAGTTGAAGTGACTGTCACAGGCTCTGTTATAATGTCATCTTCCACGGTGTAGTAAGTGATCTCTTCATATGTATAGTCTATTGAAGATATGAAAAGAGAAGAAAAAGTGGTTAATGATGATAAAGTTGAGTGCTCCATAGATGATGATGTTGGAGGTACTTCAATTGAGGATATACTGGATGACGATTGGAGAGAACTTTCAACAGATGAAGTAGTGCCAATAACATCTGTTGAGGTGCTGCTCTGTGATACCTCCTGCGAGGTTGTAACTGTAACTGGTTCTCCGCTTGGTGTACATCTATAGAAATACGAATTATTTGGATCAGTATAACAGTAATAGCCAGACGTACATGATGTCACACCATTGTATCCAATACCACCACATTGTCCATATGCTGAAACGTAGCTTGTAGTACTTGCGATAGAGATTGTGCTTGAGCTAGAACTGGAACTGGAACTGGAACTGGAACTGGAACTGGAACTGGAACTGGAACTGGAACTGGAACTGAGAGTAGAACTGGAAGTAGAACTGGAAGTAGAACTGGAAGTTGGTTGATCAGAAGGAGTACATCTGTAAAAATATGAATTGTTTGGATCAGTGTAACAGTAATAACCTGGGGTACAAGTTGTAATGCCAGTGTATCCAATTCCACCACATTGTCCATATGCTGAAACGTAGCTGGTAGTGCTTTGAATAGAGCTTGTGCTTGAGCTAGAGCTGGAACTGGAGCTAGAACTTGAAGAAGAACTTGAACTGGAACTAGAAGAACTAGATGAACTAGAACTAGAACTAGAACTAGAACTAGAACTAGAACTAGAACTAGAACTAGAACTAGAACTAGAACTAGAAGTTGGTTGACCAGAAGGAGTACATCTATAAAAATATGAATTGTTTGGATCAGTGTAACAGTAATAACCTGAGGTACAAGTTGTAATGCCAGTGTATCCAATTCCACCACATTGTCCATATGCTGAAACGTAGCTGGTAGTGCTTTGAATAGAGCTTGTGCTTGAGCTAGAGCTGGAACTGGAGCTAGAACTTGAAGAAGAACTTGAAGAAGAACTGGAACTAGAACTAGAAGAACTAGAACTAAAACTAGAAGAAGAACTAGAGCTAGAACTAGAGCTAGATGAAGAACTAGAACTAGATGAAGAACTAGAACTAGATGAAGAACTAGAACTAGATGAAGAACTAGAACTAGATGAAGAACTAGAACTAGATGAAGAACTAGAACTAGATGAAGAACTAGAACTGGAAGTTGGTTGACCAGAAGGAGTACATCTGTAAAAATATGAATTATTTGGATCAGTGTAACAGTAATAACCTGAGGTACAAGTGGTGATACCATTGTATCCAATACCTCCACATTGTCCATATGCTGAAACGTAGCTTGTTGTGCTTGGAATAGATGAAGTGGTAGAAGTTGTTGATGTGCCGGGAGTACATTGATAGTAATATGGATTTTGTGAAACACAGATATAACCAGCGGTACAGTCAGTGGCACCATTATATTGCGAGCCACCACATTGTCCGTACCCTGCGACATATGTTTTCGGTGTCGTTGAAGTGGTGGATGATGATGTTGTTGTTGGGGCCAGAGAACTTGGTACACATTGGTAGTACCATACATTTAAAGATGAACAACTGTAACCTGCAGTACAACCAGTGGCACCTGTATATTGTGAACCACCACATTGACCATAACCAGTGATATAAGATGTTGAAGTAGTTGTTGTACTTGGGACACACTGGTAGAACCAAGCATTTTCAGATGAACAACTGTAACCTGCGGTACAACCAGTGGCACCTGTATATTGTGAACCACCGCATTGACCATATGCAGAGACGTAACTTGAAGTGCCTGGAACACATTGATAGAACCATGCATTTTCAGAAGAACAAGTATAACCTGTGGTACAATCAGTGGCACCTGTGTATTGTGAACCACCGCATTGACCGTATCCTGAAACATAAGAAGTACCAGTCACCTTTGGAGTTGTTGATGTTGTTGGTGGCGGAGTTGTTGATGTCGTTGTTGGTGGTGATGTCGTTTTCAGAGAAGTGGTTGTCGAAGTCTGTGATGACGATTGACATTTTGCAGGCCAGTTATACAGAGGAGCATCACCTTGAGACCTACCATAGTTATCTGGAGATTGATTTGTTATAAGATAATCCCATGAAGAAGAATAACCCCACATGTACAACCAATCGTACTGGATTTGGAAATCCCCTGTGGATACTTCACCGTTTGACAATGCCGAACCGTAAAAGGATACTTGCACACTCCAACTTCCTGGATTTGAAACCAAATTATAATTATAATATTGATAAACATTTGTCGAATATAAATATACCGTTGAAGAAGGACCACTGACTCCGATGATCTTCAATTCTCGTAATTGACTCATACTGTAATATTGCAAAGTCGATGACTGTAAATTAATTGTACAAGTGTACAAACCAGTAGAAGAATCATAAGTCACAGCTGATACTGAGATTGTCGATTGTGGATACGAGGACCAACCGTTTGATTTGAACGAGTAATCATATTTGCCATAATCGGATGAGATAGAATTCTGGTTACAAGTATTGACTTGTTGATATGAATATTGTACAAAGAATGTGATCCATATGAATAGTATTTTGAAAAGTATGGGGATCTTCCTCATTTTTTTCCTTTGTGTGTATTTTTTTTCCCTTGTTTAAGATTTTTACTTTTTTTTTTTTTTCTCTCACTCTCCACGATTTTTTTGGAAATTTTAAGCAGCTTGCTTTATTAAAAGCTTAAACTTAATCTAGGCCAATATATATATATATATCTGAACAAGTAGAAAGGGTTAATTGAAGAATATACAAAATGAAGGGACTGACCAATATTTGAGTGTTTTTTTCAATTTTTTTTAGTGTTTTTTTTTTTTTTATTATTTTTTTTTTTTTTCTCTTTTGTTTCTTTTAAATTTTCCTCATAAACTTAAAAAAGTACCTTCCCTTCTCTTTCTTCTCTTCCACCGCATAGACTGGGCAGATCCCACTGCTCATATGCGGAGCAGGAGACAACAACAACAACAAAAAAAAAAAAGACTACAGTGTAGGAAAAAAAGAAATTTTTAGAAAGGAAAAAAACGTTAAGTAATATAATTTGTTTTTGTAATAATAATACTTCTAAAGTCTGAGACAAACTGCTCGTAATTACAGTATTCGCTGAGAGTTAAAATTGGGTTGCAACCTTCTGGATTCGAAAAGATAAGTGACCTTATCTTGTTCATCGCACTGCTTTCAGATACAGTTTCCTCTTTCTTTTTTTTTCTCTCTTTCTTTGTATTTTCTGTTTTGTTAAGAAGGTACAAAATGCATGCATATGCATAGTCTTAGCTGTAGTTTTATCTTTTTTTTTTTTATCAATATTATTAGCTCCTATGTGAACTTTCTCCAATTGGACCACTTTGCTTTAAATTAATGCTAGTCAAATAGGCTAGTGGAATTATTGCCAATAATTTTACTTCTTCGCTTGATATTTTTTTCGGGCCTTTTATTGTCTTACATGTACTAGTTAAATGCGTGTGTGAGTCTTGCTTATCCAATATGCATGATACATGCATCATCATATGTGTGAAAAAGAAGAATTTCTTTTTTTTTTCTCACTGTTCAATTTGTCTGAGAGGTTGAATCGCATGATAAATTTATTCATTTAAAATTGTGAAGCCGTGGTGATACCACCACTTAGCCTTTTAACTATTACATTTGTTATCAGTTGAAATGTTTTTTCTAGAATCATTTGAAATTTTGTACTGAAGATGTTGATGATGCATATATACATTTTGCTATACACTCTATTGCCATAATTTCTTCTTTAACACTTTCACCTCATTCTCTAAAACCATCAATTTCTTAAAATATGTTTTCTTACTGGGTAATTTCTTAGAATCTTGTAAAAATTGATACAATTTATAATAATCGGCATAAGTGGAATTGAATTTCTTTAATAGTTCAATTTGAACTTCTGAAAGTTCAGGCTCTGCAGGTTTCCTCTTTTGTCTTCTTTTTAAATCATTTAATGCAATATCATCGTTCATCTCTTCCTGGCTCGTGATTGGAGATTCAGCATTATATTTCATGGAATTCACTGATGATGCTGATGAATCCGATATCGTTCTTTTTCTTTTCTTTTCTTCCGCTATCAGAAGTGTTAGTGGAGGAGGACTTGTCTTCTTTTTCGCCTCTTTCTTGTTATGCAATTCTGGTGCAGCACTAATATTACTTGCTGCTTTTTTATTTTCCTCTTCTATTTTCCTCTTCTCATCGTCCCTCATTTTTTGTAATTTTTGTGTTTTCAATTTCTTCAAGTCTTCCAAAATTGGATCAAATTGTTTAGTTATATTCAACCTTGTACTATTAGTGAGATCATAACCTGTTTTTTGTAAAATCTTATTTAAATTCACCAAGATCAATTTTTTTTCATCTTCTTGATAATAATGCAATGACAATTTTTTGTAATTTTCAAACTTCAACACATATTTGAGATCTTTTGAATCACTATAATAAGGATATTTTAAATCATCGTTGGAATCCCAAATTTGTCCATATTTCTTAATAACATATGGATTGATCTTGATAATATTATTAATTTCACCAACAGATCTTGGCCCAAGACTTAAAAGATGAACCAATCTTCTTATTTTCTTGTACATGGGGTCATCTTGTTCATTGTCATCTTCGTCGTTATCTGATGATGATGATGACGATGATGACGATGATGAAACCAGCTTCAAATTGGGTGAACTGGGTAAAGACTGAGAAGTGTTAATATTTGAATTATTTTTCAAAATTGATGAACTTAATTCTGACCTTGGCCTCTCTATGGATTGAATTTTTTTCAACCTACTATTACTGCTGGTATTATTAGTAGTGCCCGATGATAATAACAAGTTCAATCTCATATCCACTTTACCCAAGTTTAAACAATCATCAGAGTTATTGGCAAATAAGTCAATTCTTGAAGTTTCATTAAATCTCTTGGATTTAATTATTTGTTCTCCATTATTCAATTTGATGAAATATTCTCCATTTTTGATTATTAATTTTGGTTTCAAACTTGCTTGATCTTGTAAAATAGATTGTTTAAGATTTTGTAAAATATCACTATTCAACTTGATCAATATATTAAAAGACTCATTATGGTCTGATAAAGATGAATGTGATATCAATACCGAATTCAATGGAGGCATCTTTTGTTTCTTCTGATGATCTTTAGTATAATAATATTCAATTACTTTTCCACTTTAAGATCACCCAAAAAAAATTAACAAAAAAAAAAAAAAAAAAAAAAATTAATTTTAGAAAAATTTGGAAAAGAGAGAGAAAAAATAAAGAGAACAACAACAGCAATTAATAGATAAGATATAATGGATCCATTTTATGAAGTAGAGCAAGACTGTCAACAACAATTCAACGTATTAGAAGATTTCATACTGCGAAACTCTGTGAGTGGCAAGATAACAAATGAGGTGATACAAGATTACAACAACCAAAGGACAGAAATAATCGAGACCATAGATGATTTGAGACAGAGTGTGGAGTCGATACAATTGAACCCAGAGTTGTATCCCAATATTGACCATATAGAATTGTCCAATAGAGCATTGAAGATTTCACAATTAACTGAGTCTTTGAATAAGTTGAATTTAAAATGGAACGAAAACTTGAACAAAAATAAAGACATCACTACAATGTCCAATAGAATATCACAAGAGTTCGATAAACCGCAGCAGCAGCAGCAGCAGCAAGGAGACTCGAATTATCAGCAATTCCAACAACAGGAATTGATCAGAGAACAAGATGAACATTTGGAGAATATCCATCAAACAATGCAGAATTTACATTTACAAGCCACCACCATGGGGTCCGAATTGGAAGACCAGCATGTATTATTGTCACAGTTTGATGATGAAATGGACACCGTTGCAGGTAAATTGAATGGAGGATTGAAAAGAATCGAGTATTTTCTTGAAAAAAATAGAGATAAAGCCAGTGATTGTTGTATATTATTGTTAATAGTGGCTCTTGTGGTGTTGTTATTCATCTTAATAGTGGTATAGACTCTATTATATCGTGCAATCACTGCACTTCGTATTAAAAATTGTCTATTAATTCCAAAAACGCCAAATGTAAACAATAGAAAAAAAAACACCAAAAAAAACAAAATTATATACAGTTTCAGATGTAAGGGAATTTTATTATGAGAAAATCTATTTATATATATATAACGAAGAGATTGGGAAGAGACGGTCCCATAAAAAAATAAATAAAACCCTTCATTTGTATTTTAGATTTACTCTTTATGTTATATCTTTATTGTCTTTAGAGAAAGATTTTTGTCATTCGTTTAATAATCATGTATAATACAGATAAAGAATTACCCAATATTCCAAGTATCAATAATGATACAAAATTGAAACAATTACAAATGATTGATGAGTCTTTTGAAGATGTGACGTTGGATTTGGATATTGAAAAATATCAAAACAAAGTTTTAAAAAGGGGCCTGCTTGAAAGAAAATCATATCCAAAGAGATCTATGTACCATCAACGTGTATCCAATTATTCCGTCGATAAAGTTAATAGCTCACATGATCAATTAATTTCTGTCTCACCTACCAAATTCCAACCACCACCCGTGATATTGACACCATCTCAGAAATTGAGGATCAGGCGTAAACAGTTGAATCAAGATTTGGAAAACTCGATAAGGCACGAACATTCCGCACAACAACAACAACAACAAAAAAATAAAGATATTGATTCCTTATCAGATGATGAATTACCTGATGATTTCATTGTTTATAATGTTCCATTGTCGAGATCTTTGAAAGCATTATCAACTAAGGAACAATTTATCATGAACCAACCTTTTGCCAATCATTATACTCCAAATTCGGTATATAATTTGCCCACATCGGAACTAGAAGAAAGATCATCTTCAATGACCGATTCAAATAGATCATCTGTGTTTAGTTATAATAGCTCCATAAGTACATTGACAGATGAAAGCTTGTCCAACGATCTGAAGTTTTTCACCATTGAGTTGAACAAAAATATTGATATGATCCAACACGAAGAAAGTCAACAACGAATTTTCCATTTGAAAAAAATGATGACCAGGCAACAAGATCGTGACTCTGTCTATTCTAATAATTCAACTTCTTCATTGGTGAGTGACTCCACTGCAAAATATTTCTCCTCCACGCGTCCTTCAAATTTACCTCCAAAGGATAAATTTGAATCTTTAAAACATTCAAAAGATTATGAATCACTCTTGACTAGTGCTATGCAAAAGGAAATCGATAAGAGTAATTTGCAAGCGAATTTCATTAAGAGCACTACAAAACAGCGTGAACTGGATCATAAAAGATGGGTTGAAATATTACCAAATTTACATCAAAATTTATCAAAGACATCGACAAGAGAATTATGGTGGAGAGGTATTCCACAAAATTTAAGACTGCAAATTTGGTGTAAACAAATTGGAAACCATTTGAAAATATCTAATGACGAAGTGATATTGTTATTTCAAGAAATAGGTAAAGACGTTGACAACGAGATTATGAACAAGATGAATTTATACTGCTACCCAAATTTATCAATTTTCCAAGACAATACAACACTATACAAGATAATAAAAGCGTATCTCATGTATACGAACACCAAGAAACAGGATAATGGGATTTTTTCATTGGCAGCTGTATTATATCATAATATTAGGGACCCGATAAAGACTTTTATTGCATTGAGTAATATTTTGCACAGAAAATTACCATACTCATTTATCCATGAAGAATATGAAAACGAATATTTAACAAGACAAATCACCAGTTTCAACAAGATTTTCCATAAGAAAATTGAAAGACTTTATGTCCATTTCCAAATTTATAAACTTGAATCATCTGTTTTCTTAAGACAACTTTGTTCATATTGCTTAACACAATATTTAGATTTCACCAAATCTTGCAAATTGATAGATATATACATTTTTGAAGGTGACTCTTTCTTACTTAGATGTGTACTTGGATTTTTGTCAAAGATTGATTATAAATTATTCGGTAATAAGCAAGAAATAATGGATTTACTTGGTGAAAATTGTTTAATCAATTTGAATAAACATTTATTTGAAACTAGAAAAACAACAGAATTAATTTATGGGTTTAAGTATTTGGATTTAGGGCTTGATGAAGAATTCTTTCAATGCATTAGGAATATCTTGAGGGATTAAATATAACGGTAATAGAATATAAAAAAATTAATGAATTTGTCTTTTTTTTAATATACAATAGAAGAATTTAATTTTTACCTTCTTCAATAGCTTTAAGTAAATCATCTGCATCTGCGGCAGTTTTAACTTGAATCACATATGTCTCCAAGGCACCTTCTCCATTAACAGATGGAAATTTCAACATATTTCCCTTTTGACCAACTTTCTCATATGTGAAATCCTTGTGTACAGAAGAATTCAATAAGACACGTAATGACCCATCTGATCTGATCAAGACTCTGGTCTTTGATGTGGTAGAGTTGAACAATACTTTCAATTCACCTAACCCTTTTGACTGATACTCATTGTTGGCCAATAATGACAACTTGGATCTCTTTGTATATTTCACAACTTCATCTTCTTCCCCAGTCTTGGTTTCTGCCTCTTTTTCTAATGTTACAACAGGTTTGAAATCTGTAGTCGGTTCATGCTCTTCCACTTTTTCTTCTTCTTGCTTGCTTGTATTGTTTGAAGGTGTGAAACTAAACAGAGGAGTTGTTGTTGCTCCACCGAAATTGAAACTAGACGCAAAATTGAATTTCTTAGGTTCGCCCTCTTTCTTTTCACCGTCTGTTGTACTACCAAATGAGAATGCTGGTTTTGACTCACCAAATGAAAATGCTGGTTTATCTGTCTTTGTTTGAGTGGTAGCACCAAATGAAAATGCTGGTTTATCTGTCTTTGTTTCAGTAGTGGCACCAAATGAAAATGCTGGTTTAGCTGGCTCGGTTTTAGTTGCACCAAATGAAAATGCAGGTTTATCTGTCTTGGTTTCTTCCTTATCAGTTGCAGGTGCACTGAATGAAAATGCAGGTTTATCTGTCTTGGTTTCTTCCTTATCAGTTGCAGGTGCACTGAATGAAAATGCAGGTTTATCTGTCTTGGTTTCTTCCTTATCAGTTGCAGGTGCACTGAATGAAAATGCAGGTTTATCTGTCTTGGTTTCTTCCTTATCAGTTGAAGTTTGTGGAGCATTAAACGAGGATGCTGGTTTATCGGATGCACCAAAGGAAAAAGCTGGTTTGTTTTCTTGTTCTTTTGACTCTGGCTTACTGAATGAAAAAGCTGGAGCAGTTGTTTCAGTTTTATTTGTGAATGAAAATGGTTTGGAGTCTGCACTTGGTGGCAGCAGGAAATTAAATGCAGGTTTTGATGGTTCTTTTGCTTCTTCTTTCTTGTCTTCTTCAATTTTTTTGTCTTCCAGTGATGGTAATGAGAATTTAAATCCATTATCAGTATTATTCAATTTGAATCCACCAAAGAATGATTTATTTTCAGTCGGGTTATTACTCAAAGTGAACTTTGGACCTTCAACTTTAACATCATCTTCACTATCGGAATCACTGAATTCAATTTCAGGTTTTGGCTTAGCTCCAAAAGTGAAAACGGAATTTTTGGTGGTTGGAGGTGCAGCTAATGTGAATTTTGGACCTTCAACTTTAATATCATCATCGGAATCTGAAGAAGATGATACATCTTCAACTTCGATTGGTTTCTCTGTGTCTTTACTAGATTCTTCTTGTGGTTTGTTCAAGAAGCTGAAAGCATTATTTGTCGTTGGTTCATCTTGTGATTTGGCTAAGAAACTGAAAGAGTTATTTGTCTTTGGCTCATCTTGTTGTGGCTTTGGTAAAAATTCAAAAGCATTTGTCGTTTTGGCAGTTCCATCTATAGGTTTGTTCATCAGTGGAGGTTCATTTGAAACTTTCTTTGACAGAATATCCTCGTAAAAATTGATATATTTATTTAAAATCGGTCTTAAATCTGCAACAGCATTGGTTTTTTGCAGTTTCGTTATAGCATCGATAAAATTGATATTTAATGCTTTAACTTTACTATTTGTTTCAATTGATTGGTGACCATTATTGCTATTTATTGGAGAATTGGATACTAATGGACTTGGTTTCTTTGGTGTAAAAGCTGCTGTAGAAGCTTGTGGTGAAGGTTTGAACCCTCTTGGTTTTAATATTTTTCTTCTAGATAAGACATCAGCTGAAGCTTGCTTCGAAGGTTGAATTTCTTCTTCTTCATCATCAGAATGTCCTCTATCTTCTCTCAGAGCAGAGGAATCAGTGAGTTGCTCTAAAGCTCTTCTTTTACCAGACATTGTTTTTTGTAAGTATATATATTGTTGTTTATCTTTGTTTAACCAAAAGAAAAAAAAAAATTCACCACCACACATATTCTTTTTCTACAGATTTAGTAGTGTTTATTTTGCTTAAAATGATTCAAGTTGAAACTTCTATGGTGTAATGATCTCATTGAAAAGAAGACCATTTTTTAGTAGTGTCTAAAAAAGAGAAAAAAAATGATTTCATAGGGTTATCAGCCCTGAGATAATCAGTCACATATCAATTTCCCTATTCAGAGAACTAATATTAGCACTGCGCAATACTTGTTACATTAGTCGTGTATAAATATCTCAAGTGCAGATATAAACAGAAACAGAGAAAAAAAAGGAAGTGCACAAAATATCTAATTTGTTTTTGCTTGTTTGGCAAAAAATTTTGTTCGCTTTTTCAGAATTAAAAGAAAAAACTTTCTTATATTTTCTTCTTTTCTAATCCAGAGAATTCAAGGTTCATTAATCAACAAAGTAAGTACATATCATATCATCAGTTTCATTCACAGTATTATCATTTAAAGGAGCGAAAAAGAATATATTGGTCATTGTTTCTCATTTACCAGGAATTTTATCAGGAATCGAGTTCATCGTCACTGGTGGTTTTAATATCAGAAATTATCAAGTGTTCTCCAAACTTATATAAATTACACATAAGAGTTTCAAGTCTGTAGTAAAGAATAATGAGAAGAATGAGCTCATTTGATTCGTGTTTAGTTGGATTTCATCAGAGTGATCTTTATGAGTATTTACACTGAAGAGATATCTTACGAGATTGAAAAGGTCAAATGAGGTTATTCAGTTTCTCTGAATGATATTTTCAATGGCATAGAGTTAATAATGGAAGCTATTTTGGTCCCTCCTTGGTTTGGAAAAAAAATGATATAAAATGAATGAAAAGATAAAAAGAAGATATACTAACAATAATTTTCAATAGTATGCCACCAAAGATTCAACAATCCAAAGCTGCTAAAGCTGCTGCCGCCATGGCCGGTGGTAAGAAATCAAAGAAGAAGTGGTCCAAAGGTAAGGTCAAGGACAAGGCTCAACATTTAGTTGTCTTAGACCAAGAAAAATACGACAGAATCTTCAAAGAAGTTCCAACTTACAAATTTGTCTCAGTCTCAGTCTTGGTTGATAGATTAAAGGTTGGTGGTTCAATTGCCAGAGTTGCTTTACAACATTTGGAACGTGAAGGTGTTATTAAACCAGTTTTAAAACATTCAAAACAAAAGATTTACACCAGAGCTACTGCTGCTGAGTAAATTATTTTAAAAGAAAAAGATTTCATTTTATGATTGTGCTTTTTTTTTTAAAAGAAACAAAACCTATAGTACTTATATATTATAATTTTATGAAGTATTCTGTATAAACTTTTGATTTATTTCGTAGTATAGTAGAATTCGTTACAAAAGACTAACTGGTTTCTCTACGAATTAACTTCTTTATTTTACTACCAATTGTCACTACTAATAAATCATATATTGATAGTCCATCAAACCCTAACTTGAAAATTAAACTGGAAACTTGTGAAAATGTGAAAATTTTATATATATAAGAAAAAAAAATTCCACCATTTGAAAAAAAAAAAAATTTTCTTCTCTTAGATTTTAATTCTTTCAATATCACGTTAATTCAAAGAACAATTCACAAGATTCATGATAATCTTTTAAGTATAACAGGTGTTATATTTAAGATAGAAGAACATGTTTTTTTGAATTAATTTTCTCTGTTTTTTTTTTTTTATTCTTTCAATAACAAGAGGGCAAATAATTGATATATATGATTAAAACCATTGATGTAACTATTTTGAACTGAGGATGTATATGCAGGACAAAAATAAAAGTTAGGAATTCTTCGTTTATGATTATATTCAATAAACCCCTTGTTGTTCTTCTTGATCATTCCCAATTGGATAGAAAGGATTCTAACAATTTGAAAATTTTAAAAGGTATGTCCATATTTACAATTTATTCTTTCTTTAGAATGATGAATAGTTTTCACAAACTTTTTTTAATCGGTGAATTTTAGATGTACCATGATTAACAACATGCATCACCATCTGACTTTTCCAAAGAGAGAATAGATATGATTTAGAGGGTATCGAACTAACAAGTGGAATAGGACTTTATTATCTTTTTTTTTATGTTCCAATAATTAAAATGAGTATGTTTTACTTTTTTCCATGGCATGATTATATTTATTATTATGATGATAAACTTTACTTTTCAGTTCTGCTTCTGAACCAAATTTCCTGAAGATAACCAACTTACCAAAGCTCAAATATCTGAGAATAATAAAAAAAATCATTTCCAATTTTTTTGAGATTTCAATTTTACTAACATGATCAAACAGTGTATATAAATTAATATATCAAAACTATATCTCAAATGATCTTGTAAATTTACAATATAATTATATCGATTGTCTCTTAATTATACAAAGATAAAATAGAAAATTTATCATATGAAAATTTTCTTGTTGGTACATGTATAACTTTTGAAGCCTTATTGTTTCTTAACTTTAAAGCTATAACTGTTTGCAGCAGCTTTCTTTTTCAGCAAAAATGATTTAATATCGTGCCATAAGGCTTGAACTTTTGGATTTTTTTGTTTTGCCATAACACCATCAAATTTGATAATAACAGAATAAACTAAACCTTTTGTTTCATCATTAAAGACAATTTTTAAAGAATAGAATAAAGTGAAAATCACTAAAGCATAACCTGAAGTACCTCTTAATAAAAATGTGTCAAATAATAATAACACAAATAAGAATAATTCATTATAAATAATGATTTGCTTAAAAGTTGGTTCCAATTTTAAAATTGGTTTAATATGGAAAAATGAACTTAAATGTAATAAAGCAATGAGAAAATATGGTAAAATTTTGAAAAAACTTGATCTATTGAAAAACCAAACACCTGCTAATAACAAATATTGGAAATTATCTGTAGTTAACAAGGTGAAATATGATGGTGGTAAAGTACCAAATTGATTCAATAATGAAACAAAATATGCAACTAACACACCAGCAAATGAGACACGGTAAATCAAATGAGCATAAAATGATTTATGACTTCTAAATGTAAAATAATAACTTGCATATATAATTGTTCCAATAATTGTAATAATATGACCAGCCAACCAAGCATATTTATCGTATGGTTTTGGTTTTGGTTCCAATTTTCTTAATCTTTTCTTAACAATTTTTTCAGGTTTTGTTGGAATCTCCCCTTCAACTTGAGATTTCTTTGGTGAACTAGTACTAATTGGTGCTTCTTTACCAATACTTTGTTGTGATTGTTGTTGTTGTTGACTAGGAGTTTGTGGTTGTTTCAGAGCAACAACTGGTGGTGCTTGTTTTGAATTAGCAACTGGTGTTTGTGGTGATTGTTGTCTTTGTGGAGTGGCAACACCCAGTGATTGTTGTGGTGGGGCCTGTTGCTGTCTCATAGTAGCTTGACTTGATTTATGTTGAATTGGCTGAGCCTGTTGAGGTGCTGCTGATCTCTGATTATCAGCAATTGGTTGCTGTTGTCTTTGCTGAGTTGGCTTATTATCTAAATTTGAGATAGCTTGTTTCAGTTGTGTAACCAGAGGACTTTGTTCAGCATGATGGAAACCATTACCATTAATGTTTGCTTCTGCTATCAGCTTTGACAGCTGCTGTTGCAGCAGTTGACCTTTGACAATTGCTGGATTAGAATTGATGTTTTCCTTTAAACCTTTGTCAATGGCTATACCATCAGTCAAATTAGGTTCATTCTTAGAGCCATTCATTGTTTAATAGTTGTCAATTGATGAATTAATGTTATGAACAAGTCAATTTAAATTGACAAATTTCAGTTGGTTTGCTTAAAAAAAAAAAAAAAAAAAAAATTTAAATTCTGATGTCACGACAGTCGTGCATTTGATTGTCAAAATATTTAAGACATGAGAGGCTATAGTGAGAATATCTTAATAGATATGAATTTACAAGAGTTCAATTATAGATAATAGAAGCTTTTAAGGTGATTTATTTTGATGTAAAGTCAATTTCATGAAGTATGAAGACAAGTTTTGAAAAAGAATTTTAATATATATAAAATATATTTTCAATTCTACAGATAAGACACTGTACTTGAAAAAATTGGTCTTTGTAGAATACTATTATTAAAACAAATAACAAATACAACTGAGTTCATTTTCTACGTACTTTTCTACTCATCCTCTATTATATTCTTCTAAGGCTAGATGCACAATTTACAACTACTAGAAAGTTGTAAACTTGGATTTAAATATGTAAAGAGGAAATCTCAGCAAAAAATCAATTAGCTTTTTTTATTAGAAAAAAAAAAAACGCGTTTTTTTTAATACAAAAGATATTCAATATTAAAGAGAAATGTCATCATTACAAACACTGCAAAATCAGTTAGATCCAACACTACTTTCGCCATTGGAATATCAATTATTACAAGAATATTCTAAATTACTGACTTTACTCCATGATTTATTAGAAAGAATATATAATTTGAAAAAATTAAACAGTCAACAATTATTGGATAATTTAAGAATTATTGAAACAAAGCTTAGTTTAGTTTTCACATTATTTAAAGGAAGTGTATATTCATTATTCCTTCAAACTAAGATGAATATGAATGGCGAAGTTCCAAATGTGGGTTCTGAAACTGGCGATAAAGAAGAACAAGATGAAAGTTCTTCATCTATAAATTCTGGTTATTGAGGTTAAAAAGGTGTTTTTATAGGAGTTTTACTGTATGTATTAATAAATGGGTTATTTTTTTCTATATATCTAGATATCAAAGATAACAACTTTACCATCATTACCTGATGTTGAAAAAGAGACAACTTGATCTCCATTGAAATTATAAGGTTTGATCTTAGTGATACAATTTTGATGAATTGTTTTCAATAATTTTTCATTAGTCTTGACACCTTTTAAATCCATTTGCCTAAACAAGTTTAATGCATCTCTTTGATTAATCTCATCTTCTTCTTCAGGTGATATGATTTTTTGAGCTTCAACTTTCTTAGGATCATCAATAGATTTTGTGTATGACCAACCTGATTGTTGATCACCTTCAAAGACAACTGGATGGAAATCATGACCACCAGCAACAATCTTATTATTATTGATGAAAATCAATGAATTAAAAGGTAAAAATGAAGTCTTCGCTTCAAAAAATAAATCAGGTTTATTAATATCACCACTACTGGAAGGATGAATCACATTTAAAGTCGAACCATTGACATAAGCCAAGAATTCTCCATCAGTGGAAAATTTGACATCATGAATCCATCCACCATATTGAAATAAATCCAAACATAAAGTTTGGAAAGGTAATCTTTCTCCCCAAATAGTTGGTGGTGGTTTACTATCAACGGCTTTAATAAATCCACTAAAGACTCTGACATGGCCATCTGTTGAACCAGCAGCTAATAATACATTATTAGCATGCCAATCCAATGATAAAATAGTGGATTTAATTGGTTTCTTAATATGTTTTGAAACCCACCAGTCATTTTCTTCTTCGAAATAACAAACTGCAATAATTCTATCAGCTGATCCGACAGCAAATTTCAAACCATTTGGAGACCATCTGGCAATTGTAGCAGCTCTATTAATTCTTAATAACACTAAAGAAGGCTTATAATCACCATTGATTTGATTATAAACAATCAGATTTCTATCCTCAGAGCAAGTTAAGATCTTACCATCATGACTAATATCAATTGCAGTGATTCTCTTATCATGATCTTTTAAAGTAGTAATTAATTTTGGGACATTTGAAGAAATGTTATAAATCTCAACAGTTGTATCTTTTGTAATTGCCAAGAATTGACGATCGTAAGAAAAACAATGGTCATAGATTGGTTCTTTAGTTAATTGAAATGGAATAGACATTTTGATTGATTGATGAAAGTACAGGAGTGTATCTCTCTACTGTGCTGAATTGTTGTTCTTTAGTTTGTTCTTTTTTCTTCTTCTCTCTTTTTTATTATTAATATGTATTTAACAGCCCCTAATTACCTATTTTAAAATATATAGAGAGATAGCCCCCAATTACCCAATACAGACTCACACCATATAAATCTCACCCATAAAAACAGAGTCAGTTTTTCTCTACCTAATTAGATAATGAAATTTTTTTTATTTTTTATATTTTTGACTTATATAAAGAGATCAAGTTATCACATCATTAATCCTTGGATTATTTTTACATTATCACTTTTTAAATTACTAGTCACTTTTATAAATGTCAGACAACGATAAATATTCTACTCCATTATCTTCGAGGTATGCCTCAGATGAAATGAGTGCTATCTTCTCATTGAGAAACAGATTTTCAACATGGAGAAAATTATGGTTAACTTTAGCTAAAGCTGAAAAGGAAGTTGGTTTAACTGTTATCACAGATGAAGCTATAAAGCAAATGGAAGCCCACTTAAATATCACAGATGAAGAAATTGAAGATGCTAAGAAAGAAGAAGCTATCGTAAGACATGATGTTATGGCCCACGTTCATACTTTTGGTAAGACTTGTCCTGCTGCTGCAGGTATCATCCATCTTGGTGCAACTTCATGTTATGTCACCGATAATGCTGATTTGATTTTCTTAAGAGATGCTTATGATGTCTTGATTCCAAAATTGGTCAATGTTATAAACAGATTGGGTAAATTCGCATTAGAATATAAAGATTTACCAGTATTGGGTTGGACTCATTTCCAACCTGCTCAATTGACTACTGTTGGTAAGAGAGCTACTTTATGGATCCAAGAATTATTATGGGATTTGAGAAATATGGAAAGAGCTAGAAATGATTTGGGTTTAAGAGGTGTCAAAGGTACTACAGGTACTCAAGCTTCATTCTTATCTTTATTCCATGGTGACCATGACAAAGTTGAAGAATTGGATGAAAAAGTTGTTGAATTATTAGGTTTCAAGTATGCTTATCCATGTACTGGTCAAACATATTCAAGAAAAATTGACATTGACACAGTAGCTCCATTATCATCATTAGGTGCCTCGGCACATAAGATGGCCACTGATATTAGATTATTGGCAAATTTGAAAGAAATTGAAGAACCTTTTGAAAAATCCCAAATTGGTTCAAGTGCTATGGCCTATAAGAGAAATCCAATGAGATCTGAAAGAGTTTGTTCATTGGCAAGACATCTCGGTTCATTATACAGTGACGTTTTCCAAACTTCATCTGTACAATGGTTTGAAAGAACTTTGGATGATTCAGCTATTAGAAGAATCTCATTACCTTCTGCTTTCTTAACTGCTGATATCTTATTATCAACCTTATTAAATATCACATCGGGTTTGGTAGTATATCCAAAAGTCATTGAAAGAAGAATTAAATCAGAATTACCCTTCATGGCCACTGAAAATGTCATTATGGCTATGGTTGAAAAAGGTTCTTCAAGACAAGATGTCCACGAAGAAATTAGAGTCTTATCACATCAGCTGGCTGCTGTTGTTAAGGAAGAAGGTGGTGACAATGATTTAATTGAAAGAATTCAAAAAACCAAATTTTTCGAACCAATTTGGAATGAATTGGATAAATTATTAGATCCTTCAACTTTTGTCGGTAGAGCCCCACAACAAACTGAAAAATTCGTTAACAAAACTGTTAAAGAACTGTTGGCTCCATTTGCTGAACACATCAATGAAGAAGAAGTTAAATTGAGTGTATAGTGTTTTTAATTCATTATTCTACCCCCTTTTTTTTTTATTTCCAGTAGGCTTAGTATATCATTTAGGTTGACAGTGTAACAAAAAAAGCACCCGAGACGTTAAACTACATCAGGTTTGCCGAATTAGGGATTCCTCTTGCGCCTCTGTTGATACATTTTTTCAATTTAACTGTGAATTAGACAAAACAAAGAATAGACAAAGACTACATTATACCAAGTAGACTATAACTAGTCATACATACTACATGAAGTGGATATAGAGATTGGTAAATGTATCATTAAACGGGTTGTTATGGCATCTCTTCTAAAGAAACGAAAAAAAAAAAAAAAAAAAATGCTCTGGCAAAGAAAATTTTTTTTTTGTCTCATTTCTTTCTATAAATAAAAAACACAGAAAGTTCTGATTGGAAACAATATATATAAATATCTATAAACATTTCAGAGGTAAATAAGATCAATCATATACCTTATTACATTCAATATGGCACAGAATAATAGATTCAAAGTCATCCTATTATGTGTTGTCTTGATAATATCCTTTTCCTTGATATCTTCATTGAATTTTGATATACATAATTTGGACTCTTCTTCTTTGACTTATAAATTTCAAAATCAACAACAACAGGCAAATGCAACAGAAGTAGAACAAACAAGTATTATATTAAGAGCAAGAAGACTCATTGAGAGAGCTCAAAAATCAAATGGTGAAAATACTCATAATAATCCATTATTTAAAAGAGCTGATGATGATTCATTTTCTTCTAATTCAAGTTCCATTTTTTCCCCAAGCTCTTCTTCTTTCCACCCATCACCTTCCTCATCATCTTTTTTCTCCTCATCATCTTTTAGTTCCAGTTCATCACCATCATCTTCATCATTCTCCATTTCATCTTCATCATTCCCTTCATCTTCATCATTCTCATCTTCCTCGATCCCTTCATCCTCTTCATCATCATCCTCTTCATCATCATCTGAAACTTCATCATCAATTCCAATCACATCATCATCATCATCATCAGATGAATCTTCATCAACTTCATCAGATTCTGTATTTACAACACTTTCTACAAACTCTGATAACCAACAAGTCACAGTAACAGTGACACAAACACCATCACTGACATCCTCACATTCATCATCACCATCCCCGTCATTATCCACCGCTTCAAGAGATTCAAATTCAAACGGAGGAGGAGGTTTAAGTACAAATAACAAGATTATCATCGGATGTGTTGTAGGTATCGGTGTACCACTGTTGTTATTACTGGCTTTCTTAGCTTATTGGTTCGGTTACAAGAAGAACTCGAGATCTTCTATGAACTCACAGCATTCAGGCAGTGATTCAATAACGTCTTTCAAAAACGAAGACATCATTGGAGACTCACTGTCCCATACAGGTGAACGCCAGGCTCAAAATAATGAAGGTTACGACGTGGATGAATTAATGGGTAATACTTATAGAGGAAGCAGTAGAGTCAACCCGTCTACAAATTTCTAAGGCTCATACATCATCTAGTTCTTGTATTTGTTTTCTCGCTTTTTTATTTATACCACATCACACACAGCTTTGGTAACTGTTCACATTTTTGATGCTTTACTTTTTTTTTTTTTTTTTTCATATTTTTTTGAAATTGTCCACTTAATTTGAATGTCTCACTATCTTGGAAGAAAAAACACAGAGAGAGAATTTTTTTTTTTTAATGCTGATCATATCGGACCCCTGAACTTATTTTATTTTATTTTATTTATTTTTGTCTTGGAATTGCTATCAAAGTCACAATTGCACAAAGAAAGAAAAGAGAGAACCTCATAATTCATGTTTTTATAAATTTTTTTTTTTTTGTTTTGTTTTTTTTAAGCCCTTTAGATACATATTGTTTTCATAATAACGATTTACCCCTTCAACCAAAAAAGAAAAGATATCTTATATATACACACACTTAAATACATTTTAAAACATGTTCCTTAAAAAAGTAGACTAAAAAACACTTGGCAAATGATCCAGGGACGGAAAAAGAAAAAAAAAATTTAAATAGTGATCAACAAGAAGCAAAAAAGATAATAAGAAGCTTGAAAAGATTCTCTATTGGCAGTGTTTTCTAAATTGGTAACTATTCCAATAGAGGTCGAATTTGTTATTGTTGTAGAAATTAGAATCCCGGATTGGTTATTAACCCCTAGGGAAAACGATGATCTTTGCCTCGTGGTGGTAAGTGAGCTTGCTGAAGATGATGCGGCGGTGAAAATGGTTGATTGTGTTTTGGATAAAAATGGGGTTTGGGATTTGGTTGGCCTCGCTTGATTACCACTGGTCCAATGATGAGTGGCAGTAGGTTCATGGAAGGTTGATGTTGTTGCAGCACTTGGACAGGAGCTGGTGGAAGTGGTAGTCGATGATGAAGATAAACATGCTGATGAACTATGTGGATCACTGGCCCCGAGCCACGAGGCTTTGGCCAACGAAATTTTCTTATTTTCAAGATCGTAAACAACGTAAACTGACCTAATAAAAGTATCTCCCAAGATCATAGTCTCGTCTGCTTGGAACCCTAAGAAACACATATCTTCACCTGCATCGTTTTGCACAGAGACAGACTCTCCGTTGGTTCCAATATTGTAATTTATCAAGTATTCTTGTGGCCCAATTGTAATTTGTTGTTCACCGAATTGGAATTTTAAATCGGGTCCACTAGTATTAAATTTTTCACAGACGACATTGTAAAAACCGTAATCATAGTTGAAGGTGGCATTTAAATTGGAAATAATTTTCTTGAAAGCTTCAGTTGGAATACTCATTGCCGTTGAACCCGTGTCAAGAAGCATTGGCATATCACTCAATATTTCAACTCCATCAAAAGTGGTACCATTACTTTGAATGAAAAATTCAGTCTCCGATACTAAGTCATGTGAAATTAATTCCCCTGAATATTTTGAATCATCAATGCCACCAAATAATATAGATCCACCTTCTGAAAATTGACTATTGAGGTATATTGAATACAACTTCTTATCAATTATTCCGTCAGAGTATAATCTCGAGATAAAATTTGGATATTCATCGGCAACATACTCTATCAGATCAAATCCGAGTCCCAACAGTGACAATTCTTGACTGTTTGTCTCATTAGCAATTCCAAACATTTGATTCTCAATGGTTAGATCACCAAGGTTCACAGTATCTGAGACAAATGTACCATTTGCCAGAGTTCCACTAACATACATGATTTGAAACTCGCTATGATTGTAAATAATAGATGAAGAGTCCATTGGATTGAAATAAGGCACACCAATATCACTACAACTTGTGATATTTGAATACGAACTTGTTGAGCATTGTAAAGAATCAGGGGTCTGAAACCATAAATCTGCAGAGCCTGTGTCGATATACACGGTTAATTCTTGTGCTGGAGTACCCACTCGTAAATCAACGGTGTACAAAGTGAACCCATTAGTCAAATATTCACCATTCCTCTTTGCAAATTTGGCAAATGAAGGTGATGAAGAGTATTTTTTATGGAATTGTATGGATGTCTTTCGTGAAACTGGGTACGAAAACACAAGGTTAAAACAAGCTATTATTAAGATAGCTAATTGATACATATTTTTAAAGCTTAAAGATGAGCTGGAAACTTTATTTGTTCGAAAACATGTTCGATGGTATTTATATCCCAAGTTATGGGTTTTTGCATAAAGTTAAAAAAAAAAGGGGAACATTTGATAAATTTCCTGATTGGGAACAAACAATCAAGACCTGAAAATTACAACACTTTTAACAGAAACATGGTTGTCAAGGACTCCTAGAGGAGGGATACAGTTCATTATTACTAAATGTGATTAGGTAGATGATTTTTAGACCAAGCAAGGGCTGCTGATGCATGAAACGATATTTCCATCTAGTGATAAGGCAATTTTTTTTGATTTTTTTTTTTTTTGGTTAATTTTTTTTTGGTAATAATTTTTTTCTTAATTAAAATCCTAATCAATCAATACCTTGCAATACTTAACCATCAAGATAAACTAACATGGCATTGAGAAGGCTGTCATCACCAGAGAGAAATTCATCTTGTTTACCATTTTCATATTTTTTCCAAAACAAAAATAAAGCAGTTAAACGTGATGTTTTCGTAACAGAGATAAGATATGCTGATGAAGGACAATTTGATAAATATAATAAATTTATATCTGACTACACAGAGGCAGATCTCGATTATGATAAAGAGATAGAAGATGATGAAACTACGTTAAATGATGCCGATACGAAACCATTGGACTCTAGTTCACGTTTACAAAAATTGCGTAAATTCATGTTGAAATATAATATTGGGGTATATATAATTCCTTCAGAAGATGAACATCAAAGTGAAATCACTTCACCAAAAGATCACAGACGTCAATACATTTCTGGTTTTACCGGTTCTGCTGGTGTTGCCATTGTCACATTAAATGATGCTCACAATTTAACTGGTGAAGCTGCATTATCAACAGATGGTCGTTATTATTTACAGGCCGGACAAGAATTGGATAACAATTGGGAATTATTGAAACTGACTATTCCATCTTATCCTTCGTGGCAACAATGGTGTATAAATAAGAGCTTGGAAAACAATTTCAGTAAGAAAATCTCAATTGATCCAAAATTGATGCTTTATAAAGATGCCGAATGGTTACAAACACAATGTAAGAATCATGATTTACAATTTGAACCAATTTTCACCAATTTGATCGATTTGGTATGGGAGCAAACCGGAGAAGTCCCAGATTACAGAAATTCAATAGTGTACGAATTAGAATTGCAGTTCAGTGGAGTTACCACCGATGACAAGGCATCACAAATCAGATCATTGTTGCAACAAGATGGTTGTGATTCTTTGGTCGTGACACTGTTGGATGATATTGCCTGGTTGTTGAATTTGAGAGGTGATGATGTTGATTGTAATCCTGTGTTTTTTTCATATGTGGTTGTCACTATGTCCGAGATTTGGTTTTACATCGAAGATTGCAAAATTGATACCAAGGCAAGAGAATATTTAAACACGGTACAAAATTTAAAGATCAAATCTTACAAGAGTTTTTGGGACGAAGTTTCACAATTGACAAATGTGATGGTTCCTGCGTTACCAACATTACTGTTGATGAATGAGATTCCAAGACCTAAGAAATTTCAATCACTTGTCGCTGATTTGAAAACGGTGAAAAACGCTACAGAGATAAGAGGTGCCAAGTCTGCACAATTTAAAGATGCTATTGCATTGGCCAGATTTTTCTCGTGGCTTGAGTATCAATTAATTTATAAAGATAGACAAATTGATGAATGGGCACTGCTGCAAAAATCAGAATACTATAGATCTGTGTTACCACATTATAAAGGACTTTCTTTTGAAACTATTTCATCCACGGGGCCAAATGGTGCTATAATTCATTATTCACCAACGCTGACAAAGAAAGATATCATTGATCCACAAAACATTTATTTATGTGATTCTGGAGCACAATATCTCGATGGAACAACTGACATCACTAGAACTTTACATTTCACCAAACCAACACCGGAACAAATCCGTAATTACACATTGGTATTGAAAGGCCATTTGGCATTGACAATGGAGGTATTTCTTGAAGGTACTTCAGGGTCTCAATTGGATATCTTGACACGTACTCCGTTATGGAAATATGGTTTGAATTATAATCACGGAACAGGGCATGGAATCGGTGCTTTCTTATGTGTGCATGAAAATGTGTATATTGGGAAAAATGTGCCGATTAAGCCAAATTTTTTCATCAGTGATGAACCAGGTTATTATAAAGATGGTGAATATGGGATCAGATTGGAGAGTGATATCTTGTGTGTAAATAGTGAAAAGCCAAAATTCAACGAAGTTGGGTTCTTGAAATTCGAATATTTGACAAAAGTCCCATTTTGTTTAAAATTGATCGATAAGAAGTTATTAACAGAAGACGAGGTGAAGTGGGTTAATGATTTTAATTATCAATTAAGAGATGAATTGATTCCAGTATTAGAACAAGAATTTGGCGATGTTAGAGCTATTAGATGGCTATTAAGAGAGACTCAACCTTTGTAAAGAGAGAGAGAAAAAAAAGTGTCTATTCATAAGTAAAAGAAAATAGAATAATAATAGTTATAAAATAATTATAATAATAGTTGATGATAAAATGTTCATAAAATAGTCGTTATGGTAGAAGAGGGGTTCAAAGACAAAATTTTCACAACTTCTTTGCCTTTCTATGTTTCAAATTTTCTTCAGTTCCGTAGACTCTGTCATCATCAGCACCTTCCAATTCGTTTCTGATGACTTCCATCTTCTTGACTTGTGCCTTCCAAACTTTGTTATCGTTTTTCAGTTTTTGATCAAATAATTCCTGATCTGGTTTTCTATATGAACCACCTAATCTGTCCCATAAAGTGGTGAATTGACCATAATTGTAATTGAAATACAAATGATGGATAGTATGACATGCAGCACCATTGACAACTGGATCGTTACTCAAATATTCACCATCATGGATCATAACGGTCCAGAAATTGACAAATGTGAATAATAACAAATAGGAAACTTTGTGCAATGGGAAGAGGAATGGATACCAGTGGTATGGTAATGATTGAGCATAACCATCGACAGGGTGGAAAGCATGTGAAGCGAAAGGAGTACAAACGATCCATTTGTGATGTGGCTTGTGTAACAGTTTGTAAACTTGTGGCCAGTGCAACCATCTATGTAAGAAATAAATACCACAATCGGTGAACATGATAAACGTTGGAAATTGCCAAAAGATCAGCTTCCAACCTCCGGTACGTTCATCGATACTCAAGTATAATTTTGAGTAACCACGTAATTCGACCAAGAACCATGGAACTGTCAAGAGTACCATAACTGGGATAGCTCTAACAGCTTGGTTAATCTCTAAAGACATTTGATTTTTCAAATATCTTGGATGGTTGAAAATTGATTTATCAAACACGAAGTAGTATGACAGTGAAGCGACACCCAAGTACAATAACCAACCGAATAAAGTCATCACAAGAAACATAGAGATCAGTTGTCTCAAAATATTAGATCTCGGTAATAATGAAGCATAAGTATAACATGATTCCGGTAAGAAAACGGGAGAACTAATACCATAAATGTGTGGTTTTTCCAGAGCTGTATTTTCGAAAATTTTCAGCATAATACCTTTATATGATAAGTTTTGTTTTAAAAAAGTGTTCTCCACTTCAAAAGGTGAAGAAGAATTGGCATTGTTGAAATAGTATTTCAAATTTGAAGGTAAATTATTACCCAAAGTTGATGGGAATAATTTGGCATAAACTTTATCAAAAAGATAAGTATCAGCAACTTCCAAGACTAAATCCATGATTAATTATTATTTGAATTTAGAATATAGCAAAGATAGCAAAAAAGGAATGATCTGTTTGTATTTATATAATCCACTTTTTGTATTTTAAAAAAATCTGTTTTGATATTTGATATTTTTTTTTTTTTTTGTTTCTAACTTTTTTTTTATAAACGAAAAAATTTTCTATATAAAAAAAAAATCAAACGATTAGTTGAGAAATTCGTATATAACAGATGATGATAAGTATAGATTGAATAATCAAGTTATCGTATAGATTTAATAAGACAGTACATGTGTATGAATTAGTAATAATAACCATGATCTAGATATAGAAGGAAACAGCAATAATATCCAATAAGAGGATAAGAATACTGGCATATATCGGATTAGTAGAGAGTATACGACGGTGTTTATGGCTCTATCTTATCTTCTTGTTTTTAGAGACAGCCCCAGATAACTATTTGAGAGATAATTACACGACCAGATATACATCGTAAGTTTTTAAATTTCAATTAGATAAAACATACGATCTATCAACTGATTCACTTCTATTTAGTAGTTCTAGTGGTCTTGAAATAACTGGTAATACGGTCCTCACCTCCATCGTAGTACTTCGTTTCTAATATTTTTTCCAATTCTTCAAACTTCATCCGCGTACGGTCCTCGCTTCTCTCCCCTCTTAATTGCAAATCACTTGTCAACCATTTTAAAGCCAACGGGTGTAAACTGTCAACTTTAGGGATCTTGATGCCGTTTTCTGTCTCTTCAACATCCAATTCGTGTTTCCTCTTCTCACCAACATACTCAATTTGATCTATATTCAAGTCTTGCAATTTTTGTCCTCCACTAAGGTGTACTATATTTGTTGGCCAACTCTTATCCAGTTGATAAGTAGATCCTAAACCATCAAATATATGTGTAGCATAAACCACTGTGGCATTTCTCTCATGCGTTTCATCACTTAAAAATTTCAATAATCTGTTTCTAACAAGAACATCAAGATCCACTGTGACTTCATCTAACAATAACAAGTCCCAAGGTTTCAATAATCCCATCAGTAATTGTACTCTTCTTCTTTCACCATCACTAATTTGATTCATTCTCCATTCAATATCAATATCCAATAAATTAATCAACAAGTCTCTTCTCTCGGGGAATAAATCACCTCCAATACTACTGATCAATACTGTCACAGGAATATCTCTCTTTGTAATCTCATTATTCGCCCACTCTGTACCAAGATATGCTACAACACCAATACTCTTATTATTATTCGATACATTATTAAACTTGAAAGGATCAACTCCATTAATCAATATAGTCCCACTCTTGATCAATTTTTGCCCAGCTAAGATCTTTAATAATGTCGATTTCCCAGCTCCATTTGGTCCAATGATAAGCACTTTACTTCTCTTACGAATACGTAAATTGATATTCGCCAATCCAACTTTCTTAGAAGGAAATGTATACGACAAATTCTCAGTAACAATCAGATACTCTTCTTCTTCCGATGACATCTTTCTCTTTATTGATACTTTCTCCTTTTGAAAACCTTTTTTTTTTTTTTTTTTTTTTCTTTGTTACGCTTTTTTTTTTCCTTTGCTTTTTGTTATATTTCTATCTAGTTGAGATAGAGTTCATGCTATCTATATCACACAGAGATTGCATTAGAAATTGATTTAATTGAACAATTGCTTATGATGCTTTGTCCATCATTTTCCCTCTTTTATTTGCTTTGTCCATCATTTTCCCTCTTTTATTTGCTTTTCCAAAAATCTTGAATAATGCAATTGTTTTTTTTTTTTTTTTATATATTATTCAATTCTCATTCACAAACAGACAGAATCCTTCACATATGCAACCCAATCAGCCTCTCTCTTCCACTTGATAAAGATTTCATAACAAGTTATAGGTAAGACAACATGGACAACACTGGTTTGTCTCAAAGAAGTCGTGTGAGTTGACCTACTTTTGTTTTTTTTTTTCATAGAGAAAGGAAAAAAAAAATAAGTAAACAAGGTACAACATCTTACTGAAACCTAATGTCTATTACTTCAATACCGTCTACATTGTCACTTTAGATAGGTCCCTCGAGGAGATAAATGGGAAATATTCGTAGGTGCTTGTTGGTTTAGTCAGTTGTTATTGCTTTTTCACAGATTCTTTTAAATTGAAATATGGCACCAAAGGTGCTTGCTAATGATCTTACTGTACAACTTGTCGATGCACTATTCGGAGATTCTGAACAAAATTTCCAATGGGCCATTAAATCTATGGAAAATATAATAAACTCTTCGAGTGAGTTGCTTCGACAGTTTCAAAGAGATAAGGATAATGATGAGAACTTCAATGCCCAATGTTTAATAAATTTGAATTTTTATGATTCATCGATAAAGAAACTGTTTTTAAACAGGATTCAAAATAATTCTTTAAACCAGGAGGTATTGGTCAATAGGTTGTTGAAAATAAGTTATTATTTGAAAAATATAAGTCTTATTGAAATATTTGATTTTGACATACTCGATAAAGTATTGTTTATGGAATTTGTGAATCTGGAACAAGAATTTTATTGCTTCAAGATTTTAATGATAATTCAATGTTGTTATCCCGAGATTTTGCAAAATTGCTCAAGAATTGAATTTTTAGATAATCATGAACAATTAGTTCAATTCATCAATCATAATATCAAACTAGATTTTAAATTGAATGTGGAATTTTATGATTATTTCATTGAATATTATTTAAATTTATATTATTTAACACCTTTCCAAGAAGATAAATTGAAAATAAGTTCCAATCTTGTCAAATTAACTTTACAAAATAAGATTCGTGATGCAAAATTTAAAGATTACTTGTTATTGAAAATATTGATGAAAGTTGATGCCAATTTTGAGCAAGAAGATTTCAATTTTTTCATAGCACCTTGTTATGAGTCTTTATTATCGTATTTTCTTTCGTTACCCATATATTATGCAAGTAACTCGTCAAATGTTTTCAAAGAAGAAGAATTGAAAGTTTATTCAAGAAGAATTCTTTACAAAGTGATTCAAAATGATATTACAAGATTAAGATTAAAACAAGGGATCGATTTATCGAAATATGATTATTTTATCAAAATGACCAATTGTCTCGATATCGATTTAATCATATTAGTGTATGCGAACCTTGAAGATATCGTTTCAATACCTTCTACTCAAGAACTGATAATTTTTTATAACAAGATCCTGTTATTGATCAGGAGCTTTGTGAAAAAATTGATTCTGAAGTCAAAATTACCCAAAAATCAAACATTGATGATAAATTCATACGATATTCCTAATATCAAGAAATTTGTTGGTGGAATAATGTCAGGACTATCAATATCTAATGAAAAATTATATGATGTAACAGAAGAAATGGTGGAAATGTTATTAGAAGATACCGTTTTTTATAAGAAAAATTTCAAATATATTTTCCAATGGATACGACACACAATTGGTAATTTGAAAATCACTGCAATTTCAATACAAACTTTACAAAGATTAATAACAAATTTAAATGATTGCTTGGAGATAATTATTGATCAAAAATACGAATTAAAAGTGAACTCAGTGGAATTGATACAAACTTTGATCAGTATAAATAACTTGATAACAAAATTTGATAAATCTTATGTTTTAATTTCAAATAATATTAGTTACACTAGCAATATTGTTGAGATTTTACAAATATTATCATCAAATATTACCAAGATATTATCGAAATTTTCACCAATAGATGATGTGAATAATTGGATGGTACAAGAATATCACAAAATTAAACCGAATAAATCAAAACAGGAATTTGCAAGGCTTGAGAAGATAAAAGATAAAGAACTTAATGACACGATGAAATATATAGAGAATATTTTAAATATTTAAAATAAAATAATTTACAAATTAATTTAATCAAAAACCCCAAACGTTAATTATTTATATATACATGCATTACTTTATTCACAAAAATGGTAATAATTTCTTGACCCTTGTAGTTTGATTACCATGTCCCGAGTGCTTGGAGGCCTTGGTTCCCGATAAGTCATCAAGAACTCTGTTTGACCAACCAGCATTACCATGTGCTCTATTAGCTACACCTCTCTTATAACCTTTTGCTGTTTTTCTCCATCTCTTATATGAAGCTCTATGAGTCTTTACCAGGTTTCTTGTTATTAATAATGAAGGAGATTGTAAATATAATGTGGATTGCGAAAGCTTGGTGGTGAATTTATTCACCACTGGACGTAAAAATGATTGGAAAAACATCTGTTTGAGTTGGTGATGTTCTGTTTGTTTAAATTTTTGATTCTTTTTTCTTCAACTTTTTTTTTTTTTTTTTTTTTTTCAACTTTTTTCTTCTTCTTTTGTAGTACATGAAATATCAATCAAAAGATAGGATGTACAATAGAAGTATATCTACAATCATGGAAGAGTCTAAAAGTAGCAGCCATATTGACTGTTTATATAATTACAAAATGCAAATTCATTACTCCCTTTACTCAAACGTTCATTATTAGTCATCTTCTTCAGAAGATGAACTGTAACCAGCTACAATCCCACTCGGTTTCTTCGTTTCAATTTCCTTCTTATCCTGTGATGGCTCTGCACTTTCATTAATATCAGTACCAGATTTTGATTTCTTGTTCTCTGATACTATTTTTGGTTGTAATTTTCTTTTCAATACAACTTTTTTTGGTAAAACCACTGGTGGAGGCAACTCCGGTGGTGGAGCCTTTTTGTTTCTAAGTTCATTCAACAATTTGTTCCTATATACTAATGGTTAGTAACGCTTCTCTATATCTTTGATCAAAAATACTCACTTCCGGAACTCTTCTAATCCTTCTTCTTCTTGTATCTGCTTATCAAGTTCTCTCAATTCCTCTTTTTGTTTCAATAACTCGTAGTATTTTAAATCTTTTTCACTTATCTTGTAAGCTGAGTTCTGTTTTTCTGTCAATTCTTGAAGCTCCTGAGCTTTTCGTACTCTATTTTCATATAACTGTTCTTGTAAAGTCTTTCGGGATTTTTGCTCTTCTTGTTCCAAATAGGCTTTCTCTTCTTTCAGTGCTCTCAGGGCTTCCAGCTCCAAATCTGAAGCCAGAATTGATCCTTCCTTCACAAACTTTGATGACATTACTTATAAATAAGATTTCCTTTATATAAATCATCTGCCAGAAAAAAAAAAAAAAATTCAAATAAAAAAAAACACCTAGACAGCCCCTGTTCTGCAGCCCGTCCATATCTAAAAATATTTAGCCGGTCATTGGAAAAAGGCCAAACTCTTATCGGCCTAAAATGACTAAATATCTATTTAAGACGATGTTCATCCCTCTTTTGTTGAAAGATTTTATAGATCAAAAAAAAAAAAATGTCAGAGTTAATAAACGAATTAACGCCAAAAAGCAAAGAAGTTGTCGATGATTATCAGCATTATATAACATCTGGTTTCACACCTTTACCAGTGGCAGTTGTAAAGACTTCTGGTGCTAAATTATACGATGTCGACGACAAAGAGTATATCGATTTATTAGGTATGTTTGCAGTTGTCAATATGGGTCATAATCATCCCAAGATAGTGAAAGCTGCTCAAGATGCTTTGTCAACTTGCTCTATGGTCAATACTGCTATAATGAGTGCATCCTATGCAAAATTTGCTAAGAAATTATCACAGCTGTTTGGATATGATAAATTTGTTGGTCTTACTAGTGGAGCTGAAGCTACTGATGCTGCTACTAAGATTGCGAGAAAATGGGGTCATTCGGTAAAGAAAATTCCAGCAGGTGAATCTGTTGTTTTAACTACAACTGCATGTTATCACGGTGTTACAATTTCAACACACGCATTATCAGCACCAAGACTTCCGGAGTATGGCCCTTATATTGATAACGTTGGACCTGTTCTCCCAGATAATTCTGTTATCAGATATGGTGTTGCCGAAGATTTGGAAAAAGCTCTTACTCAATACGGTGATAAAGTTGCAGCATTTATGGTTGAACCAATTCAAGGTTCAGCAGGTATTATTATTCCTCCTGAAGGTTACATGACCGAAGTTTCCAAAATTTGTAAAAAATTCAATGTCTTATTGATAGCAGATGAAGTGCAAACAGGTTTTGGACGTACCGGTTACAATTTGGCTTCTTTTAAAGAAGGTGTTAAACCTGATTTAATTTGTCTTGGAAAAGCCATCTCTGGTGGTCTTTTCCCATTAAGTGGTATCATTGGAGATGATGCTGTTATGAATCATATACCTCCGGGTCATTTAGGTTCAACAATGGCCGCAACTCCACCTGCTACGGAAGCTGCATGTGCTGCTTTAGAAGTCTTGATTGATGAAAAATTAGCTCAAAGATCATTAGAGTTGGGTGCTTTCTTTATTGACTATTTCCAAAAACTTAACCCACCACATATCAAAGAAGTTGTTGGCCAAGGTCTCTTTATTGCCTTGGTGTTAGATACAGATAAGATAAAAGGTAGAAGATTAGCTTCAATATTGGCAAAGAGAGGTGTTATTTGTAAAGCCACAGATAGTGGAAGAATGAGAATTACTCCTCCATTGACCATATCAAAAGAAGAATTGACAATAAGTGCAGATATTATTTGTCAAACATTGAAAGATTATGAATCAATTACTGGTCCTGTCCCAGGAGAAGATAATACTTATTTTTCTTAAAAAAGTTATAGATTATACTAAATTTATTGAATCTTTATGATCAAAATCACGTTGTAGTCTATCAAGTCTTGAATGATATCTCACTTGCAACTTCCCTCGTCTTGGATAACTGGTCTTATATAATTTCGATTTGTTTTGTCTCAGTAATTTATGTGACTCCCTTGCCACTGCCCACTTATTTCTTGCTGTATAGAATCTTCTTTTGTTTCTTCTCAATTGCTTCTTCCATCTTGGAATTCTCACACTTCTCTGTGGAGGGATTGGATTCCAATATTCTCTTGTTAGGTATTTCCAAATCCCACTGCTTTCTTCAACATCAACCCAATCACTTTTCTTATTCCAACCAATTGTGATACACATTCTTGACCACAGTGTTATAAGCTTGTTGATATGAGGGTGATTGTTCCCAATAAGTTCATCCCTCTTTTCTCCTTGTGTTGCTTCAGGAATTTGCTCTTCAAAAAGATCCAACCATGGCGGTGGTGGGGCTTTGATAACCTCCATAGGAAGATAGTTCATGCAACTGGGCTCATCAATTGGACTTTCTTGTTCAGTAGTTGGAACAACAACAACGGTTCCAGCTTCTTCTTTTTTCTCACTTCTGTAAACTTCTTTGGGTTTTTTCTCGATTTTTCGAAATAATGAACGTAATTTTCTTTTCTCTTCATCAGTTGATGATAAGATCTCAATGCAATTGTTTGCCAATGTATCTGTGGATTCATGAAATTTACATTTTCCTTCCAAAAACTGAAATAAGCATGTACAAAAACAGTATAATAATCTTCTAATCATTGGCTCATTACTGACTGCATTGGTATATGCTAAAAACCAATTAAAAATATCTTTGTCATACTCCATATTTGAAATAATACTTAAGATGGAATTGAAAATAGCCTGCTGGGAGTTTCTTCTTGTGGCCAAGAGAATTTGAGACTCATGAATCTTGATAAGAAGACAACTAACCAAGTGATCAAGTATAATACCCCATGTATTAAATTCGACTTTTAAATTACCCATTCTTGTCAATTGTTTAATAATTTGACAAGAGAAACTTATTACTTGGATAGTTTCAATAGCTTCATTTGTCTTTGGGATTGTTTCTGGACTGTGCATATTCAAGCATCTCAAAGTTAAGACAGCTCCTTCATTGTTTAAATAAAGTAATAAACTTGGAATAATCAATCTATCGACCAATTTGGCAACTCTGAATCGTAACAACCTGACGAATTCTTCATCATTCTTAAACTCCATTATGAGTTTATAACAGTCTTGCAATACAGGTAATGGTGAATCACAAGGGCAATTATCCAATTGGAACAGTATCAGGGAGACAGCCTTATTTGGAGTCATCTTATTAGTTTCAATTTGTATAATTTCTCCAGAACTTGCTGCAATCAACGAGCCAACTTGAGTGTAAGGTGCGCTGAACATGGACATCGCCTTAAAGTAGTAGCAACTGATTATGTGATTACAATATCGATTGTGAAAAGGGAAAGCGTTAACACTATTAAAAAATAAAACAAAGCTCAGATTTGAAACCCCCTTTTCTTATGGTGTACAGATGTAAATTACAACCCTAATGGTGATCATGTGACGTCGTTTTCTAAAAAAAAAAAAATTTTTTTTTTTCACCAAAATGTTTTGTTCGCAGTTTTTGAAAAAAAAAAGATATTATCTTATTCAAGTTTTTTTTATAAAATAACTATCAATAGGAGAACCTTTAAACAACCTATCAACAGATATATATAACTAGTCGAAATGGGAGGAGCTCGTGAAAAGAAAGTCGAATACTTCGCTAAATTAAGAACTTTATTAGAAGAATACAAGTCAATCTTCGTCGTTGGTGTTGACAATGTTTCATCCCAACAAATGCACGAAATCAGAAAAGCCTTAAGAGGTGAAGCTGTTGTCTTAATGGGTAAGAACACCATGGTTAGAAGAGCCATCAGAGGTTTCTTATCTGAATTACCAGATTATGAAAAATTATTACCATTTGTTAGAGGTAACATTGGTTTCATTTTCACCAACGGTGACTTAAAGAGCATCAGAGATGTTATCTTGGCCAACAAGGTTGCTGCCCCAGCCAGAGCTGGTGCTTTCGCTCCAGCTGACGTTTGGGTCCCAGCTGGTAACACCGGTATGGAACCAGGTAAAACTTCTTTCTTCCAAGCTTTAGGTGTCCCAACCAAGATTGCCAGAGGTACTATTGAAATTACCAATGACGTTAAAGTTGTTGAAGCTGGTGGAAAAGTTGGTGCTTCTGAAGCCTCTTTGTTAAACTTGTTAAACATCTCACCATTCACTTATGGTATGACTGTTATCCAAGTTTACGATGCTGGTCAAGTCTTCCCATCAACCATCTTGGATATCACTGATGATGAATTGGTCTCACACTTTGTCTCAGCCGTTACCACCATTGCTTCTATCTCATTAGCTATTGGTTACCCAACCTTACCATCAGTTGGTCACTCAGTTATCAACCACTACAAGAACGTTTTGGCTTTATCAATTGCTACTGACTACACTTTTGAAGGTTCAGAAGCTATCAAAGACAGATTAGCTAACCCAGACGCTTATGCTGCTGCTGCCCCAGCTGCTGCCGCTGCCTCTGAAGAAGCTGCTGCTGAAGATGCTCCAGCTGAAGAAGAAGAAGAATCAGATGCTGATATGGGTTTCGGTTTATTCGATTAAACAATTAAATAATCAGAATAAATTATAAAAAAAAACGGCGAAATGATTTGTATATGTTCTTTAAAAGAGTAATTAAGTTTATTTCTTATTGAACCGGTTTGTATAATTTATAAAAATTAATGAACTAATCTTTTTATGCTAATAAATAAATTGTAGTTTAAATTTACAGTCAAATTTCATAAAGTCTAAGTTAAATTTAATGTACATGAAAAGGTTATATGTATAAAGTAATGATAATGACGAAAAGAATGCAAGTGTATAGTGTTTTATACTTCAATTGAATAACTTCTATTTGATTCATCTTTCTTTGAAGATTCATCAGTCAAATCACTTAATGCAATTGTATTATTAGCCAAACTAGCATCGATACCTTCTTTCATCAGCTTTCTCTCTAATGCAACTCTATTTGGATTGATTTCACCATGTAATCTTTCTGCCAAATCTTCTAAGGTTTGTCTCTTTGTTTCAGGTAATAAGAAACCGGTAAAGATACCTAATAACATGAATAAGGCAAAAATTTCCATAACATGAGGAAGGAAACAATTTTCATCAGTTGCTGAACAACCATGATTAACTAAAGTACCTAAAGCAGTTTGTGCAACAATGGCACCAACTTTACCACTAGCAGCAGATATACCATGAGCTGTTGATCTAAATCTTGATGGGAAACATTCCAGAGCAATGATATAAGTTGTTGCATTTGGACCAAAATTTTGGAAAAATTGTGAAAGAACGTATAAAGCCAATAAACCATGTTCTGAAAGCTTATCATATGCAAAACCAATGACACAAAATAACACTGTTAAGATGGTGAATCCCATAATAGTGATGAATTTTCTTCCCAAGATATCAACTGTAAAGACACTTACCCAATAACCTGGAATAGAACCAGCACAGATCAAGATCAAATTACCTGCACAAACGTTGAACAATTTGTCATAAACGTTTTTATTTGATGCAAAACCAATTGCTTGTAAAATAACAGCAGTGTTTAAACCTAATCCATAAAAGGCAACATCCAACATGAACCATGAACCAGCGGTACCAATAAGAATTTTCATATGTTTCCATTGTTTGAAATGTTGGCAAAATTCTTTCATAGTACCATTTCTGGCAATTTCTGATTGTTCTTTTTGTTCTTCTTGTTGAGTTGTTGAAGTACCTTCTTCTGGTTCTTGTATGTTTAACTGTTGTTTTTTCAAATTATCTTCTTCATCTTCAGCATCATGTTCCAAAGCATTTAATTGGTATCTTGGAGAAGCAGGGATAGTTAATCTGAAATATAAAGCACAGATAGCTGGAACTGCACCAAAACCAACCAAGATTCTCCACATTTGATCAACAGCTTTTAAACAGTCACCGGTACATTCATCAGCATTGTTGGCACCAACTAAATCTGATTTGTAAGCTCTAACAACGATAACACTAACAATACCAGCTAATAATTGACCCCAACCTTGATTAGCAAAGACGGAACCAATAATCAGACCTCTATGTTTAGTAGTGGCAAATTCAGATGTGATGACAGATGAAGTTGGATAATCGGCACCAATACCAATACCCATAAAGATTCTCCAAAAAACCAAGATCAGAGTGAAATTAATAGCTGGAGATTCACCTAACGTGACTTGGAAAATGGTCAGAATGATCATGATGATCAATTCTGAACCATAAATTCTATGTCTTCCAATGGCATCTGCCAATCTTCCAAACCCTAATTGGCCAATAACTGTTCCCACAGAAGTTGAGACTTTTAAAATTGTCTCTGTGGAAGCAGGCATATTGTTATTCCAATAAACATATTTCAACATGGTCACGGCCAAGTTGATGGCAAATATATCATATGCATCTGTCAAGAACCCAACACCACCAACACAAATGGCTCTAACATGGTACCAACTAAATTTGGCATTATCTATTTTCTCTAAAGCCAATCTTCTTCTCTCCAATGGGTCTTCAATATGTGCGAAATCGTTAACGAAATCGTGAAATGCAGCATTACCTGATTTTTTCTGTTGTTGTTGTTGTTGTTGAGTTGACATAATAAATGTTTAATAAGGCTCACACGAGTGATTAACTAAACCGGCAACAGGCTAGCTTTTTATAATCATCCAGAATTAGGAAACTTGTCTTGTGATAAATTTGATACTTTTGCAAAAAAGGGATTAATCTCCTCAATAAGAATGGGACTCCCAGACCACCCACGTGTCATACTTAACCTATCTTGAGTCTAACAAATACACTCAGTGCAAATGGGACTATTAGCTTTTTTCTTGGTATTTTCAATTCAAGAAACGTGCGTGAGTTGAAATTTCTTTTTTGTTTCTCTCTGCAGAGAAGAAATTTTCCCTTAACGTGACAGGCAAGCCGTTTTACTACAAATATATATATATAAGAGACATTTTCCATTGTCAATACAATCAACTATATACCCAAGAGAACTGAATAAATAACTAAAGCAAAAACACTACCCAACCTTAACCAGAGAGAACCCTTAAATTCAAATATAAAACGCTTATTTACCTCCTCTTTTCTTGATCAAACTATCTCTCTTTCTGTTATGAGTGGCATTGTATAAAGGATCTTGTACTTCTAAATTATTGTCATTTGCCACTCCTTTACTATGTTTGAAAGAAGCTTCACTGAAAGGTGATTGTAATCCAGAATGACTTCCGTCACTGGTAGTAGCACTGATCAAATTGAAAGATGGATGGAAAGGACTTTCTAATTGCTGTTGTTCCAATTGGGCCAGCTGTTGTTGTGGTGGGGTCAAGTTATTACTACTTGCCCCGGTGGGGAATTGTGGAGGGTGGAATAATGTCTGTTGTGAGATAAATTCTTCCTTCTTATTACCCGTACTCATCTCGAAATCAGTGTCATTTGAAGTCCATCTAGATAATGTAGATAATGAAGGAGGTGTATTGAAGAATTTCGTGTTCAACGTTGGAGTTGTTGTTGAATTTAATCTTGATTGTTGTTGTTGGCCAAGATTCACATTTTCCACTAAACTGTCCGTAGATGATAATCTATGAGTCATGAATGAACTGTTCAAATGCAACCACGATGGTCTTCCAGATTGTGAACCTGATGAAGGCAGGCCATTAGAGATGGAAAATGATCCAGATGATGTAGAATTCTGTCTTTGTAATTGATGTTGAGCAACAAATGACGATTGTCTTGATAAGAAAGGAGGCATCTCAATAGGTGTTTCATCCACTGAACCATGATTTCCTCCATGGTTTGGTTCACACAACTCAAATAATCTTTTCCTAATTATCGTTAAAGTATATGATAAATTTGTATTTAACCATAATTCTTCAGTTTTCTTCAAATTATAATCTATTATCACTTTATCATTGATCGAGATCTTCAAGACATCTCTACTCACTCTAGATGCAATACCAGAAGGCGGATATTTAGGATCAAAAGGTGTAATATCAGGTTTATTGACATAACCTTGATATGTATTTAAGATCAATGTATCAAAAGCCTTGGTGAAATTGATATTTGGAATAAAACTGTCTCCAGCAATCGAGGATGCAACAGATGAAGTCCTGCTCAAGTATGGTTGTTGCTGTTGTTGTTGTTGATAAAACAGCTGAGGTTGTGCTAAATCTGTCATCTGTTCATCATCTGAATATAACGAGAAACTTGAATCATTTCTACTGGCAACAGGTGTAATCACGTCGGAATCTATGGCTGATTGAGGTTGTTGTTGCTGTTGTTGTTGTTGTTGCTGTTGCTGATGATGTTGAAGCAGAAAATATGTTGGAAATTGAGGATTAGGTGGTGGATACACCGGAGTAGATATAGTTTGATCTATTGGTGTCAAAAATCCGGATTGTCCATTATTCACGTCCAATGACGAGTTCTTCCTTGATCTGCTATTCAACTGAATGGTTAAATTTGGTCTCATCGTTTTCATTTTTATTCTGTGAGTGATTATTCTTTGTAATATGATCTATCAATTTTGTCTTTTTGAAATATTAGAAAATCTATCAAATCTAAAACTTTTTGTTGGCTCTTATTGTCTTTATAGTAATCTAATTGTCTCTTTGAAAAAGTGAGAAAAAAAAAAAAACTCCTGTAATCCTTGAATGAAATGTGATTAATGTCTATATATATAAATATATATATAGATATATTTCGATATAGATATAGATGATTGAATAGCAAATTTAATTTAGTTGAATATTTTTCTTAAAAAAAAAAAAAACACGTACGCGAGGCAAATGATAAAATTACCAAATTGGGATTTAATCTATCTAACATATTCAAATTGGAATGCTGGTGCTAACTTGACATATTTTTACCTGCTTCATTATATAAATGAAATTGAAAGAGTGTAAAAATGAGCAAAACAGCTTATATATGAATTTACATGTCAATGTCTGATTTCGATGTCTGAAAATTACTCATTACAAGTTACACTGAATTGGTAATAATCTTAAAAATCATTCTTCACCGTATTGGGTCTGATGAACTCAATTTGTCTCTGACTAAAAAAAAAAGCTCAGATGCAACATTATATTTATTCCACTATATCGACTGTCAATGATTTCGTTCTCTATAGCGGGACACACTATCTGACCATTATTCAAAAAATGTAAAGGAAGTGATCAAGTATAGGTGATAATAATCTTATAATACCAATTTATCCCAAAACAGATCATTATTAATGATATCAATATGGTACATCTTAATATCAGCTTTCTTATATTTCTTTGTCAATTTCTCTAATTGCTTCTTACTCATTTGCTTTTCATCTTTATCAGTATCTAATCCATCCAATTCTCTCACTATCAAACTTCCTTTTTTGAAAATCTCTAATTCATTATTATAATTGATTCCAAATTCTGTAAATAAAATTTCATTCTTATCCTTAGCTAATGTCCCAATTAATTTATTCTCCAGTTCTTGTGGAGTTAATTTTCCTAAACTCACAAGACTCCAAAATGTCGTATTATACAAGTTATTTATATGACAATCCACTTGTCTCCAACTGAAATAGTCTCTTATATTTGATAAATTCGGATATAAGACCAGTCTCGCATCAAACTGAGGCAATCTATGTAATTTCAAAGTTTTGGTAGGGAAAAATTCATTCCAATAAAATTGATAATACGTTGTAAAAGATGAACTGAAAGTCGTTATCAATTTCAGCTCTCGTCTTTCGAAAAGTTGACAATTTTTACGTAACAAAAATGAATATTCATCACTATCTCCATAGGCCAATATCACATCTGGTATATCTTCCATTATCTTTAAAGCACATTTATTCATCAATTCTAATGCCTTTAAATCATTTGGTTTATCAAACTCATATTCAGCTGATAACTTATGGAACCCTCTTCCATCAATTCTTATCACTATATGTGTCTCTGGTAAGAGAAAATTTTCTCTTTCAAATGATTTAACATATTCAAATCTGGAAATTAATCAGTATTTTTGTCTCATATCTTATCTTCATCTCCACGTACCTTGAATTTGCCATGTTATATATATTCTTGTTATTCTATATTAACTTTTAAGAATTCATTGTTTTAACAGAAGAAAAAAATTTTTTTTTTTTTTCACTACACAAAAAATGCTCTTCTCCGAAGAAGCTCATCTCTTCTTTTATAAATGATATTATAGTTTCTTTACAATCTAAATAAAGCTATTTCGATGGTTTATGTCGAATGAAAAAAAAAAAAATAATGAACAAAGAAACGGAAAACCAAACCCCAAATGACAAATAAGTACAAAAACAATGAAAGTAAGCGGGAATAATACTATTTAGGTTCAACATTGTAAGTCATCTTGATACCCATAGCATTCAATTCCGAGTCTAAGTATTTCAAAACAAATGGAACACCAACTGTTGTAGTTTCGTGACCACCGATGAATTTGTTACCTTGACCATCTTCCCAAACATCAGCTTCGTCAACACCAGCAAGTGATGTTGTAGAGTCAATCTTAACAGCACAACGACGACAACGAACAGTGGCAGCAGTACCAATTCTTGGAACTGAAGTTTGAGTAGTCAACAAGGAACCACATGATATACAGACAGATGTTTGAGTGTAATCGGAACAATTTAATAATCTATCTTGTAACAAGTAGGAAGTACCATGACCAATTAAAGCATCTCTTTCCATCTCACCAACACGAATACCACCAGAACGTTTACGTCCCTTAACAGGTTGCATGGTCAATGAGTTGACTGGACCTGTGGATCTAACTTGGAACTTATCGTTAACCATATGTCTCAATCTTTGATAATAGACAACACCAATATAAATATCAGCTCTCAATTCTTCACCAGTGGCACCTGAATACATTGGCTCATTACCATGATAATTATAACCGGCAGATCTCAATTGTTCACCAAAGAAATCAGCTGGGGTATCATCTTCACTGAATTTCCATGGTGTGGAATCTTGCAGAATACCGTGTAAAGCACCAGCCTTACCAGCCAATGACTCGACAAACATACCAATGGTCATACGAGATGGGAACGCATGTGGATTAATGATAATATCAGGTTGAATACCGGTTTCACTGAATGGCAAATCAGTAGCTGGCCATTTTCTTGAACAAACACCTTTTTGTCCATGTCTTGATGAAAATTTATCACCAATTTGAGGTTGTCTTGTTATTCTATACTTAATGGTCAAACTTTGGAATTCTTGATCTCCTTGATCATCACCGATTAATTTTACTTCATCAATGATGGCTGGTTCTGAAGAATGATATGTCTTGACTTTGGTCTTACCAATAGTTTCGTCATAGTAAGAGACAATTGGATCCCCTTCTTCAACTTTAACACCAACGATTGGTAACCCATCCAGGTCTAATTTTTCTCTCCATTGTTCTGGCCATGAATCTTCACCAAAACCAAAATGTTGGGTAATTGGATCACCACGTCTTCTGTTGTTTGACAAGTCAACTTTTTCAACTTTGTAAACAGTACCATAACCAAATCCTCTTTCATCCGCAGATTTATTAATAATCATCGCATCGTCCATATCATAACCTGTGTATGAAATAACAGCAACAACGGCATTGGCACCATTAGGGAAGTTGTCCATACCGTAGTTATCATACAAGTTAGCCTTGACAATTGGAGTTTGACCAGTTTGCAATTGGTACAATTTATTATCTGATCTATGGCATAATGCAACACCTGGGGTACCCATAGTTTGCTTACCCATTTGACATTGGTACATATTTCTTGGAGATTGGTTGAAATCTGAAAATGGAGTCAAGTTGGCCAATATAGACAAGATATTAGTTGGTGAAAATTCAACGTGGGTATGATTGTTATTTTCAATTTCTTCTGGTGTTACAGCAATGTTCATATAAACTTGTTCAAATGGACCAACAATATCTTCTTTTCCAAGAGGTAAGTATTTGACTGGTCTCATCATTCTTGCATGGCCACCAAAAAGGTATAAACCTGGATATTGACCTTTTGTTGAAGGAGGAACGTATCCAATTTCTAAATCTAAAGGTAAGCCATATTTTCCTTCAACTTTCCAGTATCTCAATGTGTCAGCAACTATTTTACCTTGTTCATGGGTACACCAACCAACAATCTTACCGTCTAATTGGACACAACATAAAGTTGGACCTGCAGCAAAAGCATGAGCTGGGGCAACACCCAAGGCAACCAAGGCATCTGGCACTTTAGAAACATCTGAGGCTGTTGTAGCAATCTTACATTTGTGTGATAAATGGTTTAATAAACCACATGGTGAACCATCAGGTGTATGGACGGGACACAAGAAACCCCAAGATTCAGGTAACAATTTACGGACAGTAGTTGTTTTCAATTGAGCAAAGAAAGCACCTCTATGGACCATTCTAAAATGAGAGATGAATCTATAGAAATTAATTTTTTCTGCAACAACTGTATAACCTGAAACTTGTTGTAAATCTAAACCGGATTGAGAAACTAAATTACCAGTACTCAAGAAGTATTGTAATTTTTGACCAATATTTTCATTTATTCTCATGAATATTCTGCTCATGTATTTTCTGTCTGAGAAATTGATGGCAACACCACGGTTTATATCTGATTGAATTTGTAAACGAATATTTTGTAAATATTCTTCCATTTTCTCTTTCAAAATCATACCATAAAGGAACCCACCAACCAAGACTTCTTGATGTTGTGAGGCATCTGGATTATCAGGAGCACAATCACCGGCAACTAATGCGTATAATTTTCTAATCATGAATAATAACATCTTGAATTTATCAACATTATTTGGTAAATGGACTAAGACAATTCTTTTCAAGACCTCTTTACCAACATCAACATCAGAGACATCAGGTGTAGCACCAAAGACAACTCTAAATTTATCACCCAAGTAGGCCAAAGTTTCTTGTTGTGAATATAAATCATAGTTCTTATAAGTTCTTAACAACAATTCTAAACGATCGGTCAAAAATGAGTTTGAAGTTTCTGAACCAACAATACCATCAAAGATTTCACGATCATTTGTCTCTATTAATGCTTTCAAAATCATCATTACTGGAACCAAATATTCGTTTTTTCTCCAACTGAATCTGAAAGTGACATTACCATCATTTAAATAATGCAATACATTTGTTTGTGATGTTTGATCTGGTCTTACAGATCTTATTTGAATACCAAATTTTGTATAAGATGCACCTCTGTTACCAAAGGAAGGACGAATAATAGCCATTGGATGGTTTCTTCTTTGAACAATCAACATACGGACTAATTTTTCAATACCGTTAACGATGAAGTAACCTCCTAATTCATCAGATTCTTCCTTGGCGTCGACTAACTCCAGTGGTGACAAATTCTCCAAATGACATCTGTTAGATTTGACCATGATTGGTACTTGACCAGCTTCTCTAATCTCACTGACTTCTTCGCCATCATTCACACTCCATGCGACTTTCAACATAAATCTTGATCTATATGTAACCATTCTTTCCCTACATTCAGATGGATATGTTCTTCTATTTATAGACAATTTGTCATTTTGTGGAACAGCTGGTTTAGCCAATTGAACAGATTCAACTCTGATTTTCAATTTATTACCCAATGAAGTTTCACTGTTGGTATCAAAAACAGTTATACTACCAATATCTTTTGCAGCCAAATTTAATAACCCACCGTCAGGTCCTTCAGTTAATGCATTAAATGAACCGATATGTGGAGCCACAGCTTCCACCAAATCTGGATACAACTCCTTCTTATCCTTTGGAGGATTTTGGAAACGCTCTTCACGTTCAAGTGTTCTAAATGATGCTTTCATCTCTGATTCTATAATTTTTCACTTTCCACTTTCTTTTATTTTTTTTTTTTTGTTAAAAGAAAAAATAACTTCAACTATGTACAATTAATGCAGAAATAAAAAAAGGAAAGGAAAACCGTGCAATATAAAACAATAGCCAATAATTATGATTCTATATTGAAATCTTGAGCTAAGTTTCTTCTTGTTGATGCAAACAGTAAATGAAAAACGTATCTAGTATACAGTAAAGTTCTTTTTTTTTTTTTTTTTTTTTTCTTACAAATTTTTTTTGTTAAAATTTTTTTTTTTTTTCTTAAATTTTTTTTTTTTTTTTAGGAGATGAGATCAAGTTGAAAAGTAGGGTAAATCATCTGTCTATCCATTTTAAAGAGAACAAGAAATGGCAAAAACTCTGCTAAAATACATTTACCTCCATAATAATTACTGTTCTTTCAATCATTCAGAGCTAGTTTATTCCCTTTGAAGTTCTTGAGAGAATTGAGTATTTTTCAATTAGAGAGCAGCTATGTCAGTAAGAATGTTCTCATCTCTAAGTTAGATTCCTTTGAGTTAGATATTTAGAGAGAACAATGGAACATATGAATGGCTTCATTTGGGGTCAATTGAGGAAGCTTGTGTCTTTAGGATTATTCTCATAAGAGCTTTATGCTTCATTACTACCTGTCCGTATTCCATAAAAGATGAATACATTGTACTCTTCTGTTTTCTGCGTCAGATTTGGTTTTCAACGGTCTAATTGCCTTGATCATACTTTAATGTAGTTGGAAACTATGATTTCATTTTACTTGATTGCAACTGTAAATAGTGGAAGCTAATGGTGAAACAAAAAATGAAGAATTGAGTGTTCGCCTACTTCCAATCAACAAAAACTGCCAGGTACTGAATGGTTTATGCTTTTTCTTTGAATTCAATTTTGCGATTGTTATCTTTTCTCTGTGGGGCAGATGATAGTTGACCACATGAAATGTGTAAAAGTATCCACCTTTTACTTCATACCGAATAAAGAAAGGCGATATTGGATCTTAGGTCCGGATATCATTCTCAGAGACTTGCATTTAAAGACAGTTTGTTTAAATCATGCGATTTTTTCTATCATATATTCCGCTAAGTCTTATTTGAAAGTAACAAAGGATGAAGAAATAGACATCATACTGACTAACAAACAAACGGGTGAAGGGACCCAGTTGATAGGCACAGTCTAATCATTGTGCAAGAGGTGTAATGAGATAGAACATGATGCTTAGGGGTTCAAAGATTATTATTTAGATATTTCTGACCTTACGGCGTTGCGTGTAACATAAAACCGAATTTCTATTGGTCCAATGAAAAACAAGGACCCTGTTGAGCTTTAACACACTGTTTTTTTGTTTATCTCTCACTCTTTGCATATACTGTGTTGTGAATGTTGTTTATCAAAACTCCAGATAACATGGTCTAGCTGGTGAGAAGCTACTAGCGTATCGCTAAAGATTACCTACTCTCTTTTCTATATCTCATCGGACAATAACAACAACTTCCTAAAAGAGTCTTTTGGAAAAAAATGCATCAAAGCTTAAAACAGGGCAAGAAATTTCACTTCCTATCAATTTTAGTTTAGTGTATACATAGTTAAAAATGTAAAGAAGATTTATATAATCAAAGATAAAACTAGGAGCTATTGAAATTTTGGTTAGCGGGATCCAAGTTATGTGAAGCAACTAAACAGCGTTAATTCGAAAAAATAGAGAAAAGCACATTCTTGTATGTATTGTTGAACCACTAGATAGCGTCTGTCAATTTTTGCTCTTATCTATCTATGACCAAGGCATTGTCTCTCTCACAAATAAAGGGTAAAAATGTATGTGTGTTTTTGACTTTTAGCGGTTCCGTTTGTGTGGTTTTTTACTTCTTTTATGTGTAATGAAAATGCCCTATGCCCTCAATGCCCAGTACAATTTTGCCCCGCTAAGCTAATCTTCCAGCGATGAGCAGTGGTTTCTTTTTCTGAAAATATTATTATCTACCTATGTCTTCTTATCAATAATTGGATGACTGATATCTATCTATGTATCTCTACCTATCTATCTGCTAGTTACTACTGATTATCTCTGCATGGAAAAAAAAATTTTCCTTTCCTTACTATTCCAACTATTTAAATACATCAAATTGTCTCTCTTTAAATCTCGTTTTACTGCTTACAACTTTCATTAGTAACTTCAATATAGATACAATAGACAATGGGCTTTTTCAATAGAAACTCTACATCGAAAGATGATGATATAGTTGTCACAGAATCACGTAAATTGGAGAGTAGTTCTTCGAGACCATTGTCCACAGTTTATTCTTTCACTAAAGAAGCTGCAGTTTATACAAATCAAGGTGATAAACATTATAATATTGATGACCTTGAGAAATTTGGTAACAAGGAAGAACATGACGTTCACAGAGGTTTAAAATCAAGACATGTCCAATTGATTGCCCTTGGAGGTTGTATCGGTACAGGTTTGTTTGTTGGTAGTGGTAGTGCACTTCTGAAGGCTGGTCCAGCAGGTTTATTAACTGCCTATTTAATCATGGCTATTGTGTTGTATTTCGTTATGAACCCATTAGGTGAAATGACCACTTATTTACCAATTAGAGGTGTTTCTTGTTCTGGTTTAGTCTCCAGATATGCTGATCCTTCCTTAGGTTTTGCATGTGGTTGGAACTATTGGTATTCCTTTGTCATCTTAGTCGCAACTGAAGTCACTGCTGCTGCCACTGTTATCGAGTATTGGACTGATAAAGTTCCAGTAGCCGTGTGGATTGTTATTTTCTTAGTCGTCATCGTTGCATTAAATTTCAGTGCTGTTAAATATTATGGTGAAAGTGAATTTTGGTTCGCAAGTTTGAAAATTATTTGTATTCTTGGTTTAATCATCGTTGGTATTGTTATCTTCTTTGGTGGTGCTCCAAACTCTCATGGTGTGTTGGGTTTCCATAATTGGAACCATCCAGGTGCCTTTGCCTACCATCTTGTTGGAGGTAACACCGGTAGATTCTGTGATATTTGGACTGGTGTCATCAAATCAGCTTTCCTGTTCATCTTGGGTCCAGAATTAGTTGTTACGGCTGCTGGTGAAACTGAAAGTCCAAGAAGAAATATTCCGAAAGCTACAAACAGATTTATTTACAGAATTATTTTCTTTTACGTTGCTGGAAGTATCGTCATTGGTGTCATTGTTGCCTACGATAACGACCGTTTGATGAATGCTATCAACTCAGGTAAAGCCGGTGCAGCCGCCTCACCTTTCGTCATTGGTATCCAAAACGCAGGTATCCCAGTTTTAAACCATATTGTGAATGCTGTCATCTTATCTTCAGCTTGGTCATCAGGTAACTCATATTTGTTCGCCTCTTCAAGATCATTGATGACTTTAGCTAAAGAAGGTCAAGCTCCAAAGATTTTTGCCACATGTAACAGATGGGGTGTTCCATACTATTCAGTTGGTCTTTCTTCGTTAATTGCTTGTTTGGCATTCTTGAATGTTAACTCTGGTACTACACTGGTCTTCAACTGGTTCTCAAATATCTCCACTATCGGTGGGTTCCTTGGTTGGATTTGTTTAGGTATTTCTTACATCAGATTCAGAAAAGCCTTATTCTACAATAACTTGTGGGACAGAGTTCCTTTCAAAACTCCATTCCAACCATACTCAACTTACTTCATGGTTTTCATTGTTTCAGTTATTACATTGACTAACGGTTACGCTGTTTTCGTTAAAGGTAACTGGAACACACCTGATTTCATCGCTGCTTATATTACTTTACCTGTTTTCCTGGTATTATATGCTGGTCATAAAATTTGGTTCAGAACCCCATTTTTGATCCCACTTGATCAAATTGATGTCACTACAGGATTAGCTGAGGTTGAAGAAGAAGAAAGACAATCACCAGAAAGAATTCCACGAAACTGGGTAGAAAAGGTCTGGTTCTGGATGGCTTGAATGTTTAAGGCTCCATTTGATTTAGTTTTTCCTGCTTTTACTTCTATTTAAAAAACAAATATTTTTATGTGTCGGTGTTTCTTTTTGATTTAAATTGATTTTCAAACAACTGATTTATTTATATCTATCACAAACTTGTAGACTTACTTTGCCTTCAACACTAAGCATTTCAGATAATAAATGGAATTTGCTACTCATTTCTTGATCACTTATTTAGAAGCTGGACTTGGGCGAAGTATGGACCTTGCTTAGCTAGTGGCTTTGACAAAAATTCTAAAAAAAGTTCTAAAATTAGAATCTATGATAGTTCAGGGACTGACCAAGAACTTGAAGCATAGATGGTTTGATTTATTAGATGTTAATGTGTTGACTGGGCAAAAAATTATCCTAGCTCTCAACTCTAAAGTCGTCCGATGATTTCTCCCTATTAATAGCTTAAATGATTCCAAAATAAGATTTCGAGGGAAAGAAAAATAAAAAAAAGATTCCTCAAAGGGGAGAGAAAAAAAAAAAAAAGGTGCAGAAAGATCAAAAAAACCAGCCATCTCTTTCTAAAAAGAATAAGCCCTGTGCATTTCGAGACTGCAAAAGATGATTTAATTCAGATCCGAAATCATATATAAGCATGGGCATCTCTCCTGAGAAGCTTAAATTTGAGTTTTGTTCATCACTCAAATCATATCAAATAGTCATCAATTACAAAAAAAAAAAAAAATGTCAGTTTCATTATTCGGCTCTTCAGTCATTGCTCTTTCAGCTTTATCTTTTTCATCTTTCGTCAGGGCTGACGAACTGGGATTCGGTGAAGATCCTTCTGCCACAACTACCACTGCTGCTGCTGCTGCTGCTGAAGCTGCTGAAGCTGCTGTAGGTACTACAGGTGCTACAGAAAAAACAGCTGCCACAGAGACAGCAGTCGGAACAAACACAGAGGCAACAGCTGCTACAGAAGAAACACTGGCCACTCCAACAGCTCAATTAGCAGCCACTGGAAAGACCACCAACCAAAATGTTCTTGGCCAAGCAACTTCTGCTGATGGAACATCTACAACAGTTTGGTGGACTCCAGCAAGTGCTAAAGCTCTGGAATCTGGTGATTCCACTTCAACCACTGTTTGGTGGACACCAAGTGTTACAGAATGGTGGACACCATCTACAGAGTTATCAGGAAGTGCCACCGGTAGCCTGCTGCTGACTAGTGACTCAGTTGCTACAATCACTTACTCCGATACTACTTTAACCACCACTTATCATCTGTCATCATCAAGTGGTAAACATTCATCTTCATCTTCAGTTGCGTCTGTTTCAAACTTGACCTCAAACGCGGATACTTTGATATATGGCAAAAAAACCAACTGGAAAAATGGTATGTTGATCAGTGGAGTCTTAGGTTTGACTGTTGTCTTGGGATCTTTATGAAATTATTATGAGTTTATGTTTTTTGTGTGTTTTTATTTTCTTGGCTTCCTTTGTACATTATTATCATTATAGAGAACTTTAAAAAAATTATTCATTGCATTATGGGATTGTTCCTTTCTTAAAATATTTGTAATTAAAACGAATCTTGTTTTATCTTATTATTTACTCTATAAAGACATCACAATGAATTAACTGCAACAGAACTGCTTAGTTGTTGCCCAAAAAGTACAACAACACCTAAATGGACAATATCCATGGCACCATATTTTGGGAATTTTGAGTATAGGCTCTTAAGATAAATTGCCATAACTAAGACTTTGACTGTTGTACTGACCATCGACATGATTGACTAGTTTGTTATTTCTGTTTGTAGCTACATTTCTCGAAGTTCAAAGATGTTAGAGGGTACTTATAGTATCCCCCTTGTCGGTTTTTTCACATTCAACGCAATTTTTTGTTGAGAAGCGAAGGGGTTTGCTTCTTAAATATACAACTGCCACCCAAAGTTTCTCTTTACTACATATTATATAGCCCAACAAGTATATTTTGGATTAAGGTCGATGGAGTAGCCTAGAGATAAGATTTAAATGAGCAATACTGCCTCAGTGTATGGTGAGGTTTATAATAGTCGGTTAAAAGGTAGTATGAATCACAATTCAACATAGTTTTTCCAGTAACACCACATAGAATGTACCACATATCGGATAGTACAGTAGATGTATGATTATTGTTGCAAAATATGTATGGAAGATGATTCAATCCAATGAATCATCCACCTTCGTCAAAGCTCCGGGATGCTAAAAAAAAAAAAAAATTTTTCTTTTTCTTCCTTTGACACATGAAAATTATTTTTATATTTTTGCTTTTTTACTCCAACTTTTTATTCTTTTATTCATATTTCATCATTTTATTTCATCTTATTGATAGTTTAATAGTTATAATTCACAATGGTTAAAGTAGCAATTGCAGGTGCCGCAGGAGGTAAGTGTTTTCTGTTTTCCACTATGATTCAAAAGAACATATGAGTTAACCAGATCCCAACTAGGTATCGGACAAAGTTTAAGTTTATTATGTAAATTAAACCATGATGTCACCGAATTAAGTTTATATGATATTGTCAATGCACCAGGTGTTGCCACTGATTTATCACATATCAACTCGCCAGCTGTAGTAAAAGGTTTCCAACCAAAGGATAAAGAGGATCAAGATGCTCTTAAAGCTGCCTTCACAGGTTCTGATATCGTTATAATTCCGGCCGGTATTCCAAGAAAACCTGGAATGACAAGAGCCGATTTATTCAAGATCAATGCCGGTATTGTTAGATCCTTGGTTAATGGTGTAGCTAGATACTGCCCAAAAGCTGCTTTGTTGATCATTAGTAACCCAGTTAACTCCACAGTAGTTATTGCTGCTGAAGAATTGAAAAAACATGGTGTCTTTGACCCATCTAAATTGTTTGGTGTTACTACATTAGATTCTGTTAGAGCAGAAACTTTCTTGGGTGAATTAATCAAAGTTCCAGCTGCTGATTTGAGAGGTGATATCACTGTTATCGGTGGTCATTCAGGTGATACTATTGTTCCTCTCTTAAACGTTAAGAATTCAATCGGTACCAAAGTTTCCAAATTGTCTCCAGATTTGATTAAAAAATATATTCATAGAGTGCAATTTGGTGGTGATGAAGTGGTCAAGGCCAAAGCTGGTAAAGGTTCAGCTACATTGTCAATGGCTTTTGCTGGTTACAGATTTGCTGAATTGATCATCGACTCTATCGTTGGTAAAAAATCATCTCAAAAAGGCCTGTTACCAGATTCTGCATACATCTACTTACCAGGTATTCCAGGTGGTGATATCATTGCTCAAAAATTTGGAGTTGAATATTTTGCCGTACCTGTTGAATTAGGTAAAGGTGGTAAGGCTATTAAAGCAATCAACATCTTTGACAAACTTTCAAAAGAAGAAGAAAATTTAATTCAAGTTGCTATCACTGGTTTGAAGCAGAGTATTGTCCAAGGTGCCAATTTCGTCACCGGTCCTAAATTATAATATTATTATCAATGTATAGGTTTTAATTCTATCTCATGTGACCACCAAAAGTAGTGTTCTATCTTACCAAGTTCTATTAGGCAAATTGTAAACAGTAAAAAAAAAAAAAGATCAAAAAAAAAAAAAAACACTTAACATCGCTTTTCTGCAGCTTACAAAGAGGTTGGATTCAGATCTTGCTTTTTACACCTTATTTTTGTTGTCTCATTTAATCCCTTAATTGTTTTTTTCTTTTGCTTTTGCGAGGCAGCCTGAATTGAAATAAGTTTTTTTTTGCCAATGGAAAAAAATTGAAGATCAAACAATAATTATACTTCATCATCAATTCACAGCCAACTTGACCATTCGTTCTTTATATTACATTACCCACTAACACATTTTCTTCCCAACCAGCTAGCTATATATGATGTCTCTTCCCGCATTGCCATGTCAGGCCATCGCAGTCTATTCGTGGTCAGGGGAGCAAGAATCAGATCTTGGAATGATCGAAGGTGATAGAATCGAGGTGTTAGATTACGGAGATGGAAACTGGTGGTTTGGGAGATTGCAGAGAAATAAGATGAGAGGTGTGTTTCCTAAAAACTATGTCAAGGTTTTGGAATTGCCTCACAGCTCATCAAGACAGAGTTTACTGTCTGTTCAATCTTCAAAGAGAATTTCTAAATCGCCTAGTTTCTCTCCAAGTCCAGCAATTAATAAGATTCCTCATTCAATTTCACAGCAAAGTTTACAACATTCAAGGTCTTTTCAAGCATTGAATCACTCTATGTCTCAACAGTTTTATCCAGATAGTGATAGTGACGAAGAAGATAGTAATAAATTCAGTTATCAAAGCTCAAAAAAATTCTCAGTGAAACAACCACCACATAAATACTATTCTACTAATGACTTATCAAGATATACAAAATCTTCTTCTTCTCCAATAAGAGACGAAGTTTGTTATTTATCTGACGAGTCAGATGATGAAAGACCTCCACCACCACCACCAAAAATGAAGCAGCAGTCTAAAGAGAACATGAAGAGAAATTCTTTAGTTTCAAGTCCCTCATCTAATGCCAGATCATCACAGTTATTTGATTATTCTACCTCCTCTGTGGAGACTCCACCTCCAAAGACAGCAGCAAATATTGCTGATTTTGCAATGTTGAAAAACTCAATGAGAAGAAGTGGACTTGATGTGAGTGGTTATTCATATCAACAATTGTATGATTCTATGATGTCAAATGATAGTGAGAGGTCTATACAATTTGGTCATTCAAATTTCAGTGCCACTTCTGCAGGTTCATTAGCAAGACATAAATATCAACATGAATTGAATGAAAGAGATACGAAATTGAGAGAGATTCAATTACAAGGAGGATTACAAAATTTTAATGAACAAGAGCAAGTTGAGATTTTGAAAAAAGTTTTTGTTGATAAGAAACAATCAAGACATCCTAAATTGTTGAAAAAATTGTTTTCCAGGGATAATGATAAAGTTTCTCTTGATGATCAAATTTATGGTTTAAGTATCAATGAACCTATTGTTGAAGCAGAGACTTCTGTAGAATTACAAGAAGATGAGATCGATCCAAGATTGGAGATATTAAATCAAATTACGTTTACACCACTACAAAAAACAAAGAGAGAAGAACGTGTGATTAATGAGAACCCATACTTCATATTAAAACCATTTGATGGTATTAATGAAAAATTGAATTATAATGAGGTAGCTTCCAAGCCTACTGTTAATATTGATTCGATTCCATTATATCATGTTGATAAATTTATTAGAACGATGCCTATAGATAAATTCGAGACAATTGAATCTATTGCTTTGAATTCAATTCTGGGAAACCTTCAATCGGATTTAGAAAAAATTCGTGCCATATATTGTTTTTGTACCGAGAGAATCGAGTTGATTCCAGTTGAATTTGAACCAATGGATAGGAAAAAATCACCAAAGATGACAGATATTATTTATAATAAGAAGGCTACACCTTATCAATTAACATGGTTGTTTAAACTGATGTGTGGAGCTTTACAAATCAAATCTGATTTGGTATTAGGACATTTCAAGCATCCTTTCAAAGATATTTCGGAGATTTCCACTAATGACAAGCTTATACCAAATCATTCGTGGGTTTCAATCTTAATTGAAGGTCAATGGAGAATGATCGATGTTGTATCGGGTAATTTAACCAACGAGATGTACGATTATTTGAACATAAATGAATTGAATTTTGAGATTCAACAAAATTTCTATTTCTTAGCTAAACCAATGGATATCATATATACACATATTCCAATTATCATTGAGCAACAGCATATTTTGCCACCTATAGATACGATGATAGCATTGGCATTACCACCTTTGTATTCATCTTTTTTACATTATGGATTGAAATTTTATAGATTTAACAATTCACTCACATACATGAAAAATTTAGAAATAAGTGAATTACAAATTCAAGTACCACAAGATGTCGAAATTATTGCCAAGATTCAATGTGATGAGGATGAAGAAGAGTTACACACTTTGGCACAGCCTTTATGGCATAAAAACAAGAAGATATTCATCATCAGAGCTTTGTTACCACCTAAGAATTCAATTGGATTTATCAAGATTTATGTCGGTGATAAGAAGACAAATGTCAATGAATACTTGATGTGTTCTAGTATTCAACTTTGTCATCAAGGTACTTACAAAAATCTATCATTTGTCAAGAGATATGCAACTCTTCACACGTTGAATCAGGATCTCTTTGTAACATCACCACAGATATATTCTTTGCAAATCGATACTAGATACCAATTTGTCATCAAGCAACATCCATCTTTCCAAATTGATTCTTATAATAAACATAAGCTGAGAACAAAATTAGCATTACAATCACCAAATGGTAAAATTATTAAGTTCAATAAAGCCATTGATGATAAGAGTTCCAAATATTATGGTGATTGGGTCCTGGATTTATTAGTCACTGAAAATGGATTATGGAGAGGTCTTGTACTAACCGATGACGGATTACGTTGGTCTATTTTCTGTGAATGGAAGTGTCTGTGAGATTATTTAATATAGAGTTTAATAAAAAAATAAAAAATATTGCTTTCTATGTGATTTATGATGTAGTTATTTGAGGGAAAAAAAAAAAAACATTTTAAAGTTTTTCCGAGCCATCGAAGGTAAGAAAAAAAAATTAAATTGAAGTATTGAATGGCCCAGGTGGGGTTCGAACCCACGATCTTCTCGGTGTAAACGAAACGTGATGAACCACTACACTACAAGACCTGCTCAATACATTGGTGCAAGCATTTTTGTGAATCATAACTTGCTTTTTTATGAAATTTTTTTTGACTTTTTTTGGCGTTTTTAAACTTATTTTATTCAAAAATTTTTAATATGACATATAAGTTTCTATACACTATTCAAATTTTAAAGACCAAGATATTCTAAAGATATTATTTATATATCTACTCGAAAGTAATTAATGTGCTAAATTGTTGAATTAAGATTAATTTTGAATATCATGGAATTTCAAATTTTGATATTTGCAGACATAATCATGGTGAAAAACGTTTTCTTGTTGTCTTAGTAGTTATTTGTTGGTATGCGCATTTTAATGAGATGACTCTTGAAAAAGACATCATCTCATAACTTTCATATTTCTATCTTTTCAATAATTGAGATTTCAGTGCTACGATTAGTATTTGATATTTGTCACATTGACACTAAGGTAGATGCATTGTATATGACTCATTGATAAGATATACTTCAATTTCAATCGAAAGTTCTATCAAAAGAGTATCAGGAAGAGACTTTAAAAGAGAAGATTCTCGTTTTCAATACAGAGATATTCTTTTAAATTAGAAAATGATTTTAATTTAGCTACCTTCTCTTTTCTTTTACCTTGGATTATTTGCAGCTAGTATGTTGGATGAGTTAATTTGCATTCGACTGATTGATTTCGAATTTAGAAGGGAATAAGGAATGTTCTATGGCATTTTAAGAGTATTAAAGATTAAGAGCAGAAAACAAAAAAAAAAAGTGGAAGCAAAAAGAATTTTTGATATTTAGTTTCAAGAAATGGAAAGAGGGACATAACAAACTAATTAAAATTATTGAGGCAATATAGATCGTACTCTTATGTACAAATATTCTTCAACTCAGAATAGGGGTAAGTTTTTTTTCTTTTCTCTTTTTTTTTTTTTTTTCTTAGCTAAGATATAAAAAATATAATGTAAGGATAGAGATAACCTGCTTATTAAAATTATAAGGTTATCAAAGTTATGAGTTAGTTTCTGAAATATAAAAAAAGAAAGAATAGAGAAAAGATCCTAGTTTGTTGTATATTGATATGACCTTTTAAGAAGTGGAGCTATGTCTTAAAAGTGATCTCCCCACAATTTATTTTCTTGGACTGCAGCAAATGCATTTTTTTTTTCCCTCGCAAATGGACAACAAGCAAAAAAAAAGAAAAATTCCCCATACAAAAAAAATTCAGCCTTATTGAAGAAAAATAGAGCTTGGCCGTATGGCGTGAAGAAAAGTGATTTTCCATTTCATCAACTGGTACTTGTTAGCATGTAAAGTTTATAGTAAAGATGAGGGACAAGAGGTATCAAAACAAATAAGCCTTTTGATCTAAGGGTTCTCTCTTCTATATGCACCCTTTTCTCTTTTCTTGTTGTTACTATATATGTTGTTGTTTCGGTGATAATTCCGTTGTTACGGAAAAGCTCTAGACAAGTTTTGTAAAGGTCATCATGATACATTTACACAATAAGAATTTACTTTTAAATAATTAAAAGTGAACCCCCGACTTAATTTTATTCATAACATCATGATCATTTTTTTGGAAAATAGGGCAAAAAGCAAACAAATTATTTATAAAGGAAAGGAAAAAAAAATAAAAAAAAAAGCCATAAAAAGCTGCGATTATAATTTGAAAGTATCTAATCTATTTTACTTAAATTCAAAGACAAAAAACACTTAAGTTATCTTATTATATATAGACAGGATATATTATATTATAAGATAAGATAAGATAGGATATAATAGAAACCCCGTTCAAAGTGACTTCATTAATTTTAAATAACGGTACGAGAAAGAGTACTTCTTCACAAAGTACAAAGATTACTCCTGATTTCGCTTTCACTTCGACAAAAAAAGATAATACAGATTCTATTCATATCGAAGATATTGCATTAACAAAACAAGAAATTCACAAATTAGTGAAGAATTTTCCTATATATTCAACAACAACAACAACAACAACAAAGACAAAAGAACAAACAAAACCTGATAAGAAATCATCGAGGAGAAATTTTTTCAAAATCAGGAGTAATATTAGTGTTAGTATAGAAAGAGTATTATCGAACAAAGAGAATAGTGAATCGAAGACAAGTGTTTTAAAGACAAAAAAGAGAATTACAAGACCTGTTGATAAGTTATTAGAGAATTATAAGAAAATGAACAATGTATCGTCATCATCAGAAGATGAGTCCAATACTGGTAAGTATAATATTTTATTTCTATAAGGTCTCGTCGTCCATTTCAAGAGATAATTTCTGGGGGTATATGTTGTTTGATCGTGCATATCGTATCAAAGTCTGCCAACGAAAGCGGTCCTCTCACCCCACTTGTGTCCCGTGTCATTAAAAGATAAAATATGGAGAAGAAGGAAAAAGCAAGTATTTATTTGAATATATTTGATTTGAATTGAATTGAATTGAATTGAATTGATTTGATTTTATCTTATTCTATAATCATATTATTAAATATCAATTACTTGTTGTAAATTCAAGTCATCATCATCATCCATCATTTGATTCCTGTCATCCTTTTTTTTTTTTTTTTGCTTTTCCCTCTTTTTTTTTTTTTTTAAAGTTTTCTTTCATTTTTTTTTTTTTTTTTTGTATTGAGTTTTTTCCCCCAAGAAAAAAAAAAAAATTAAGGCAATACAAACAACAACAACAACAACTACTACAACTGAAACGAATATAACGACATCCATATAGCATTTTTTTTATATATATATATATAATGACTAACACAAATAATGATATAGAGTATATTACTCAAGAAGTTGAAAATGGTCATACTGGAGAGAAATCTACAATAACATATACTCAATTTTCCATGGTTGGCCATGGTTCATTTGGAATGGTTTTTAAAAGTAAGATAATACCATCTAATGAACAAGTTGCAATTAAGAGAGTATTACAAGATAAACGTTTTAAGAATAGAGAATTACAAATAATGAAAGTTTTAAAACATAAAAATGTTGTTGATTTGAAATTTTTTTTCTATCAACAAACTGAAAACGATGATTTGTATTTGAATTTGGTCTTGGATTATGTACCAGAAACTTTATACCGTGCTTCACATTTTTACACTCAAAAGAGACAAAATATGCCTGTTTTTGAAATCAAATTATATTCATATCAATTATTAAGGTCACTTGAGTATATCCATTCATTAGGTATATGCCATCGTGATATAAAACCTCATAACTTGTTAGTTGACCCGGAAACAGGGATCTTGAAACTTTGTGATTTTGGTTCGGCAAAAGTGTTGAACCCACTGGAACCAAACGTATCATATATTTGTTCAAGATACTATAGAGCTCCAGAATTGATCTTTGGTGCCACTAATTATACAACAAAAATTGATATTTGGTCTGCTGGTTGTGTTATTGCAGAATTGATATTGGGTCAACCTTTATTCCCAGGTGAAAGTGGTATCGATCAATTAGTTGAAATAATAAAAGTGCTTGGTACACCAACACTGGAAGATATAAGTAAGATGAATCCAGAATATATGGAACATACATTCCCAACAATAAAACTGATCCCATTACTGAAAATTTTCAAGAATAATTATGATGCTGGTTTAACAGATTTATTGAATAAGATCTTGGTTTATAATCCAATTCAAAGATTGGATTCAACACAAGGTATGCAATTACCAGTTTTTGATATTTTGAAAAATGATGATGTTAAATTTAAGAATCATGAAATAAAATCTTTAATCGAATGAAATTTTATAATTTATTATCTTTTAAACTGAATTGTAGATTATATATAAATTCTATATATTTTTAAAAGTTCTAAGAAAAAAAAAAAAAAAAAAAAAAAACACAACTTTTTATATCATTATTTATATTCATGTTCATTCCATTCATCATTTCCATTTCTTTTCAACTCTGTTGTTGGGAAATAATGATAATTAGTCTTCAACGTCACAGCATATGGAATATTATCATATGTGACACAACGTAATTTAACATATGTCTTATCTGGAATGAGTTTCACAACTTTCATAAATGAATCCAAATCCGGGGTTGATTCACCATTAACATGTGTAATGAAATTTGTTGAGTGAATACCATAATGTCTTGCAGGTGAACCATGAGCTCTACTAATGACATAGATGCTTGAAGGTAAATTTTTCATCAATTGTCTAACACTCTGATGTGGTGCTTGTAAGATGGCACCAGACCAAAGAACTAATTGACCAGTGTTTAAAACTTTTGTTGGTACAGTTTCTACTCTCAAATCAATCACTTCTTTCTTTCTAACAATTTTGAAATCTAATGATTCCTTTTGATACATGATATTGATATCTCTTGTACGATTCACAGGTTTACCATCAATAGCCAATACAACATCCCCTGGAAGTAATGGATTCTCAGGGTTCCCAGGTCTTGCAACACTGACACGGGCAACTCCCATAAATTGAACTCTATCAGGTTGTGAATCTTCCAATTTCTCAATCCATTCTTCAGGAACTTTCTTAACTCTGGCTTGAGTTATTGGTAAAGAAGAGAATTCCAGCTCGACAATTCTCAAGTCTGGAATTGGTGATCCATTTTGGAAAGTCTTGATCACATCTAAGAGATCAACAACATCAATTGCCATCTTATAAACATTATCAGTGTCACCTCTTCTATCACCCAAGAATGATAACCATACTGCTCTCACAGTACCATCAGTATCGGCCAATACCCCTGAATTACAATGAGAGGCCAAACTTGAATCTGTCTGGATACTTTCCAAATTGGTACCTCTATATCTTGGTTGAATAGGACATGCAGGAACATTCAATGAGGCAATATCAGTGACTTTTGTCTCTGATGTGACAACTCTGAAATTATAATTGAATCCAACAAATATACATTTATCACCAATATGTAAAGGTTCTTCACTGAAACGTGGAGTCTCCAAAGGAGCAACAACTAACAGTGGATCATACTTAATAATGGCATAATTCTGAGTAGGATGTAAAAATAAAACTTTTGCTGGAACAATAACTGATTCCGCAACAGTGATATAAACATCCAAGAGATCATGAGGAACAGTGTACCTTGAAATCAAGACGTAACCGTTTTTAGCATCTATGACAAGACCATAATGTCTTTTCCTTTCAAAAGGATACAGATCTAATGGTACTGGTAAGACACTTTGAACAAGGACAAAACTCTTTGACAAACTGGCGCATCCAGTAAATTCGGTTCTAATATCGGTGATTCTTGCAGATTGTGGTTTCAAAGGTAATGGAGGCAACAGTTTATCTTGGATATCGGTGAAATCCCAAATACCAGTGACATCATTTCTCTTTGCCAATCTGAAAGTTGTATGCCAATGACGATCGATTAAAATTGTTGAAACATTTGGAGAATGTAAATCTGTCAAATGTCTGAATGAAACAGAGACTCTACTTTCATCTGGGATTTGTTTCATGATTTCGATAAAAGTGTCCAAATTTGGTGTATCTTTATCATCAACAGAATCAATCACCCAACCACATTTATCTTCATTATCAAAGAAAAACGAACCGGCAGAGTTATTGACAAATACACCTTTCACTGGAATACAATAAATTCTGGCCATTTGATAACTCATATCATTGAATGAGGCACCACATACATCCAAATAACGATCTGGTGTAATAGCATGCAAATCTCCAACTTCACATTCAACTTCAATATCTTCACCACCTCTTTGAATCAAGATCTTGACTGTTTCACCAACAGATGAATCTAATATCTCATCAACTTTGATAAAAGTTGAGATATCTATGCCATTAATGGAAATTAAATTATCACCTTCTTGAATCTTACCATCTGATGGACCTTCAGGTAAGATAACTTCTGCTACTAATAAACCAATAGAATTTGGGAACAATTTTCTCAGGTTTTCTTCCGTTTCCGGTCTTAAACCTAATCTACGACATTCATCAAATGGTCTTAATATCCATTGAACTTGAATCGTACCTCTTGTTATTGGTAAAGATTCTTGAACACATTTCAAAGCTCTTGCTGATCTGTAAACAGGTAAGAAGAAATCTGTTGATGCCTCGGTACTACCACCTGCTTGTAATGCAACAGCATAACCATCAATGTTTACCACTGGAGAACCAGATGACCCACCTGATGCACTTGCTGCAGCTTGAATATATTCGGTATTAAAATCGTTATATGTTAATCCACCATATTCTGGGGCATTTCTATCCAATCTTGAAATGAAACCGGCCAAGATGGACAATTTTTCACCGGCATCATTACCAACAACTCTAATTTCAGCACCAACTTTGGCCAATTCTGGTCTTAATTTTAATGCTTGAATTTTCATATATTTAATAGAATTTGGATCAAATTTCAAAAAACCGAAGTCATGTACAGGATCCCTGTATATTGGAATAACATCACACTCCTCATGGTTGTCAAATACAGCATAACCCCAAAATGGCCCCACTCCAACAACATGTCTATTTGTCATTATAATACCTTTGTCAGCATCAACAACAAAACCTGTGGCTTCACTGACAACAGCAGAATCTGAATCAAAATTGGCAGTTTGCGCAAAATGGATAGAGACAACAGATTTCACAACTTTCTCAATAGTCTTTTGCCAAACTTGATTATCTGTCTTTGGTACATTATTAGTTAAAAATGATGATCCATTTTCTTCGATGACTTCATATTCTAAATCACTCAGATCTGGAATTTCAATATCACCGGAAACGTCCATCTTGGAAACCTTACGAACAGTTCCGTTAGACTCCTCTGTTGATGACCTTTTTATCGTCATTATTATTTTAGATATATATATATATGTTAACGATGCCTTAGAACTAGGGGTTCAAATATGTGTATGAAACTTTTCGCTTTTGCAGAAATTGGAAAAATGAAAGAAAGAAACAAGTTAAGTAGGAGAATATAAAATTTATCACTCCTTAAATATAGTACAAAATGCAAAAGAACAGATATTAATTATAAATATATGTATATATTCTATTTTATCTCTTCTTAGTGTATAACCTTTATACCTTACCAAAAGTTTTTCAAAAAAATTTTATTTTTACAATTTTTTTTTTTTTTTCTTCACTTGATCTTTCTCTTCCTGGTTTTGGCAATTTGAGCCTTTTCACACGATACCGTTTTCCAATCTTCATATTCATCTTCTGATAAGAGTATCCTGTTCACTGTTAGCATGTTCCCCATTGATGGAATATCAATATTGGTGTTACTATATAACCCGTATTCGAATTTTAATTGTTTGATCCACTTGGTATCTTTGAAAAATTCGTTGATTAAACTTATCCATTCCACTAAACTTTGTTTTAATAATGCTCCTCCTTGTAATCCGTGAAGTTTTTCGAAAAAAGCTTGTCTATTTTTTGGTTTATTATCTAAAATGTCATGATTTATGATATTATAGACTAATGCAATTAATCCACAGAGTAATGCCCATTCATGTTTGATTCTGTTGTGGTATTCACTGAAAGTATGTAACACATTAGCTGTAACTTCTCGTGGTAATTCAAAATTATTACAAAAACGGATCACTTCCGCAGTAGATAAATGAACTTTCTTATTCGGGGATAAAAATGGAGTGATTGTCTTGATAGTGGACTCTGTCTTGAAAGGTGACTGTCCCAATTTTTCCAAAGTGGTTCTGTTTAATGCCCCAGGTGGTCTACCTCTACTTCTCTTTGATGGAGAAGGAGATTCAGAACCTGGTGTCTTCGGTTCGTTAAATAATCTCTTACGCGCGGAAGTGCTCGGTGTCATAACAGCAGGACTCAGTGAAATCCTTCTCCGTGATCTGGGTGTTGATATATCATCATCTTGCGATTTTTGAGGTGTCCCTGGTACAGATTTAGATGGTGACTTGTTTGATAACACCATCCGCATTTCTTTGAGCAATTTCTTAGTGGTAACTGGAGCTATGGGTACTTTATCCATAACTGTCTCTGGCAAGTCGAATTTTTCTTGTAAGTTCTCAACACTTACAATTGCACATAAATGATGCCTTGCAACTTCTTCCTGTTGTTTTAGTATCATTTTACTCGATGATAGATTGTACAACCTCTCAACATATTCCACAAGTTTCGATGGCAATTCACCTTCATATGTAGGTATTACCTCATTCAAAGCTTTCTTAGCCAATTTGGAACTCATTGTGTTTGCCCTACTTTGTATGTTCCTTTATTTCAAAACTTCAACGAAATTACCAAAAAAAAAAAAAAAAAAGAACAAAAAAAACATAAAAATTTAATCATACTTCAAATTGAATCGGGACTGAAGTAACATTCCAGATAATAATCAATCTAAGATGTTGAGAAGTGTATCATATTCAATCCCAAGAAATCTTACTCTACTGAGCCAACGTGTTGCTTTTTCAAATTGCAGCATCATTAGACAAAAAGCCAGTCAAAACTTGCCTGATATTTTAACAACAGAAGATACTTCAAACTTACCAAAAGAAGTCGTCAGTGGTGCACCAGCGGATCTTTCAACAAAAAGAATTGTTAGGATTTATAAAGAGTCTAAAGCTGCAACCCAAAGTGGAGCTCACAATCGTAGTCTTTGGAAAATTGATTGGGATATATACGGGAAGGGGAATAGATGGGAAAACGATTTAATCGGTTACCAAGGAACAGCAGATGTTATGCAAGGAACAAGATTGAGCTTTGAGAATAAAGAGGCAGCCATCAAGTTCTCTAAAGGTCAAGGCTGGGATTTTTATGTTCAAGAACCAAAAGAGAGAAAATTCAGAAAGAAAGAATATGCTGTTAATTTCTTACATTCTCCTGATAAATTGAAACACATCAGAACCAAATAGAAATCTTAGAACTCACAGGGCATGGTATTGTAATGCTCTATTATTTATTTATTTATCTATTTATTATTTATTTATTTATTTTTATCTATTTATATTCCTTATTTATAACATGTGTACCCATTTGTTAATTCGAATGAGAGGTAAAAGACTTTCACTAATTCATGTAGTAAACGAGAATCAGTTGAGACCAGACTTTCGAATGAGCCTATTCAAGTAGTATTATCTGAAGCAGAGAGATTGTAAATCTGAAATACTGATACTGATACTTCTTATATGTACAAAATTTAAAGAGAGTGATACCGGATTGATCTAAGTATAGAGACAAGAGAACATGAAAAAATCTCTCTGAGAACTCTTCCGGTCTTTCTGGTGTAATTCAGAGTAGCAGTCTCAGTAATTTGATGTAAGGAAAGGAAACTGGTCGTCTTCCAATATAAATCCAAATAACTTGTAATGTGACATTTTTTTTTTTTTGCTTCTCAGAACACCAAAAATTTCAAAAATAAAATAAATAAAAAACGGGAAAAAAAAAAGTTTAGTGAAATAAAAAGACATAACTTTGTCATTTCTACCAGAAGGTTTCATATTGATTATCAAGTTTCGTAGTATATCACGTTTTCTTGAAGTTAAAGTACCAATAAATTTACCACTTTAAGCTACTTTTCAGGAAATTAACTCTGAAACTTGATTGCTAAGACTTGAAGTTCTATTCCGAATGTCTTATAGTCGACATCCCAATAATAGAACAAATGGGTACTCCCACCATTCCAATTATGGTTCAAGGTCATCTGCAGCGGAAGAGAGTCCATATAGTTCAAATGGGTCTCCATACTCGAATTCGAGAATGAGCTATCAAGGCTCACGATTCGATTCAAGACAAAATGGTTCTGGCAGATATTACGATCGTAATCGTCCTTTCTATAAAGAAGAGGAATATAGATCGTCAAGAAATAGAGATGCGGATATGCTGAATGGTTACTCAGGTTCTCATTCAAGCAAATACAGGTCTGAAATGAACTCACGAAACCTGAAAAATGAATCTGAATCTTCTCCATCAAGTACATCAAACAGACACACAAAGGATAACAATGAAGAGGAACGATTTTCTGATATATTTTATCTCGTTGAGCCATATAAATCTCAAAAGCATCATATTCAGAATATAGTAACCACACCTTCACTGGAGATTAAAAAATCATATAAGATCATATATGATCCAGAGTTGAGCAAAGATAAGAAAGAAGGTAAAGTTCCAAAATATAAGAAAAATGAATCATTTAAAGCACCAAACGATCCTAGAAAAAGTTTGGCTAAATATCCGATTTATCATATTCACCACAAATTGTCTAATAAAACTTTGTATCGTGAATTGAAACTGACTCGGTTTGTGCATGACAAGAATTCGTTAGGACCTCCTCCAGATAACGAGGTCATAATATGGGGGTTTACTATAAATACGTCTGAAAGTTTAATCAAAAATAACTTGAGATCTTTTGGGCCCATTGAACAATCATCCATGGTGGTTGATGGACAAACAGGTGCACCATTGGGGATCTATAGACTGATATTTTCTGGTTCAGCAGATAAATCTGCAACTTTGGCTAGAGATGCTGTGAAGCAGATAGATAGGAAGATGAAATTGAATGGAAACACCATCAGATCATCTTTAAATGGTGTTGATAATAGGGTCTTGAACGAGATTATCAAATCTAAGATTGGAGAGAAAAGGAAGCATATACATGAAAAAGTCATATCTTCCAAGGCAATACCAAAGGGGCCAAAGGCTACAACTGCTGCTCCGCTGAAAGCTGTTTCCAATCCTCCAGTAAGGCAAGTCAGTATGTCATTGATAGATATTGGTTCTCCAGAAGTGAAAGCGTTGTTTAATGACACCAAGATGCCAAATGTTTCTAGAGTGGATTCAAGAGTCGCTATTTCTAGATCCATTACTAATTACATAAAAAATGTGGAAGAGTTCAGTGTGCCAAATGATTTGAAAGACTTTATAAAGGGCAGACCATTTATCTTCATACAGGCTCTGAATGCCCCAGTTACTGTTTCAAGCATGAAGTCTTATTTGAATAATTATGATTATACGCGTGTCTTATTGGATAAAACTGGATTCTTTATTGTTTTCAGATGCCTCAAGTATGCAAATGAATGTTTTAGATCAGAGTTTGGTAAGGAAGTCACAATAACTGGTGAAAACTCCAGAAGAGCTCTATGTAAGCTTATTATGCAACTTATCGTTCCACCTCAATGGGAAGATAAGTTTACTGGTTCGGAAATAATAGCAGACTCAAGGAAATTCATCTTGAATGATTTCAAAATGAAGTTGATCAAAGATGTCTCTGATGAGCTCAATGCCACTATAATGGATATGTTGGACCCTCAAAACTTTCCTCAAGCTATGGCTAAATTGAAAGAAGCTGCGGAAAAGAAAAAAGCACTGTTGCCTCCACCTCTGGTGAAAGCCGAGAGTGCTAGATCGATTCATGCATTCGTGAACAATACTGATATTTTCTCCATTAATAGAGAGAATAAGCTTCCAAAATTACCAACTATAAAGAAGACCAATATCAGCAACAAGAGAGACAGGAATTCTAAAAAACCATTGTCGAAAAGAAACAGATTCGATATGCTTCCGATGAGCCATGCATTAAATTACAACTCTGATGATGAGAGTAAAACTATCACACCTGAAGAAACCCCTGCTCCAGATTCTGATTCTGAAGATGAAGACAATGTTAAACAAGAAATCTCGGATGTTAAGCTGTCCAAAAAGACCAAGGTGGTGAAGAGTGAAGAAGAAGAAGATGTCATTATGAGCGAAATCTCTTCAAAACCAACAACACCGGAAGATGAACCGGAGAAGGCTGATATAGATGACGTTCAGACGATTATACTGGAGCCGGAAGAAGTTGAGGATGGAAGATTGGATTTTTCAAATATTGATGTGCTTTATAGGCCATCCATAGATGTTCCTGTTCCTGTATTCAATCCTCTGGAGGACGTTTTCAAAGATTTGGACTTAAAGAATTCTCAGTTCATGATCAAGGATGAAGAAGATTTTGAGTTACTGAAAGAAGTGTTTAAAGAAATATCTCCTTGTAACAAAATTAGAAATATCGATTACTGGGCTTGGAAACAGAAAGATACTCGTGCTGAACATGACAAATTTGAAAGTCACAATGCTATTAATGGCAATTTTGCTTCAACTGACGAAAATGAAGAATTGGATATATCATTTCAAAACACCACGGGATCTTGGAAAAGTGAAGGTTTCAAGAAAATACCTGAAAATAAGAAGTCTGCTTACTTGCCTCATAAACGTAGACTTGATCAGCCATTGAACACAGTGGAACATGCACAGGATGAAAATATACAGCAGAATACTACCACAAGTTCGAGTAATTCAGCTTCAAATTCAACAAATAACAATATACAAAGTTCACGTGTTAATAGAGCTAATAACAGAAGATTGGTTGCTGATATAAAGTCCATCAGCACAGAAACAGACTTATTGGAATTGAATCTGTTAGCAAAGCGTAAGAAGCCTGTTTCATTTGCCAGAAGTGCTATCCACAATTGGGGGCTCTATGCATTAGAACCTATTTCAGCAGGTGAGATGATTATTGAGTATGTTGGTGATCGTATACGTCAACAGGTTGCAGAAGTAAGGGAGAAAAGATATCTTAAATCGGGAATTGGATCATCTTACCTTTTCCGTATAGATGAGAATACTGTGATTGATGCCACTAAGAAAGGTGGTATTGCAAGATTTATCAATCATTGTTGTATACCTAGTTGTACAGCCAAGATCATCAAAGTTGAAGGTAAGAAGAGAATTGTCATATATGCTTTGAGGGATATTGGGGCAAATGAAGAGTTGACGTATGATTATAAGTTCGAAAGAGAAACAAATAATGATGAGCGTATTCCATGTTTGTGTGGTGCACCAGGCTGTAAAGGATTCTTGAATTGATATCACTCACTATATATGCTTAATAAATGTATTTTTAGTCTAATGTTAAACATTTCACAGCCTTTACCTAAAAGTATTATTAGCAAAACATGGAAAAAAAAAAAAAAAAAAGCAAGAAAAACTGCAAAAAAAAAGCTTCCCCACCAGGAGTCGAACCTGGAATCTTCTGGTTCCAGAAGTGACTAACGCAAATCGTAGCCAGACGCCGTGACCATTGGGCCATGAGGAACGAAGCTTAACTTGAAAAACACTGAAACTGACTGATACGCTCCAAAATTTAGGGCCAAAAACCTCTTAAATAAGGAAAATTCCACTTTTAAGAGACTTATCCTAAGTGGAAACACCAGCTGAAAAACCTCAATTCTTGAATTAAAACACCTTTCTACTCATAAACAAATTAAAACTAGTACTCTTGTTACCTACAGTGGCCCAATAACGAGAGGAAATTCTTTGTATGTTCAGTTCATTCACGCGTTTGCTTCGTGTAACTCTTTATTATTATTACTGTTTTTTTTTTTTTTTTTTTTTTTTTTTTGAAAAATATTTTTCTTTTAAGAAATAAGGTTAAATTATCCCACAACAAGACTTCATGCTATCACGTTGCCGATGTGGTTTGTTGAGGTTTCCCAGAAAGGATGCATATAACAGCTATGTAATTGGGGTCAGATATAATGGTTCACAGTCAAAAGGAAGAACACAGTCCTTACTGATAGATCAACTTCCTGAAATCATTTCTTTAAAGAAAGACAAATACGTAACCGGAAAATTACAAGATGATGTGCCCAGTAAGCTGAAAGATATAGAGAAGCAAGTCATTGAAGATAGAGGAAGTTTCACTGAGAAAAAAAGTTCATCTGGTTCTCTTTTCAAAACCATTCGTTCTTTAATGGATCGTTACAAAGATCATGTTGTATTTATTCAAGTGGGTGGATTTTATGAACTCTATTTTGAACATGCTGAAAAGTATGCCCCAATGATTGATATCAAAGTAGCTCAAAGGTTTTATAAGACCACGGGCTATGTTCCGTTTGCTGGTTTCCCAGTAGCATCACTTGACAAATATTTAAAAATTTTAGTTAATGATCTTGGATTTAGTGTCGCTGTTGCTGATCAATTTTCAAACGACACTGGTTTAGATGGGAACAATAGAATAACAAGAAGGGTTGCACGAATAGTGAGTCCTGGAACGTTAATCGATGAAGCATTAAGGAATTTTCAAAACAACAATTATTTATTATCAATTTCATTCCCTGAAGACCCTTGCAAGACAGTTGCGAATCCTTCAACAAAAATTGGACTTGCATGGACTGATATTGCCTTAGGTGATTTCTATGTTCAGGAAACTACCCTTCAAAATTTGTTGACGAATGTCTCAAGAATCAAACCGAGTGAAATACTTTTGAATGAAAGTCTTGCAACAGAAGAGCTTGATTCTGGTAGATGGTATCCCGAATTATCAGAATTGAAAAGATATTATATCAGATATCAGAACTTACCTTCTGCTACTAAGCCCATTAAGGCTTTCTATGACATGTTTAATGATGATTCGAAGACTCTTGATAGATGCTTCAATGACCTATCTCAAAAGGAAATTAGTGCCTCTATATCAGCTTTGTATTATATTTCAGAAAACTTACCTGAATCAGAACCGAATTTGGCCCTACCTGAACGACAAATTCTGTCATTGTCAATGCAAATTGATTCGAGAACGTCTGATGCTTTGGAGTTACACAGAACGTTCAGAGATGATAAACGAACGGGTTCACTTCTTTCATCCATTAAGAGAACTGTTACTCTGTCAGGTACTCGTCTATTGTCATCTTGGGTATCGGCACCTTCCACGAATGTTACTGAAATAAGAAGAAGGCAAAAAATAACTGATATTTTTAGGAAGAAGAGTGAATTCAGGGCTTCTGTTATTCATTATTTAAAACTGAGTTCAGACATCAGCAGAATTGTCCAACGATTATCGTTAGGGAGAATAGATGTATCTGAGCTTTGCTCCATGGCTAAGACTTTGTACATTGTGAATGATTTGAGAAATACGTTTGAGCAAGTTGCAAATGAGACTAAAATAGCTAGGACAATATTATCTCCAATTATATCAAAGTTAGAATCACCGATTTCCATTGCTGATAAGATACTCAAGACTATTGATGAAGAAGCGATTTTGAGGAACCTGAGAGCTAAAGACTTGGAGAGAGAAAGACTTGGTGAAGATGAGGAAGCAGAAGAAATCAATGACGATCATGCTCTCAATGTTGAAGGTTGGGTTATTAGAAAAGAGTCAACCAAGGTACTTAGAAGATGCCATGATGAGTATGAAGAATTATTGGATCAGAAGGAAGCTCTTCTTGAACACTTCAAAGAAATGTTTATTCAGCAGCATAGTTGCAGATCAGTTGATTTTCAACTCCATAAAATTTATGGTTATGTTGTATGTGTCACAGGGTCTCAGAAAGTATTATCTGCCTTGCCAAATTCTTTAGAAGAATTCACTTTGGTTTATTCAACTAAACAATCGCGTTTATTCCAACATCTTGGTTGGAAGCATATTGGTACTGATATCCAGTCTCACGTAGAAAGGATACGTTCTGAAGAGGCACTCATTATAGCTAGTCTTCGAAATAGGATTTTGCTAAATACACATGAAATCCGGGAAGTGGCTCATTGCTTGGATTACATAGATGTCTTGTCTTCATTTTCGGTGTTAGCATTAGAGAAAAATTTGACGATGCCAAAGTTAACGACTTCATCAGAGTTGAATATAATAGGTGGAAGACATATTGTAGTGGAAGATGGGTTGAAAGGAGCATCAAGGCAGTTCACTTCTAATGATTGTGCCCTTAATTTAAATGAAGAATCGAGCTCATTGTGGGTAATTTCCGGTCCTAACATGGGAGGGAAGAGTACCTTCTTGAGGCAAAATGCAATAATTGTCATCATGGCACAAATGGGATCATTTGTACCTGCAGACGAAGCAACAATAGGAGTAGTAGATAAAGTTTTCAGTAGGGTTGGTTCAGCAGATGATTTATATCGAGAATTGTCTACATTTATGGTGGAAATGGTAGAAACTAGTTTCATCTTGAAGAATGCCACATCAAGATCTTTAGCCATATTGGACGAAGTTGGAAGAGGAACCAGTGGTAAAGAAGGTTTATCAATTGCATTTGCCACTTTATTGCACTTATTAAGATTCAATAACTGCAGGACTTTATTTGCTACTCATTTTGGTGTAGAATTGTCTAAGTTGTTAGAAGATCTGGGGAAGGATAAGAGTAAAGTTGGTTTTTATCAAACTTCAATTGAAAAAATCAAATTTGATAATACATCTTCAGAAAATTTCATATTTGATCATAAATTAAAACCGGGCATAAGTTCCAAATCTCATGCTATAGAAGTGGCTCAACTTGCTGGATTTCCTGAAAGTGCTATTGGATTTGCAAGAGAATCCCTAAAAGTATTAGATTTACATGATTAGTAACGAAAAAAAAAAAAAATAAAGGCATTGTAATATACATTAAAATATTCTATTTCAATAATCGTATTCGTCATCCATCTCTTTATTGTGCTGTCCTTGATTGTTGTTATTGTAGTTATTATAGTTGGTTTGTGGATTTCCGTTGAAACTTCCTTGATTTTGATAGTTGTGCTGGGGAGCAACAGGAGGATATGATTGCCCCTGTTGTTGTTGCTGCTGTGGAGGAAGAGTTCCATAGTTAGGATAAGCAGCCATACCTTGGCTGTATTGAGCTTGCTGTTGATACTGATTCATTACTGGTTGATAAGGCAATTGTTGTTGATATGGTACAAATGATTGTTGTTGTTGTTGTGGAATGAATGGCTGTTGTTGAAATTGAGGCAGTGACTGAAATTGAAGAGGAGCTTGATTGTTATTTTGGAAAACCGGTGCCTGAGGTGATGCGTACTGCATATTTGATGGTGGCACAAATTGACGGGCTTGATGAATAACTGGCTCATCTCTGTTATGATTACGCTTCATGTTATTGCTCTTGTGAATTTCCAAAAACTGTTGTTGTAATTTCCTCATTTGATCTTGAGGATCTGGTACTGGAGCTACTGGAGCTTGTGGCAGGATGGTGGCTTGAACTGATTTCTGTTCTGGAGCTGTAGCAGGTGTTATTTCACTAACAGATTTGTAATCTGCATACACTGGCTTATATTGAGTGATTTTCTTTGGAGGTTCACCATTGGTACTTCTATTATTATCCTTTGAGTTCTTCTTTTTATTTTTCTTCTTTTTGGATTTGGAAGCTGCTTCCTTTTCATCATCAGAAAATTCTTGTTCTTCTTCTGGAATTTCTTCATCATTCCAATTACTGGCATCTGTACCTTTGAATACTTTTATTGAGTCAGTGTAAATAAATTGTGAGTCAGGCACCACATAGAAAACTTTTGAGCCTATCTTTTCTTTAAATTTCATCAAATCAGAATCAGAGTTGAATTTTACTCTGTAAAATGGGGCCTGTAATCTTCCAAAAACCTCGAATAATGGGCCAAGTACTTGTCTATCTTCGAAACATAAAATAGAATTCTCTTTTAAAATTCTAAATTCTCCAGATATGTTAGCTTTTATAATAACACTCTTCTCGACAGCACTAATGACTTCACCGATGAATTCCAAAGGAGCCTTCTCATCGATTTTGAAATTCTCTGGAAGAATTGGAGCTACTTCATCAACTACTTCATTTTTGGAATGTATAGGTCCTGTCTCATCATCACCTTCCTCTATATCTTCGTCATATACTGGTTTTTTCTCGTTATTGGCTTCCTTATCATCATCTTCTGAGTCACTTTCTTCATCAGAGCTTGAAGAACTGGATTCACTTGAGTCAGAACTATCAGTGTCCGAAGACTCAACCTCACATTCATCTGATGAATATGTGAGCACTTCATCATTTGCGTTAAGTTTATCCATAATGTCACCTAATCTTCTTGGGGAAGTTTTTCCTTCTTCGATTACTTCAACGTTGTTTAATTTACTCGAAGAATCAATAGAAGGAGGAGGTATTGCACTTCTTTCTGTTTCGGCCAAATTTTCCAGGCTTTCAGTAACAGATTCATTTTCTTTCAGATTGTCAACTGCAGTAAGATCTGTGGGTTCATTGAGAGTTACCTGCTCCGTAACGCTTGTATTTCCCGCATCACCAGTGTTATTATCACCATTAATTTGCAAATTTTTGGTCTCCAGATCAGTCATAGTGATTTTCAGTGCAAAAGGTAATATTTTTGTGCTATCTCATCAACTAGCTAAATGATTTGAAAAAAATTTTTTGTAAGAATTTTTTTTTTTTTTTTTTTAATTTTTTTTGGTAGATTAAGATTCTTCATCTACATCACATTATAAGTTATATTGGCTGTTAGAGAAATGTCTTCAATAATAAGTAGAGTAAAAATATTCTTGGTTTCTGTTTAATTTTTAATGTTAAACTACAAAAAAATTGCAAAAAAAAAGCTTCCCCACCAGGAGTCGAACCTGGAATCTTCTGGTTCCAGAAGTGACTTACGCAAATCGTAGCCAGACGCCGTGACCATTGGGCCATGAGGAACGAAGCTTACCAGTTAAATAGAGAAATATGAAACATACTCTATCAAAAAAATCAATTTTTTGTAAAACTCACGCCGTTCAAGTTGTTAAATCACAAAAGTAAGTGCCTAGGAGTGATTATGTGACGATTTTAGTCATATGAGTCTAAAAAGGCAAGATAAATTTCATCGTTAAAGAAAAGTAGTTTTCTTGCTCTTCTACATTAACTGTGCAATTTTTAAATCTGGCAACTCTTATTGGAAAGATCTCATCTCCCAGATTACTTATTATTGTTCTTTTTTAATTTCCAGAGAGTATAGAAAGATTTGTTTGCAAGAATGGGGGATACTTCAATAGTTTTTATGATCTCAGGTTTTGCAACGAGTAAGGTCTTTCCACTATTTCACTTCAACACTTATTTATTGGGCCTCAAAAATGACTAATAAAGTCTTTAAAAGTTTTATAGACGTCTCTTTAGAAAGCTTGGGTGTTCTATTGACCAATTGTTTAGAGGACCATTTTAGATTTTGTAAAAGAAAAAAAAAAAAAAAAAAAAAAAGAATTGAAAATTTTTTTTTTTTTAAACTCATCTGAAAAATTTTAATAGTTTATTAGGAACCAGAGATATATCAATACATTCAACGAAAATGGTCAAGAAAGCTATCGATTCTCGTATCCCAACTTTGATCAGAAATGGTGTGCAAGAAAAACAGAGAAGTTTTTTCATCATTGTTGGTGATAAGTCTCGTAACCAATTACCAAATTTGCATTACTTGATGATGTCTGCAGATTTAAAGATGAACAAGTCTGTTCTTTGGGCTTATAAGAAAAAATTATTAGGCTTCACATCCCACAGAAAAAGTAGGGAAGATAAAATTAAAAGAGAAATAAAAAAAGGTATTAGAGAACCTAATGAATTAGATCCTTTTGAAGCTTTTATTTCAAATCAAGATATTGATTATGTTTATTATAAAGAAAGTGAAAGGATTTTGGGTAGAACATATGGTATGTGTGTATTACAAGACTTTGAAGCTCTTACACCAAATTTGTTGGCTAGAACAGTGGAAACTGTTGAAGGTGGAGGATTGGTTGTTATTCTTTTGAAAAATATGTCATCATTAAAACAATTATACACTATGTCAATGGATATCCACTCACGTTATAGAACAGAGGCCCACAATGATGTTGTTGCAAGATTTAATGAAAGGTTCTTGTTATCCTTGGGATCTTGTTCAACATGTCTTGTTGTTGACGATGAGTTGAACGTTTTACCTGTTTCAGGTGGTAAAAATGTCAAGAGATTACCTCCGAAAGATGATGATGAATTGACTCCAGAGCAACAACAATTGAAAGAAATGAAAGACACTTTACAAGATATACAACCACTGGGTTCATTAGTTGCATTGGCTAAAACACAGAATCAAGGTGAAGCTATTATGAACTTCATCGATGTCATTACAGCTAAGAATATGAGAAGTACTGTAGCTTTGACTGCCGGAAGAGGTAGAGGTAAATCTGCAGCATTAGGTATTGCCATTTCTGCTGCTATAGCATCTGATTATTCGAATATTTTTGTTACATCTCCATCCCCAGAGAATTTGAAAACTTTGTTTGAATTCATCTTTAAAGGTTTTGACGCATTGAACTATACAGAACATTTGGATTATGATATTATTCAATCCACAAACCCAGATTTAAACAAAGCAATAGTCAGAGTTGATGTTAAGAGAGGTCACAGACAAACCATTCAATACATAGCACCAACTGATGCTCACGTCTTGGGACAAGCCGAATTACTTATCATCGATGAAGCTGCTGCTATTCCATTACCTGTTGTCAAGAAACTTTTGGGTCCATATATGGTTTTCATGGCATCTACTATTAATGGTTATGAAGGTACAGGTAGATCTTTGTCATTGAAATTGATTCAACAACTTAGACAGCAATCTAATTCATCTGTCCCATCTGATTCTGTTATTACATCAAGAAATGAAAATAAAAAAATAGAGATTGAACCTGAAATTAGTGGTCGTACTTTGAAGGAAGTTGTGTTAGATGAACCTATCAGATATGCACCAGGGGATCCAGTTGAAAAATGGTTGAATAAGTTGTTATGCCTTGATGCAACTTTGGAGAAAAATTCAAAATTCGCAACAAAGGGTCTTCCGCATCCATCAAAATGTCAATTATTTTACGTTAACAGAGATACTTTGTTCTCATACCACCCACTGTCTGAAAAATTCTTAGAAAGAATGATGGCTTTGTATGTGCTGTCACATTATAAGAATTCTCCAAATGATTTACAATTGTTGGCAGATGCACCAGCTCACCAATTGTATGTCTTATTACCTCCAATGGAAGATGGCGACACTAGAATTCCAGAGCCTTTATGTGTCTTACAAGTTGTATTGGAAGGTGAGATTTCAAAAGAAAGTATCAGAAATTCTTTGGGTAGAGGTGTAAGAGCCGGTGGTGATTTGATCCCTTGGTTAGTCTCTCAACAATTCCAAGACGAAGAATTTGCTTCATTATCAGGTGCCAGAGTTGCTAGAATTGCCACTCATCCTGATTATGTAAGTATGGGTTATGGTACAAAGGCAATTGAATTATTAAGAGATTATTTTGAAGGAAAATTTGCCAATATCTCTGAAACTTTTGATGAAGATGATACTTATTCACTGAAAAGGGTTACTGATTCAGAGTTAGAGAATGGAAACTTATTGAAAGATGAAATTAAACTGAGAGATGCTACTTCATTACCTCCATTGTTGGTTAGGTTGCAAGAAAAATCTCCTTATCATTTGGATTATCTTGGTGTCTCATATGGTTTAACAAAATCTTTACATAAATTCTGGAAAAGCAATGGTTTCGTACCAGTCTATTTAAGACAAACAGCAAATGATTTAACTGGTGAGCATACTTGTGTTATGATCAGGAATTTGGAAAATAGAGAGGATAAATGGTTAAAAGAGTTTGCAAAAGATTTCCACAAGAGATTTTTATCCTTATTATCTTATAATTTTAGAGATTTTGAAGCAGTACAAGCTTTAAATGTTATTGAAAGCACAAAAGTATCGTTTGATGATACCAAGCAACTCTCCAAAATTGAATTGGATGATAATTTAACTCCATTTGATTTGAAGAGATTGGAATCTTATTCAAACAATTTATTAGACTATCATGTTATTGTTGATATGTTGCCATATTTGTCAAAATTGTATTACTTAGGTAAGATTCAATCATTTAAATTGCCTCCAATTCAAGCTGCAGTCTTATTGGCTTTAGGTTTACAACATAAAGATATTGATACCATTGCTAAGGAATTGAATATTGGAACAAGTCAAACAATTGCAATGTTTGCCAAATCAATTAAGAAGTTATCCAAATTTTTGAATGGAATCTTGTCAGAAGAAATTTCCAAATCTTTACCACTGTTAGAATATGATGAATTGAAAGAAATGAATGGAGATGAAGTCAGAGCTAATCTGGTTGAAGAGATTGAAAAAGAGTTGAACGAAGATCTTACCCTGAGTGGAAACGTCATTATCAATGAATTAAGAGAGAAACAAAAAGAATTAATTAACTCGTTGAACTTGGATAAATATGCTATTAGTGATGATTCTGAATTTCAATCAAATAAGAAGGCATTAGAGAAAGCCGTTAAAAATAGTGGTACCGTGAGTTTGAAAAATGATAAGAAGAAGAGAAAACAGGAGAAATCTACAGATATTTACAATGAAGAAATGAAAGCTTTGAAAAAACTGAAAAAAGCTAGCAAATCAAAGAAATAAGAGATATAGTTGATATATAAGAAATCTATGTAATATACATTATTTGTTCAGTATAAGTTTTATTTACATGGCATCAAAAAGTAAAATAAAAAAAAATATATATTCATCTTTTGACCTCAGGTTTCAGTTTTTTTTCCTCATTGAAAAAATCTTCAAAAGTCAAAGGTCTTAAATTTATTTGTTTATTATCAAGGGCATTAACATCTTGTAAATGTTCTTTAATGAACTCTCTTGTTGCATTAAAAGCCGCATTTCTTGCCAATTCTTTCAAATCACTACCACTATAACCATCTGTCCATAAGGCTATATCTTCTGTGTTGAAACCATCTTCTAATTCGACTTCTTGCAACATCAAATCCAAAATTTTTACACGTTGTTCCAAACGAGGTAAACTGATTTGGAATCTCTTTGGCATTCTTCTCATGAAAGCTGAGTCTATATCGTCAGGTCTATTGGTGGCACCCAAGATCATAATTCTACCGTTTGGTTTTAAACCGTCCCATAATTGCATAAATTCAGCTTTTAACATGGCTGTCACCTCATGATCTTGTGATGTTCTGTCTCTTAAGAATGAATCTATTTCATCGATAAATATGATACACGGTTGAAGCTTATTCAGTAATGAAAAAATGGCATCTACCAATTTGTTTGATTCTCCAACCCATTTGTCCAAAATTGTTGACATTCTTATAGAGATAAAATTTGCCCCACTTTCAACAGCTAACAGCTTAGCCAACATAGTCTTACCACAACCCGGTGGCCCATACAACAAGACTCCCTTTGGTGCTTGCAATAAACTTCCATATTGCATATATAAATCTGGGCATGTCAAGGGCAATAATACACTCTCTTTCAAATCATCAACTATAAGGTCTAATCCACCAATATCTTTGAAATGTACTTTGATCTCGTTTGGAGTAATCACCGTGCTCAATAATGAACGTTCATATTCTGATAACGTGGAGGAATCAAAATTTGGATTTGCAGCTTTGAATTTAGTCAAGGACTCTTTTAATTTCTTCTTATCCTTAGTTATTGGAGATGTGACATCATTAAGATAGGTGTTCAAAAGATATAAGACAGATAGACTCGCACCTACAAAGCAGGCCAAATCCACTACAGTCTTATAGTCAACCTTTAACTTTGACATATTATAATTCTCAACTAAACTTTAAACACTCTCCATACAATCAGAAGGGTATTTCTGATATACAAAAATAAAGCAAAAAAAAAAAAAACAAAAAGAGCTCTGATGGAGGAAAAAAAAAGAGTAAGTGCTCATAACCAATTTTTTTTTCTTCTGTTATTACTGTTTTATAGAGATAACCTAGAGATAACACTATGAAAAGAAGTTTTCAATGATATGTGACAGCTTGTCTTTAGGAATATATTGAATCAAGATATATTCTCGAATTATAATTTATCTATCAAGGCAAGAATGAGTCTTCACGGATTCCAAAAATTATATGGCAGACATAAAAAGGGGTACCATTTTAGATTTTAAAAAAATTGAACTGCTTATCATATTATTGTTGAAAAAAGAATCAAAAAATGGTATATATATGTATATATATATGTCTTTTTAGCTATATATATGCAAAAAGCTTCTAGAACGATGAAAAAGGAAGAATTAGACATTAATCAAACAAAATATGTTAAAAGAAATTGAATAAATAATGATTAAAATAGGAATTCCTAAGAAACAAAAAAAAAATATAATACAACTTCAAGCTATCACCGAAGATTGAAAAAGGCTAGCTAAAGAAAATTTTTTGCAAAGCAAACGAGAAAGAAATGAAAAAAGATAGAAGCAACATTGAGTTTTTTTTTTTTTTTGTAATTTAATCAGCTTACAAAGCTATTAAAGCGATGTAAGAGACACCAATTGCAATAACGTAACCAGCAACGGAGTTCTTTGAAAGGAATCTGTTTGATGATGAAGCAGAACCTTCGAAAGTTGAAATACCACCTGAAGTTGTAGGATAGTGAGGAAGAGTGGAGCATGGAACAGTGATGGTTGTTGTGACACCAGCAATAACAGTTTCAGTGGTTGTGTAAATTGTTACTGGACCTGTAGTTGGAGCAGGTAATGGACTACCTGACTCACATGGAACGGTAACAGTTAATGTTTCAGTACTACCGAGGGTTAAAGTGGTAACTGTGTAACTTGAGTAAGTGAATGGACCACTTTCTGAAGCTGACTGTGAGAATGAAGTACCACTTGGAGAAATAGTGATAGTATCGGTCAAAGTCCATGTCAAGATATCTCTCTTTCTTAAGTCACCTGAACCAGTATCAACGGCAACGTAAACAGTGATACCAAAGACAGAAGCGGTTTCAATAGTCTTAGTAGTGAATAATCCTGCTAAGAATTCACCAGCTGGGGCTTCACCGGTGTAAGTGACGGTGAAAGAGTTACCTGAAGAACTAATTGAGACATCACTTGATTCTGAGAAGGTGAAGTCATCGAAGTCGAATTGGTAGTTTGGACCACCACTTGATGAGAAGGTTAATTCGACCCATGGGCCTAATTCACCTGGAACGTGTAAGTACCATAATGGAGAACCGTTGTTTGGTGAACCAACTAAGTATGGAGCAGCAGTGTTACTTGGCAGTGGAGTTGGAGTTGTGGAAGTGGAGTTGGTGGAGTTGAAGTAAGCACCGAATGCAGTTTGGACTAAACTCAAAGCAGAGAATAAAGCGAATGATCTGATAAAGTTAACTGATCTCATTGTAAAATAGCGAAGGAAATATGAGTTGGTTCTTTAGCAGAAATATAAATGAGAAAAAAAAAAAATGGGAAATAATAAAGGGAATTCGGTAAGGTATTTATATAATCCGTACGCTATTGATGCTGCTACATTTAGAAACATAAAAAGAAAGAGATTTTGACAAGCTGCAAACTTTCCTTCACAGTGCAGGTTCCTATTTGGGAATGGGATCGTCCAAAAAATAAAATGCAAAGTTTGCTAAGGCAACCTGCATGATACCTGCCCCCTTTTGCATAAATCCAAACCGACGAACAATTCCAGTGAATTGCGCAACGCTATTGTTTAGTTGGTTATCTATTGTTTATTTTATTTTTTTACGAATTTTTCTAGTATTATAGTTTCAACCTCTCTTGAAGGCTAGTTGCAAGAAGCCTCTTCTTCGAAACTTAATTACCACAATTGAATAATCCAAAACAAATTTTCTAAGAGCAAGATTATCGAAAAAGATTTAATTAACTGAATAATAATCAATACTGTGGTTGTTTAACTATGGCTTAAAATCCGATTTACTGCGAGTAAACAAAAACAAACAAACAAACAAATAAACAATAAAAAGAGAGAGCTCTTCGAATACACCAAGGTACTTCTTGCAATAGTGCGAAGAATAAAAAAAACAATAGCAAACATGGAGGTATTACCTTAAACAGCAGGAGAGTTGTATTCATAATAATAATACTTGATCAACGTCATGAATAATGTATGTATGTATGCCCTTTGATCTTCAAAAACATCATCATTTGGATAGAAAAAAATTAAATTGTGCATCACTAATAGTTTATCATTGCAACTTCGTTCTATAATAGTTTCTAGATTAGCCAAAAGTTTCCCAGTATCATTCTTGAATCTTGCTATTTGAAGTCATTTACCTCATATTACTTAAACTTATGCTTTTTCTGTGCCTTATTTGTATTCAGTGCAACTTCAAAAAAAAAAAATTAATACCGTATACCTCTAATAGAAGCTCAAATTGAAATTAAAGTTTATTTCAAAGAAAACTGATCTGCGCTTCTGCTTCACAGGGCAGATCTTCTGTTCTTCCCAATTAGGAAATCTGATGAAATACATTGCGTTGAGGGTGGACCGGATCTGTAACTTACTACCGGTCCCTGGGAAAAAAAACAAAATAACAATAAAAGATGTTACCCAAGTATTCGGTCAAATGACATCCAGTTCTTGATGATGTGGGGAGGTCCTCACTTGTTCAATCATTTCCTTTTACGATTTTTCAAAAATAGCAATCAATTTACAAGACTATTTAGTTTACAACACATTTGAATAGTTCAAAGCACTCAAAAGAAAAGTTAGATCTATTGATAACTCATTTCCCCAAATGAAATTTTAATGTCTTCTTTCTCACCGATTTCATTTCAAATGCTCTCTCTGTAACTAAGATTGTTCCTGAAATTTCTCTAACTGAAGCATATAGATTAGACATGTTACCGGGAGTAAACCCCCCTCGGAAGAGAAATCACCACCCTCGAATGTCAGACTCACGACCGTACTGCTTTTTCTTCTTGTAATTTTCTTATTAATGTCTCAAAAATCCAAGAAACCGAATAGGAGCCTAAAGTCACTAGAGACAAATTATATTTAGAAGTTTTCCTAATATCATAGGGTAAGCTACCTGAGGCTATGATTCATAGCCAAATAAAAATGTGTATTTACACTACACACTAGCAAATTGACTTAGCACATCGTACATTTATTGGCATAATTTTATAGGCCAGATGAGACACCTCATAAGCTTCATGCATCCATCACTATGAACCCTTCACGTCTAGACCGAAATGAGATCAATATTAGCTCACTTCTTTTATTCTGCTATAAAGTGAAAAAAAAAAAAAAAAATTGTTTACCAGTTTCCTAATTTGCTTCTTCTCTCTTGCCAAAGATTAAAGTTCATGTAATTGTTGACCAATAAGGAAATGTAAAAATGAAGTAATACAGAAAAAAAAGCTTCCTCTAATAGTTGCTGGGTTTAACTGCAATATCAAGAATGCATGAGTTTGTTGGCAGAGGCCCCCCAAATCTGGTAGGGCACAACCCCAATTCAGACTTTAAAATCTAAATGATGGAATCAAAGATGCAGTTGTAAAAGTACCTATTGTTTTGAAGTCATTTTAAAAGGCAAATAACACGAACTAGCAAACAACAACACTTCACTGGTAATAAAGTTCTGGCTTTTCTGTGCCTTTCTCGAGCATTTTGAGAAGTATTTTGGAGATTTATTAATCTTAAATTTTGTTTACATTATTTTTGATTTTTTACTCAAAACAGATATCGTGTTTTTTTTTTTTTTTTGTTTCTTATGCTAGCTTTTACAAAAAAAATGAATGCAAAGCCTTTTGAGATCATAAATCTGTGCATGGAAGATCTTGATTTGGATCCAAGTAATTGATAAGTAGTAAAGCATTCTTTCTTGTTGTTGTTTATTTGTTTACTTGTTTGCTTGTTTTCCCTTCTTCCCACGCATATCCCCTATCTGCAGAAGAAGGTGGGGGGAGAAAAAAAATATTTTTATTTTATATTTTTTTTTTTTTGCCATTTTGAATTAACCAATATATATATGTATATATGTTCAAACAAGATGGCTGAAACCACTACAACTTCAACACTTAAATTAAGATTCTCCTCGCAGGCCGATGGAGATGATTATAAATCTTTAGAAGAAACTAAGAAGGCTCAATATAGTATTAAGCCAAGATTAGTTATCAAGAATCAGAATCATTATGAAGATGCTTCGGCAACGGCCAAAGTTGATAAGAGAATAATTTTATCAAGATCTGAAAATTTTGTTGCCAATGGTCCATATAATGATTTTAGAGATGACTTGATCAAGAATGGGTATGCTGTTGTTAAAGGTGCAGTCCCTAAACTGAAAGCACAAGCTTACGAACTGGAGATGTATGATTGGATCAAATCTTTTAAATCTACAAAAAATTTAGATTTTAAAGATAATTCAACTTGGTTAGAAAACAATCTTCCAAGTCATTCTCCAAATAATGTTTACTCGTTATATTGTTCATCTCATGAAAAATTTATGTGGGACGCAAGACAAGAACCAGGTGTTATTGATGCATTTGCCAAGATCTGGGGGACAGATGAATTGATTGTGTCATTTGACGGTTTCAATTTCAGCTTACCAAATAGAAAAGATGTTCCAAAGTCTGCAGCTTGGCCACATGTTGACCAGTCACCTTTGAAAGATGGTATTCAATGTATTCAAGGTATCATAAATTTAAGCAATGCCACTGGAGATGAAGATGGTTCATTAGTCGTATTTAAAGGTTCACATAAGATCTTGGAAGAGTTTTTCCAAACTCAAACCAATAAATCCGACTGGAAAGTTAAAGATGGTTACAATTTCACTCCACTGCAATTGAAATGGTTTGAATCAAGAGACTGTGAAATATTAAGAGTGAAACTGGAACCTGGCGATTTGATCTTATGGGATTCAAGAACCATTCATTATGGAGGAGCCCCGGGCCCCTCGTCTAATCAAATCAGATCAATTATCTATGCAAGTTATAGCCCAAGAGAGTTTGCCAGTGAAGAAAGTTTGGAAGCCAAGAAGAAGATTTTCAATAACTGGAAAGGTACAACTCATTGGGCACATGATAATATTGTGGAGAGAGATTATGTTCCATTAACAGCCGATTACAATCCAGACCCAGAAGATAGATCGGAGCCTTTTAAAAGACCTGAACTTAGTGATAAGTTATTGAAATTGGCAGGTGTCATTCCTTACTAATTTAATATGAACTGTGTATGTTTTTAGGATATCTTAACTATATAGCTTCTTAACTTCAGTAAAAAATTTCACACGAAAAAAAAAAAAAAAAAGATCAAAAAAGTAAACAAAGAAAAAAAAAAAAAAAAATTATTACAAAGAAAAATTTATTGTCAAGCCAGCCGATGTTTTGTTTCCCCTTGATTCTATAAATGAACCATCAGCAGAAGACAACTATATCTGATTGGGGGATAGAGGATTATATACCTTCCCCGATATATACGCATTTCCAACCTTTACGGTTCATCAATGATTCTTTATTTTCTCATCATAGTCAAACGAATAGTTTAACTTCGAGTGCCGTTTATAGACATGATAGTATCACTGATACCACGTCTATGGCAAGTCCCGATATAGATAAAGATATGTATCGAGAATTTCTAAGTGATTATGGGATGGTTCTGGTAGAGAGTAGTGATGATAATGTTTTTGAACAAGGTAGAAAATTATTGATAGTGGGGAAAACACATTTGATCCAAGAGAGGTTATTGATGAAACAAATAATGGATCAGTTCAATTATTTAATCATTACATGTGATTTACTCAGGAATGATACTAAATTGAAATATATGAGAGTGGAAGAATCTAATACTCCTATTATACAAAAAAAATTAGTTCAATTGGTTAAATTTTCAATCAGAATTCGTGATCAGCATTTCAAGATCAATTTATTATTAATATCGATGATAAGATATTTAATACGACATCGCTCAAATTATCCATTGATGTTCATTAAATTGACTATATCTATAATGATAAAATATTCTAAATTACAAAAAATGAGTGTACGATTAAAACTGAATAAGATGATGCAAAAAATGGATGAATTTATGATTTCTAATATGAAATTTGATAATAAATTGATATCAGTGTTGATTAATGAGACACAACGGGATGGAATTAAACTGGAAATTGCTGGACAATTAGGAGGAGCTGATGTCAAATTTTCGACAAAAAATCATTTAATAGTGAAAAATGGGATAACATTGTTGATAATTGCGTATAATAATTATATCAAAAAGCTGTTACCAATATTAGATATCTCATGTCTTGAAAAATATTTGAACATTTATAAATTGGATTTTTTCAATGATGATGAGATGGATTTTATATGGGTATTGAATAATGATCAAATCTTTAATGAGACAAAGGACTTGTCAAGTTTGGTTAAAAATTATGTTATAATAAGGAAATTTTATTTGTGTTGCTTGCTAACAATGGGAGAAATAGTGGGAAACGAAGAAGCCATGGATAAAGATTTCAATTTTTTCAACAAGATCTTGGAAAATAAATTTAACATGAAAATTGAAACAAAATTTATTAGTATAGAGACAAGGATGGTATTAATAATTGAATTTTTGAAATTGGGAAACTTGTGTTCTAATTTAAATGAACAGTTAGATAATGATGATATGCAATTAAAGAAGCTGGAGTTGAATTTATTTGAACAAAAAAGGTCAAATAGTGGTACCATTGATAAATTAATTTCAAGGATGGACAAGATAAGTAATAATTTGAGATATTTGAGATACCAAGGTAATATTATTAAATATGATAATCAGATCGGGCAAGATTTGAGAAATTTGGTGGAGTTGTATAATCAGACAACAAATTTGAGATCTATGTCGAATCCAATTGAATTGAAGCGGTATTCGATGCCATCTGCGATACAAAAAATGTCACCAAGGTGTCATCATCATCAAAAGAGATCTAGCAGTGGGTTATCTTTTAATTTATTGACTCTGGTATTAGAAGACACCACCACAGTTGAAAAGATAGTTTCATTTGATGATAATTATATTAAAATGGGGGTGCCTCGTGGGTTTGAAGAAGATGAGGATAGTGTTATAATACATGAGATGGGCTATGAGATGGCTCAGTCAACAATGCTTGAAGACAAACGGGATGATCCGGATAATGAGATACAAGAAGAAGAAGAAGAAGAAGAAGTTATGACACTGGATGAGATGAGGAAGAGATTGACTTCACAGTTTGATAGAGTTTTCAAATAAAAGTGGTCCCCCATGTGTATGGGTCGGCATTGTGTTGCAAGTCGTCGTGTGCGAACACTAAATTCTGTCCAACCGTTTTTTTTTTCCTTTCCTTAGTCTGTCTTTTGCTGAATACTCTCAACCCCGTGCCAATTACAGTGTCTGAGGGCCGTGCCAATTTCAAAGTTAATTAAGATACATGTGCTGCTTTCATTTTGATGTACCAACAAAAATGTTGGTTTTAGAAATTAAAAATTTCTATTATATCAAAAAAATAAAAATATGACATAGAAGAAAGTTTAAATTGTTTAATTGAATAAAAGATATGCTATTATTAACTATATAAGGTAATATTTAAACATATTGTTATCTCTATTTGTTTTCCGCAATAAGAGAATATTCTTTCTGTTTCGAAATTTGCTTATCTCTCTTATCTCTTCATTCACAAAGCTCCATTTTTTTTTTTTTTCTTTATTTATTATTAAAAACATGTGCGGACAACAATTTTTTTTGCACCTTTTTTTTTTTTTTTTTTTTTTTTTGCTTTTCCCAAGTTTTCGAAATTTTAGCCAGTTCTACATTATCTCCAACTAATATATATATAAATAGTGTGATCTACTGCTGCTCATTTGTTGTATTGTAAAAAAAAAAATTGGTTTGTTTGCACTTTGAATAAAATTCATTAAGAATTCTCTATCAAATAAGGAAGAAGTAATATTATTACATCATCATGGCTTCAAGAGATTTACCACATTCTATTGGAGACTTGGCTACTTCTTGGATTCCAAGAGCCGAAAAAGAAATGACTGTATTACGTAGAAAACGTCATCAAGGTCCAGAGCATTTAGAAACTGCACAAGCCGAACTTAATGATCTGGTAAAACAAAGAGAAGAGATTGAAGTGGAACATAAGAAACTGCAAACTCCAAAATCACAACGTTTATGGACTATTTTCACTGCTGGTGCCGGTTTATTTTCTGATGGTTATGTTAATAACTCAATTTCCACTGCTTCAACTTGTTTAAGAAGATTATATCCAAAAGATTATGCCGATTCAAATGCCATCTCAAATGTCTCTGCTATAGCTTTTGCAGGTACCGTTTTTGGTCAATTGTTTTTCGGTTATGTTGCTGATTATCATTCAAGAAAACTTGCCATGTTGGCATCGACTGTTATCTTGATTGTATTTGCAATCTTGTGTTCCGGTTCATGGGGTCTGAATGATTCAGTCAAAGGTATGTTGGCTGCATTAACCGCATATAGATTCTTCCTTGGTATTGGTATTGGTGGTGAATACCCTCTGGGTTCCGTTGCATGTGCCGAACTGTCAGCTTTATTACCAAGTGGTAAGAGAAATAGATATTTCTGTTGGTTCACTAATTTCATGATTGATTTTGGTTTCGTCGTTAGTGCTTTTGTTCCAATGGTTATGTTATGGATTTGTACTCCAAAGCATTTAGAGCCTGTTTGGAGAGTCACTTTAGGTCTTGGTGCTATCCCACCAATCTCCTTGTTTTTCATGCGTTTGAAATACGATGAAGGTGATCAATTCCAAAAATATAGATTTAAACAAGTTAGAGTCCCATATTGGACTGTCATCAAATTTTATTGGTTCAGATTAACTGTGGTTTCTATTATTTGGTTCCTTTACGATTTCAGTGTCTACGCTTTTGGTTTATATTCTTCCACTATTTTGGATATCATCATTAAGGAAGATGACTTGTACAAGACTTTTGGTTGGAACGTTGTCTTAAACTTGTTCTATATCCCAGGTGCCTTCTTAGGTGCCATTGCCGCTGATTATTTAGGCCCAAGAGTCACTGTTGTCATCGGTGTCTCCTTACAAGCGATCATCGGTTATATCATGGCTGGCTGTTATAAACAATTAAGTGAACATGTCGCTGCATTTACCGTTGTCTACGGTATCTTTTTAACCTTGGGTGAATTTGGTCCAGGTGATAACATTGGTTTATTAGCTTCCAAAACTTCAGCTACTCCTATTAGAGGTCATTATTACGGTATCGCAGCTGCTGTCGGTAAAATTGGTGCTTTTGTCGGTACTTATATTTTCCCTATTATCCAGAAAAATGCCGGTGGTGATGACACCATCAAAGGTCAACAACTGCCTTTCTGGGTTGCCTCAAGTCTTTGTGTATTCAGTGCATTATTAGCATTATTCTGTTTGCCTCCTGTTGACCAAGAAGCTGTTGAAAGAGAAGACCATTTATTCTTAGAATACTTAACTAGTACTGGATTTGATATCTCCAAATTAGGAAATGAAGATTTAGGTGGACTTGATAACTCATCCGATGAAATTATCAAGATCACTTCAGCTACAAGTGTCCCAAGTGCTGGTAAGTACTAGTTATATATATAAAAAAAATCTATTGTATGTGTTGAACTTTTTAATATTATTTAATTCTCATTAAATTCTGTAAAACTGGGGCTCTATTTTTCATCAGCTGGACGCGTTCTTTTTTTTTTTTTTTTTGTTGTTGTTGTTCTTGAAAAAACAAATCTAATAAAAACATAAATAAATATAATCAACAATGTCAAATAACAAGAGGAAATCTGTCATATATAAATCAAGGCCAACATCTATATCTGCTAATGATGTGGACGATGTGGACTCAAAACAAAGACAAACTTTAGAATTGGAGAAATTAGAGCAAGAAATTACTTTGACATTGCAAGATATTGATAGAAATTTGGGTAAATCAAATAAGATAATAAATGATTCATTGATTCCAGTGATACAACTGTATTCGAAAAATTCAAAGAAATTGTGGGATGGTACCAAATTTTGGAAGAATTTTTTCGAGGATTCTGCAAATGTGCAGTTTAGTGGTGTTGAAGAGACGGTTGCAAATTATGGTAAAGAGGAGGAAGATGATGATGAAAATGCAGATGAAGTAAGTGATGTCAAGATGGATGATCATGATACCACAGGAGGACAAAGTATAATAAACAGATATTATGATCAAGTTAATATTGGTGGGTCGCATAATTCATCAACGATAATAAAATCAACACCTAAAAAGAAATCACAATTTGAATCATCTGAGATCCACCAACCTCCATCATCTCCACCATTATTAGGTAACAGACAGGACGTGACGACTTCTGAAATTTTCAATAATATAAATAAAGATGGTGAAGAAATAAATTTCCATCATTCATATAAGATTAAGATGACACCTAATAAGAGACAGAAGAAAGGTATGTTTGCAGATTCACCGGATATTTCACCACCTAAATTAACTTCATTTTCTCCAATAAAACCACTTCAACAACAACAACAACTGGATCAAGAATCATCATCTATTCAATTCACTAAATCACCACCTATAACAATGTCATTTGCCAAGGGACAAGAATTTGATAATAAGACTCCATCAAGAGTGGTGGCTCTGTCAAAAGCCAATGATTTGAAAGAAATTGTTGGAGCAAATGATTCATCGTTACAACAACCCCCTCAATTCACATTAACTAATATTCAGCAACAACAACTGCTGCTGCTGCTGCAAGATAATACAGATAGTTGTGTACAACTGAAACCACCTCAATTATCTAAAGAAGCCAAGAAAGATTTCGAATTGGATTCTATACTAGATAATAAATTCAAAGAATTCAATAAGACAAATGATATTGACTGGTCAGATGAAGAATGAAGAAAAACAAATGGGGCTGTCTTGTGTGATTGAACTTTTTTTTTTTTTTTTTTGGTTTTTGGACTTTTTTTTGATTTTTTTTTTTTTTTTAATATAGAATTGTTCTTTATATGATAATAATACCAAGTAAGGATTTAAGAAAGATAAATGGGTAATATAATGTCAAACAGTTTTGCACCTGAATGTACAGATTTGAAGAAAAAATATGACGACTGTTTTAACGGTTGGTATACAGAAAGTGAGTACAACCTACAGAGAGGCGAAAAAAAAAAAGTTGTTTACTAACCATATGAATAGAATTTTTGAAAGGCAAAAGTGTATGTATATGTTTCGAGTGAAATGGGAATTAAATACTAATGTGATATAGTTGACCAATGAATGTGAAGAGTTATGGTTTGAATATAGGGAATGTATTGAAGTGAGTGAGATATTCTTCTTTGTGTTTTATATTAGATATATACTAACTAAAGTTTAAGCTGCATTTGATTAAAAAGGGAATCAAGCCAATGTTAGAAGAGGCTGAAAAAGATGCACCATTTGAGAAAGGAGGTGTATTACAAGGCAAAGAAGATGAGAAATAGTTAATAGAGTAAGGCAAAAAAAAAAAAATCTTGTATATAAAAAAAAAAATATATGTGAATTTAAAAAAATAAAAAACATTGTAAAACATATAAAAACAATGTCACTTGTAGAAGAGATAAATGTGAGGCAGTCACTGAAAAGGCCATCGTATGTGATAGATACGATAGATACGAATGAATCACTGGTGACAAAGAAAAATGGACGTAAATCAAGATCGACAACACAAAATTCTAAAATCAATTATAATTTAGCAGTATTAGAAGCTACGGCACATGGCTATAATCAAAATGATGATGATGAAGGAGCAGTTGTAACTAAAGAAGAAAGAGCTACCCAAAAGAGGATGCAAGAGTTGGATAGAGAGAATTATAATGAGTCCCATTTATCAAGAATAGATGTTCCGAAGCATCAACAACAACAACAAAAGACACAAACATCAACAGTGAAGAGGATATTAAATTCCAAGAAACAATTAAATAATTATCTTGATGAAAATGAATCCAAATTAACTAAGAAGATATGGACAAGTTTAGAAGTTAGTGAAGATCATGGACAACAAAAATTGGTTATATGTTCAATTTGTGGGAATAACTCGAAGTATAAATGTGTTAGATGTCAAACAAGGTATTGTAGTGTTAAATGTGGAGATTTACATAATGAGACAAGATGTACTTCATATATAGGTTAAGTAAAAAAGATTCATCAAATTTTATTTTTATATATATTGGAAGGGGGAAGGTAACAAAAGAAATATTATAATCAATGTTCTTTATGGTGTCTTAAATGGAAGTAGTATTCTAATGAGTAACCTAAAGTCAATACACCAAATGCTAAATGTAAAACTGGTATACCACTGGCATTTTCACCATCGAAATATTTGTTTTTGTATTTACCCCATGGACCAGACAGTTTTGGAAATGAAGCTTCACCTTGTGGTAATTTTTTGTAAAAGGAAACAACTTGTTCCATTCTCTTAGCTGTTGGATTTGAACCCAAGTTCTTGGATGGTTTGTTAGTAATTGCAATTCAATTGTATATTTTCCATCAAATTGTTCCAATAAAAAAAAAAAATGAGAAATGGACACATCAGAAATAGAGCAAAAGAAAAAAAAAAAAGACATACCTTAGCAGAAGCGATCTTTGGTGGGATCAAAGTAGATAATGAACGTCTAGCAACAAATGACATTATGATATTAATTGATTGATGTGATAGATTACTTTATTCAAATAAAAAAATGTTGTTATTTCGTTGATTTTTTTTTTTTTTTTCTCTCTACTTTTTTTTTTTTTTTTTCCTTTCCTCAAAGAAAATTTCGTTAATTGGCTAATACATATTGACACGGGTATATACTGTCATTAACTATACTACTATTATACAACTGTTATATGTCTTTTAATTATATATTACTATTATACAGCTGCACTAATATACAACACATTGTTACCTCTAATAAAGACATCACCATATTTTCTTATCAATTCTTGTTGTGAATATTCTTTTGTACTTTCTAATACTATGTTCATATATCCATCTATACTTTGTAATAATCCTTTATGAAAAGTTAGTAATTTGTATTTGATTATTGACTCTTAATAACACTTACCATGATACTCTATACCACTTCTCAATTTAACTATAACTTGTTCACCCTTGATTTGAGATAAAAATGAACTTGGGTCTGATGATGATGTATCTTTTGAATCTGACATTGTATATGATTTATTCTTTTCTTATTCTTTTCTTATTCTTCTTAAGTGTAAGATCAACTAGAATGAATCAATGAATAAACAACTATTAATCACTATTAATTTTATAACTAAAATATCAATTGAATGTATTACTTTTATTTTTATGTTTTTTTTCGAATTTTTTTTTTTTTTTTTTTTCTCGAATAAATTTTGCTTTTTTGTCTATATACATATCATTCTCGATCATAATCTCTCTTTATATATGAAAACAAGTTTTCCAATATGTTAACCATGTTTTCAGGTCCTGTGATATTCACCAATTCATTTATTTCATTTTCAGAGCTAGCATCATCATACATTTGTTGATCAATTTGAATATCACAAAGATAATTGTTTTGCAAATTTGTAAATCTAACAACTTGTGATTGTAATTTGTCTAAATTTTTCTTACTTATTGAAATCTTCTTTGTCACTAATTCTTCATCTGTTATGGTGCTTAAACCATTTTGTTGTGGTGTAACAAAATATTTTCTCGTTTCAATTGTATCTAGTAATGAATAACTGAGAAATTTTGGTAAATCGGCATTATTAAATCTCCATAATTCATGACTCAGATTGTCAAGTTTCATAATACTTGCATTTTCATAATGAGACTTGAATTGCAAGATACTCTTATTATCTCTTAAATTTGCAAAATTTAGTTTGAAATCAACAGGAACTAAAAACATTGGTTTGAAAATCTTATCCAAGCCACGAACATAATATTTCTTCAAAGGTTTATAAGAAGGATCTATGAACTGTCCATTGTTTAAATAATTGAATATCTTTAAATAGGTTGTAGATACATTAGATACATCTCCCGTTACTGTGATTATTGAATTTGGGATTTTTGTCAGAGCTAATGGAGTAGCAGTTAATTCTGTTTCGAAATTATTATGGAAATAATTGACTATCTCAGGGTTTACAAGTTTCGATAACACTGATTTAGGTATCACTGATTGTAATTGGATCTTGTGTATAACTGACATGATGGATATTGTATTTTAGTTTACTTGAAAAAAATGAAAAAATGAAAAAAAAAAATTTTATATTATATAAATTTTATATTGTAAAAGGGGACAAGGCACCTTTTCAAAAACTGAACCTCTAAATATCTCTCTATGGCTTGCTGCTCTACTTGAGGTGCCTAGTTTAAATACTGTACTTGAGGTACCTTTAAGAATTATATCAGATGAAAGGAGATTAGATTCGGTAATAAACTCTCTTTAAAAACAGTTTTAACCAGATAAAAAAAAAAAAAAAACGGTAAACAACCTTGAATAGTAGATCGGTAATGCTAGTCAAAAGATAGATATGATAAAGGCATAATAATCACACCTTCAACGAAACTTTTCTTCAAACTATAAATCATAATTCAAGGAAAGGTTACTAATTCCAGTTATAGATGCGATAAGAAAACAAGGGAGTTTCTATTAATCCTTGACAAAAATGTGATTTATATTCAGTACATGATGTATGACCTATACACTATCTAATTGTCAATTTATAATATTGATACATGGATTACTGTGTCTTAAAATATGGAGGGATCTTCGTTTCATGTTGTATGGGTTTATTAAAGAAAGAGAGAGTACCTTACTTTATTAAATTGCCCATTAAAGTAATTTTCTCTATATAAATTTCTAATTTTAATTTTAGAAAGAAAAAAAAAAAAAAAAATGGAAAAGATGGAAAAAAAAACACAAAACACGGAAATTATAATTATACTACCATTTATATTCATATTCATTCACTTCATCTTTGCATTTACAATTTCCAATAAGGAAACAGATTCACACACATTCATTCTATCTTCCTCTCAGTTTACTTCCCCCCCCCTTGTGATTTTTTTTGCCTTGCCTCTTTTTTCTTGCCCCCTTTTTTTTTTTTTTTTTTTTTTTTATCTCAAAAAAGATCCCATCCATCACGTCTCTTATAATTGACGTGTGAATATTTAAAAAATTGAAAAACATGACAGAAAACTTATCAGTGCAACAACATCTACATCAACATCCATATCTGCTGCAGCCTTTATCACAACATCAGCAACAATTTTTGGATATTCAAATGGATTCATATTCTTCAAAATCTTCTTCTTTTGATGAAGATCATGATATGAATGATGATGATGATGATGATGAAAACACTTCAACGGATGCTTCGGAGGAACTCCAGTCAAGTATCTGCAAAAAATGTAATTTACCAATAAATGAAGGCCATGCTTATGAGCTAGGGGGTAAGTGAATTTTCCATTTCCATGTTTTATTAGAACCTACTAACATTAGATAGATGACCACTGGCACACATACTGTTTCAAATGTGACAAATGTTCCAAATTATTAGGAGTTCAAAGTAACTTCCTCGTCTTAGGAACAGGTGCCTTAGTTTGTTCCAGTTGTTCTTATTCTTGTAAAAATTGTGGGAAGAAAATTGATGATTTGGCAATATTAACTGGTGATCAAGCTTATTGTTCCTCATGTTTTTGTTGTAGATCGTGTAAAAAGAAAATTGAAGATTTAAGGTATGCAAGAACTTCAAAAGGTTTATTTTGTATGCCGTGTCATGAACGATTGTTGGAGAAGAAAAGAAAACAAGACCAACAGAGAAAATTACAACAACTGCAACTGCATATTGAGCAAAGACCACATGTTGCAAGGGCCAAGTCAAATGATCGTAGAAGTATAATAACAAATGAAATGTTGGATAAGAATTTACCAGAAATTCCATTGGATTCTGTTTCTTCTTCATCTTCAAATATTGATGGCTTGATGACTCCACAATTGACTAAGGATTCAACAAAAAATGCATCATCTTCAAAAGAAGATCATTTGGACGTGATACTAGATATCCCAATTAGATCTCCACAAAGAAATCCAACACTTGCTCCTCCTGCCGATTTGGAAATGTCCAAAATTGATCACGAAGATGATTCAAATAAGCAATCAAACTTGAGATCTCCATCTCTGAGAAATGCACCTTTATCTCCACTGCATGCAGCTAATAGGAAAGCTGTTGTAATGGATCCTTTCAAATCCAATAAATTACCAAATGAAGAAGATGAAAATGAAAGTTATATAGAGATGGACATCAATATTGATCATAATTTGAATCCTCCAACTCTGGCAAAAGGCTTGAATATTGAAAATCTTCAATTTAAACAACAGCCACAAGTTCTGCAGCAACAAGATACTGAATCCAAGAATTCATCAGATTTCATGACAACTCCAAACGGTAAGAGTAAAAATTTTAAATTTGGTAGTGGTGGTACACCAAAATCACCAACAAAGGAGAAAATTTCTCAAGGTTTAACAAGATCAATGTCAATTAAATCACCAAAGAATTTTTTCCAACGTCATAAGAGAAGTATAAGTGGATCTTTAGATTTAACAAATTCTTCACCAAAACCAAATTCATTATCTACAACAGCTGAAGAAGAACCATTATCAACAACACTGGCTTACCGCACTCCACCTGTTCCAACTGATTCTAAATTTGGTATCAATGGACATATAAGAGCTGCATCTGACACCCAAAATTTTGATATGTCTGGTTTACAACATCAAACCGAATTGGAATTGAGAACTTTAAGAGCTGAAATACATAATATGACTACTGTTAAATCAAGTTTAAGAAATGAAATTGATTTGTTGGTATCGGAGAAGGAAAAATTGAGTAATGAAATCTTGGAGCAACGTAAATTATTGGATCAATTGAAAAATGACAAGACATCAGTATATTCTTCAAAAGTGCAATCATCATCTTCAAGTTCTGTATTGAATGACTATTTCAGAACTACATCATCTTCAACACCTCAACCACAACCATCACTGCCTAGATCTTCGTCTTCGAATAATTTCATTGATGATACTACAATTGTACAAGTGGAAGACATAGTGGAGCTGAAACCAAAACAAAAAGCAAGATTTTGGAGAAAACCAAAATTGACAAAGACCAAAGATATGATCTCATCACCTTCAAATTACAGTATCTCCAAAGATTTGGAAAATAATGATACATTTGTTACAAATTTGGAAGATAATAAGATGAAACCAAAGATTTTCCAATCTAATGCTAAAAAAATTGAAGCTAAAGAGTTATTTGGTGCTCCATTAGAATTGAGATGTCAATATGAAAAGAGAAATACACCATATATTATCACTAGATGTATTGAACAAGTTGAATTGAAAGGGTTAACAGTGGAAGGTATTTACAGAATAAGTGGAGGAACATTACTCATTGAAAAATTGGAGAACGCGTTCAAAGATTTGAATCCGGATTCCGGTGGACAATTGAAGAATTTAAATGAGTTGATGGGACAAGATATTCATGCTGTCTCAAGTGTATTAAAGAGATATTTGAGGAAACTTCCTAATCCAATAATTCCATATGAATATTATCCTTCGTTTATTGAATTAAGTTCTATTGATTCATCTTTACAAATTCAACAACTGAAGACATTGATAAACAAATTACCAGATTTGAATTGCAAAATATTGATCATATTGTTGAACCATTTATTAAGAATTTTTGAAAATGCTAATGTCAATAAGATGACTTTGAAAAACATTTCAGTGGTTTTTGGGCCAACTTTGATGAGAGATCTTGATCCAAAGAAAGAAATTGTTGATATGGCTTCAAGAACAATAGTATTAGAGTTTATCTTGAATAATTATGATGAAATATTTAGTTAAAATTAAACGGTGAATTGAATTTTGGGGTTTTTCTTTGTTTTTCATACAGATATAATTTATTATTTTTTTTTATATATATACAAGTAGCCTCAGTGAACATTTCTAATTTCATCACTCGAGTACATCTCTTGACGTCTATACCCAACTCTTAGAAGGTACTCTATTGTGGCGAATTCTTTCTTTGGTAAATCTTTACTCTTTGCAAATTCTTGATGTATAAAATTGATCCAATTCTGTCTGTTCTCCTATTTTATGAGAGTTAGTACTTCAAAGCTTTGAAAATGTTCATTTCCTTCACATACTATTGGTTTCTTATAAGCAGACCTTATACATGTCCGATATAAACTTATCACTTCTTTTTGTAATCCTGATAATCTGGCCATTTCGTTAAAGTTTAGTAAAGGTTTTGAATTTATTTTACCAAGCAAAAAAAAAAATATAAAGAAAAATTTCGGAAGCGAAATCTGGGGCTTTAAATCATTTCAAAATATTAGCATTAAAGGATTATATATATATGTATTTTAAAAGAAATTCAAATATTACGGTTCCAGTACTCCACCAAATCTCTACCTCTCCAAGCAATAGCCCAACCAGTCAGTTCTTCCAGATCTTTAATAGTTTGTAAGATCAATTTTTGTTCATCTTCACCTCCCATCAATTTACCAGCAATCCAAAAAGGTTGAATCGAATTGATCCAAGCACCAGGATCACGATTGGTGACACTAATAGCAATGATTTGTCTTGCGTGTGACATAATAGATCTATGAATCATAGAATATTTGTTACCGGTGGGGTTTAATGGGAATTTAAATAATCTAGGTTTATTTTGCATCATCAAGATAACAGCCATGTGAAACATTTGATTACCGGAAATCAGTGGGGAACTTGTATACAATGTTGTTGGGAATGGAGAATGATGATTATCTTTTTGTTGTTGTTGTGGAGATTCTGAAAACGACATTATAGGTAACATATCCAGAGGTCTGTACAATTCCCAATCTTTCAATTCGTTCCATAATTTTTCCCATTCAACATCAAATTTCAAATCAATGTCTTTTTCAGCATTGTAAAGTAAATTCATAACTCTTGAACATAAGAAAACCATATAATTTGCATACATATCAGTTTCATTATATTGAGGATCCGTGAATTTTTCTCTTAAATTATATTCTGACCAGCCAGCTGGTAACCAATTCTTGAAAGGAATAATTGTTGGTTTCTCAGAAATAATTGAAGAGCAAATGTCCATTCTTGCAAAGATCCAAAACATTGCTCTTGCCATAGAATCTTCACTAAAACCATGAACATTACAAGATGTGAACAAGGCAAAGCATCCTTCCAAATGACGTCTCCAATTCATTGGTGACGATGTCATCATTTCAATACAACACAACAATACGCAGGCACAAACGATTTTCAAATCAATTGTTGAAGTCTTAATAGTTGGAATCAATTGTTGTAATGAATATTTATAATATTCAACCAGTCTATCTTTTGGATATGTAGAATCAATTCTCTCTGAATGTTTTGCAGAGTATGCAAGACATGCATAAAATAACAGTGGACATTCCATTGCTTGTCTTGGAACCACTCTACTGAAATGTTTACGAACATCAAACATATCCAATGTTGGTGCAACAACCATGGCAAAATTTCTCATCAATTCAGATTTCTCATATTCAGATAAGACGGGTTCATTGATATCTGAGTGAACATCGATCAAGTCTTCAAAAGTTCTAATGTCATCGGGTAATGAAAACATATCTGTACTTAAAGTATCATCTAAACTGTTATTGTTTTTCAAATACATGAAATCACGCAAGATATTATGTAAATCACTGTAGTCATTATATTGCATCACAGAATCTGCATCAATATTCAAGAAAAAATCATCGAGTGAATTTGGTGTTTCATCTTGCTTGTAAGATGATCTTGGTGATATATCTGTTGTTGATGTGACACTTGTTGAGGACTTAACATTTGATCTGTGATAATTGATTTCACCTCCATTGAGTAAACTTGGTAAATCCATTTTGGAATTATTTGTAGTGCTATATGGCAGTAAACTTATAGCTTGTAAATGATCAGAATATTTGTTCAAAGCACTTGTGGTGGAAGGTGTATTTGTTGGATATTGTAAAGGAGATTCAGCCATTCCTGTAAATTCAGAATGTGATCTCTTTGACAAATATCCAACATCATTTTGCTGTTGTTCTTGTTGTTGTTGTTCCAGTTCGGACGAATCAATCATCCCGGCACCCAATGATAAAGATCTTTGTTTCTCCATTGAATCCAAAGTTGCCGGAATTTTCTCTTGCTCAATAGTTGTTAATATCCGATCACCGATTCTATTGCCAACTTTACGACGACCTTTCTTGGAGAAATCAGTCTGTGAATTATTAACAAAGACACCAGTTTTCACTGGCCAAACACAATCGAATCCTTTCTGTTGACAACTAAGACATTTAGGATGTTGCTCATCACATTTCCTATGACGTTTCCTGCATGTTAAACAACCAGTTCTAACTCTTTTACGTTTCCCAGGTTCCTGTTTCACGTTGGTAGTGGAGAACTGAGGAGATGAGGATGGTGAGTGAGAATACAAATAGTCCGAAGGCTGTTGTTGCTGTTGTTGCTGTTGTTGTTGCTGGTGGTTGGTATTGAAAGAAGTGATCGAAGGAAGACTAATAAGATTTGTTGTCATTGTTGTTATGTTTCCATGTTATTCCTGGATAGAAAAAGAGACTATCAATTAACAATAATAATATAACCGCTTCTGCTGTTAGAAAAATTTAGATATTAAAAATAATTTGCGATTTAAATATATATATACTCTATAAACAGCTAAGATTTGGACCCAAGAGGAATAGCTGATGGTCATCCAACATCTCCCAAAAGTGGGAACTGTCGTTTGCAGAATCTCAAATTTCCCCACAAAATAAAAAAAAAAAAAAAAGCGAAGAAAACGCAGGCCGAAGGATTTACTTGTAAAGGTTTTGCTGTTCTTTTTTGATGATGGCAATGCCAATTTCGAAAGTATCGGTGACGAGAAAGTGTGTGGACGACCGGATACTCTAGTATATATATGTTACTTGTATAAGAAAGATTGAAAAAGGTATAACTTTAATACGAGGCTACAAATGTGAGGTACCCTTATAAAGTTGATTTACAATTTTAAAAATAGACTAAGATTGCTGTTTTGTGTGAAATTACTCGGACTACGAATTTACTTCTTTGAACTGTTTCATTGATCTACAGTGGGTGGTGGTGGTGGTGGTGGTGGTAAGTGGAGTCGATGAGTAGAGAGAGTATTGGGGCTAGATCCTTCTTTGACCGGGGTCTTTCTTGGAAAAGTGGGTTGAATTGGACATTTGTTCTCCGAAACTGTCATTCACTAGATGACAACTAAATGGAGCAAGTGGGTTATAGCTTCCCATGTTCAATCTTATTCTGTTTTTTCTATACCACAGATGAACCTTCTCTCATCATGCAAAGATGAAAAAAAAAATAGAATTAGTCTACTTAACATGAATAATGAGATCAAATCCTTTCAACTGCTCTTTCCCCTTTCTCTTCTTCTTATTCTTCTTCTTTAATAGATATGATTTACAGGGGCTGTTAAAGTCTGATGCTTTTTTTTTTTTTTTTTTCATTTAGCAAAGTAAAAAAAAAAAAACAGATTTGTTGTTCAAAAAAAAAATATAATTGATAAAATATACCCTTATCTATATCCTTGAAAAATACATACAATAAATCAGTCATTATGTCAGAATTAAGCCAGTAAGTAATTTATATCTCCACTTATTACGTATTAAGTTTACTAATTATCTTTCCGCACAGATTTGTTGCACATATCCCACCAATTACTCGTATTCTCACGTTAACATCACTTTCCATAGCTGGATTGTTCGCCATTGATATCATAAAACCAGAAATGTTGGTATGCTATTGGCCATATATTACTTCACATTGGCAATTTTGGCGTGTTGCTACAAGTTTTTTCGTTTGTAATATTCAAGATCAACCCATGCAATCATTAATGGATTTATACATGATATATTCATATTCAAGAGGTTTAGAAGAAAGTAAATTTATTCATATTGTTGATTATGCCTATTATTACGTGATAATAGTGCCATTGATCTTATTTTCAACTTCATTTACAAATGCCTTATCTTTACAAAGTGGTTTATTATGTGCTTTAACATATACTTGGGCAATTTCAAATAGAAATCAACAAGTCAATTTTTATTTCATCACAATGAAAGCTGCTATATTACCTGTGGTATCTTTGGGTTTTAGATTATTATTAAATGGTAAACAGGATTTCATTCAAGCAGCTATGGGAATGTTCAGTGGTTATATTTATAATTGTCTTGAAACAAGAACTTTAGGACCATTGATGAGCTTATTCAAGAAAAATAATAATAACCATGTTGGTAATAGAGTTGGTACTTTAAACTCTTTAAAAAATCAAAATATAGAAGAATTATATTATGATGGTTATTTACCTGCACCAAGTTGGTTTAGAAAACTTGTCACTGGTAATGCTAATGTTGCCTATGAGAGACCAAGAAATAATTTCACCAATACAAATTCAAGCTCTTCAGTGAAAGCAAGTGGATCTTCATCTGGGACATCTACTGCATATACTTCTAATATTTTCAAAGGTAGAGGTCAGAGGTTAGGTAATTAAGTATGTTCTTTTTAAATAATAGTGAAATATAAAAACTATAGAAAGAAAGATAAATAAATGCACTGGATGAAAGATATTTATATAAAAAAAAAAAAAATGCAAACATAATAATAAAAAATAATAATAGAATTCCTCTCCCCAATATAATAATAATAATAATAAAAAAATACCGTAGTAATAATAAATTCTTCCATCGATCCCAATTTTGTTTAAACTTTTTTGTGTAATTTGGCTTTGTATCTCACTCAAGTATTAATGCCTTCTCAATAATAATAATAATAATAATAATAGTAATAAAACAACTTAAACCTCATCTTTAAATGCAATTAACTCACCACAAAAATTCAACCATTCACTTAACCAACAATTTATTATCCACCAATTATTGAAATTCAAATTCAGATCATCATGACGAATTATTTCATCATTTATACTGGTGATTATCTTTGTGAAATTGAGTATTAACACTCTTAAATTTCTTGTTTCAAATTTTCTTATTTCAATAATTAAAAATTCAACAAAATTCTTCATTATGATTCTGTTATGTTTCCCAAAAACTGGTGACACAAATTGTTCATATGCAACATCTTCTTCTTCTTCTTCTTCCTCTTCTTCAGTTATGAAAACTGGAATGTTAATAAGAAAATTTTCGAAATTTTTGAAAAAATTCCAAAATAAAAATCTCTCCATTACATCATCAATTTCCAAATTAATTATATCTCTAATCCCCAATATCTTGAAATTACTTGACAATTCTTTATAATAAATGAATAACATATTTGACAAACTTAATGAACATCTGGAAGCTTTTATCAATCTGCTTAGACAAATTAAGAAAAATTTTGTTGTTAAGAAATCATGATCATTAAATTCAAAAGAATCTAAGTTTAAACTGATATAATTCAAATTATTCAAAATGGTATTATCACCCAATTGATATGATAAAGGACATAAATATAATAATGTCTTATAGTAAAGATCATGTAATGATGCATCATCATTAAGCTTCATTATAAATTCCACCATCTTATCAATATCTCCGTTAGATAAATGGAAATAAAATCTCTCAACCATTGGATCATGAATTCGTTCGAAAAAATTGAAATCTAAATTGAAAGATTGACCAGCTTTAATTAATGAATTTCTTGATTGCTCGGTGACATTTAAATAGTCATCTGTATTATTAGTCCTGGTAATTTCTAAAGGCTCATCTGGAGATATTTGCGGAAATTGGAACTTTCCCTCCTGATACCTTTCTGCAAGTTCTCTTATCCATGGAAGAGCACCTATCCCAACGTAATGATATTTAGAATTCCCACGAGTACCTAATCTCTTTGTAGTGACCATGGGAAATGCAATTCTAACTAATTTCCCAATTCCTGATTGACCAAGATATTCAACATTACAAACATCACAGATAAGGATATATGTGGTATATATCACAGACCTTGGAGTTGCGATAAATGTTGTTTGAGATTTTGATTGTTGTAAAGAAGTGCTCGGTGTTACCGTGTCCGAAATAACTTGTGTTAATGAATCTCGTATCACTTTTGACTGGAAATTATAAGATGGATTTTTGTCACTAACAAAGCACTCAAATAAACAACGGATTGCAAAAATGTTTTTATTTCTTTCACGTTCTTGACTTTGCTTCACTGTTGGTTTAGTTATTTGAAATTGCTGTATATCAGGTCTTGTAATTTGTAATTTTTTTGCAAAATCATTAATTTGAATTCGTTGCTCTAAAGATTTGATAGCTGCATTTCTCAAGTCTAATTCTGTATCTTTAAGTTCAGTTCTTGGTTCAAGTTTGATTTTTTTTGATGGACTCGCGTTTTCTATAAATTGTGAGAAATCTTGACTCTCATTTTTAATATGAACTGTGTTTAATGCACTGCTGATACTCAAATTATCAATCAGCTTCTTATGTCTATAAATTTTGGATGCAGCAGCACTTCCTTGTAAAGCATTTCTTCTTTGTGGTGGTTGTGGTTGACTAGAAGAAGATGGATATTCAATTGAAGTTGTTGGAACTGAGAATTGGGCAGAATGGTAAAATGGAATATTAGGATATACTATATCTTGTTCCGAGTAGAAAAAAGTATTATGCGGTTGATATTGATATTGATGTGGTTCTAGCACTGGCAGTGGTGCTAAATTCGTGGTGGTCTCTGATGAAGTAATGGGGAGTTCATCATCGTTGTTACTATCATTATTATTATTATTATTGTATGTTGTCGTTGTTTTTTCATCATCCGATGACATTCCCTATATGTAAACAGCTATTCAACATCAACAATATTTAATAATAAGGATCAAAAAAGGAGGACCAAGGTATGTTATAAAAAAAATATATTACCAGAGTCTGAATGTGGCTCTAAATGTAATATTTAAAGCTGTCTTTCGATTACTAACCTCTACTTTTCGTCTATTTTCTGAAATGTTTTGATTTTTTTTTTTTTTTTTTTTTTTTTTTTTTTTTCTGTTTGTGAAATTTTTCTCTCTTTTCCAAAACTGAACAAGCGAAAGGGGAAAAGCAAGACAATTAATTTCAAAACGTTTCAGGTATTTCAGAAGCTAAATCTATATTTATCTGTGGAACTGGAATAGTGCATGCCACATATTTATCTGTTCTGCAACTGAACATTGGTGATATAGCACTAGGAATTTTAGCATCGTACAGTTTGGTCCACCCACTTTTCGCTAGTTCCTTACCATTATCATCCATATATACAACCCTGTGTTGAACACTACCAACAACGGCAAACGGTGCAGCCCAAATTTGACCCCTTGAACCTTTGGGAATCTTGCAGGTGTATGTAGAAGTAATAGTGTAGATTCTGGAGACTTCGAAAGTCCCACTCAATGAGAACAAATTTAATATGGGATTTGCCAAACTCAGACTAACAGAAGTATCAGGAGTGATTCCAATAGACACAGTGAACGACATCTCACCACCACTACCACCACTACTGTCATGGCATGAGGTTACTGGGACTGCCAATTGCATTGCAGTGTATAAGTCAGAAACCAATCTCACTTCATATTTTTCACCTGTTGCTGCATTTGAAACAGCAGATGCGTTTGATAAGGGGAAAATTTCAGAAGTTGCTAAAGCACTCACTGATAAGCATGAAATTACAACAAAATCAATATATGGAAACATTGGTTGAATTAAAATTCTATAGACATCTCATATACATTATATATACCTCTTTTATATATTCTGGTACCCTTTTATTTGATCTGGTACTTTAAAACTAGTAGTGTATATAGTTACTAAAAAGAAAATTTTTTTGCTTTTAAAGAGGCGATCCAATTTTTTAAGTAAAAATAAATAAATAAACAGAACAACAACACGTATTTATATATATAGAAAAAACTGTAACAATGACTACAGATGATTTAACTACAGATGAGTTGAATTTAAAACAAGAGATAATTGATATAACTTCAGATGATGATTACGATTCAAGTAATGATCCAGATTTTACTACCTCGGAATATACAATGGTTGATGAGACCACAATGATAGATGATGAACTGGATTTAGTGGATGTTGATGATGATACTGAAGAATTAATAATATTGAGTAAACAACTCACGAGTGGTAAGAAATTGACCATGGCTCAACGTATAAGAAAATATGAAATTCCAAGAAAACTGTTCCACTCAAGTATAGGTCTCATAACTTTGTATTTGTATTCTCAAGGTTGGGAAGTGAAAGATGTATTACAACCTTTAACTATTGCATTGATAGTTATCACTTTATTGGATTGTATCAGATTCCAAAGTCGTCGTTTTAATAAACTGTATATCAAAGTTGTTGGTTTATTAATGAGAGAAAAAGAACTGAAAAATTGGAATGGTGTCATTTTTTATATTGCTGGAGTGTTAAGTGTCTTTTATTTTTATCCAAAGGACATTTGTATGATCAGTGTTTTGTTTTTGAGTTTCTGTGATACAGCTGCAAGTGCTTTTGGAAGAAAATTTGGTAAATATACTCCTAAAATTGCAAACGGTAAAAGTGTTGCCGGTTCATTAGGTGCTGCTGTCACTGGTATGTTACTGTACTGGTTCTTCTACGTCAAAGTAGCACACACAACCGTCACTTTTGTCGACTTGATTGCAAGTGGTATCATTGCAGCTATCAGTGAAGGTATTGAAGTTGGTATTGATGATAATTTTACCATTCCTTTCTTCACTGCATTGTTCTTATCTGTATATAGAAAATTGCACCACCAATAGACTGGCCAACACATTCATTTCATCATATTTTCTTTTCCTTTAATTATCATTATTACTATTTTATTATTATATCAGCATATACACATCAAATACTTTAACTTTTTATAGAGGTAATATTCATTTCAAAATTGTAGTCGTGTAAAAAATTAATTTTTTTGTAACTACAAAAAAAAAAAAACTGATGAAAAATCAAAAAGACAAAGGAAGAAAAAATAAACAAAATACAAGATTATACTCTACAAACAGATAATGCCACCAAAGAGAAGACCTACCCATCAAAATTCTCCAGTTGTTAAAAAAATCAAAATCCTGATACCTGGTGGAGACGAATTGAAAAGTTTCTTATTATCAACTATACAGTTGGTGACGAATTTACGTGATGATAGTAATAGAATAATATCAAAGGAATTTTTCAAATTACCTAGTAAGAAGTTATATCCAGATTATTATGATTTAGTGGAGGAACCAGTATCTTTAAATGAAATAAAAACCAAAATTATAAATAATAAGTATTCAAGTAGTACCGAATTTTTGGACGATTTCAAATTAATGAATAAAAATGCAAAGACTTATAATGATGCTTCAAGTGCCATTGCATTAGATAGTGAATTTATCTTGAATTTTGTTCAAGATCAAGTTAAACAATTTAATGGAGAAGATGTTTCAGTTGAAGATTATTCTTCAGATTTGAAAAATTTACTTCAACAATGTATAAGTTATAAACCATACAAGAGACAACGAATTTCTCCACCTTTTATGGATGATGTTGACGGTGAAATGTATCCAGACTATTATGACATTATTAAGAAAGGTATGTCTTTTAATACAATATTATCAAATTTACCAGATTATGGTAAGAATTTGGAAAAATTTCTTGAAGATATCAATTTAATTTGGTTTAATGCTCAAACTTATAACGATGAAGCAAGTTTAATATATCAAGATAGTGTCAAATTATGTGAATATTTTTATAAGAAATTCGGCGAATTTGTTGAGAAAAATGATATTGAATTGAAATACGAAATACCGGAACCTGTTATCAAACCAATAGAACCAGTTGCTGAAAAAAAGAAACGAGGTAGACCAAGATTGGATTCTGTAGCACCCCAGGATTTACCTCCATTGGAACTTGATGATGAGGACAATGATGACGATAACGATGAGTTGAATGATGATGATAATGATGTAGATGCTGATGAAGTTCAACTGGATCTCAATGGAGTTGATGAACCTAAGCCAATATCATTATCATCATTAAACACTATCAAACAAGAAAATGGAATCAACAGATTTATTGGATATAAACGTTTTGTTCCAAAATCACAGCATGATGTTTTCAAAAATTTTATCAAATCAATAACATTATCATCTTCAAGAAATTTATACAGGAAATCAAGTTTACAAGATACCAAGACTGGTCAATTTATATTGTCTCTTGAGAAGGATAAACCTGAACTGCAAAAAATTTTCCAATCTTTTGCAACTGAATTTTTTGAATATAAATTCCTTAAAGATGATTTATGTTCAACAAATTTTACTTTAAATTTGAAAAATGTCAATACAATTCAAATCAGTACAATGTTGAACATGTTTAAAATTGGTTCACAAAAATTTGAACAAGTTATGTTTTTCAATGGTGAAAAAATTAGTGCATCTCCAAGTGTTTATGAATTTGATACAGATGAATTAAGTGATGAGGATAAATTATCACAATCCAAATTCGATATAAATTTATTACCTGGATTAAATTCTTTAGAATTTGTTGTCAAAGTTGGTCCAATAATATTGATAGATAGAAATGGTAAATTACCTTCTCGACATGCAACTAACCCTAATAATGAAAATAATTACATAACAGAAAGATGTTGTATATGGGTTAACGTTGATCAATTTTAATATATATATATATATAGATAATAAAACTGTATTTTTACACAATTGTTAACTTATCGATATCCATGTACAATGGAACGCTAGATTTATAATTTAATTTCTCATCTTCATCACCTTCAAGTTGCTGTTCATCAGTTATCTTATTAAGCACATTCGGTAAATTCCCGTTGCTCAAAGAGCTATAACTTTGATCTAAGAACAAATTATTACTATCAATTAATACATCTCTTGTCAAGTTGATAATCTTCTCCAACTGGTTTATACGTAATGATCTGTACAGTTCTTCTCTTTCAATCAAATCTTGTTGTTTTTGCTGTAGCACTTGTTCTGATTGTAATAATGGCTGTGTCTCATTGTTTTCTTCTTCTTCTGGTCTAATACATGATAAGCAAATACCCATTTTTTGTTCAAGATAATACTATTAATTGGTTTAAAATTATGTTTTTTTTTTTTTTTTGTGTAATTTTTTTTTTTTTTGTAATTTTTACTCGAGTATTTATCATAAAATATTTTGTATTCATTATATATATATATAAACTTAATAGATAAAATAAATAAATAAATAAGATTCATAATTTTGCTTTCAAACTTTCTTGAGATTCGAACATTTCTCTTATTTCATTAGCCAGTTCGGTCATATAATAATTCAATTTTTCACTTGTGTATCCAAACCCGTTGTCTTTGAAACAAGTAATATTGATGTGGAGGAAATCATCATTGACCATATATGCCAAACCATAACCATCAGGAACCACAGGTGACCAACCGTAACCGTTGAAATTATTCGAAGATAATTGAGAAGTTGATAAGTACCAATGTGATGAATAACTGTACATTGGATCATTGAAGAAATCATGAACTTTTTCATCAGGTTTATATAATTGTTTCAAACCGAAAAGATGTCTATCACAACCTTCACCATTACTAGCCTTGGTGATATAATTTAAATGGGATTTAATCAGATCTTGGAATAACTTCAATCTTAAATCATTCTTAGCAGTAGCCCAGTTTGAAACATATTTTTGACTCTCACTAGAAACACTACGACAAGTTTCAGTTCTACCTTTGAAAAATTTTCTTGTTGAAGCCGACTCATAAGTTGGTTTTGAAATACCAGTCATCTTATAATAACCAAGTTGGATCAACATTTGAATAAAAGCGTCTGGAGAAGTCTTAAATTTCTTGATCATCTTCTTACCTAATCCATAATATTGGAAAGTCTTGATATCCAAACCATAAACTGTGCTGTTAAAGACTTCAATTTCTTCCGCAATTGCAGCATTGGTTGTTGGAGTGATGTCCCATATAAGTTTGGACCAATTAGGAACTTGGGAAATATCACTGTTCAAATTATTCAAAGATTCATATTTGTTCAACTCGGTGATCAACCAATCATTCATCCTTAATGTTGGAGTACCATCCATCTTTGAATGCTCACCTAAGAATCCGGAACTACCATTTTTGGAAACAAAAATCTGAATTGGTTTATCAAACCAACGATTGGTACCATTACCGTGCCAGCAATTTCTTGATCTCTCTTCAATAGTGATTGGAGAGTTTGAATCAAGACACAAGACAAAAGAAGATGATTGAATATCACGCAAATTCTCAAGATTTAATGGGCTTTTCAGTAACTCTTTATAATTTTCAGCCCATACATCTCTATTAGATGAGGTCAAGATTCCAACTGGAGCTTGTAATAAAGGAGTCTTATTCAATACAATGTTCAATAATTGTTGATAAATTTGAGCCTCATTTATTGCTTCCCCATTAATATCATGATGATAAACTTTATAAAACTGATCTTCATAAACAACAATTAAAAATCTATTCTCTGCTGGATTGAAAACCACAGTTTCGTCTTTAAGTGGTTTTGGAACTCTGCAATTGTTAAACAGAAATTTGAATGATTCCATACAGAAAGGATTACCTTTGATCAATTCCGGTTCTAAAGTCTCGGCTTCGATGGATTCCATGAATTCGACAACTTTCTTAATAATAAGTGATGCTTTTAATAACTGATTTGATTCAATTTTAGAATTCTTCAAAGGCCTATGGCTGAAAAAATAAGATGAAAATGGAGACACTGGATCTCTATATTCCAAGTAAGCATAATCATCCCACCATTTACTTAACCAATTCCTTGATTTCAACTCAATCAAACGTTGCTGCAATTTCTCCAGATCTCCTCCTGGCTTGATGAAATCTTTGAGCAACAGTTCTGTATTGTGGAAAGTTTTCTTATCACTTAAGGGCTTAATTGAATTAAGATAAGTTTCCAGAGTTTGTTCCACGCTAGGTATTGGCAATGAAGGTAATGAATCCTGGTACTTGAACAAATCACCTTTGCTAGTGACTGTAGAAATAGATCTAACTGGCATGTTCTTGATGGCTGTCTTTTGAAGTAAAAATTTGGGAGTTAACATTGATATTTATATCCATTCAAACAAATAAGTGTTTGATTTATTATTTTCCCCAAGGATTGGAACAAGTATTTATACTTCCCAAACAAGTACAACGTCTTAAGTTGGTCATTTGCTAATAATTCCATTTCCCCATACAAAAAAAAAGTTTTTTTCTTACCGAAAACCACTTTTTTTTTTTTTTTTTGTTTAGTATTTTTTTCATGTGCTGGCTGATTGGGATGATGCAATTGAAAGATGCACTTTTCGATCATTATTTCAACGGTATCTTGGAGCTGTTTCTTGTGTCTACAGGTAAGGAGCTGATAGATTCATCATTGATATATCACGGTATCTTACGACATTGGGATTTGATGATGAGTATTTGGACACCATTTCTGCTTCTCAAATTAGTCGGTACAAAGAGAAAACAAGATTATCTGTTAGTCGGTTTAGCTTTCTTATGGACTGTTTATCTTAATAGAAAACAGCATCTTCTATAGAAATTAATGGATGATGGAACTACAAATAACAAGAGGAGTTTGTCAGTTATTGACTATTTATTTAATTGGGAATATTATGGTCTTGGAGTAATCAAAATCTTGATGTGTTTTTCCTTATGGTACAACAACAGATTGATGGCATCTTCTATGGAATCTTCAATTTTCACTTTTCTTGTTATCATTGATGCTGCTTTCCTAATGTCAATTGATTTATTCTCAAAACATTCAATGACACTTTTAAAATCTTCCAAAGTATAACACATGGAACCTGTAGCTAATTTCTCTTGATACGTTAGATCCATCACATAATGCTCAACAGGTTTATGAGACCAAACGGCAACATTGACAGCTATACCTCTAGGTCTTAAAGCATCGATGGAAGTCTTATAAGTAATTGGGAACCCAGAACAATCAAAAGTGGCATCGAAACCCTTACCATCAGGGGAAAGTTTCTGAAATTCTGCAGTATCTTCTGGAGATATTTCAGAAGGATCAAAAACTTGACAATTAAGGCTCTCAGCTTGTGCTCTTCTATTAGGCTTCAATTCCGAACACACAATCTTACTGGCACCTTTAGCTTGTAAGCATAAAATCAATCCTAATCCAACGGGTCCTGCACCGATGATTAAAGCTGATTGACCTTTTTGGAATCTTGCCACTTCCAGTGCATGCCATGAAACTGCTAAAGGCTGAATTAAAGCAGCTACATCCATTGGAACATCATCTGGTATTTTCATGATATGTTCAGCACCATAAACCACATATTCAGCTAATCCACCATTTTCTGAACCTAATCCACAAAGTCCAAGATAATCACATATATTACTTGCCCCCTTTTCACAAGCAACGCACCAGTCTTTATAAGCTTTTTCGCCTAAATACCTCGAATAATCTTTTCTATCTTTACAAGACAGAGTTGGCTCAATAACCACTCTATCCCCAACTTTTACATTAGTGACATTGGATCCAATTTGAGTCACAACACCAGACATTTCATGTCCAAGAGCCATTGGTGCTGATTTACCTGTAATTTCGTGGAACCCATCAGAAGGAGGGAAAAAAATTGGACCATCTTGAATCTCTTTTAAGTCACTCCCACAAATCCCACACCATTCAATCTGAACTTTGACTTGATCTTCATGCTCAATTTCAGGTACTGGCAGATTATCAGTATACCTGATATCACCTTTTCCAAAAAATCTAACAGCTTTCATTTCTCGGTTTAGTTGATTATTTGTAAATATATATTGCTTCCAATATTTAATTTTAGTTTTTTTTTCTTTTTTTTTTTTTGAAGGACAGCGAAAATTTCAGATAAAGCGAATTACATATAATTTTAAAATGCAAGGATCTGCATCCGGAACAATTTCAACTGTTATCAACTCTTTTTTTTGGCTTTAAATTGCTTCAAAATATTCCGAAATGATACTTTTGGGTTCACTATTTTGGAATTGAACCACTTACTTTAGGCCTAATTCAATGTCTTTTTTTTTTTTATTTAATTGAAGAATTTACCGGGTGTATTAGACTGAATTGTATCTTTTTACATGCAGTTATAAACTAAGCATTGTTTACTGACATATAATCAGTACTTTCAGCCCACTTAAGACTTACTCTGGCACATGGCTCCATTAACTTCCTGTGTTGGCATATTTCCAAAAAAAATGTATAATAAGAGTGGTTATAAGATACTATGGCCAATTTTTATGTATGATTAGTTATCAACCAAATGATTTCAAATTTATTCTTGCATATAGACTGTAGATTAAGAAAAAGAGAACTCATTATTATGTTTTTCGAAACTACAAATTGTAACAACCAACGCAAGGTGACGAATTGGTTAAAAGGTGATAATAAAGTGTGACATGTTTGTATATAAGGTGAATTTGTTTAATTATTTCCAATATATTGATATGATTAAATATTGTTAAGGTTCTAAATAGGAAACTAAGGAATGAAGTTTTGTTTTTGAATGAATTCGGGTGATTGTAAATTCTAAAATATAAATAATTTAAATTGAATTTATGCAGAACCAGGCAAAAAGGTGGTTTTAAGGAAAGCTAATAGGCTGACTTCTACCATTAAAAACTAAGTATTTGAGCACACAACAAGCCACAGAGTGTAGTGGGAAATTTTTCCAAAGGAGTCGTTATGAACTTTTTTTTGTTATATGAGAGAAAATCTCCACGCTATGTTCACGTGATCAAACAGTTCCTCTTTTTTTTGCCTCCGGGATTTTTCTCCTGATACAGAACTTTAATGCAGTTCGGCATTTGTACTGCACCAGTACTGCTATACTGCATTTTGTACTGCATCAGTACTGCTCTATTGCATTTTGTACTGCACCAATACTGCTATACTGCATCAGTGTATGTAATTATATGCATAACTCCCTTGACAATCCTTTCCCGCCCTTTTCACTCCCACGAATGGGGTGCACTTACAGAGGCACAAATTAACCTTTTTTGCATGCTAAAATACCGAGATCCCTATATAAGAAAAATCCTATCATCTGTACCAAAATACTCTTTAGACGTGTAGTGGAAATGAGGGACGTGCGAGGGAATTTTCTAGGTGCCGGGGGAGGGAATGAGGGACGTGCGAGGGAATCGTGAGGGACCAGGGGGTTAATTCCGGGGCGAGGGAGCTAACTCCTGGCCGAGGGGGTTATTTCCTGGCCGAGGGGGCTATTTCCGGTGCTGGGATGGAGTGAGGGATGCGGGAAATGGTGAGGGATGAGGGAATGGTGAGGGGTGAGGGAATGGTGAGGGATGAGGGAATTCAGAGAGGTAATAGGGATTTAGTGAAGTGCTAGCAAATGAGCAGGTGCTGGGAAACTTTCAAGTTCAAGGAAATCAGCAAGGTGATAGCAAATTCTCAGGGGCTAGGAAATAACTGAAGTACTGGCAAATCCGCAGGTGCTGGGAAAGAACCAGGTAGCAGCAAACTCTCAGGTGATAGGAATTTATTGGAGTACCAGCAAATTCTCATGGCCAGGGAAATCAGCGAGGTGATAGCAAATCCGCAGGTGCTAGGAAATGGATAGGTGCCAGCGAATCCTCATGGCTAAGGATTTGATTCAGGTGCTAGCAAAATCTCAGGTGCTGGCAAATCGGCAGGTACTGGGAAAAAACCAGGAACCAGGAAATTTGCAGGTGCTAGGAAATGACGCAAGTACCAGCAAATTCTCATGGCCAAGGAATTGAGTCAGGTACCAGCAAATCCGCAGGGTCGAGGAAATAACTGAAGTACTTTCAAATCCGCTGGTGCCAGCAAATGGTTAGGTGCCAGCGAATCCTCATGGCTAAGGATTTGATTCAGGTAATAGCAAATTTGCAGGGTCAAGGAAATAACTGAAGTACTGGCGAATTCGCAGGTGTTGGGGAAAACCCAGGTACCAGCAAATGACTAGGTGTCAGCAATTTCTGAGGGACTGGGAAATTACTAAGGGCCCAGGAAACTGGCAGGTACTTGGAATTGCCTGAAGTCCTAGCAAAAACCCAGGGTCTAGGAATTCACTAAGGTTTAAGCAAATTCTTAGGGCCCAGCAAATTCTTAGGGCCCAGCAAAAATTCAGGGTCCAGCGATTTTCAGGTACCAGGAACCATCTCCGCACGTTTTTCTCCATCTCCAAGACTTTTCTCCATTCCGAGCTTTCTCCTCTTTCTGATAAGGAAAAGAACAAATCAATTGCCGGCTTCTCCAAAATATCCCCCGGCTTCTCCTCTAACTGATAAGAAACATCTTTAAAACAAATCAAATGCCCACCTTTTTTTTTTTTATGACACAAATTAAATCTCAACACAATATGAGCTATTATAATCCTTTAGTAAGAGACATTTTTGCGGAAATTACAGTGGAAGCAGAGCATCAACATGAGGAACCTCCTCTTCAAGATACTCCTGAATACTTCAGATTAGTGAAATCTCACTTCCATGAAGCTCAACCAACCATGAAATTTCAAAGATATTTAGAATCACCACAATCCATTCCAAATACTTTACATTGGAGAATCGACCCAAAATATGCCAATGAACCTCCTTCATCTTTATTCACCAATGAAAATGCTTGGAAGTTCTCCATTGCTTTACACAAAGAAACAGGTCTAATCATTTATTGCCACTCAGAAAATGGTTTTGTCTTACGGTTTCACAACAGGGAATTCTTAAGAAAAATATATTCCTGTTTCAATGGAGATTATCATCAAACAAAATTGGAAATCTCTGAACGTTTATTTGTTAGAGCAGTAAAACTGTTAAGAGACACCGATCATGGGTATTGCAATTTACCCGTCATATTATCAGGAATTGGTGTCTTGGATGGATCCAATCCCAAAGTTCACAACTTCATTCATTTTATTGATGGATTGCCTGTTCACAAGCAGTTCATGTGCAGATTTTGTTCAGCTTTTTTCCAAAAACCTTCAATTGTTCAAGCCCATGTTAGAAAAAACCATAACACAGAAGGCCAAACTCAGACACCATACCTGCCTGTTTTATTTCAGATCGTTGGTCGACTGTTCGCAGGTTCCGGTAAAAGGAATAGAATCGTTATTACTCCCCCTAAAGATATCGATTTCAAATATCCAAATCCATTTACAAGGACAGGTAGACTTACATCAACTGCTGGTCCTAGAACTGATATATCCATTGATTTAACTGCAAGAATTCCTGATGTTTTGAAATCAAACGTTCTTACTGGTTATTTTTTTGACAAATTTCATGCTGATAATTATTTAGAATATCAAGAATTCTTTAAGCAATATTCAACTCCTTTAGTTAATACTTTTATGGTTGCCTACGCAACAATTGCATCAAAATCCCAAGAATTGAACCATGCTTCTTTAGGTTTTGTTGCTGCAATTCAAGAGATTCAAAAGATCCCTCCATTCCTAGCTAGCTCTCCATGTGGTATTCTTGCCAACTTTTTAACTTTGAAACCGTATGCCCGAACTGCTGCTTTTTTTGTGAGTTGTTTATTGTATCAACATGGTACCATCATGGACTCTAGTGTCGTTGAATCAGGTTATATGACAGCAATAGGAAGAATTATAGTGGCTGATTCTATTGTTGCTCGAAAGATACTTCGCATATTGCCATCATTACCAGATGTATCAATTCCATTTACTTCCACTGAACATCATGAGGAGTATTTGAAAGTATTCGAGTTAATTTGCCAACTTTTCAACTCCTGCATAAGCAAGAAAGTTGATTTCGAGGTTGAACCAATAACTTTTTCAAATGAGACTGCTGCAGAAGAAGAACCAGATGAAGTCGATATTTCTAATACTGATGATATTGAACTTGCAAGTTATGAAGATCCATCATTGGTTGAAGATACTGAAACAACTCAAACTCCCACTTTGCAAATTCATATTGAAGATAACGAGTCTACGCGTGATTCAATTCCATTCGATAGAGAAAGACCACTACAAGTTTTTCTTGGTGAAGGGTCTGATGCTCGTACTGTGACTCGAGATCCATTTCTCATTTCTTTATATATGAGTATTTGTTGTGTTGAGTCTAATGCTTTGAAACTCAAGAATCCTTCCTTGCGTCCACCAATCATGTCCAGAATATTATATTTACAAAAGGCAATTGTCATTTTTCTTTTCTTGAGAGCAAGTACTGTTGAAGGTATTCGAGAACATATGGAAGCTGCTATTAGAAATCTTCCAAATTATGGCAACGGATTAGGTTTTATGTTGAGAATTAGGTCTTTAGCAAATCAAGCTTCGAAAATTTGTACAAAAAAAGCTTTTCAAGTTGTTTCAATTGGTTCAGTTGCTAAGATTACAGCCATCAATAGAGTCGTTACAATTCCTGAATTTGGGATTTTTGCTTCAAAACTTTTGAGACAAATTTCGGATTTAGATGAGAAAATAGAAGATTTTTTAGATGAGTCTTTGGGTGACCTTGTGGATGAAAATGTATACGGTGATGATTTGACCGATATGGTTTTACTGCATGAAGACATATCTGAGACACTGGAAGGGTTTTCTCCATTTAATTATGTGGCTGGTGAACTAAGTGAAAACTTTATATTGATGCTGAGAAATTTCTTTGCCAATGAAGGAACGACAACTCGACAAGCCAAAGCACTTCTTCTTTTTGAAGATATTCGAAAATTGCTTTGTGCTGTATCTTTATTTTTTATGATGTCGAATCCAACTGCTAGACTGGCTGAGATATTTTCTTTGTTTGACATAAATTTGAGGTTTGCACAAAGAACTATTTTTATTTCTGCCGAATATATTATCTTGGTAAATAAGGTGAAAAAGAATCGTCTTATTGCTCTTAAATTTGGTGAAGGTTTAATGAGGTCCGTTGTCACCAAGATATTGACTAAGTATAAGTCGATACTCAAGTGCATGCATACACTCGGTTTAATTGAAAATAAGATCCATTATAACTTTTTGTTTCTGTTTGACACTACTGATACTTTTTTGGTTCATTTGAATAATTATATGAAACAGGAAGTATTTCAATTTCCAATAACCATGAGAATATTCCGTCTGTTACTGATTATTATTCAAAGGAATCTTGTTATAGCTAGAGGAGTTCCTGTTGTGGGGCATATATTAAATGATTTTGCACATGAATGTGGTCATTCCAGAGCAACTCAGTCAAGCAATTATGCTATTGATGTTGCTACTCCTGGTTATAGCGATGAGAGGTATCATAGTGGATTGCTGTATCATAAGTTACTTGTGGATGGGTTTGATATTAATCCAGATAGGTCATTTGATGACGAAAACGGGGTTACAAATGATCAGCAACCAGCTGGAGATAGTAGTGGTAGTGATAGTGATGATGATGGTGGTGGTGGTCGGGATTCTCTTCATCAAATGGAAGGCGATTCCAGCCAAGGTGTTGGAAGTCATTCTGTTTTAGCCGATGATCTTCCAAGAGCACAATCTGATAGTGTTGCTTTTTCTGGGCCATCTCCAGAACCAGAACCAGAACAATCTCCTGAAGCTTCTATAATTTCTGCGACAGATAGAGTTAGAAGAGGTGTTGCTGCTACTCCAACTGTGTCAACTAATCAACGTAGAACAAATGTATCTACTGATAGAGTTACTGCTGTTGCTGTTGCTCCTGCTGTTGCTGCTGCTCCTGCTGTTGCTGCTGCTCCTTCAACTAGAGTTAGAAGAAGTGTTGCTGCTACTCCAACTGTGTCAACTAATCAACGTAGAACAAATGTATCTACTGATAGAGTTTCAACTCCTGCTGTTGCTGCTACTCCTGTTGTTACTGCTACTCCTGCTGCTACTCCTGCTGCTACTCCTTCAACTAGAGTTAGAAGAAGTGTTGCTGCTACTCCAACTGTGTCAACTAATCAACGTAGAACAAATGTATCTACTGATAGAGTTACAACTCCTGCTGCTCCTGCTGCTCCTGCTACTCCTTCAACTAGAGTTACAAGAAGTGTTGCTGCTACTCCAACTGTGCCATCTAATCATCAACAAAGAGCACATACATCTGCTGAGAGTGTTGAAAGCAGATCTTCAAAAGCTTCTTCAAGAACTCCTGCTGTTGCTACAACTTCCACCTTGTTAACCAATAATCAACACGTGTCTAGTGTTGACATAACAGATGATGAACCACTGAACGATGCTGATAACACTCTTCCCGTAACTTCCACTCCTGAAAAAACAACAGCTGTCCAGGAAGATTGTGAAGAAGAACAGGGAGCCTCAAAAAATGATGCAGATATAGACCAGTTTGAAGATGACACACTTGTCAACGTGGAGCCCGTAGTTATAGATTTAACACTTTCCGATTCAGATGATGATACTATACCTGCATCTAATGTTGCTGTTGGTTTTCCGGTGATTGTTTCTAGTGACGGTGGGGATGAAGAATTAGTGGAAGTTTCCCGTGTTGATGCGGTTGTGGCAAGTGATGAACTCTCAAATAGAGGCAACAAAAGGCCATTTGTAGAGTCAAGCAATGATTCATCTTCACTTCTGGGAGCAAACAAGACACCAAATCCTTCAGCAAAACGAACTCTTACTCTGTCTACAGATGAAAATTACAGGCAGAACGAAGAATTCAAGATATTTTTCTTTAACAATTACACAATTAATGAATGGGAAGATGATAACATTGTTCTTGTTGCTCATCAATTCTATTCTAAGATTTATAGTGGGAGGTGAAACTTTTTTATGTGTATTTCTTTGATTTGCAATTCTTTATTTTATTTAACATTATACTCAATATATAACATATGTCTAGAAAGTGTTGTAGAAAAAAGTTGAACAAGTTATTCCAAAGGATATTGAAATTTGAGAAAAATAGATCAAGTCATTAAGATCACATTTATTAGGGTCAAATTTGTTTCCTTAATTTTATTTTATTTCATTGGTGTCAGTTTGAGTGAACTTTCTTACAGCTTTTTATTGTATCAGTTATATGACAAGGAGAGATATTTTCTAGCGGATTTGGTGTGGGAGCTTTAAAAAGCGTTAGTTACTGCTACTGTATTTATACTTATTCTCTCCCACTCTCTGGTGTGGGTGTGGGTGTTGGTGTGGGAACTTAAAAAGGTGTCAAGTAGTTATTGTTAATATTTTCATTTTCATTCGGAAAAAATTACTCAACTTTATGCACTAGCCAAAATTGAGATTTAATTATTGGGATCATTTTATTAGGGTTAAACTTCATTAAGATGTTCAGATTAATTAGGGTTAAATTTATCAAGATTAGATTGATCATTTTTACAGATTAGATTCAATTTATTATGGTATTATTGAGATTGGATTAAGTGTTAAATTTATCCATTAAGATTCTGTTTGTTCAGATTTGAAGGAGATAAAGTTTATTAAGACTAAGATTAGATTCTATAATGAAATTTAAGAAGATTAGATTTGATTGATTATGATGAAACTTATTAGATTCAATTTATTCAGATCGAATTTATTATTGGGATCGGATTAATTATGATCGAATTCTTTTAAATTAGATTCAAATTATTGAGATCAAATTTATCTGATTCAATTTATTATGATCATTTTTATTTAAAGTAAATCCAATTTATTATGATCAAATTTATTTAAATTAATTCCAATTTGAACAAATTTATTCAAATTAATTCCAATTTATTATGATCTTATCAAGAATAGATTCAAATTATTATGATTAAATTCATTATTACAAGTGATACTTATTTAAATCAAAATTACTCAACTATACCTATTGACCTTCCTAGATGTTCCTCTATGATGATCATCATACTTCTTAGTTTCAATATCTCTCTAACACCAACACCACCCGCTCCAGTCACAAAAACACTCTTAGAAACCTCAAGCCCTTCCAGAAAATAGATGAATTAAAGAAATATCTTGTAAGTCTTTTATATACAAACCAGTAATATAAAAATACATAAAAATTCAAGTTGTTAGCTTATTATAAAGATTATGTGGACAAAAATTTTGTTAATGGATAGAATATACTATAAAGTGGATTGTAACATATAACTTTTGTATATTGATGGTGACAATGGATTGAATTAATAATAGATTCAATGATTAACGATAACATTTAATTAGACATTACTGAGTTCTTTATAATGGATTATTTACAAAGATTTTAGTACAAATTGGAAAAATTAGGTAATTATTATTTAATGTTACACACTAGTTGGTTTGAAAATTGTTAAATATTATTAAGATCACTAAATTTAATGAATGTTTTTTTAAAGGTGGTCATCAAGAAAAGTTTTGTTATAATTGAATAGTTAAGTGATTGAAGATTTTGAGGATAGTAGCGAGCGAATTAATGAACTTTTGATACGAATAGGGCAAATAGGGGCTGTTTTAAATACACAAACACAGATAGATAAATAGTCAGTGCAGAATAAGTCACTAGCGCAGTAATGTTGACTGATGGATTGACTAATTGAAATCATCAACCAATTTAGTGATAACTTTATTCATTGAGAGAGAGACACTGAAATTAGCAAAGATTCCAAATGCCCAGTTTTAATTGCAAGAAGTTTTGAAATTCAGACGGCACATCAAGATTGTTAGAGAGGTAAGCATCTCTCAAGCACTTCAAAGAGCTATTGGTGTTTGTTTGATATCCAAAATAGTGCAAAGTTAGACTTGTTTGATGGATTATCATGAAATACTCTTCAGGAACAATTTCCAACCACAGACACAGATTAATAATCAGGATGGATTGATCCATAGTCGAGAAATAATATGTGTGGTGCCAATATGTTGTGTCAATTAGTTGATTAATCAAAGTACTGTAATCACTTAGTGTCCACTGAAAGGAAGATATTGGAAACAAGAAAAAGTTTAATGAGCCAACTTTAATTGCACAATACTTGAAATTGAGACAAAGCATTAGAGTCATCAGATAGAGTGTATTGGAATCTTTCTAACATGTTAGGAAGTTAATTGTGTTATTGAATTACGCAGAGTTGGTCAAATTGATAAGATTGTTTAATGTTATACAATAGCTGACCAAATAATTGGTGGATATTGTTGAGATCTTATACAGTGGTTGAAATTGCTGGATATTATTGAGATCTTATGTCTAATAGATTTATTAGATGACATCAGACATTACTGGTTTATCCTTCATAATGGATTATTATTTGCAAAGATTTTAGTACAGATTGGGGAAATTAGGTAATTATGATATACAGTAATTGGTCAGATAATTGGTGGATATGATCACTTAATACAGATCCGTGAACATGGAATTGGGATATTATGGGCACTTGGAGTTCAAGTCACCTGGAGTCAAAGTCATATACAGTTGAAGTGGATACTTTCAAAAACTCAGTGATTGATTTTATAAACCAATTGTTTAGCAAATGCACAGCAAGTGAGACGGTGGACTATAAGACACTTCGTCATTAATCAGAAGTTTTTCGATGGTAACTTGATAAGAGATAGAAAAGAGGAAAGTGTGCGAGAAATGTTTTAATAAGGTGAATTATGTTCATTTTGATTGCGATTAAGATAAGGTGTTAGATAGCTGTACAGTGAATAATGAAGTATTTTGTTCAATTATAGTGAATGATATAAGTGTACATATTATTTTGTATATATTCCTGTGTTACATCAAGGCAATGTATCTTCTATAGAATTTACTTTTGTAGTTTTGTAAATTAATTTTGTGCCCTTATTTGCCCTGTGCCCTTTGGCTAAATATGCCCTTTTGAGTAAGAACTGTTGACTATTGAGCCTAATGTTACTTTCAGAAATGATTTATAGAATTGATAGCTATAGGTCCAATAATGAGATATTTTGAAGATTCTTTCATATTCTTTCAGCAAAAATATTAAATGTTTAAGTTGAGAGAGTAAACTGTATAAATGATAAAAGTGACAAATAAATATTCATTTGAGTAAGTCACATCCACACCCACACTCACACTCACACTCATACTCATACTCACACAATTGACACCATTGACATCATCTCCGTCTTCAGAAACACCACTGACACCCACAGCATATGGGTGTCAATAGTGAAAGTATTGTTAAAGTGCACATTTTTTGAAAATTGAGTGATATTTTGGTACAGATTTTTTGAGTTATTTGCTATCCACGTACGTATTAACTAGTATTGTGGATATTTAGACACCTGATAATCAAGCAGAAGTGGTTAGAAGGTAACTGGATCATTTTTGGATACATGTAAGAGGGTTGAAAAGAGGAAAGTGTGATAAAAGGGGTAGATGTTCATATAAGGTGAATTTGATAATTAACTTAAGTAAATCAAGATCTTAGAACCAATTAGAAGATGTTGAGGTGTTAAATACGTGTCTACTAAAGAATGAAGTTTTGTTTTTGATTAAATTATAATGATTGTAAGTTTTGAAATATAAATAATATAATTTGAATTTTGAAAAAAGGTGATTCTAAGGAGAGTTAATAGGCTAACTCTTATAATTAGGAAGTGATTATTTAGACAAGCAGTAAGCCAGAGATTCTAAGAGTAGGAAAATACGATTTGTCAAAGGAGTCATCATGAAAAGTTGTGTAATTGAATAGTTAAGTAAATGAAGATTTTGAGAAAAGAGGATAGTAGCGAGCAGATTGAAGAAATTAATTTTTTGCTTTAAATAAGGCAAATAGGGGCTGTTTTTATTGATTTTAAGAAAAATGAAAAAAAAAAAAAATTAAACATCTATTTAGTAAACATTCACTTATTCAACAACAATGCAAATACACAGAAATAGAGACAGAAATATAGTTAGTGCAGAATAAGTCACTAGCACAGTAGTTTTGACTGATGTATTGATTAATTGAAATCATGCAAGCATTTTAGTGATAAGCTTATTCATTGAAAGAGAGACATTGGAATTAGCAAAGATTTCAAATGCCCAGTTTTAACTGCAAAATGTTTTGCAATTGAGACAACTCATCAAGGTTATCAGAGAGGTGATCATCTCTTAAGAAAGCTATTGGTGTTTGCTTGATAACCGAAATAGAGAAAAGTTAGACTTGTTTGATGGATTATCATGAAATACTCTTCAGGAACAATTTCAAACTACAGACACAGATTAATAATTAGGATGGACTGATCCATAGTCGAGCCCTAAAATGTGTGGTGCCAATATGTTGTGTCAATAGGTTTATTAATCAAAGTTCAGTAGTCACTTAGTGTCCACTCAAAGGAGGACATTGGAAGCAAGAACAAGTTTAATGAGTCAATTTCAATTGCATAATACTTGAAATTGAGAGAAAGCATTAGAGTCATCACATAGGGTGTCTTGGTATCTTTCAAACATGTTAGGAAGTTAATTGTGTTACTGAATTACGCAGAATTGGTCAAAGTGATATTGACTAAGGTGTTTTTTGTGACAGACATGTTTTCAGCAGATTTTGAGATTCATTATTCATTGAAATGATTCAATTGGCGAAGAGTGTTGATGTTAAGCTGCTGTGAAGTTGGTGGGTCAATGGCAGTTTGAAAAGGAGTGCTTATGCAATTAACCTCATGCATCTGCCTGTACAAAGTTTTCATCTTTTGGTGTTTTTTTTTTGGTGATTTTTTTTTTCCCTCAATTTTTTTTCGATATAAATTTGTGCCAAAATCCTTTTTTTTTTCAATTTTTTTTTTTTTTTTTCCTAACTCACAATCAACAATATTTCACTTCACATAGATAATCAATAAATTACACTTCTCAGACACAATCACATCAGAAACAATGTCAGGTCACACACACAGATAGGCAGTTAAGCTGGACTGAGCCACTGGTGATTTACATCATATCACTATTGGCAATGGACTTAATTGAATTTCGTTGTGTGATTGTTTTTGAGCGAAAAGAGGATACTTCAAAACAGCAACAATTAACTTGGACAATATTTGAAATTGAGAGATTGCTGCAGCTCCAATAGAAAGATGTATGTGTATTGTCCAAGCATGTCATTCAAGTCATTGGTGTTGTTGTGACTCAATTATGTGCAAAGTCTCCTTTTTGTGCCTTTTTTTCCCTCAAAAGAGAGAATCAAGAAAATCATAGTTCACAAACATTATCAAATGAGACAGACTGATAGTTAGTTATGATGGACTGAGTGATAGGTGAATCATAGCATGTGAGTTGGATTTGATTTGATTGGTTGTTGTGAGATTATGTTTCTGAGTGGAAAAGAGTAGCTGAAACACAGAAACGAATCAAGTTGGCCAATTTGGTTGAACAATGTTTGGAATTGAGGTACAATGATAGCTTCATGAGCAAGAGTGTATTATCATAGTTCAAACAAGTCAATCAGTCAAGTGTTGGTGAGCTTTTTTGCATTTGTGGAAAGATTTGTGTGTGGATGTGAAGATAGGTGAAAGGTGGAGTGGTATTGAGGAAAAGTACTGCTCGTCAAGCCATTGAGTGCTGTTGAGATACGTTGGTCGTTGTCTTTACAGCTTTTGTGTGTTTGATTGTTGTTGCTGGAAATTTGGAGTTGAATTTTTTCAGTTATTTATTGATGTGAAGGTCGGTGAAAGCAGAAGTAATTGGTAAGGAAACGAAGGATGGTTGGAGTTGGGAAGTGTTGGTGAGATGTGTTGGCATTCTTTTTGCAAGCTGGATATTTTATTTTGGTTGAATGTGAAAGTTTTTTGACTAACTTTTATTTTTTGACATTTTGCAAAGAACCAATGTTTCTCTGTTTTTTGCTCAATTCTGACCAACTTCCAAATATCGTGTGAATTTGCTCAAAAATGAGACGAAAAGGGCAAATAGGGGCTGTCTTCGGATGAATTCAAGATCCGGAGAAAGGACCGAATTCGGAGATTAATAGTTAATCAAATGCAGGGAAAGAAGTGACTTCCGCATAATCGTGCATAATCAGTACATAAATGTGTCAGATAAGACGTAGAAATCAAAGATCGCCACACCAAAGAACCTTAATTTTTGCCGAAAAAGGGACAATCCGAGATCAAAAAACTTTAAATTGCTCAAATCAGCTGCGTCAAATGTCGTAAATTGCTCATTTCCCGCGTAAATCCGAGCAAGACATTGGTGTAAAGATGTGCGTTTCCTAATTGGGGGAGGTGTAAAGATGTGCGTTTCCTAATTGGGGGAGGTGTAAAGATGTGCGTTTCCTAATTGGGGGAGGTGTAAAGATGTGCGTTTCCTAATTGGGGGAGGTGTAAAGATGTGCGT